>OY728132.1:1130259512-1131459512 GCA_963277665.1 Viscum album
GGAGGCCGATGTATCCATACACCAGGACCCTGACTTCTGATTTCTGACTTAATTCATGAAAACTCTGATTGTGTGTGTGTTTCCAAAAAAATTTAAAGTCAGCTCAAACCAGGTCAACTCACCAGGTACAAATCGTTGGCCGTGTCACATCTGTTTAGGATGTCTCCACGCAGACATTCATTTGGAGTTCTGAGAGAGTACACGATGATTGCCCACCGAGCGACGAGACTCTTGTGCAGGGACCCCTTTTTCCGTAATGGCACCTTCAGGTGGTGTACCAACAGCACCACCACCCATTAGGCAACAGATGCCACCAGCCGTAATAGTTGACAATGCATGCTGACAGAGCTCGTTGCACAAGTTCCAGCAGTAGAGGCCTCCGAGGTTACGAGGCGAGACAATTTTTCCCAGGCTGCAGTGGACTGGATAGAGGCGATTTCTAGAGTTCTACGCCTAGCTTAGACACTAGTATTTAGGATGATGATCTTAGCTACTAGATTCTTCTAGTGAGAGACCATGAGGTTGGTCCGTACAGTAATGAGGCTTCGGTACGTGGACCGATGCCTGAGATAGTACCTTGGGTAGTGTGCCAGCTATGTCACTACCTGTTGGTCAGCAGACTCTACCAGCAATACCGGTAGAGGATACTCATAGGATCAGAGCCTTACATATATTCCATTACGAGTTGTCCCTCAAGTTACAAGGCGATCCTGACTCGTAGGCGGGTGAGAACTGGCTTGAGGAGGTGGCTGCGAGTTTTCTGGAGCTTATACAGCTTCGCAGTACGATATGTTGGAAGCTGAGCACTCAACGAGGTGTACTAATCTTTCCTGGTACTCATTGGATATGATGTGATCAGTGATTTAGACTTGAACTTCTGAACTAAGTGTGTCTAAATGGCATCTGAGCCATCACATTTCATCTATGAATTCCTAATTATGCTAGTGTGCTAGAGAGAACCTTTGTGGTTGTAAATTCTTTGGATGAGTGGATACAGCCGGTGAAGGTTAGCAGTGGGAAAGCAGGAGGACTGAAGCAGAACTAGTGGATGCCTTATTGTTCATGGCGCTTCAAGTTCCATGTTGCTATTGAATTTGTGTCTGTATACTCTAAGCAGCAGTAATAAAAGACACATATCTTTGTGATGCTTACTTCCCTATCATTTTGTTTGGATGATACTGAGAGGTCCCAGTTAAAATTGTTGGCTTGACCCTCACTTTCGAGATTTCTACTAGAGGAGACCCAGTGACCTCACACTGAGGCCGACAGTGTGACTCGACCCTTATTGGTGAGAGTGACGGTTGGATCTCTTAGTTGTGTCGTCGAGGCCTTACGACATCATCCATGACATGAATGCATCATTCTTTTCAGGATTGAATATATTAGGTAAAGAATGTGGTTTGTCCTGGGTATGAGACCTGATTTATCTTATCGACAAATAAGAAATCTTAGCAGCTCTTGTAGGACCAGAGATGGTTTAGACTACGATGGAGAAAATGCAGTTTGTTCTGGAGCAGATGAAGACTGTGCATGACAGATGAATCTGCAGAGAAGTAGACGTGGAAGCAGAGCGAGGAGAGTAGTAAGTGGTGGTGTACTTTTAGACATGTTACAACCACCCACCTTTGTAGTCCCCTCCATGCTCAGGGAGCTGGAGGGCATGGGAAGAATGCAGCTGCATGCGGTCAAAGAGTGTGACCCAGGGGATCTAAGAATGATTCGAGGTACGGTCTATGTATACTTCGAGTAGCCATATCAATAAAAATAAGTACCAATCATTCATTCATTCCATGAATCTTGTCCCAGACCTAGAGTTTCTGGGTAAGCCGTTGACTTGAACCTCATGTCTGGAGATATCTTTGGGAGGAGACTTGAAGAAATCACACTTAGCCAACAGTGTGATCTGACAATTGAGACAAGAGTTTTAGTTGGAATCTCTTGGTGGCAGCATCGAGGCCTTACAACATTGGTCGAGGTGTGGATTGGATTCACAGTTCATACACAAATTGACTGTATTAGGCAAGAAGTGTTGTAGTTTATCAACAATGTTGAGGTGGGTTCTCCTTGGTCGGTGAAAATGAATCCCCAGGTAGTAGGATAAACTCATGCATAGGAGGGTGTGACCGATCACTCTTGAGTCGGTCAACCATACCCTCATGGAAGCATGAGATTTGAGTTCGAGTACTAAACAAAAAGTTAAGGCCTCCAGAGTTCGAGGATGAAGACCACGTCCTTATACGGGTCTCACCTCGACGCGGTTTATGGAGAGGTGGTTTTACGCTTGACCTTAACACCTTAGTTGCACCGGGTGCATGATGTCATCCACGTATCTCCGCTGAGGAGATACGTCCATGAACCTTCACACGACATCGACTATAGGGAGTTATACGTCGATGACAGAAAGACATTCTCAGAGGTTCAGTGGAGATCGAGGATCGATAGGAGCGGGTCCTACGTGGACGGACGATTCCTCTGGTGTGCTTTATCGGGTACCATGAGAACCTCCAGGAGAGCACATGGGAGTGGTAGGCTCAGATGCGTGCTTAGTACCACCTTTTTTTCCCTATCATGTGTTGAAGTTTTACGGGGACCTAAAGCCCTAAGGTGGGAGAAATGTAAAGACACAAAAATTTCAACGGAAAAAAATTCCCTAATTTTCTTTGGAATTTTACGAGTCCGCAGTTTCTGACGGAACCTGATTCCGAGGCCCGGTGTTTCGGGAATGAATTTTTGAAGTTTATCTTAGTGTAAATTCAGTGAACGAATGAGTGGGTCTTCCTAGATTTTAAATCGGTGCTCAGAATCAAAATCTGAGGGCACCGTTGAAACCGCAGCGCCAGTTTTTGCTTAGGAAGACCTTTTCTGGAGTTGCGTTTGCTCCAGTTGTTTTGTTAAAATGTGAGGAGTAAAAATGTTATTGTTTTACATTTTTATTTTTAATTCACTGTTTGTGGTATAAGTTGGGTGATTAATTTTTGTGTCACAACTTTCCCTTTGTGAACAAACACCCTTTGTGAGTATATTAGTGTGGTGGGGCCCACACGAGCCCCACCCCCTTAATTTCCCCCAAACACCCTTTAGTTTGCGACCTTCCGCTCACATTCTTTTTTTAAGTCAACTCCCGGACTCCCTAAATTAATAGAGTGACACGCACCCTATTGATTGATTTGAATTAAATTAATTAAATGAATCAGACATTTGAATTTCAAACATATCATTGGAGTGTGTGTGTGAATAAAATAATACAATGTCATATTTTATTGGGGTGTTGGTTTTGGTGGTGTGGGGTCGAGGAGAAGGAAACGCTAAGTCTTGAAGTTTTTCTTCCTCCTCGATCAAGAACGCGAAGAATGTCGGAGCAAGAACGAGAGATGACGCGCCTCCTTTGATCTTCTTTCCGTGTCGAAGGAAGGGAGACGCCGCCCCACCTCAGACGTTCTCCCTCAACAATTACAGAGCTACTCATCCGCTACGCCGATTTCCGCGCCAGCGACGAACGAACTTTGAATCCAAGGTAGGGGTTCTTTGAGTTCGTTGTTTACCATTCTTTTGACATATTTCGATGATTTCTAAGACGATTGTTATCAAACGAACGGGAGGAGGCCGGACCGTAGGAACACAACCATCCCACCTTCCATCGTGTTTTCGATTTGTTGCGGATTGGAGCGGGGTGACGTGGTGCCGTGTAAAGACCCGTAAAATTCAAGGGAAATTTTTTTTCTTAATTTTCTTTGGAATTTCACAAGAGCGTGGTTTCAGACGACACCTGATTCCGAGGCCCGGAGTGCCCAGAATCAATTTCCGAAGTTTGGCTCGGGTACGTTCAGTGAACGAACGAGCGTGAATTTCTAACTTTTGATCCGGTGCTCGGAATTGAAATCCGAGGACACCGATGAACTCACAACGCCGATATTCTCTTAAGGAGACCTTTTCCAAAGTTGCGTTTATTGCGGGACGAAAGTTAGTTTTTGGAAGAATTATATACAGTTGAATAAAAATGTGGAACACTTTTTATTTTACTTTTGTTGGTTAACTTCTCTCAAAGGAAGTTAGGGGTGGGACCCACACCCACTTAACCTCCCTTGAGAGGATTAAATGTGGTGGGGCCCACACGAACCTAAACCTTCCATCTTCTCTCAAACTCCCTTTAACCCCTCTTTAAATGACATGGCAACTTGTTATTTAATTTTGGAGTTATCTTATTTGAATTTCAAACCTTTGAAATTCAATTTTATTAAGTTTGTGAATAAAATAAGATTCTATCTTATTTTATTTGGTTAGAACTGTTTAGCCATCTTGAGTGCATTTTGGGTTCTTCTCCTTCTTCTTCAAACTTTGACGAAGAACGCTCAAGCTTTAACGAAGAACGCTCAAGCTCCGACGAAGAACGCCGCTCCTCCCTTCTTCGTCTTCCGTGTCAACGAAAGTGAACGCCGCTTCCTCCTCGGACTTCCTTCGTCGGCATACGAAGATTCGCCAACGACGTACCTCTTCGGACGTTCCTCTTCGTCATCGGATTTGACGAACGACTACCGCGACGCCCGACCTCCGCGACGTTGTCTTCCGCAGGTCGTTGACGATCTTCGTACTTGAACCCAAGGTAGGGGTTGTTATTATTTGTTTATTTATTTATCCTTGTTCGTGGTTCTAGCATGACTAACGTGAGGATTTTTAATATGTGTTATTGTTTAACGTGAGGGGTCCGGACCGCATGAACACGGCCGAACCCCCTCCTTTGTTCTTGATGATTTATCTTGCGATTGAAACAAGATGGCGTGGTGCCGTCGCACCACGCGAATATTCGCACGATTATATTGCGCGGCGCCGTCGCGCCGCGCCGTGGAAGGATCATCAAGAACGCGACGCCGTCGCGCAGCGTCTAAGGGAATCAAAGGCACGGAGGAGGGGCGCGGTGCCGTCGCACCGCGCCGGACAACGAACACCGCGGCCGATTCCAGGCCGCGGCGGGACGAGAAGACCGGCGGCCGGGCCGCCGGCGTCGGTAGCCGGAAAGGGGACCGGTTTGCCGGTCCCGTTGGAGAAAAACCGGCCGGCCAGGTGGCCGGCCGGAAGGTCAAAGGCCGGGGGAATTTAATTCCCCCGGCCAGCGCTCAAAAGCCCCCCCCCCCATTTAATTGGGGGGGAGGTTTCATTGAGGGGTGCAGGCGGCCCCCCGGTTTCCCTCAAGAAGGCCCCCTCGAAGGGGGGCTGGTTCACAAAATGGCGCGGCTAAAAGTCGCGCCGCCAGCAGGATGCGGGGGCCATGCCCCCCGCGCGTGACCCCAGCGGCGCCAGGCCGCGCCGCCGCGCCGGTCCGCCGCTGGCCGGGCCGGGTCGGACCCGGGTCGGGCCGACCCAGGGGGGGTCGGGCCGGGTGGGCCCGGACCCGGACCCCCCGTTTTCGTGTCGTCTTAGGTCTTTTGGCCATAACGTGAGCCACAAACCTCCAATTGATGAACCGTCAGCAGCTACGCGATCCTTGGATCGAGACGGTCGATTCTGTATATCGCACTCAAAGTTTCGGAATACTTTGAGTTTGGCCGGGTTGGTTCGTACACGAAACCAACCGGGCCTTCGGAGCGGAAATGCTCATATCTTGAGCTACGGACGTCCGTTTGACGTGCCTTCAGCTTTGTTGAGTTCCTATTAGTGAGACGGATCTTTTGGCATACTCTGCCCGAGGTTTGGATGCAGGTGGAGTACGGTCGGGTTGGTTTTGCCTTAAAAACCAACCGGGCCCCGGGGACGAAAATGCCAATAACTCTCAGACCGGGCGTCCGAACGACGCGCCGTCTGTTGCGTTGAGTTCATGTTGACGATATGGAACTTTTGGATACATCAACTCTGGACTTTGTGAAATTTGATGTATCAGCCTCTCGGCTCGTGGAGCGGACCCTCCTGTACGAGCTTGCTGTGTGCGGGAACCCTAGTGCTGGCTGCGGCTGTTACTGTGACTACTACTGCTACTACTGCTACTGTGACTGCGACGACGACAGTACAGAGATCCTGTGTGGATTCGACGAAGACGATTACAACACTCAGCGATCCTACGTGGATCAGTGCTACAGGTCCTGTGTGGGCCCGATCCTGTGTGGGTCCGATCCTGTGTGGGTCTTTGCGCTCAGCGGTCCTGTGTGAACCAGCGCCTACAGGTCCTATGTGGGCCCGATCCTGTGTGGGTCTTTTGCGGGGGTTAGTTACCTATCGATCCTTCGTGGGTCCGACGACTTAGATGGATCAGAGATCATCTTTATCGTCTTTCGAATAAGTATACCTGTGTGAGCTGAATCCTGTTGCTTTCCTGTGTGGATTGTGTTGTGCTATCCTGTGTGGATTACGTTTTGCTTTCCTGTGTGGAATACGTTTACTTTCCTGTGTGGACTGAGTTGTACATGGGCTCGGAGGTTGGAGCGTATTTGAAATTGATGACTTAGGTATATGTATGGGCATATACCTAAGCAGTGTCTGTTGTTACTTCGTGATTGTACCTTTCTTCGTGGTTTATCCTTTGTGTATTTGAGAGACCTTCAGGGGTCTCGGGGTCCCTACTAAGTAGCTTATACTCACCCCTGCACGGGCTTTTCCCGCACTACGTTTTGTTGGTTGCAGACGACGGACAACGTTGATCTTAGCTGAGGCTTGCAGAGCAGGACGGTACCTGGAGGTGGACCACTGGGCGGGACGTTCTCGGAGCGGATGACGGGACCCGTGGAGCAGTGGAGCTATATGTACCAACCCTTCAGGTGGGATTTCCAGTGGACAGCTCGGAGTAGCGGCTTTTACTTTACAGTTGCTATTTTCCCTTTCGAGTTGTACTTTACTTTCAGTTTGGGTTTGTATACTGGCCCATTTACTTTTCCGCACTTTCAGTTGTACTCTGTTTTTACTTAGTGTTTACTTTCCGCTTGCTTACTCTGTGGTGTTTGTTTACTTTACAAAGGCAATGCCTTCCCTTTTTACCGGGATTTACGCCTTGGTTCTAGTCGCCAGCCCCTGGCCTATGGAAGGCGGGCTTGGGGTAGTCACGGCACGGACCCCGAGGGCGGGTCGTGACAAATTGGTATCAGAGGAGTTCGGTTCTACCGCGAACTCTGATCTTTTCTATGTGAAGCAATAATGTTTAGCGTATTGAGTGTGGTTATCAGACCAGGGAGTCCAGTTTTGGTGCGGCAGCCGACGTATCCGTACACCAGGACCCTGACTTCTGATTTCCGACTTAATGCACGAAAACATTGATTGCGTGTGTGTTTCAAGTTTTATTTGTGATTACTTATATCAGCTCACCATTTATACTATTCTGACCGTGGCACACCTGTTTCCTTTTCAGGATGGCCCCACGACGGCAGCCAGCTAGGGTTCCGAGAGTCGAGTTTGACGACAGCCCATCGAGTGACGAGGCCTCGGTGCAGGGCCCTTTGTCAGCAGTGGCCCCGGCGGTAGCACTACCTGACGAGCCCCCGATGCTTCCAGCGCCAGCCGCTGACGATGCACGTCGCCTCAGCGCACTGCATGAGTTTCAGCACCAGCGACCGCCCAGGTTTCGCGGGGAGACGGATCCCCAGGCAGCAGAGGACTGGCTGGAGGCAGTGGTACGTGTGATTAGGCTAGTGAGGACACCAGCAGACCTCATGGTGATCCTCGCTGCGAGCCTACTACACGCAGCAGCAGGACGATGGTGGAGCTTGATGCACCAGGTGCATGATGAGGCATCTCTTCTATGGATGGACTTTGAGAGCCTCTTCCTCTCGGAGTTCGTCCCAGCCACCCTTCGTGCGGTGCGTATCCAGGAGCTTCTTCAGCTGCGGCAGGGCAGCATGACGGTCGCTCAGTACTCGGCGAGATTTACTGATCACTCGCGCTACTCGACCGACATGGTACGGGACCCATTCTTCCGGGCCCGGACCTTCGAGCAGGGTTTGAGACACGAGATCAGGGCATCGCTGATCTCCCTCAGCATAACGACTCAAACAAGAGTACTGGAGCGGGCCCTTCTGATCGAGAGCTTCCTTGCTGAGTCTACACCAGTGCAGCGACCCACCGCAGGGCGGCACGTGGCAGAGTCATCTGCAGCAGGCAGTCGACGGATGACTCAGGGGTCTAGACAGACCAGACCTTCGGGCAGACGACCTCAGGGAACTGGCTCAGCAGTGCGGGGAACACAGTGAGGAGCCAGTCTTTCGAGAGGCAGACAGTGCTACTCGTGCGGCGGGCAGGGCCACATGGCTCGTGACTGCCCGACTCGCCGTGCCGAGGAGCAGCAGACGGTTGAGGGACCACCGAGGCAGAGGCAAAGGGTCGACCGTGGAGGTCCGCAGGGAGGAGGCGGACGAGGCAGAGGATCCGGACGAGCAGCCGGTGGTGGGCGACGCTTTGAGGCTCTGCCACCACCACCACTAGGAGGTCCACCCCGACCACAGGGAGCTGGCGGGCAGAGACATGCACAACTCCAGGAAGCAGAGGCCTACAACCACGGCGCACCCGAGATGATTCGAGGTACTATCTATGTCTATTCCACCCTTGATGCAGTTCTTATAGACACAGGAGCGAGTCACTCTTTCATAGCTGATGCCCTTGTTCGGAGCTCGGAGATTCCGACAGAGCCGTTGGCTCGATCCTTACGGCTAGAGACTCCTACGGGAGCAGACTCGATGATTAAGCACTGGTTCCGGCAGTGTGAGCTCACTCTAGGAGGCGAGAGCTTCGGCTGGGATCTTCTTGTAGCAGCGTCGAGGCCTTACGACGTTATCTTGGGCATGGATTGGCTATCTACGGTCCATGCACAGATTGACTGTTTTAGGCGCAAGGTGCGATGTGTACGCACCGACGGGAGTAGGTTCACCTTCACCAGCGAGAAGGGAGCCTTAGCAGCACATGATGGACTTCCGCGGAGGAGAGGACTGCCATTTACTCATCAGTTAGCTAGCCTCATCCTTGGAGCATTTGACGTGCAGAGTCCTGGTTTTCCTGCAGTGGTGGATCAGTTTGCGGACGTTTTTCCCGACGACGTACTAGGGCTACCTCCTCGTAGAGAGGTAGACTTTTATATTGACTTGTACCCCGGGACATCCCCGATATCCACTCCAGCATATCGGATGGCCCCTGCCGAGCTTCGAGAGCTACGGGTACAGTTGGTGGACTTGCATGGCAAGGGGTTCATCCGTCCCAGTGTTTCACCCTGGGCTTCCCTGATATTGTTCGCCAAGAATGCAGACGAGAGCTTGCGACTTTGTGTTGACTATCGTCGCCTGAACCAGGTTACAGTGAGGAAAAATTATCCACTACCGAGGATTGATGACCTCTTTGATCAGCTCAAGGGAGCACGGTGGTTCTCAAAAATAGACCTCAGGTCAGGCTATCATCAGCTCAGAGTCAGAGACGAGGATGTGCAGAAGACGGCCTTCAGATGTCGGTATGGCCAGTATGAATTCTTGGTTATGCCTTTCGGTGTAACCAATACTCCAGCAGTGTTCATGGCTCTCATGAACAGGATCTTTCAGCCATACCTCGATCGGTTCGTCGTGGTCTTCATCGACGACATTCTGATTTACTCTACGACTGAGGAGGAGCACGCCTATCACTTGCGAGTTATACTAGACACACTCCGAGAGCACCAACTTTATGGTAAGCTCTCGAAGTGCCAGTTCTGGATACGTGAGGTCTACTTCTTGGGACACGTTATCTCTGAGGGGGGGAGTTGCAGTGGATCCTGCGAAGATCGAGGCTGTGTTAGCATGGGAGCCACCCAGGAGCGTGACTGAGGTTCGGAGTTTCTTGGGACTAGCTGGATACTATCGGAGATTCGTGCCAGACTTCTATAGAGTTGCGGCACCACTCACAGCTTTGACGAAGAAGGGGAAACCCTTCGTGTGGTCAGACAGATGTCAGCAGAGCTTCCAGGAGCTGAGACAGAGATTGACTAGCGCACCTATCTTGAGGTTTCCTGAGGAGGGAGTAGGGTACGTAGTCTACTGCGATGCATCAGGGACCGGACTCGGATGTGTTATGATGCAGGAGCGGGTAGTGATCGCCTATGGATCACATCAGTTGAGGCCGCATGAGCAGAACTACGCTACCCATGACCTGGAGTTAGGAGCAGTGGTCTTCGCTCTGAAGACATGGAGACACTATCTGATGGGCGAGCGCTTTACAGTCTTTTCAGATCATTAGAGTCTCAGGTATATCTTCTCGCAGAAGGACCTGAACCTGATACAGCGGCGATGGCTCAAGTTTCTCCAGGACTATGACTTTGAGATAGTATATAATCCTGGGAAGGGGAACATAGTAGCCGATGCCCTCAGACGGAGGACGGGCATTCAGATACTTGAGGAGGCGACGGAGCAGCTAGCCTCTTTACAGATATCCTTCATGGATAGAGATGGAGAAGCCTTCCTCCAGTCTCTCACAGTCACCCCTCCACTACTGCAGCGGGTCAGAGAGGCACAACGTGAGGACGCTGACTGTGAGACATGGCGTGCATAGATATCCTCGAGACAGGAACCTGATGGTTTCTCCCTTGGAGCAGAGCACGACATCCTTTTCAGAGGACGTACCATGGTACTAGTCGCTTTGCAAGAGGAAGTGCTGAGAGAGTTTCACACTTCTCCTTTGGCGGTACATCCTGGAGTGGAGAAGATGTACCAGGACCTCCGACGACAGGACTGGTGGTCAGGCATGAAGAAGGCAGTAGCAGAGTTCGTTTCTCGATGCCTCACCTGCCAGCAGGTTAAGGCAGAGCATCAGGTACCAGCAGGCTTGGTACAACCCTTGGAGGTCCTGGAGTGGAAGTGGGACGGCATATCTATGGACTTCGTGACTGGACTACCACGTACTTCCAGAGGTCACGACTCCATCTGGGTGATTGTTGACCGACTCACCAAGTCGGCACACTTCTTACCCATTAGAGAGCAGGGCTCAGTGGAGAGCTTGGGACGTCTCTACGTTCAGGAGATTGTACGGCTCCATGGTGTGCCATCATCTATCGTCTCCGATCGAGATACTCTCTTTACTTCCCGGCTTTGGAAGGGGTTACAGGAGGCGTTCGAGATGCAGCTACGTCTGAGCACAGCTTTTCACCCTCAGACGGATGGTCAGACGGAGAGGACCATTCAGACTCTCGAGGACATGCTCCGTGCATGTGTCCTCGACTTTGGTCATAGTTGGGAGGACCATCTACCCTTGGTGGAATTTGCGTACAACAACAGCTACCACTCCACCATCGGGATGGCACCGTATGAGGCATTGTACGTCCGATCTTGTAGATCTCCTTTGTGCTGGACAGACCCTGGGGAGTAAGCACTTGTGGGATCGGAGATGTTCCAGGCCACGACAGAGAAGGTCCAGGTCATCCAGGAGCGGATGAGGATAGCTCAGAGCCCGCAGAAGTCATACGCTGACAGGAGGCAGAGGCCACTAGAGTTCGAGGATGGTGACCACGTCTTTCTGCGGGTCTCACCTCGACGTGGTATTCAGAGATTTGGCCGAGGCGGCAAGTTATCTCCGTGCTTCATCGGACCCTTCCAGGTCCTCAGCAGGATTGGTGAGGTGGCTTATCGCCTGGCTCTACCACCTCAGTTGCACCGGGTGCACGACGTCTTCAACGTGTCTCAGCTGAGGAGATACGTGCACGACCCGACGCACATCATTGACCATGGGGAGCTTGACGTTGATGATGGGGAGACTTTTACGGAGGTCCCAGTGGAGATAGAGGATCGACAGGAGCGGGTCCTACGTGGGTGATCAATTCCTCTTGTGCGCATAAGATGGCAGCACGAGAATCTCCAGGAGAGCACATGGGAGCGGGAGGCTCAGATGCGTGCTCAGTACCCCCATTTATTTCCCTAGTTTTTGATGTATCTTTACGGGGACATAAATCCCTGAGGTGGGAGTAATGTAAAGACCCGTAAAATTCAAGGGAAATTTTTTTTCTTAATTTTCTTTGGAATTTTACAAGAGCGCGGTTTCAGACGGCACCTGATTCCGAGGCCCAGAGTGCCCGGAATCAATTTCCGAAGTTTGGCTCGGGTACGTTCAGTGAACGAACGAGCGGGAATTTCTAACTTTTGATCCGGTGCTCGGAATTGAAATCTGAGGACACCGATGAACTCGCAACGCCGATATTCGCTTAAGGAGACCTTTTCTGAAGTTGCGTTTATTGCGGGACGAAAGTTAGTTTTTGGAAGAATTATAAAAAATTGAATAAAAATGTGGAACACTTTTTATTTTACTTTTGTTGGTTAACTTCTCTCAAAGGAATTTAGGGGTGGGACCCACACCCAATTAACCTCCCTTGAGAGGATTAAGTGTGGTGGGGCCCACACGAACCTAAACCATCCATCTTCTCTCAAACTCCCTTTAACCCCTCTTTAAATAAAATGGCAACTTGTTATTTAATTTTGGAGTTATCTTATTTGAATTTCAAACCTTTGAAATTCAATTTGTTAAGTTTGTGAATAAAATAAGATTCTATCTTATTTTATTTGGTTAGAATTGTTTAGCCATCTTGAGAGAATTTTGGGTTCTTCTCCTTCTTCTTCAAACTTTGACGAAGAACGCTCAAGCTTTGACGAAGAACACTCAAGCTCCGACGAAGAACGCCGCTCCTCCCTTCTTCGTCTTCCGTGTCAACGAAAGGGAACGCCGCTTCCTCCTCGGACTTCCTTCTTCGGCATACGAAGATTCGCCAACGATGTACCTCTTCGGACATACCTCTTCGTCATCGGATTTGACGAACGACTATCGTGACGCCCGACCTCCGCGACGTTGTCTTCTGCAGGTCGTTGACGATCTTCAAACTTGAACCCAAGGTAGGGGTTGTTATTATTTGTTTATTTATTTATCCTTGTTCGTGGTTCTAACATGACTAACGTGAGGATTTTTAATATGTCTTATTGTTTAACGTGAGGGTGCCGGACCGCATGAACACGGCCGAACCCCCTCCTTTGTTCTTGATGATTTATCTTGCAATTGAAACAAGATGGCGTGGTGCCGTCGCACCACGCAGATATTCACACGATTATATTGCGCGGCGCCGTCACGCCGTGCCGTGGAAGGATCATCAAGAACGCGACGCCGTCGCGCCGTGTCGAAGGGAATCAAAGGCGCGGCGGAGGGACGCGGTGCCGTCGCACCGCGCCGAACGACGAACACCCCAGCCGGTTCCGGGCCGCGGCAGGACGAGAAGACCGGCGGCCGGGCCGCCGGCGTCGGAAGCCGGAAAGGGGACCGGTTTGCCGGTCCCGTTGGAGAAAAACCGGTCGGCCAGGTGGCCGGACGGAAGGTCAAAGGCCGGGGGAATTTAATTCCCCCAGCCAGTGCTCAAAAGCCCCCCCATTTAATTGGGGGGGCAGTTTCATTGAGGGGGGCAGGCGGCCCCCAGGTTTCCCTCAAGCAGGCCCCCTCGAAGGGGGGCCGGTTCACAAAATGGCGCGGCTAAAAGCCGCGCCGCCAGCAGGATGTGGGGGCCATGCCCCCCGCGCGTGACCCCAGCGGCGCCAGGCCGCGCCGCCGCGCTGGTCCGCCGAAGGCCGGTCCGGGTTTTAACCCGGGTCGGGTCGACCCGGTTCGGGCCGACCCAGGGGGGGTCGGGCCGGGTCGGCCCGGACCCGGACCCCCCGTTTTCGTGTCATCTTCGGTCTTTTGGACATAACTTGAGCCACGGACCTCCAATTGACGAACCGTTAGCGGCTACACGATCCTTGGATCGAGACGGTCGATTCGGTATATCGCACTCAATGTTTCGGAATACTTTGAGTTCGGCCGGGTTGGTTCGTACACGAAACCAACCGGGCCTTCGGAGCAGAAACACTCATATCTTGAGCTACGGACGTCCGTTTGACGTGCCGTTAGCTTTGTTGAGTTCCTCTTAGTGAGATGGATCTTTTGGCATACTCTGCCCGAGGTTTGGACGCAGGTGGAGTACGGTCTGGTTGGTTTTGCCTTAAAAACCAACCGGGCCCTGGGGACGAAAATGCCAATAACTCTCAGACCGGGCGTCCGAACGACGCGCCGTCTGTTGCGTTGAGTTCCTGTTGACGATACAGAACTTTTGGATACATCAACTCTGGACTTTGTGACAGTTGATGTATCAGCCTCTCGGCTCGTGGAGCAGACCCTCCTGTACGAGCTTGCTGTGTGCAGGAACCCTAGTGCTTGCTGCGACTGTTACTGTGACTACTACTGCTACTACTGCTACTGTGACTGCGACGACGACAGTACAGAGATCCTGTGTGGATTCAACGACGACGACTACAACACTCAGCGATCCTACGTGGATCAGTGCTACAGGTCCTGTGTGGGCCCGATCCTGTGTGGGTCCGATCCTGTGTGGGTCTTTGCGCTTAGCGGTCCTGTGTGAACCAGCGCCTACAGGTCCAATGTGGGCCCGATCCTGTGTGGGTCTTTTGCGGGGGTTAGTTACCTATCGATCCTTCGTGGGTCTGACGACTTAGATGGATCAGAGATCATCTTTATCATCTTTCAAAGAAGTATACCTGTGTGAGCTGAATCCTGTTGCATTCCTGTGTGGGTTGTGTTGTGCTATCCTGTGTGGATTACGTTTTGCTTTCCTGTGTGGAATACGTTTACTTTCCTATGTGGACTGATTTGTACTTGGGCTCGGAGGTTGAAGAGTATTTGAAATTGATGACTTAGGTATATGTATGGGCATATACCTAAGCAGTGTTGGTTGTTACTTCGTGATTGTACCTTTCTTCGTGGTTTATCCTTTGTGGATTTGAGAGACCTTCAGGGGTCTCGGGGTCCCTACTAAGTAGCTTATACTCACCCCTGCACGGGCTTTGCCCGCACTACGTTGTGTTGGTTGCAGACGACGGACAGCGTTGATCTTAGCTGAGGCTTGCAGAGCAGGACGGTACCTGGAGGTGGACCACTGGGCGGAACGTGCTCGGAGCGGACGACGGGACCCGTGGAGTAGTGGAGCAATCTGTACCCACCCTTCATGTGGGATTTCCAGTGGACAGCTCGGAGTAGCGGCTTTTACTTTACAGTTGATGTTTTCCCCTTCGAGTTGTACTTTACTTTCAGTTTGGGTTTGTATACTGGCCCATTTACTTTTCCGCACTTTCAGTTGTACTCTGTTTTTACTTAGTGTTTACTTTCCGCTTGCTTACTCTGTGGTGTTTGTTTACTTTACAAAGGCAATGCCTTCCCTTTTTACCGGGATTTACGCCTTGGTGCTAGTCGCTAGCCCCGGGCCTATGGAAGGCGGGCTTGGGGTAGTCACGGCACGGAACCCGAGGGCGGGTCGTGACATGCCGTCGCAATGCGCGGAAAAGAGGAAACCGCGACCGGAGCGGACCGTGTTAAAGAAGCGCCCGAACCCGAGGAACCCGCGACCCCTTTGGACGCCGAAGAACAAATGGCCCTGGGCCTCTGGCCGCGGCGGAGCTGAAGACCCGCAGCAGAGGGGTGAAGACCCGCGTCCATCGGCCGCGGCGGTGTGGAGGAGCCGTGACCCATCAGCCGCAGCTGAGCAGTGGATAGCGGCCGGATCCGTCGGCTGCCGGGGCAGCGCCTCACCCCCTTTTCCGTGCATGCAGCGCTGAGGACTCGGGGTAGAAACCCTGGGGGAAAATAGAGGCGGCCCACGTAGGGGCCGCCGACTCAATTACACGAGGGGCCACCCCCCCCCCCTTGGTTTTTCGTTTCTCCCGCTCGGCCATTTCGGCCGAGCTCATGTCGCGCGGGCGCCGTGACCCGCGGACTGGCCGAGCCAGGCCGGGCCGCCCCGTGCCGGGCTGGGCCGCCCCGCACCGGGCCGAGCCGCCCCACGCCGGGACGGCCCTCCCCGCACTGGGAAAGGCCGCACTGGCCAGGCCGGGCCGTGCCTTAGTGGGCCGGACTCGGACCCGGTCCGGGTCGAACCGGTTCGGGCCGGCACAGGGGTTACTGGGCCGGGTCGGACCGGGCCCAGACCTCTTGTTTTTTAACAGAATTGGTTCAAATGCCCATATTTTGGGCTAGGGACCTCCGATCGACGAACCGTCAGTTGTGTAGCGATCCTTGAATCGAGACAGTCGTTTCGTTATACTATACACAACGTTTCGGAGAACTTTGGGTTCGGCCAGGTTGGTTCGAACATTAAACCAACCGGACCCTCAGAGCGGAAACACTTATAACTTTAACTTAAGACGTCCGATTGACATGCTGTTGAATTTGTTGGTTTCCTCTTAGTGAGACGGACCTTTTGGCTTACTCTGATCGACGTTTGGATGCAGTTGGAGAACGGTCGTGTTGGTTTTGACTTAAAAATCAACCGGGCCCCTGGAACGAAAAAGTCAATAACTCTCAGACCAGGCGTCCGATTGACGTGTCGTCTGTTGCGTTGAGTTCCTTTTGTCATGATGGAACATTAAGATACATCAATGCCGATCTCTGTGATATTTGATGTATCGAACCCTTGGCTCGTGGAGCAGACCCTCCCGAAATGAGCGTTTAGTGTGCGGAAACTCTAGTGCTAGCTGCGACTGCTTCCACTACTGTTTTGGAATCCTCCACTTGAAGAACCGTCTGCGACGTTGGTGATCTCTTTGTGAAATGGTCCCTTTGAATTTACCCTATTTGAGTTCGGGGTACAGTTGAGATACGGCCGGGTTGGTTCGTATACGAAACCAACTGGGCCCCCGGGACTAAAAGACAAAAAACTCACAGACCGGGCATCCGATTGACGTGCCGTCTATTGCATTGAGACCCCTGTGATGAGTGGGAACTTTGTGATACTTTTTCATGGAACCTCGTGATACTTAGAGTATCGACCAGTAGCTCATGGAGCAGACCCTCCCAGTGACAAGCTAGTAGAGTACAGAGACCTATCAGTAGGGAGAGAGTTAACGACTGTTCATCGTTCAGCTCAGAGTAATTCGATTATCCCAGTGGGGTGCACTTGGTTGCAGCGGAGACCCACGGAGGAGGAGTGATTGGTTATAGCAGTAGACCCTTGGCAGAGGAGCGCTTGGTTGTAGCGGCAGACCCACAGAACTCGACAGAGGGGGTGCGCTTGGTTGTAGCGGCATACCCACGATAGAGGAGTCGAGCATACAAAGTGTGAAGACCGTGTAGCTGGCTGAGACCTATTGACTGCTTTACCAATTCGAGTCGGAGTGACTTGTTAGCCCAGTGGATGGAGCGATTGGTTGTAGCAGAAGACCCATGGTAGATGGAGCGCCTAGTAGTTAGCAGCAGACCCACGGTACTCGACAGATGGAGTACCTCTAATGGCTATTAGGGGGAGTGCTTGGTTGCAGTGATAGACCCATGGTGGGAAGCGCTTGGTTGTAGCAGCATGACCACAGTACTCGATAAGAGGAGTGCCTCAACAGTCTTAGGTTAGTAAGCGGTAACTCAGAGTCATGACAGGATCACTGTACTCGTTTGAGACGGAGCTCTTCAGCAGTTACAGTTTTGAAAATGAAAATCAAGGTTTGAGCTTAGTCAATGAACTTTGTGTTTTCCTCATGATTGAGAAGGGTTACTTGATAACTTAGGTATATGTATGGGCATATACCTAAGTAGTGTTTATCCATTGATTTCATAATTGTGTGATACCTCATGTTTGAAATGAGTTACTTTGTAACCTTGGTATAAGTATGGGCTTATACCTATGTTTGGTTTATCCGTTGAGAACCTTCTTTTTGTTTATCCCTGTTGGATTTAGTGAGACCTTGAGGATCTAGGGGTCCCTACTAAGTATCGTATACTCACCCCTGCACGGGCTATGCACGTACTACGTTGTGTTGGTTATAGACGATGGACATCACTAATCATGGTTGAGGCTTGAGGAGCTGGGCGGTACCCGGAGGTGGACCTCACGACGAGTCAGTACCCAGAGGTGGACTTCACGATGAGGCGACACTCGGAGAGGGTTGACAGATGAGGACGCTGAGGAGACTATTTGTACCTACCCTTTAGGTAGGATTCAAGTTGGACAATCAGAAGCTGCACTATCTGTACCTACCCATCAGGTAGGATCTGTGGCGGATGACCCTGGAGCTTTTACCATCATCCTGCTATTAGTCTTTCCTTGTACTTTACTTTCAGTAGTAGTTTTACCTTTCTGTTGGGCATGTATTTCCATCCCCCTTATACTTTTAGCACACTTGTTTCTACTTTACTTAGTGTTTACTTCCTCTTGTACTCTGGTTGTGGGTGTGTTTGCGTTTTAAAGAGGCATTGCCTTCCCGGTTATTGGGATTTACACCTCTGGTGCTAGTCTCCAGCCCCTGGCATATGGAAGGCGGTCTTGGGGTAATTACGACATGGGCCCCGGGGGATGGGTCGTGACAATAGTATATGATTTCACTAAGTATATGTGAGTATATTTTCTATAAAAAATTGAATTATTCTCTTACTTTACCATGTATTCAAAGTCTGTAAGAAATCTTACTTGACTTATAATTAAGACATTATGAATTGATCATAGATGTGAGTTTGAAAATCATTATTTTGAATCATTTTTCTCACAAAATGGGCACACTCATAAATTCTATGCTCTTAAGACCCCTTAGAAGAATAGACTTTTTAAAGGGAGAAATATAAATTTACAAGAGATATAATGGACCATGTTGAATGAGTATGAAATACCTATTTATTTTTGGGATGAATATGTCAATATAGTATACTATATTATTAATAGTGTTTTGATTAAACCTATCCTTAAGAAGACCCATTATGATTTGTGGAATAATAGGAAACCTAAGGTTAATTAATTAATAGTTTTTGGTTGAAAAATCATTATTATTAATACTATGGATAATTTGGATAAGATTTCATACAAAAGTGATGAAGGAATATTTCTTGGCTATTCAATCATTAGAAAATCCTATAGAGTTTTTAGTAGGAGGAAAAAACTATGGATGAATCAATTCATGTAAAATTTTATGGGACTGATCCAAATGAGCCTAATACCTCCATAGAAAACCATGACTATAATTTATCTTCACTAAAATTAAATTCAAAACCTTTAGATTCTACTGTCTTACAGTTGGAAAATTCCTCTAGTTATGAATAATTTACAAAAATTCCAGAACCTGAACCTAAAAATCTAGATGTAACCAGTATATCTTTTTCTAGACCTATTAAAACCTATAAGTATAATATTTTTGATTCTATGTAGATGATATAGATTGAGGAAAAAAAACTAGAGCTTCTCTATCAAATAAGGTTGAACATCAAGTTTTTTTGTCTCAGCTTGAACTTGAGAACATTAATGAAGCAACTAATAATGAATTTTAGTTAATAACTATGCAATAAGAATTAAGTCAGTTTTAAAGAAAAAAGTATGGTATCTTGTAGATAGACCAAATGTCACCTTGACTATTGGAACTAAATGGGTGTTTAGGAACAAAGTTGATGAATCATGCACTATAGTTTGAAAGAAGGAAAGACTTATTGTACAAGGTTATAGTAAAAAAGAAGAAATTGTCTATGAGAAAACTTTTTCTTATACAGCTCATCTAGAATTTATTATTTATCAAATGGATGTTAAGATTTTATTATTGAATGGTTTTATAGTTTATGATTTTTTTTGAACAAAACACTAATTTTCGAAATCATTATTTTCCAAATCATGTTTTTAAATTAACTAACGATTTATACGTGTTAAAAAAGGATCCTAGAGCTTGGTATAATATGGTCAATACATTTCAAATTTCAAAAAGATTTTTAAAAGGTATAGTTAAACCTACACATTTTTATATAACAAATTTAGAAATATTTATTAGTATTAAAAATCTATGTTGATTATATTATTTTTCGATCATCAAAAAATTATTTATGTACTTATTTTTCAAAAATAATTCAAAATGAATTTGAAATGAGTTTAATGGTTGAACTCAAATTATTTCTTTAATTTCAAATCTTTCAAAACAAAGAGAGAATTAATTTAAATCATAGTAAATATAAAAATATCTTTTAAAATTTTTAAAAATCGAATGAAATAAGAGTAGTGATACTCCTATGAGTACCACCTATAAATTGGATCTTTAAGATGCTAGGAAACCAGTGGATCAATCCAGTTAGAGAGGTATGATTGAAATTATTATATACTTGACTACTAACTGACTAGATATAATGCTTAGTGTGTGTATGTGTTTTTGTTTTCAATATAATCCAAAAGAGTCACACTTGGTTATTGTAAAATAATTTTCAAATACCTTATGTATATAAAGAATTTAGGATTATTTTACCATAGAGGACAAGGATTTGATTTAGTAATTTATTCTAATGTTGATTTTTGTGGATGAAAGTCAGATAGAAAAATCACCGTTATAACATGTCACTTTTTAGTAAAATATCTAGTTTCATGGCATAGTAAATAAAGAGAAATTATATTTCATTATATACTACTAAAGCTGAATATATAGCTACATGCAGTTTCTATGCACAAATTATTTGGACGAAACACACTTTACATGAGTATGGATATTAATTCTGGAATGTCCCCATAAACTGTGACCATAAAAGTACAATAAATATCTCTATGAATCCAGTTTCACAATCTAGGAAAAATTACATTGATATAATACATCACTTTTTGAGTGAAAATTTTCAAAAAGGTGATATCACACATGATTTTATTTGCATAGAACATCAGTTAGCTGATATATTCACTAAGAATTTTAATTCTGAGAGAATGATCTATATAAAACCTTTGTTAGGAATCATTAATTTTGGTTAAACTTAAATTTATATGACACGTCGTTGGGTATGACACACCATTGGGTATGACACCCCATTGGGTATGACACACTATTTATTTGTCTCACCGTTATGTTATCTCACTATTGTAGTTGTCTCATCATTGTAGTTGACACAACATTGGGTTGTCACACCATTGAAATATCTCACCTTTATTATTTCATGTCATTGAAATTTTTTCATTTCATCCTATAATATTATCGAACCACCGGTTTAATTTATTTAGGTTTACACTATTTTCATAACCTGATACATATATTTTTCTCAGATTATATGTTCAATTTCAAATATTATTTCAATTTATTTTTGGAATACCTAAATTCAAAATGATATAAATATTGAACTTTATCTATTTCTAACACACCTTATGCCATGTGCGATGCTCTTGGATCTTTCTCTCTTTATCCCAGTGTAACTATTTAACTTCCAAACCTTCTCCTTACCCTCAATAAAGATTTTTGAGGAAATATGCAGGAAATGAATGAATCTACCTTCTATGTCTTCTCTAGATGCATCGAGACCAGCTAAGAAGTGGAACTGAAAGCCGAGTGTTCCTTCTCCCATTGAAACATTTCATTACATGCTTGCAATTATGATTGTTTTAGATGATAGGAAATTTAAATCGAAATGATTTTTGTAATGGAAGTATCCTTTTCTCAAAGCTCTTTAAGACCAAGGTTGGTTAGATTATTTTTCATCGAATAAAAGACCATTTCATTCAAATATCGTTGATGATTTTTGTCAATATGGTTATTTCTGATTCAATTATGAGGAAGAATATTTGATGAGTTCAATAATAAAAGATCACAAATTGATCTTTTTCTCAAATCAGTGGGACAAATTCTTGATTGTTCCATAAGAAGTAATTTATGATGATTATCACGGATATTTTCCTAATGGTAGTTTCTTCTTTATCTACAATGATTATTTGAAATAATTTATAGGTGTTTTTACCACAAGAAGACCAGTGGCTGCTGAACTAGATGGGGGAGTGTGGGATACTTTTCAAATTTATTCAACATATTCACTGCCATAGGAATAGTGAATTTTCCACCTTGGGATATTAAGATGTGTATTTGCTAAATATTATGAAAAATGGATTAAAGGTCAACTTCTGTAGATATCTTATGTTTTATCTTTCAGATATGATAAAACCTCTGTCATGATCAAATTCCCTGATTTAACGAAAGAAGATTGAAACCATGATGAAGGAAAAAGGTTTTGTCTCAAATGACGATTGATCATCAGTAGATTGTGGTGGCTTCTTTATTAAAAGACAAAATTTTTCAAGAATGATAATAATTTGGAACCCCTAGAAGAGATAGTGTGTTGGAGATAATGAGAAGATGTTTGCTGAATTTAATATGATGGATCATCTGTAGATTGTGGTGGCTTCTTTATTAAAAGACAAATTTTTTCAAGAATGATAATAATTTGGAACCCCTAGAAGAGATAGTGTGTTGGAGATAATGAGAAGATGTTTTCTGAATTTAATCCGATGGATCATCCATCTAGACCAAAAGATATTGGTAACCAAGGCTTGGAGCATGATGAAGTTGTGGAATATTCTGATAAAGAAGAAGCTATTGTAGAAGAATTTGAAAAAGAACAATATTTTGATAAATATAGTGATCTAGAAATTTCTCCAAAATCACCTCCCTTAACTTTTAGTATTCCTATCCCTTCATAGAGTCTTCCTAAAAGAGAAATGTTGGTAAAAATCAATGAATAGGAAACACAAATATACGTTGACGAACTGTTCAAAAGTTCCAAATCCACTATGGAATATGATAGAAATGAGTATTCGAATGGAAATATAGAAATATAATAAGAACGTAATGGTGATGGAAATGAAAATGAAAACAGAAATTGTAGTGAATCAAAAGATGAAAAATTTGAACCTAATGGATTAGTAGGAAGAATCAAAAGAAAAGATGTTGAAATGACTCTAGATTTAGGATGAATTTGTTAAGGGGGATAAATCCCCATATGCGGGGAGATATAATGAACCTCTAGTGGTTGATGGAATTGAGTCAAGATTTTCTACCATGGGTAAAAGAGTTTCTGATTCTACTATGGTGTATGAGATGAGTGTTATTATTGTTGTGGAACAACATGTGACTGAAAAAGAAAAAAAGGAGTTGATTTTTTAATCTAGATATTGATTAATAGTTGGAAGATATGGATACTAATGACACTCCTATTGATATCCATTTATAAGTTTCTAAGGACAATAGTTATAAGAAAAAATAAATTGAGTCAGATGTTCACAAAGAAGATGTTGAACATATAAAAGATGTACCCTATTATGGTAAGACTGCTGATGTTGCACATGGTGTAAAAACTCAGATTGTTGAAAATACTGTTGGTGTAATACCTCCTTCCATGGATCCTGTTGTTGCTGAGATTTTAGACTCATGGGTTGATCCAATTTTTGAAGAGTGGAATAAGTTCAATAGATTTCCACCAAGGATGATGGACCCAAGGTTTAAAATGAATCAGATCCTAATTGATCCATGATTTCTCATGTCAATTTTGATGGGATATTAGATATTTTATCATCTTTTAAAGACCCTATGCCTAAACCAGCTACTTCAGCTCCATATTCTTTACCAGTTGATGTTATTCACAAGGAGTGACTTAAATGATTTTGGTGAAAAGTTGATTTTTGATTTTAGTAACTATTTGAAGACTCAATCACCTCTCCTCAACAAAAATAGTGAGAATTATTCCATCTATTTATTTGAGTTGGTGGTTTTCCACATACAAAAAAACTTGATGCATGACATCTATGAGTCAGAGATTGAGAATAAGAGAATCAGTGGTGATATTCAATCTTTCAATTCTATTATTGAAGAATTGATGTCAACCATTACTACTTCTTTGGATGGGATTTCTAATAGTCTTGAGAATGTTTCCTTAGTGACACATACTTCTACTGATGCTTCTCAGATTGATGTTGATTAGATCTGAACTATTATCAGAGAAGGGATTGTTGCAGTCTCACTCAGTCCTTCTAGTAGTAAACCTATGATGCCTTCAGATATGTTGAGAATGTTGGATCCCCATCCTAAACCATGATAACAAACTAATAAGGATTAATTCTAAGGATATGATCTCAAATAGAGAAACTATCACAAAATCCATCAATTATTATCTATCTAGGATTTATAGAAATCATTAAATGGATGAAACCATCATTTTTTCGTTGAAAATTTATCGATTCAACATATTACTCCAGATTTTAATGAACAAGTGAGGCAATTGAATGATTTGAATATTGTGTTGAGTCGGTTTATGGAGGATAAGGGTGAATTATTTAGTGAAATGGAACATAGTGTCCCAATTATAATAGATTTTATAGATATGATAAATCTATTTCATCATGTTCATGGAATAGGATTTGTGGATCAAGAAGCCATTCTTATCACTCTAGAGGGATCTCTCAGACTAGGTGTTACTAGAGATCGCATACCACCTCCACCTACCCAATTACATCCTTTTCCCATGAATCCTATATATGCTATGAAGAAAATTTATCTGGTTATTATTCTTGAGAAGTGACCACAAAGGGAAATTGCTGGAATTCCCACTAGTGTTCCCTATAATTTTCCTACAGATGATCCTACTACCTCGGATAAGGAGCAAGAAATAGACAAGGAAAAATGAGAAGAACAACTTGACCCCTATACCAAATATTGAAGTTTATTTTTGTTTTCTTTGACAAATGTGCCTTTGATGAGGCTTGGTCAGTAATAACTTTTTGATCATCATTTTGAACAACTTTATTAACTCTTAGTTTGTTTAATCTTATGCTATTTCATATCTTTACTATGCTAATTTTTACATTTTTGATAAATCCAAAAGAGGGAGAAATAATATGGAATATTCGTTTCGGAGAAATATAAAGAATTTCCCTTTGAGAATTAGTTTTGATAATTACAGATATCCTTCATTTGATACTTTCTATTTTTAATATTTGTATATTTGAAAATGGATAATTTCCATTATTTTATTAGTAACTATCTATGATATCATCTCCACATACTATGAATAATAAGTCATGAACTCTATTTTTTTATCTTACCTTTGATATCATGTTTTATTTTTTTATTTAATTTTAGGCCATGATTTGTGATCAACAAAGAGGGGGATATTGTTGACCTCCTTGTTTTAATGATTAAAAAATCGTGATTCTAGTGATATTGGTGAATTTCATTTTCTATTTAAGTATTTTATATTCTAAGATAGGGGATAAAATTTACTAAGGATGAGTCACCATTGAGATTAATACATCGTTAACCTATCACTACCAAGATAGACTCACCACCAGGATATCTCACCATTAGTATGTCATACTGCTGAAGTAAAAAATTAACAGAGTATGTGAAACATTCTCCTTCGAGTCACTATTTTCCATGACTCACCATCGTCATGGAAATCTCACTAAGATTAATACACCATCAAATGACAGACCTATGGAATGTGGTAAAGTATGACTCACCAATATCCTGACCTACTGCTTGTTGAGACACCACTAGCAAAGTAAAATTTTTCCTATGTCTAAGACACCACTAATGCCATACCGCTTGAACGACACACCAAAAGACTCTGAGGCACCATCAGATCAAGAAACCACTAGTCTAAGACATCACCACTTTTTTATTAACCTACTTATTTTGAATCTTTACTAACATCTATACTATGGAATTTAATGGAAAACATATTTTTAATTATTTTCCATTAAATGTTTGATAGAATGCATTGATGTAAGTGTCAGGAATGTAGTAGAGGAAGTAGAGATGATCAAAATATTCTTCTTGCTGCTATTGATAGAAGTGAAGTATACTCCCTCATGAAAAAAGGCATGTATAAAGATGACTGATAGCAAGCCAAGAGATTTTCTTACTAAACACACATAAGGCGGGACTTGATTTCAAACAACAAGAGTGCACATACTAAAAACACTTAACTATGAAGGAAAAATACATCATAACATTTAGTGATTTCCTCCAGTTAAGAATAATAATCTATGACACTCTATTATTCTGATGTTTTCAAAGAGAATCCAACTCAAGATTCACTGAAAATCCAACCAAGATTCACAATCTGCATTTTAACATATCGAGAATTTATAAACTCTACACTTTTATATAGAATTTTAATAATTATCATTAATTAATTTTTGATAAGTGTGTGTGCATACTCTATTTTATCACATGGACATTGTTTCTTGTACTGAACATGAAGATACTTAGATATATTCTTATATTTTTTACACCTATAATCCCATATATAATAGTGGTAGAGGTCATGTGTGGAATGTCTATTTTTTACTCCCACTTATAACTATGAAAGAGGTTGTGTGTGACCTGGTTAGTTGTATACTATTGTAAAATCTAATCCATGTGGTGGATAAATCTTGATTATTTTATATAAACTTATTAGTGGTGGGTGATCACCAAATGAAGAGGAATATGCCTGAGCATGAGACTGAACCACTTGTTTCAATTTATACTATGTTTTTTTGTTTACATTATTTCCATGCTTAAAACTAAAAATAGTTTTAACTGTAATCAAAAAATATATATTTTATAGAATATCTTAATTTGTGTTCATATAGTTTTTTATCAAATAAATTTATTTTTAAAGGATACAATAATATTTTTTATTATTCCTACATGACCTAATCAAAATTTAGATAAATATTTATAATGTTTAAGATCAATATCATACTACATATTTTGATAAACTAAGCTGTATTTAAACATTTGGGTGCTTTCATAATAATCAATTTTAAATGGAAATTTTTATCGGGTACTCAATTCACCCCCTCTTGAGATACTCAATCCAAATAAAAATACACTTTATGCCTTAGGGTGCAATCTTGTTACTTGAAGATGCCTTAATAAATTCTTTTCAACCCCAAACATGTATATGAGACAACACGTGTTTTTTTCATTCCATAATTGTTATGGTATATCATCGATTTCTTTCACTGGAATTCGATTTAGTATGTATGATACTATTTGTAATGTGTATCTCTAAAAAGATATTGGAAGACTCACATGAATCATCATTGATCTCACCATATCCAACATGGTATGGTCCATCCTTTCACTTACACCATTCCACTAAGGCGTATAAGGAAGAGTAAGTTGAGATAATATCTAGGAATCCTATAAATAATCAAAGAAGTCTTGATTAAGATATTATCAACCATGTTGTGAGAAGAGTCTCTTAATATTCTTACCAAGATAGCTCTCAACTTTATTCTTGTATTCCTTGAATTTATCAATAGAATTTGACTTATATCTAATTAGGTAGATATATCCATATCTTCTAAAATCATCATTAAACGTTGTGAAGTATGAGTACCCACCCCTTTCTTAAACAGGATGGCCCACACACATTGGTATGAATTAATTCATAATGATATTGATCCTTTTCAACTTTCCCACTAAATGAGAATTTGTTCATTTTTCTTGCTAATATGCGTGACATACACCAAGTGGTTTTAGTTCAAAATAATCTAAATATCCATCTTGATGTAATTTAGTCAAGAACCATTCATTTACATGACTTAGATGGTGATTCGAAATTTTTGTGTGGTATGAGTCACATTAAGTAAATTTGTTATTTATTTCCATTACTTGGTTTGGGTAATCAAACATTTTAAGTCCATTATTTAAATGTGTCTTACCATAACAAATGATTTCATTATAAAAAAAATTTATTCCCAATTTGAAAAATAAATCCATTTATATTATGTATGGTTATAGAAATAATGTTTTTGGTAACTGAAGGCACATAATAAAATCTATTTAAAACCAATAACATTCTGTTTGGTAATGTGATGTGGTATTCCTCAATAGCTATAATAGAATGTTTAGCATCATTGGCTACTCAAATATCTACCTCTCCTCCTTCAATATTTTTTAATATACTTGGTTTCTGTAGTTGAATACATATATGAGCATCAAAAGCTCTATCTAATACCTAATTTCTATAAATGGATAAATTCCACTTGTTAACAAACACACCTGAAGCTTCCCCTTGCTTCTTTGGTTGGGTGTCGTTTTTCTTCCAGTGGACCTTCTTGTCCTATGTGAAACAAACATCATCTTATTCCATTGCATTCCCCTTTATCGTTCTCTTCTTGGATGGGTTTGAAGAAGATTTGGGCTTAAATCACTTCTCTTTCCCTTTCATTTTATATACCATAAGTATAGAAGGTTTTTCATTCTTCCTATATTTTTCTATATTTCAATGAAGAGTAAAAAGATTTTGAATATACTTATCAATGTAGATCATATTCAAATTCTAAAAAAAGTAGAAGATGTACAAAGGGAGTGATGCTAGAATGAGGAAGGTGCCAAATCCTTTGGTGAGTTTAAACCCTAAAACATCTAACTGCTCAATTTTTCCAATGAGCTTGACTACATGAAGTCTAGTCGGGACACCCCCTGTAAACTTTCTCTGAAATATCACCTTGGAAATCTCAAATAATTCCTATCTAACTCTCTTTTGTTAAAGACCACTGATGTGATCAATCATGTTATACGAATCAATATTTTCTTAAGAATTCATTAGTTCACTAAACATAGATGAAAGCATCAAACATTGAACATTGAACATGTGAATTAAATATTTTTCATAGAAAAGAACTCTTTATCACTTGCCTCTATAGCAGGCGGATCAGGCATTGAGTATTCTAGTACATAATAGTTCTCTTCATGGTGTAGCATAACCTAAAGGAATCAAAACCACCCCTAAAAGTTACTGCAAGTTAGAATATTTGTTTTCTCTAATATTGATCATATTAATAGTGTAGATGATGAACTTGTCATTTTATTCTACAATTAAAAATTGCATCTTATTAACACTTTACTTGATTAAAAATTAAGTAAGATATAATAAATTAAATGTTTTAATTAAATCTCTTTCTATTTAATCAAGTCATCCCTCACCATTGAACTCAGAAAGTGTATTTTCTTTAATATTATAGTGTAAAATATCCTTATTAAATTTATTAATGATACATAATTTTTCCATGAAAACCATAATAATGTAATTTGGTTGGTGGTATTTTCAATTATGGACTTGCAGCTTTTAGATCCATTGAGTGGATTCCCGTATCTTGAAATCCTGAGTTGGATTTCCTCAAAACATACCTCCAAATTTTTATTGAATATAATTTTTTCATTAAACTAAATATAATTTCAAATATGTCAACCCAAAACTCTTATGAGAACTCCCTAATATAAGTATGTGTCCAAACTTTGGTGATGTACTACAAATATTTTAGTGGGTTCATTCCAAATCAAGATATGGAAGGATTAGTTTGACTTAATATTTATTTGAGGGATTTTAATTAATTTTTGAAAAAAATTTATGTTGTTTTATCCAATACATGCCATGTTAATATCAAGTGGATGTTACTTAATTAATTAACCATGTTGGAAAATATAGTTACTCATAATTATTTTATTTAATTACTCTTTTTTAATGTTAATTTCTTCATTTATGTGAGTGTGGTCAGGAATACATAAAATAAATAATTCATAGATAGAAATAAATAAATAAAGTAAATGACTTGATAATGAACTTATCTAACAATTGATTTAATGAGATGACATTAAATCAACCTATGACCTATGGAAATAAATCCATTTTCTAATCATGGAATGAGTTACAATATTCCACTTGTATATCTATATATCATTTAGTTGGAAACATTATGGTTACATCTTGAACCACCTCCACATGTATTTTAGTGAACTGTTAATTACAATAATTTTTTACTCACATGTTGGTGAGGGGAACTAATGTATTGGATAAAATGGATTACATAAATATCAATGGACACAGAGGTTCTACATAATAATAGAGTGAGGGATGACTCATATTCTATCATTTAATTTAATATTAAATAATTTCAAACCCATGTAATAAATTAAATTAAATAAATGCCAACACATACTTATGTATTGATCAAGCTCATTATCAGTCATACATGCAATTAATATGCAAAACTAATAAGCTAGAATTTATTTATTTATTTATTCTTTAATTATTAAGATAAACACACTTGCATTAATTAACTACTTAATTCCATTTCATCTTAATGATCATCCGATCTTAATTAGAGATACCCATATTTTATGGAATTCATGGAAAATAAATGGTAGAACCAATAATGGAATATTAATTATAGTAAATTAACTGAGAATTTCAAATTCTTTAAAACCATTATTAAAATTTCAAACACACCACGGTTTGACAATCAATAAAATAGTGTTTTAATGCTGGAATTCTCAATTTTAATGTAATATTAACTTTGTTCATTAATGGGTGACTACCCGACATGCACACCCAACTACATACCATTTACCTCAGTTTTTGTGTATCTAACTCACATGCCTAGGGCTTTGGTGTGTAATGTTGGCCTAACTATACAACATGTACATGCCAAATACATGCCTTGTATCCACTTTCCCTGTGCTAGGTAAAACCGATCAACACACTCTGTGTAATAAAAGCACCACGTGTAATTAATTTCTCGGTGCATCTAGATACAATGCACTTGGGTATACAATGTGTGCTCTGACTACACACCATGTAACCCTTTTTTTCATGCCAAATATTTGACACTTTCCGATGGAATCATTGGTCACTCTTAATTTTTTCATAAAGCTTTAATAAAATGAAACACCTAACGAACAATATTAACATGTTAATAACATGTTAAATCGAATCAGATTAAATAATTAATAACATGAAATGAAAAATATAACCACAATAGCGCATAGATCAACAATCAAATAAATAATTATAAATTTATACTTCAATTCCCTTTGATAAAACTTCCTAGTTACAGGTGCACTATAATCAAGTTTTGGTGTGTGATATATTAAAATTTATTTTAATAATGATTGCCCAAAACCAAGATCAAGGATACTTAACATTAAATATACAATTAATTTATTTATTATTTGATGAAATAAATACTTGGGATTAGAAAATTTATTCATTGGTGAATTTTGATTGTCTATAAAGAACCTTTGATGTTACCTTCATTTAACTATGAGGATCTGTGGATAAAATTATTAGACCCCAGAACACCCTGAGAGTGGAGGGGTGAATCATGGTGTTTAATTTCTCTTTTAAAGTTATGGATCTTGTCTACATCTTGATAGAAACATGTTAAACATATCTAATAATAATGTGTAGAAAAAAACATTCACATGCGAGGAGATGACAATGCAATTTTACTTGGTTCACCATAAAGGGAAAGTCTAAGAAGCATACACTGACAGGTTTTCCGTCATAACAATGTCCACTAATCATCACTAGATGTGGAATATATATGTTTTCAAAGAGTAACTCTATTCCAGTTCAATGGCTATAGAAGGTTTTGGTGAAGGAACATGTCATCCCCCAGATAACATCCTACAAATCCCCCTAGCCTACTGCTTTGAGAGATGACTAACTCAGTTTATCGACATGAATGTAACATCAATGGATTTTTATTAAATTCTCTGTCCCTGACTTAGAATGAGAATGTTCTTGCACTAAAGACCTATGTTTATGCACACTAAAAGCCCTATTCACTGAAAAACTAATATTAAAAACATTCTTTCATGAAGCTCACTCATTTGAAAAGCACCCATGTCTTCGAATAACAACCTACCTTCATGAAGCTGACTACCTTTGAAGAACAACCATACTTCTGGAAGCTCACTAAGTCAACATATAATACCCCATCATCATAAAACACCCTTTTATAAAAAATTATTGGCATCAGTTAATATATAAAAATAATTTTCGCATTTCTCAAGTTCGCTTGGAATGATAGTTTTTTGAAGATTCCTTGATTTCACGAAATAAGAGAAATTCTGAATTTTCCTTAGAGAAATTCATCTTTAGTGAAGATGGGTAGCCTCTTATTTATAGGCTGGGTCATTCTCAAAGCTCCACCGCCTCCATCATGATTTCTAAATCATTTAAAAAAACACTTCTATGGTGCTCCACCATTCACAATTCTATAATGAAATTAACTAGTCAAAATTTTCATTGCAGTCGCAGAGCCTTCTATCCAAACATCATGAAATTTTGATGCTCCTCTTCTTGTAATCACGTAGAAACAATGTCTCTATTCACGAAGCTACTCATATTCATGAACATAATCCCAAGATTCTCATAATCGACACCATTACCATATTTATGAAATGTTGATTCCATAAAACCACCTTTCATGATGCTCATAGTAATCGCAAATCTCACTGTTAGATATGGAAGGATATTCTAGAAGAAATAATGATATTCTTGGAAAACATTTTTTGTGATTTCTACTTTCAAATTTAATGTTGGGCTCAAGTATGTATCTAGTTTATTGAGAGTACTAAATTGATCGATCCTTTGGGATACAATTCCTTGTATCTTATGAAAATGTAATAAAGCAGGCACATGATTTGGGCTATTGGGGATGGGGTTTCTACATTTTGTATCATAGAAAGTTTAGTAGAAACCTTGAGAGATAGATTTAGGAAAAAATAGATTAGGGAACATAACCATAAGATAAACCATGATGATAAGTATATGAAAATCTAAAAGTTTTGTTATGGTAGATATTATATAGTTTTTCCTTACAATACATTGATGTATGGATAATAAAAGTCGACATGGTTTTGGTAGATATTTACCAAAGGGTAATAACTCTCAAAAAGGTGTGTCGGGAGTTACTCGATAATTACCTGGTACACAACAAAGAGCGTTACTGTGAACCTAGTTTGAAACTCTTGGGGGATATGTTTAAGATAATCCACATTTTATTTACAATACATTATTAATAATTTGAATAGATTATGGAAATGAATTACCTAGGTCAACCTTAAGGTGTTTTATATTAAAAATAATGAGTCAAAATTTAGACATCATATAAATGATTATATGGTTTCCCTATTATGATTACTATTACTCATAGCATTATTTCTAGTTTCAATAAATGTTTTAAACCCAATTAAATCAATTTAACATTGAACATGAAGGAAAATGTGGTGACTATGGTACACCAAATGGGATGAAAAAATGAGTGAAATATTTTATGACAATGCCTAATCACTTGTCCTACAATATGATTAACAACATATACATTAATCGACTCGGAGACTCAGAAAATTATAGAAGGATGAATTTCTCCATTAAATCAAGTGATGGAGACCATGGAGGAAGAAGTCTCAATTTAAATTTAAGAAATGTGGAAGGAGACACCGAGGAAAGTGTCTCAATAGAATGGAAAAATTCATTATATGTAGAGAGGAAGGGCATAAAACAAATAATTGTTGAGGAAAAATGAAGAGTATGATGGAATGTTATAAATAATATCCTAGGGATATATTTATAGCTTCTTGTATTAAATATGGTGAACATAGATATTATCCATGTTAATTCCCTCTTCTAAAGGATAAACCCTATACTAAGGAAGGACTTATATGGAAAAAAATGGATAATGTATTTATGTATTGTGGTTTTATTGAAAACCTATGTGAAAAGTTTATTTAATAATTTAGTTTATTTCAAGTATATCCATTATATTTTTATGGAACACTAATGGAATTATATTAATATTGATTATAAAAAGGACAAACCACATTCTAGGTGACAATGCCATTGCATCTGGAAAGGCCCATGTGCTTGAACCCATGACCGAAGGATGATAAGGCTTTCACTCCTACCACTATCCTACATGATTTTCTAGTTAATATGTCATTATTTTTAAATTATTTGATGGTTAAATATTAATGATCAACCAATGTTGTTACTTTTGAGGTTTAGAGATCTATTTATTATATTCGATAACTTGTGCTAACCACATTGGTTTTCAAAAATAGTTAAATATAGATAAAAATACTTTTCACTCATTTATGTATATTGTGATCCATTAGAAGTGAATTTAGATCTTCAGGAATAAAAATTTCACTTTTGGATATTCATTTAATAGAGAAAGGGATGAATTATAAATTAATTGAAGTGCAACCAAATTTTGAATTTTTTCTTATGAAATAGAAACATATCAAGTAAGTATATTTCCATATATTATTAGAAAGTAAAATAATTCCTCAACATTAGGAAAAGGATATCAAAAAAAATGTATTTATATCTAATGAATAATTTTGTCTTTTAAATCATCACATATTTATAGTTTTGAGGCCCTTAAATTTCCATTGATCACTTTATTTCTTGTAATCAATGACAGTTATCTCTCTATATAATTATTAAATATTTTCTTCCATATACATATCTTCACTTTCAACCAATGTTTTCCTTTATATAAACTTAGTTGTGTACTGCTCCATATAACCTATGAAATTCAATTTCTCTCTTATCAAGAGACTGTTTTTTTAACCCTTTTATTATGTGGGGTTTTCAATAAAATAATTTTCAAATATGAAAACCTTGATTACTGAGATCAAGTATAAATTATTATGATGAAATTAATTTAAGGTGGGTAGAATGTATCACCCCAATATTTTAAGTGAAGAAAATTGTTTTTGATAGCATGTATGACACACAACACAAAGAATAAAGGGGAATATTGTTGGATTTGAGGACCTAGGACCAAATTCTAAGTACATTATGATAACATGTATTCATTGTTTTGAATAATAGTAAACTTCTTATCACATCATGAATTTTCTTTTGAATAACATAATATGGGATAATTTCTAAAGAGCATTCGTTGTATAGAAATGTTATAGTAGTTCCTTGCTATAATTAGAACCCGGAAGCATCAAGGAAGTATTCTTAAATATATTTTCTATGGAAGGATGAAATTATTTGAGGGACACAAATCATATAGACTACCTAGGGTGGATACTCATAAAATTTTGTAGAACCTTCTCATGATGTATTCCCTTGGTAATATCCAGTGTAAGATATTATTTGAATGAGACCTTCCAGTTGGAAATCCAGGGGTGTACACACGGATAGCATGTATCATTTGTGTCCCTAAAATGTTTTCATCTGGACATAGAACATATATTTATGAATACTATCATTTGACTTCTAGTTTCTCATAATATTAGGGAACTACAATGACCTTTCAGTGGACAACTACTCTTAGGACAATATGAAATACTATGTTACCTAGAAGAATAATCATGATTTGATAAGTAGTTTATACTTATTAAAAACAATGAATATAGGTTGTTATAAAGTACATATAAGTAGGTTCTATGGAACAAACATCAAAAGACTCCCACTTGCACTAGAGCCAACTACTAATGACCTTCAGTCCTTGAGCTATCACATGATACTCATGCTTTTGATGAGATAGGCCTTTATTCAAGGGTATTCCATGTTTACTTCTGTAAGAACCCTTCTTACTATATCTTTACTGATTTTATAAAAATATCTCAAGAGGTGATACTTCCGGAGTTTGAGTTTTTTCTGTTGGTGTGAACTTGAGACTTTTGGAGAAACCAATTCCACAATATTATCACAATAAAATTTGATATGGTCTTTAATGCTAGGTATTACAACCAGAACCAAGACAAAGATTCATATCCAAATAGCCTCCTTGGATTCATCTCAATCTTCAATATACTCAAACTCTACTATATATTCATGGATAACTGGATGCTTTGATATCTCCCAGCTCATAGCTCCTCCGTTGAGACATAAAACATATCCTAACTATGACATTAGATCATTCTGATCTATTTAAAAACTAACACCAGTATAACCCCTAATGACTAGATCCTCACCACCTCCATACACTAGGAACATATCCTTAGTTATTTTCAGATACTTGAGGAAAACCTAAACAGAAAACCAATGATGTTCTCCTGGATCTCCCTTATATATTCCAACCATGAACAATGCATAGGTAACATCATGTCTAATACATAAAATTACATAGATGATTGATTCTATGATTGAAAAATATGGGATCTCACTCATTATATATTTCTCCTGTTGTGTCTAAGGACACATTTTATTTGAAAGATTTATACCATGTGACATTGGAACCAATACCCTCATGGATTGTTCAATACTAAATATCATTAGTGTTTGGTCAATGTATATACTTTGACTTAGTCCATGAAGCCAATTGGATCTAACATGAATGATATTGATCCCTAGAATATAGGATAATTCTTCTAAGTCCAACATAGATAAACACTCATTTAACCAGTCCTAAATTGATTATAAGACTGGTATTTAATTTCTAATAAATAATATTTCATCAAAGTATAATACTAGAATAATGAAAAAATTCCCACTAAACCACTTGTAAACACATGGATCACATTAATTATTAATGAAACCAAATTATTTTATTGCTCGATGAAATTTAATTTTCAATGAACAAGATGCTTTCTTATGTCCATAAATGGTTCATTGCAACTTTAAAATAATTTTAGCATCACATAGAGCCATAAAACCTTCTGGTTGTGTCATGTATACATATTCCTAAATGTTCCCATTATGGAAAGCTATTTTGAAATCCCTATTCAAAATTTCATAGTCATGGTAAGCTATTATAGCAAGTAGAAATCAAATGGATTTAAACATGGAAAATAGTGAAAAGTTTTCATCATATTCAATTAATTGATGTTGTTTAAACCATTTAGAAACTAGACTTTCTTTATAATTATTTACATGAACTTTAATTTCAATTTTTCTTATGGATACTGATTTTCACCCTATGGGATTTACATCAGATATCACATTTACTAGAACCCAAACATGGTTTTGATACATTGAATCCATTTTAGAATTCACGGCTTCTTTCCATCTTGTATATTTTAACCTCTATACTACCTATTTAAAGGATAAAGGTTCAGAATTTTCAAAATAATAATGATTCACTATCATCGGTGACTGAAAAACCACTTCTCTTTGGTTTACTTACCTCTCTTGTACTCCTACTATGTACTTGTGTTTCAAGAACTACTTCTTCCATGGGGACTTGTGGAATATATTCCTCAACCAACTATTGTGTATGTTGTGCATCAACTTCCTCAAATTCAATCTTTCTCACACTATCCTTTTTTAGGATGTTAAATCTCTTAATAAATATGGCTTGTATAGCGATCATCACTTTCTTTTATGAGGGGTTTTATATGTTGTATCCCTTTATATCCTTGGGATACCCTATAAAGAAACTCTTTGATCCCTTAAGTGCTAGTTTGTTTCTTGATAAGGCCTTAAAAAATTCCTCACAACCACATACCCATGTCTACAACAAAACATGTTTCTTTCCACTCCATAAATCAATGGGAATTCTGTTTTTCACTTTAATTGGTACTCATTTTCATGTGTATTCCATAGTTTGTAATGCATATCGCCAAAAGAATAATGGAATATATTAATGACTCTTCATCAACATTAACATGTATAATAAGGTATGATTTCCCCTTTCACTAACACCATTCCACTGTGGTTTGTAAGATGGATTGATTTGAGATAAAATCCCAAACTCCCGTGAGAATTCGATGGACACTTAGTGAAGATATTCACCACCTCAATCTGATCGAAGCTTCTTTTTCTACTTTCAAAGTTGATTATATACTTCATTATTGAATTCATTGAATTTATAAAATGACTCTAACTTATACCACATTATTTTTATATAGCCATATCTACTCAAGTAATCACTAAAAGTTACAAATTAAGAATATCCATATCTGGATTTTATTGGAAATGGTCTGCACACATTAATGTATACCAATCTTAGAGGATCTATATCCCTTTCACCATATCCATTGAATCTATGTCTTGTCATTTTTTCCATATAAATAATCATGAAATCATTTAAGTTGTTTTATATTAGAAAAATCTAAATAACTATCTCGACAAATCTTTGTCATAGGCTTCTCGTTTACATGACCAAGACGGTGACGCTATAGCTGGGTGTTATATGAGTTGTGTAATCATGATTCATTATCTATTTCCAATACATGTTTTTCATAATTTAATACATAAATACCATTATTTAAATGATTCATACCATAACATATGATGTATTTATAAAAGAAAAAAAATTTATTCCCAAACATGAATAAACCATCTTCATCTAGGCATGACATAGAAATGATATTCTTTGTAATAGTTGGTCGGTAATAACAGTCCATTAACACAAATATAATTATCATTGTCAGTGAAAGGTGGTGGTTTGCAATGGCTAGAGATGCCATCCTATCACCATTATCTCCTCAAAAATGAACCTCTACTCTATAACTATTTAAAAGTCTACTTGGTTACCATATTTGGATATATATATATATATATATATATGAGAACCACAAACTGTATCTAATACCGAATGTGTAGATATTGAATGATTTGACTCAATAATGAATGGACCTTTAGAATCCCCTTACTTCTAGGTGCAATTCTTCTTCCAGTGTCCTTTCTTGCCATAAGCAAAACACACTACCTCATTTTCCTAGTCCTACCACAAGTTCATCCACTTCCTGGAAGCATAGTGAATGTGAGATATAGAATTGTTATGAGTCTTGGGAACTTCTCTATTTTCATCATTTCTAATTATCCATAAGGAATGAATGCTTATAAAATTCCATGTCTGGTCATCTATTGATAGAGATCTCAAAGGTGAGACATCATGATATATGCATCCATATCCTCATATTGATTTAAAATATCATTGGTTATTGACAATAGCATAAAAAACTAAACATATGTAGAATCAATAAAACATTTCTCATAGAGAGATAACTCTACCTCACTTGCTTCATTACTAGACACATTTGGGATAAGTTCTTACAACACATATAATTTACTTTCATGGCATAGGATAACGTGCAAGCATCGTTTCTATTATTGGAAATTTGTGTCGGTGAGATTGTTATCATTATCATGTATGGATCTAAATGATTTCTTTGAAGTACTATTTTTTATTATTTCTACAAACAAGATCAGAAGAGTGTTAGTACTTTATCTGATAATTTTTTTACAAATAAATAATTACTATATTTATTAATCTCCCATTATTTTATTGAAACCCAATAGCCCATACCATTGGCTTTGAAATATCCCATTTCTAGGAAATTATAGTGTTAAAGATCTGTATTCCCCTTATCATCAACCCAGCATTGGCTGTCAAGCAATTTGAATGGTTTTAGGTAGCAATTCCAAATTCCAAATACATTAACTCACACTTCCTTAATATTTTGAGAGGACTCCCCAATCATAACATCCTTAAATTTGATTTCCTCAATCCATGCCACTTAGTTACACCAATATCTACTTTGGGAGTCCACCCTTGATGTAAACTAAGTTAATTCATCCCAAAACATCAATTTAGAATTCCCTGATAATTGAAAGCACCCCAACATTTGCGGGTCAGGCACATTGAACTATGGTTCAATTTTAAATGAAGTGGTGGAAGGTTATGCTTACTTAATATATAATTGAGGGATTTTATATTTTATGTGTAAATTTATATGTTTTATCATTATTACATGCTTGTTAATATTTATTGAATTTACTTAACTGATTAATGATATCATAGATAATATCCATTTATAATATAATCTATTTTAGTTCAATATTTCATGCTGACTAACTCATTGAATCATGTGGTCATGAAAAAAAACAAATAATTAAATAACTAACCAACATGAAAGAAATAAAATATTAAAGTGGTATGATCACGATCTTTTCCTAATGGTTAGTTTATCTAGAATATGATAAACTAACCATCAACATAGGGTAAAAATACCTTGAACCATTTATGGTTATTATTGTAGATTTCCACTTGTCCACCAATATATCTCTCTTGGATTGGTTTCCCCTTGGCTCTAAACTTGAATCGCCTCAACTAAATTGGGAGCTCCAACAATTACATTTTCTTTTACTCACATGTGGGTGAGGGAAAGGGTTTATATAAAAGAAACCATGGGCATGCTTGACCATACATAATAATAAGAGATATGGATTGCCTAAAAATAAATAAATTTAACAATAAATTTAAAGGAACCAATCACATACAAAGGTCTGTTCTAAGATCATGATCATCCACATGCAACAAATTACTCATTTAATAAAATTAGCATTCAATTCTAGTAGTTCTTATTGAATATTAATCACAATTGAATCAATTAATTATCTTCTTTAATAAATCATTTCTTTTATCTTAATTCTCATCTAAATTTCCTTAAGATTATCATCCATATTATTTTTATACAAATTAAATAAATTTATTTAAAATTAACTATGTACATACGTGTACCTTGGTGGAAGCAGAGTGAGTACCCTTCCAAACTACCCAACATGTTTTATACTCTATAGTGTTTACTCTTATGACATGTGATATACATGACTTATCACATAATTTAATGATGTTTACTATCATCTTAATTATTACATGAATTATATGATTTTTCAATCATGTTTTATACTTAAATAAATGTAGAGTAATAACTATTATGCGACTGATACATGATATAAAAATTTGAACATTACACCTCAATTAATTAAACATTTATATATATTAAAACCCATAACATATAATGTATTATAAACTTAATTAAAACAAGAATGTACATGTTGATAAGTTTTTCAAAGTATAATAAATTAATTTTTAAATATGAATAAATTGGTAAAGGTACATGGTGTGTACATTGAAGCAACATGATGTGTATTTTTTCTCACTATCTATCCATGTCACATGACTAGGGACTCAATGTGTAACTGTACCATGGAAAAATTGGAGTGCACGACCTGTACATGGGCCACATGTTGCATTGTCTCAATGTTACACGATCACCAGTCAGGTAGAACATTTTAGAAGATACATGACCCATTTGTGACATAAAAGAATACACACTATGTACATCAATTACACAACATGTACTCCAGCTGGACATGGGCCAGGATTGCCCAGTCAACAACTAGTGTGAAATTAAATGCATCATATGTAATAAATTCACACAGATTGAATTAATTCTTAATTAATTCATGGTGCATTGAACACTAGTATGTAGTATTTACCTTTGGGTTACACGGTGTGTACTCTTATGTTATCCAGCCACATTCTTTGGCCCATGTAGATGAGATCATTAAATTTAAAAGATGTGGCTAAAGCCTCAGTTTATTCCTGGAATGAGATACAATATAATTAAATCCATGAAAAAGGAAGTACAATGATGAAAAATCAATTAGTTATGCATAATTCAATCAATGATAGTTAAATAATTATAAATAATTATATGACCTCTATGATACCAATTCTAAATTGCGGGAATAGTGGAAGTGTGTGAATGATCATGACCAACATTGATTTTAATCATGATCAATGATTAATCTATGATTTTACATGACATTGAATTCCATTATCAATGAAATTGAATAAAATAATATATATAAGGGATAAAAGGCCACAACCAAGTGAAGGATCATACTATATTATTTATAATTAATATAAGAAATTAAAGAATTAATTTTTGTGAAATTATTTCTTCATTGTTATATTTGAAAATGGATCTACATCATACCATCATTATAATGTAGGAGTCAAGGTTAGATTCCATCTAGCAATGATCAACATGTGTTCTGAATATAATCGTACATTGTTGTAGGAATCTATAGTTGATTGCTTGGTAGATCCTATCACATGCATTTTTTTCCTTTGATATCCCTAATAATTGCTTCCAAGGGATTCTCCTTGATCTCTCTAGACTCAATATTGGAAGGTGGAGGAAGATCACACACAATTATTGTGAGCATTCTTTGATAAGAAATCTCTCTAGGGCTTCGAGAGGATTCATTGGATTCATTGTGAAAAAACAAACAAAGAAATTAATTGGCACTCTTTGAAAAAATAATATAAATAGATTTATATACTACTAGGGTTGGAAATAAATAATTACACAGGTTTCCTTTATTATATATTTATTTCATGCATAACCCCATGCCTATAATAATGATATTATTATTGGTTTGCGACATGTCCTAAACTTAAAAATAAAAATAAAAATATTATTTCAATATATTTTAATTCTCACTAGATCAATAAACATTGTTCACCATTCTTACATTATATTTATCGGTCCTTGAAAAATGACTATTTATTTATTTAATAAATATCACTGCATTATTTCCCAAAAATTAAATAAATATTATATTCACTAAAAATAAAATAAAAATGTATTAAATATTCCGCTCTCATAATATTCTACTGAATGACTGGTGAGGTAATATTTGAAATCAATGCAACATGAATAATTATTAAACCACTTGTAGGAATAATATTTATTCAACTTGTTAAATAATAAAAAATAGTTATTATTTAAAAGAGATTTTGGATACACTTAGTGTGTGACCCTCTAGGCATATTTCTCAATGGAATTAGAAGAAGTAGCCTAATTTATAATGTTAACATCAATAAACTTTCCAAGGAACCCATGGAGAATGATGTTTATTTCACAATGACATGATACCACATCTAGTTGCTTACTGTGTAATATAATCCCTTTATCATGATATCTCTAATCAAGCTGGTTTCATTACAGTGCCATCAACCTATGTGATGGATGTATCTTTGTTTAACATTCTGGAAATTCAATTTTCCTATATAACACCAAGGTCATGGATTTATTTAAGCTATATCATTCCTATAAAAGGGCATAAGATATAAACTTTTGTTAAAGATAAAAAGGGAGAAATCCTTTATATCATTATTTATTAATGTAATATTACTCATGACACACCCAAAATATCCTACCTCACAGTGAAAATATGTATTCACAGTTTTCATCAATACATCAACTAACGTGACTTGTAATACTCATTAATAATAATATTAAAGTCTAAGGATCAATAAAAATGTCTATATACATGAACATACAATGAAACATATAAATATGGATTTCCAACTAGAAGGACTTGTTCTAATAATATCCCACACTTGATATTACCAATGACATACACCATGAAAAGGTTCCACACAATCTATTATTCTCTACCCCAAGTAGTCTGTATCATTTGTGTCCCTCAAGTAATTTCATTCGGACATAGAACATATATTTAAGAATATTGTCACGATGATTCGAGGTTCTCAACATAGAAAAGAACTACTATAACATTTCTGTGTAACGAATGCTCTTAAGAAATTATCACATACTATGTTATGAAAAATAAAATTCATGATGGGATAAAAAGTTTATTAATATTCTAAAAAATGAATAGAGGTTATCATAGAGTACATAGAATTTAGTTCTAGGTCACCAAATCCAACAATATTACCATCTATGATTAGTGTTGTGTGTCATACATGCTATCAAAAACAATTTTATTCTCTTAAAATATTCGGGTGTTAGATTCTACCCACCGTAAATAAATTTCATCTTAAAAATTTAAACTTGATATCAGCAGTCAAGGGTTTGATATTTGAAAATTCTTTTATTGAAAACCCCACATCATAAAAGGGTTAATACAACAATCTCTTGATAAGAGATTAATTAAAGTACTTATGTCATATGAAGAAGCTCATAACTAAGTTTCTATGAAGGAAAAAATTAATGAAAATTTAAGATATTTATATGGAAGAAGTTCTTAAATAATTATATAGAGAGATAAAGGCCATTGATCTCAAGAAATCAAATGATCAATGGAAATTTAAGGGCCTCAAAACTAGAAATATGTGATGATTTAAAATACCATCTGTATCATTAGATATGAATATAATAGGTTAAAATATTTGTTTTGATATCATTTTACTAATTTTGATGAATTATTTTACTTTCTATTAATATAATGAAATTTACTTGGTTGATAATTTTTTATTTTATAAGAACAATTTCAAAATATGGTCACACTACGATCAATTTCCAATTCATCCCTTTCTCCATGAAATGAATATCAAAAAGTGAAATTTTTATTCATGAATAACTAAATTCATTTCTAATGGATAATAATATCCATAAATGTAACACTCCATGTTTCCACGGTATGCTTCTTTTTGAATAATATTGTAGCGTGTATTGTATGCAACCTTGAGTTCTAACACACCACGACCAATCAAAGTAGTCGTTATGAATAGTAATACCCACCTTTTGAAATTATATAAATTTTATATTTCAAAATGGACTTCATTTTTGGATTAAAAATATCGAAATTAGCCTATGTTGAAATTTTTTAATTTTTCTCAGGACTCCAAATTTTCAATGAATAGTGAAAAATACTTAAAAATAAATTTTTTAATCAAAATAATTTGTAGTGATGAATTACACTATTGAGTGGTTTTAATATATAATTAGAATACAATTTTACCATTTTATCCAATGGTGGTTATAGCAATTAATTTCACTTTGAAATTGGACATAAATAATTGTCAATCTTTTGAAAGATATTGTTTCTAAAAAACGTGCTATTTGTTTTGACAACGAGAATTAATTATAAAATTAATTAATTCAAATTATATTTTTTTAATTTTGTAAAATATACATCATTTTTGAATTTTAAGTATCAATTATATCATAGGGTGAATTTTTGGTTTTGTTCTGAGGAAACTTCAATTTTTGATGAATAATGAAACCACTAAGTGGTAGTTAAAAAACTAATTTTTTGTTTAAATGAAACATTACCACTTCTGTGAATTGAATTTCAAAAATCTGACATACATGGTTGTCATTAGTATGTAAAATTTTGTTCAATGAGATGAAAATATTTTTTGGTGAATAATAACTTTTAATTAATCGCGATTAAATGTAATTAGTGAAATTTAAAGTAAAAATGATATTATAAAAATATGAAAATACCTTTAAACTTATCCTACCCTTATTTGATGAGTCATGGCCGACCAAACAAATCCATGGGTCAACTTGGGGACCCCATGAAGCCACTTGGGTAAGAAAATGACATTAATAACATTTTATTTAAAGTGAAAATAAAATTGTCACAAACAGGTGTTGTTTTACTAAAACAATTATTAAATGGGGTTATATAAGTTATATTTTAGACAATAAATATTCATTGTAAATCTAAATATATTTCCTACATCATGATATATTTTTTTTATTATTTTTTGTTGTTAAATAAATTAAATGTTTTATGACACCATGATGATACAATGATTACCTCATTAATTAACGATTTAAATAAAATGAAACGATAATGTAAAATATAAGACATAAACTTGTCAAAAACCAATTGGATGAGTATATTTATAACCCTTATCACATTATACTTGAAATATATAATTTTGGAACCTTTGAAATCTGAAAATCACTTCAGAATAATGTACATTTTAAGACATTCCAAGAGTGCCCCTCCTCTCCTCTTATAATAAGCCCCACCTCTACCACCTTATTCACACCTCTAAATCCATTTCTCTCATCCAACCTCTCCACAAATACTCTCTCAACAACCCTCTCTTAATCCTAGAAGCCTCACTTTGATAAGAAGTCTTTCCATGGAATCCTTTGGCTCAAATCAAAAATTGTTACCTGATTTTAAGGAAATGTTTCCTCTTATGTTATTTTGTTTTATTTTTCTTCCCCAATGCCCTAAACTCTTTTTATTCCTTTATTTTGTAACAACAATAGTATATTAAATATACTAGAATGTTTTTACGAGACGTATTTGATTTACAATTACACACACCTTCGTCTAATGGTTAAAGAACATACTGTTTCTGTGAATGGCGAATTACTGCCTCACGAAACGATGATTGTTCAATATTCTTTTAGCACCATTCATGGTGGCAATTAAGAAGCCACTATATTTATTTATGATATATATTATGTTTATGTTTTCCTTATGCTTCTGTATTTTTCATTTATGGCATACCTTTATGATTTTCATTATGGGTAAACATGATAATTTCATTTTAGGAAGTGCAGACTACCGCCCCTCAAAGTGATTTGAATCGTTAATGCCATATGTGGTACGTGTAAAGGATTGAGTAAATGATATTATATATGATATTATACTAGAAATATAATATACCTTTATATAATTATGATTTTATTTTATTAAATACCAAATATAAATGAAAGTATCGTTCATGCGTACGTACGGTTTACCGTCTCCATGAATGGTGCATTTCGTTTTGTACCTCTAAATGTTATGTGATATTATAAATTCATATATATATATATATTTACTTGATATATATGATATATATGATATCTACATCATGAAAATAATTATTGATATAATGGATATTTAACCACATGAACAACATGTAATTATAAGAAGATTATTTTTGACTCAAGTACCAATGATCGACAAAACGACCATTATTTACGTAAATAATTACATAATATTCATAACATGGTAATAAGTGATATAAAACAAATAATGTACTTGAAAAAGGTTCTTAAGAAAGTAGAAATTAACTCTAGTTTATTATTCAGGAGGTTAATGAACGATCGAGTCACGTCAGACACAAGGTAAGGGACTACGTCTCAATATCAATTCATAGAGGCATATTTTGTTTTATACACAACTTTATTTTATACGGTGTATAACACCCTTTTACTTTTATGTTTATTCAAAAGGAATATTTTTTATATGAAGTGTTTTACTAAACGACAAAAGGGAATGTTTTTTTTGTCATACGTATGCGGCGACAATGACTTCTCTGCCACCGTGACCATTATTTGAGTTTCAGCTTCCTCTACAAGTCATAACATTTTTTAAAATTAAAAATAAATACCAAGTTTTACATTTATTTTATTTTGGTTTTGAAAATGGTTTTATTATATCAATGTTTTGTATTGATATCTTGTGATTGAAATGTGGAAATGTTATGTTTCCATTATGCATGCCTTATGTGACACGATTATGTTATGTTTTATGATATGTTTAAACTTTTTCATATAAGGAATGCATTGGACATAGTATGTGACATGTGGAGACCACTATTTCTCCTCGATGCATCGGTAGGTCTCATGAGACAAACTAGTGTCTTGGCATGAGGCATTGACAAAATCTTATTTGTAGTCTTGTCATAAGGCTTTCGCTATGTGGTTATGATAGTCTGCCGTTATGCATTCCATCATTGGGAAAGTGGTTATTGATATTTCATGTGATTATTTGACTAGTATAATATCCATGTAAATATGTAAAATGAATTATTTCATTTTATTATTGCGATATTATGATGAATTTCATGTTTAAAAAGCATTTGTTTTAGTCATACATTGACTTAAATGGTTATGTTTATTTATGAATGTTTCTGTTATATTGTTTTTTTACTAATAGTCTGAGCTCACCCCTTTCTATGTTTTATTTTCCCAGGAAGTGAAGAAATATTTTATGACTGACGTGCAGGGATATACTGAAGGGGATATGCGTGTCGACTATAAAGACTATGTTATTGTAGTTTTTCACTTTATGATGTAATGTAACATTTATGAATGTATCTAGTTCTTCCAAGGCTACTAAACTAATCGGTCATTCGAGACATGATCTTTTGTGATCATGCCAATGTACGAAATAATTCACCGACTCTAGGTTATGGGGGTCGGGGCATTACAGTTGGTATCAGAGGAAGTTTAGTACTAAACTTGGATGCTAGAATGAGATAAACTCAGATTAGAGCACATATCCCTAAGATAGTCTTTGAGTATTAGTATAGAAGAACTTCCTAGAATTTTGGTATTGTAGAGATTCTGTAAGTTTTGCAAGCAATACAACCCTATCTGGATATGAGAAGGTAGAGGCGGCTCTGGCACATATGTACCTAGGAGTGAAAATCCGATAAGAAGTTTCAGGCTTGACCCGAGGTATCCTGGTACATGACAATGGGCCTTGCTGCACTCTGGGTTATGACACTCCCAGGGGATATGCGTAGGATAATTCTCATTTTCATTACAAACCATTATGAAGGGTTTATGATTATATAATTAATCAAATAATTTTTTTAGGATTATGGATTATATCCATAAACTGTTCAATTTATGTCTTGTAATTTGCAAGTTTACTGTTATGTATTTCGATTCATAAACTAATCTAGTTTATGACATTTTTTAGAAATGGCGCGTAGTGGATGAAATGGAAACCTTTTCAATTTTTACACTCCATGTAGGTATTTCCCTCCTTCTCAAGATAATTATAGTTGGGATGGTCATACAGCAGTTGCTAATTAGCTTATCACCATACTAGGACAACTCACTCAGGTTATGAATAATAACCTTACTCGTATAGAGCACCCCGATCTGCAACGTGGAGGATCAATGATAGACCGCATCATGAGGCAACAACCAAAAACATTCAGTAAAAGTAAAAATCCCTTAGTAGCTGAGAAATGGATAAATTCCTTATAGAAAATTTTCCATGCCTTGGGGAGTAGTGAAAGGAAAAAGGTTATCATGGCAGTTTACCATCTCACTAGAGATGCTGATCAAAGGTGTTCAGTGATTCAAAACAAAAAGGAAGATGATGAAGTATCAGTATTTGAAATGGAGGGAGTTCAAAGAGATTTTCGTAGAAAAATACTTTCCTCATGACCATCGAGTGGATATGGAAAGGCAATTTCTGAGTCTGATACAAAAGGAGGATGAGAATGTTGCAAAGTATGAGGCCAATTTTATAAGGTTAGTGAGGTATGTTGCAGATTACATACGTAACCCAAGATGTAAGATTGACCATTTCATTACTGGGTTAATACCATTTCTCCATCAAACCTTATTCTCTCAATCTTTCTCAACGTATAAAGATATAGTATCGTGCGTTATCAAGACAGAAATGGATTTCTCTAAATCTTATGACTATAAAGTAAAGTAAGAGAAGAAGAGAACGGTAGAATAAGAGACAGATAAAGGTAAAAAGGGAAAGAAGGATTTTCTATTATGTGATAATTGTGGCAAGAATCACCCCGGTACTTTCCTAAAAGGAATGGGAGTTTATTATACATGTGGATAGAAGGGTCACCAGGGTCGTCATTGCAAGGGAAAGAAAGTGGATATCAATGTTGAATGATAAAATTGTAGGGAAATGGGGCATTATGCAAATTAATGTCCTAAGAGTCAAGGAAACTTACCTCAGAAAAGGTCAAGGGATCAAGGCCAATCTTATGTTGTTTCTACAGTTGAAGCAAAATAATTAATGTATTGGTGCTTTTGGACTCAAGGATTATATTCTGGTTATAAGAATAATGTTATATGTATAGGGATTGTACTGAAGTACATGTTGTTTTCATTAGGGTTTTAATATGATAAAGGTAATCATATTTTTAGTATGTGATGATAAGAGAAACATTCCTTTGTTTATGAAATCTGATGTTACAATTGATTTTAGAATTTAGAGACCTTTTAGAGAAAGTCTGGACAAAGTTATTTTGGATAACTATAAATGTTGGAATGGATTATGTTGAACTTTGGATAGTATTGTTTATGGTTAAAAAATTTATGGAGATTATTTTAGAAGTATTATAATACTATAGTTTTAGGAAAATGACAACCTACAGGTTGAGGGATAACCCGTCGCGTTGGACAAAGCTCCAGGAATAAAACCCACAAACATAGTGCGAAATGGATTTATTACCTACCACTAGCCTACATGAAGTTTCTAGATTTTAAAAAATAGTTTTCATAATCTAAATGGTATGTGTTAATATTTGGAACCTTGTACGGTTAGGATAAATAGAGTATTTTTGAGTTGTTTTATGTTTTGGAGTGAAAGATGAGTCTGTGGTAGAAAATTATTAATGGATAAAACACTAATTATAAATTAAGTATACCTCCTTATGATTTTAGCCAATCTCATAAATAAATTCCTCAACATTAAGAAAAGGAACACAGAACAAAAACGTTTTCCTAGATAGTACCTTAGATCATCACAAATTTATGGCTTTGTGATTTTTGGCCATTTCATCACCATGTCCTCTACCACTCTCCAACTAATATTGATGTATAGATTTTTCTTCCATATCCATGTTTTCCTACATGGAACCCTAGTATGTGTTATTTTTGGTATCCTTCATACATACCACTATTTATTTTAAATAGAGGCCTCATTAATCCATTTTTTTATGTGGGATTTCAACTATGATATTTTGAAATGTCAACCCCATGATTCCAATACAGAGCATAAATTGCGAGGAAGCAATTTATTGAAGGAGGGGAGAATTTAACACCCCATGTTTCCACAGTATGCTTCTTTTTGAATAATACAGTAGCGTGTGTTGTACGCAACCTCGAGTTCTAACACACCATGACCAATCAATATAGCTGTTATGAATAGTAATACCCTCTTTTTTAAATTATATAAATTTCATATTTCAAAATGGTCTTCATTTTTGGATTCTGAATATCGAAATTAGCCTTTGTTGAATTTTTGTTATTTTTCCGAGAACATCCAATTTTCAATGAATAGTGAAAAATACTTAAAAGTAACATTTTTGATCAAAATAATTTATAGTGATAAATTATACTATTGAGTGATTTTAATGTATAATTCGAATACAATTTTACCATTTTATCTAATGGTGGTGATTGGAATTATTTTCACTTTGAAATTGGACAAAAACAATTGTCAATATTTTGAATGATATTGTTTCTTAAAAACATTCTATTTATTTTAACAACAGGAATTAATTATAAAATTAATAAATTCAACTTATATGTTTTGAATTTTTTAAAACATACATCATTTTTGAATTCAGAGTATCAATTATAGCCTAGTGTGAATTTTTGGTATTGTTCTGAGGAAACTTCAATTTTTGATGAATAGAGAAACCACAAAGTGGTAGTTAAAAAACTATTTTTGGGTTTAAATGAAACATTACAAATTCTGTGAATGGAATTTCAAATAATTCAACATAAATGGTTGGAATTATTATGTAAAATGGGGTTCAATGAGATGAAAATAATTTCTTGTGAATAGTAACTTTTAATTAGTTGCGATTAAAGGTAATTAGTTAAATTTAAGGTAAAAATGATATTATAAAAATATTAAAATACCTTTACACATGTCCTACCCTTATTTTATGTGTCATGGCCTTCCAAGACAATCCATTGGTCAACTTGGGGACCCTATGGAGCCACTTGGGTAAGAAAATGATATTAATAACTTTTTATTTAATGTGAAAATAAAATTGTCACAAACATGTGTTGTTTTACTAAAACAATTATTACATGGGGTTATATAAGTTAAAATTTAGACTATAAATATTCATTGTAAAGATAAAAATATTTCATACATCATGAAATTTGTCTTATAATTTTTAGACATTAAATAAATTTAATTTTTTATGACACCATGATTATGCAATGATTACTTCATTAATTAATGATTTAAATAAAATGAAAAGATAATGTAAAATCCAAGACATAGACTTGTCATAAACATATTTAATGAGTATATTTCAAACCCTTATCACCTTATACTCGAAATATATAGTTTTGGGACCTTTGAAATCCGAAAAAAACTTAATAATAATGTACCATTTCAAGACATTCCAAGAGTGCCCCTCCTCTCCTCTTATAAAAGGCCCCCAACTCTACCACCTTATTCAGACCTTTAAAGATATTTTTCTCAGCCATACTATGCCCAAATACTTTCCCAAATTCCCTATATTACTTTTAGAAGCCTCAAATTGGGGAGAAGTCTTCCCAAAGAAGCCATTGGATCAAATCATAAAGTGTTACCCAATTTTATGGTAATGTTTCCTCTAATGTTATTTTGTTTTATTTTTCTTCTTCAACCCCTAAAACTATTTTTATTGCTTTATTTTGTAACAACACCATTATATTAAATATACTAGGATGATTTTATAATAATTATTTTATTTACACTTACACACACCTTTGTCTAATGGTTAAAGAACATACTGTTTCTGTGGGATCCGAATTACTGCCTAACAAAACGATGATTGTTCGATATTTTTTTAACACCTTTCATGTTGGCCATTAAGAAGTCACTATATTTATTTATGAAATATATTTGGTTTATGTTTTCCATATGCTTCTGTATTTTTCATTTATGGCATACCTTTATGATTTCCATTATGGGTAAACGCGAGAATTTCATTTTAGGAAGTGCGGACTACCGCCCCCTCAAAGTGATTTGAATCATTAATGCCATATGTGTGATGTGTAAAGGATGAAGTAAATGATATTATATATGATATTATACAGGAATTATAATATACCTTTATATCATTATGATTTCATTCAATTAAATACCAAATAGAAATGAAAGTAGTGTTCATGCGTACGTACGGCTTACTGTCTCCATGAACTGTGCATTTCATTTCTTACTTCTAAATGTTGTGTGATATTAAAAATGCATTTATATATATACTGGATATATTTGATATATATGATATATACATCATGAAAATAATTCTGGATATAATGGATATTTTACGACACAACTTGTAATTATATGATGTTTATTTTTGACTCATGAACCAAAGATCGACAAAATGACCATTATTAACTTAAATAATTACATAATGTTCATAACATGGTAATAAGTGATATAAAATAAATAATGAACTTGAATAAGGTTCTTAAGAATATAGAAGTTAATTTTACTTTATTATTCAGGAGTTTAAATAATGATCATGTCAAGTCGGACACGAGGTAATGGAGTTCGTCTCAATCTCCATTCATTGAGGCATATTTTGTTTTTTACACAACTTTATTTTATAAGATGTCTAAAACCCTTTGACTTTTACATTTATTCAAAAGGAATCCTTTTATATAAAGTGTTTTACTAAATGACAAATGGGAATGTCTTTTTTTGTCGTACATATGCGGCGACAACGAATTCTCCGCCGTTGTGACCATTATTTGAGTTTCGGCTTCCTCAACAAGCCATACCATTTTTTAAAATGAAAATTAAATACCAAGTTTTACTTTTCTTTTATTTTGGTATTGAAAATGGTTTTATTATATCAATGTGTTGTATCGATATCTGGTCATTAAAATGTGGAAATGTTATGTTTCCATTATGCATGTTTTATGTGATATGATTATGTAATGGTTTATGATATGTTTAAACCTTTTCATATAAGGAATGCATTGGACTTAGTATGTGATAGGTGGAGCCCCCTATAGCTCCTTGATGTATCAGTAGGTCTCATGAGTCAAACTAGTGTATTAGCATGAGGCCTTGACAAAAAATTATTTTTAGTCTTGGCATGAGCCCTTCTATAACGACCCATACATTACATACATTGTTATTACTTCATAATTGAAGCATACATAGTACAACATATAACCAAAACCACAAATGGACCGTATAGGTATAGTGTCTTTAGAAACTCTGAAACATAAGCAACCGGTTCACAAATCTTCTACAGTGTCTCCCATTTATTTCATCATATCTAGAGTCCCTTTTAGCATATTCTACTTAATATCCTTCTCTCTGACCTGGGGAAAATAAAACATACAAAAGGGTGAGCTCAAATGCTCAGTAAGGGTAAATAAAGGTAATATCATTCATATCATAACATTTTGAAAATATTATCCTGCAAAAGAGATCATGATATCTTAACATGGGATAAATCATAGAAGTGAAAATGAAATCCCAATAATCATAACATGAAACATAAAACTTTTTCGCATGCACAAATAATCATAGAGAATCATTTCTTATTAGTCATGACTCATTTCGAAGACTATCTTAGTGGACAAAGTCCATTTTTGAACCGAGTTCACTCCTCGTTTCAGTCCTGTTTCACTGAACCAGTTTTAACCTACCATTAAAGACATGTATATCTCATGAGATATTAATCTTTACCCAATGCATTATAGGGAGATATAGGTCCCAACCATCTCATAATTAATCCTTTCTTATGTGTGCCACATAATCACAAATCATACATCATCGCATAACACATGTAATAAAAATTGGATTCTTAAAGCATCATGACATCATAAAACAAATCATATAAGGTAATGGACTTCATAAAAATAATTCCATCAGAACATAATCAAATCAATGTAACAATAAGGATAAAAATAGAACCTTATATTATCATAGATGGAAAATAATTTTGATAAAACATTTGCACTCCATTCTTGAGGAAAATATCTTTTCTACTTCAAAAACAATTTCCTTTCATAACATGTCATATAATTTTAAACTAAAAGTATTTAATTAAAAATAAAATTGAATACTTGTAAATTAATATTCATTGAAATATTTTTTTAAGAATCCATTCATGCCATATAAGTTAAAAACCATTCTTCTCGTACTTTGTTTGGAAAAGTCAAAAAGTACCTCGTACGAAAAACGACAAAATATTCCTTTCATATCATTTACTAAAAACATACCGAAGGGTAAATTTGTATTTAAGAAATTTTAGGGGGATATGAATAATATTAAATATTGAAGAAACATGGATGTGGATGATAAATACATCCCAATAAATACCAAAGTAAATCAATATCGGATAAAAATGAGATTGTGATATTTTCCCTTACCTTGGGTCCGATTTGATTCGTATGTGTTCTATGTTCCTTTATAATGATTTAAATAATTTTATTTACTTATTCCAGAATCATACATATTGATATGATATCATATATGGTCATATTCTTAGCTTATTATTAGAAAGTTTTTATTGTTACTTATTATTTGGGCCTTTATTGCCTTTTGTTCTTATCCGTGTTTTGCCAAATAATTTCTTATTCTTGTTTTTAGGTTATAGATACCTCATATCCAGAATGTTATTACTGTAATATATATCATATTTATTCATTCAATTCATTTATATAATTACTATGTAATGAAGATCATGTAGAACGAGACACATCACATCGTGGAGACGGTATTACGTACGTACGCACGAGCGATGATATCATTCCCATGATCATGGAATTGTATTGAAGTGTATTTATACTATTTCAGTATCAAAATAACATTACAATAATCATATATAGTTACTAATTACACCATTATACCCATCCAATTAAGGTGGTGGCAGAAAATAGATTACACCACGGCCTGGAGACGGTATTCCGTACGTACGCACGCGCGGTGATTTCATTTTTCTGTAGGATGGATAGAAGGTGAATTTGGGTTGTTTAATATTTATAATAACATATCAGTATATAATTAATACTTATGTTATTACTTTATCATGAAAAAACTAAAGAAGAAGATGTTGAAGAAGAAAGAAATTGAAAAAGATCAGCAATGGATATTACCTCTTTTTGACGCGCCTTTTCTTAACCTCCTCTTAGAGAACTAAGGATGACCTTTCAAGAAGACCAGGACCTCTAGGATGATTCTAGGGAGGAGTAGAAGAGATTTTGGCAGGGTTTGGACGATCTTGAGTGCTCAAATTGGTGTTAGGAGGAGAGGGAGGAGGTGCCCTTTTATAAGGGAGGAGAGGGGCACCTTAGGAAAATCTTAAAATATTATTTTTTATTAAATTTACATTCGGTTTATAATTGTTCCAAATGGTCTTATTTAGAAGATAAAGTGGGTATTGGTCTAAATCCTATCATACAATAGGATTTAGGCAAGTTTAGGTTATTATTGTAACCTTATAAATTAGATTTAACTCTAAGTTAAATAATTTCAATTTTACCGTGTCTTTTTGTTTTCATACACTATATGGTTAATAAACTTACTATAACATTCCAAACGAACCCAAAGTGGTTAATTATTAATATATATATTCTTATCTAAGTCATTTGGCTGAACCTTAGATTTTTAGAAATTAAATAACAACTAATTATATAATATTTGTTTTAAAAACTATTTTATTTCAATTTTGACACTATTTGGTACATGATTTTTATGAAATTCATAACAGAATGATAAGTTCGAAGCAGGTTACTTAAATAAACACTAAAATGTCATATTAACCTATAAAAGTAGTGTAAGTTATAAAAAGCCTCAAATTAAATTTATTTGGGCATTTATAACATCAATTATGTTAAAATGTTCTTAATAAAGTAATTACTACATCATCATTGTGTCATTAATAAATTAAATTATTTAGCGTCTAAAAATTATAAATAAAATACCATTATGTAAGAAATATATTTATATTTCTAATGAATATTTATAATCGAATTTATCTTATGTATAACCCTATATTAAAAATGTTTTAGTTATTAAACATTGATTTTAACTATTTTAGCTATTCTTTAAATAAAACAATGTTAAATGTCCTAATCTAATCCAAGTGGATCTAAATGGTCATATTATTTTCATAAGGTTGTTTTTGGTCGATTTAAACTTATCCAGTAGAATTAGGACATGTGTTAGGGTAATAGTAATATCATTTTTACCCTTAATTACCTGATTTACTATTAACTGCGGTAAAAAAAAGTAAAAAGTTACTATTCACAAAAAAAATTATTTTCATCTCAATGAACCACATTTTACTTAATGATATCAACCATGTCTCTTGGATTTTTGAAATTCAATTCACAGAAGTGGTAAAATTATGTTTTATGCAGAATTCAGTTTTTTTACCTCCCACTTAGTGGTTTCACTATTCATCAAAAATTGAATGTTTTCAGAAAAATACCAAAATTTTACCCTAGGATAATTTCGTTATTCAGAATCCAAAAATTAAGTCCATTTTTAATGATAAAATTCATAAAATTTCAAAAAGTGGTTATTACTATTCATAACAGCTATTTTATATACTATTTTAATAGCATATCGTTGTTTAGTGAAACTCGGTATTGTATACAACGCAAGCTATTGAGGAAGGTCGCGATTGAATGTAAAGCAAGCCAATCTAGTTTTGTGTGTAGGGAAAGATTCCTTTGATGATTTATATAAAATAAAAAAAAATATTTCTCATAAAAATATTGGGTGTTACACATTCGCTACGTGGTTATGATAGTCTGGCATTATGCATTCCATCATTATGAATGTGGTTATTGATATTGCATGTGATTATTCCACTAGTAGAATATCCATGGAATATGTAAATGGAGTTATTTAATTTTATTATTTCCATATTATTCTAAAGTTCATGTTTAAAAGGATTTTGTTTTAGTTATACATTGCCTTAAATGTTTATGTTTATTTATGAAAGTTTCCGCTATATTGTTATCCTTACTGAGCATATGAACTCACCCCTTTCTATGTTTTGTTTTCCCAGGATGTGAAGAAATATTTTATGACTGACCTACAGGGATAGACTGAAGGGGATATGGGTGTGGACTTTGAAGATTATGTTATTGTAGTTTTTCACTTTAGGATGTAATGTAACATTTAAGATTGTATCTAGTGTTTCCAAGGCTACTAAACTAATTGAACTTTCCAGACTTGATCTTTTGTGATTATGAAAAAGTTACATAATAATGAACTAACTATGGGTAACTAGGGTCAGGGCATTACAATAAAATAGTGAAAAATAGTTTCATCTGTATTTAACTATTTTTCAAAACCACTGTGGTTAGCACAAGATTCCCAATATAATAAATATATCTCTAAACCCCAAAAGTAAGACCATTGGTTCATCTTTAATATTTACTCATCAAAAAATTTAAAAATAATGGAATATTCACTAGGACATTATGTAAGATAGTGGTAGGTGTGAAACCCTTATTGTCCTTTGGTTATGGGTTCTAGCACAGGGGCCTTACCGGATGCGATGTGTTGTCACCTAGCATGTGGGTTGTCCTTTTTCAAAACTATATTAATATAATTCCTATAGAGTTACCTAAAAAGATAATGGATATCCTTGAAATAAACTAAATTAATAAATACCCATTTCACATAGTTTTAAAAAACAATATATAAATACATCTTCCATTTTTTCTATATAGGTCCTTCCTTGGTCTAGGGTTTATCCTTTGGAAGAGGTAATTAACATGGATAATTCCTAGGTTCACCAAATTTAATACAATAAACTATTAATGGATCCCATCGATGATATTTATTTTATTCCATCGTACTTTTAATTTTTCCTCAATAATTATTGGTTTTATGCCCTTCCTTTCTACACATAAATAATTTTCCCATTCCATTAAGATACATTCATCTGTGTATCCTTCCACATTTCTTACATGTAAGTCAAGCCTTTATTCCTCCATGGTCTCCATCACTCGAGTTCATGGATAAATTCATTCTTATATTATTTTTTACTTCTGTGAGTCGACTAATGTATATGTTATTAATCATATTTTAGGAAATCTGATTAGTCATAGTCACTATATCTATCACTCTTTTCATCATCCCATTTGGATGACTATAGTCACCACATTTTCCTTCATGTTCAATGTTAAATTTATTTCTTATGGTTCTAAACATTGATTGAAACTAGAAAAATTACTATGAGTAATAGTAATCATAATAGGGAAACCATATAATCATTTATAGGATGTCTAAATTATGAAACAATATTTTAAATATAAGACACCATAATATTAACCTAGGTCATTCATTGTCATATTCTATTCAAATTCTTAATAATGGATTTTAAATAAAATGTGAATTATCTTAAGCATATCCCCTAAGAGTTTCAAGCTAGGTGTCTATTAAGGCGCTTTGTCATGTACCAGGTAATGATCAAGTCAATCCCAACACACATTTTTTAGAGTTATTACCCCTAGGTAAATATATACCAAAACCACATCCACGTTAATTATCCATACATCGATGTATTACAAGGAAAAAAAATAATATCTACCTTAACAAAACTCTTGGATGATCATATACTTGACCTCAAGGTTTATCCTAGGGTTATGTTCCCTAATCTATGTTTTCCTATATCCCAAGGTTACTACTAAAATTCCTATGATAAAAACTTTAGGGCGCCTAAGAACAGTAACCCAGAACCATTTCCTACCTTATTACATTGTCATAAGATATAAGGAATTACATCCCGAAGGATCGATCAATTTAGTAGTATTGGTAAACTAGATACATACTTGATTCCAATATTAAATTTGATTATAGAAATCTCAAAACATATTTTTTCAATAATATCATTATTCCCTCTAGAATATCCATGAATATCAGTCTGTAAACTTAATGGAATACTAGAGAAAAGAAAACAAAATAATGTTGAGCTGAAACGCTCAATAAGGGCTAAGTAAAACAGAAGATATCATGTATCAATAAGCATAATCAATATGAAAATATAAATAACTGAACACACATGACATTTAATCAATAAACTGAGAAGTAAGTGTGTCCATATATAATATCAGCAATGAAATTTCAATGATAATAATCATCATGGAAAGGTAAATAAATAATCACACATGACTTTTAATTAATAACATGGATATCATAATTTGATAAGGCATGATTAATATGGAATGTTAAATTACAAAAAACCCATGTCATTTAATCAATAAACTAATAATGAAATGCATCTAGAGATAATATCAATGTGAAAGTATCATGGATAATAATAAATGAAATATTAATAAAGTAAATTCGTAAAAAATTATATTATGGGTCACATATAAACCTATTTAAATTATATTTTATTATTTATATACATATATAGGAAATTTTTTTATTCATGTTTTAATTTTTTAAATAGTATAATCAGTTTAAAAAGATAATATATATTATTTTGACATGTTTTTTTACTATTTATTTTTCATTATAAATTAAAACATTTATATGTTTTAAACATTAATTTTTGAAATGAAAAAAATGCGGCTCAACCCGCTAGTCTATGGATCTGCAAGAGTATAGATTTGGACTATGATTTTATGATCTATATAAAATCCAAATTGAATGGTCCAGTCCACAAAAGATATGACCAAATAGACTAACCCCTGACCCGACCTAGCTCGACCATCCGTTTAACATTCCCCTTTTTACAGGCACCTGAACCTACCATATTTTTATCTTAATCCAATCAATAAATATATATCATTAGATTAAAAAACCTTAATTGAGGAGCATCGTGGTGTCAATTATAATTTCATAGTTTTCCTTTAATTTTCTTTACTCTCTATTATCCTGTTCCTCAGTCCCCCATTTGAATTCCAAGGTCTATGACAATATCCATTGAGTTTTGGGGTATGGTTTATCCTCAGTTTCATTTAGGATTTCAGTATATACATATTTTTTTACTCCCCTTTCTCTTAGAAACATGATCACTACTTGTTCAACAATGAAGAATATTTAAAAAAAATTATTCTAATTCATTTTATAAATATATTCTGTTATTTTTCATATGTTTTTTTTGCTTTTCTTTAAAATTCATGTTTATGCCCTTAGTTTTATAGTTTTCCCAACCTATGTCGATTCTTTATTCTTTAATCTCTTTGTTTCCAACGCTAAACATACATTTATGAAATCATACAAACTTTACATGATTTTCTTAAGGATTTCAAATACCTTTCTCGAATTTTTTTAATCAAGTGAATATTCTTCTCCTTGTTGTTTTCTGACCTTTTAGTATGTTGTGATTCATTATCACATGATCATCTTATGTCAGGGGTGTGTATATTTAGTTATTATCCTATCTAGCATATGATTTTTAGTTAGTTTTTTTTATGATATGCATGATTTTTAGATAGTTTATCATCCTTTTTTACCGATGTGCTATTCCAAATAAGAAATTCACATAAACATTCTTTTACAGAAACATTCTTTTCATTAAAATGGAATTATTCTTTTTGGATTACATCATCATCATATGAAATCTATGGTTCTTATATTTTTTATAAATGAAACTAATTTTATCTAGTTGGTAGTTTCTTCAAATAAATAGAATTGAACTCTTATATTGTGTGTAATAATTCATTATCCAATTAAATTATAATATTATGGAGTGCAAGTTCCTTATATTTTTTATTTATAATTTGATAATTCGCCTTGTTTTCTTTTGTTTTTCAATAATCATAGTGAAAGGTGAACAATTTGTTAAAGTCAAGATATAGGATGATAAGTTCCTTTATCTCACACATATAGAATTATTTTTCTTTTTTTCTGTGATTAAATTGATCAACTAGATATGCTTAATTTTTATCATATGTTATTATTTTTTAATGGTCATCCTACTCTTGGTGAATCTAAGGTTGAAATAGGAAAGGAATAATTCAATATTTTATTGAATATTGTTAATGAATTTTTTTTTGATGAAAATCTTACCACTGAGAAGACTTTTCTGGATATTGGTCTGGTGATTAAGAAATATTTTGAGCTGTCTCATGTATGGAATAATGAAAGTGTTTGCTTTATGGGATACAAAAGTGTTGCAACTGAAGAACATCCTCATAATAGTTTCATTTAGAATTTCTCTTCATATCTTGCATTACCTATTTTCAATTCAACCTAGTTTAATTCATATCTAGTTTCTTTTTGTGAAAACATTCATGTACTTGTAAATGTTGTTTCATGTTAATTATAGTCATATTGAATTTTATATCATTGTATTGTTTTCCAATATTTTTCAAAAATTTTATTTTTGATTTTAATTTTTGGTTTTCCCTTGATTATTCTACTTATTTCCACTACTAAAGAGAATGATGAGGATGACTGGGAGGAAGAAGATGTTACCACTTCACTAAAACAGGGTGTTTTGAAACATCTCATTCTTAATTTTCTTCAACTTTTTTAATGTATTGATTATAGGTGATCTTGTTTTTTCTCATACCACAAAGTCCTTGTTCCTAACATACTTTCACCACCTGCGAAAAGGTATTAGGTTATGAAATTGGTCTTTAGATTCATTCTCAAGTGAAGAATGGTGAAAAGTGAATCTGAAAGAGTATTTTTTGTTTTGTTACCAAGGGTTATGAAATTAATGTGCAATCTTCCCTTAAGAGGGAGTATTATGCTATTTATAGAATGATTTTTTGTTCAATTTTTTTTCAATTTAGTTGTTTATTATGGTTGTGGCCAAAAAATTTCTTCTAATAGAAAATCCTCAAAACTCTTCTCCTCCTTTGAATTCTTATAGTATGGATAAGAATCCTCCCACTATACAAGGAAATCCCCCAAATATTCTATCTATTTGTCAATAAATGAAAAGAAATGAAAAAGGTAACATATGATTGATGCACTCACATTTATTTTGGGTGATAAATGCACTACCAACAGTACTTGTACATCATATTCCAAGAGTATTTTCCAAATAATTTGAGTTTTTGCTTGTGGTGTCATAACGTACTCAGCAAACCCTCTCATTATTTTGTCATTCCCATTCCTCCCCCAAATCATCCATGCTTCCCTCTTTTAGGTTGATCTTTTACAGGTCACAGCTCATCTATTTTATCAACATGTCTACGGTTAGTCCACTTTTCCTCCCTCTAATTTATACTTCTATCTCACATATGAAAAATAAATACTTAATCTACATGTCCCTTCTATTATTCAGATATTTAGTAAATTCCAGCGATTCCTTTATTTTACTTCCGTCAATTTCCATTCACATGCTAATCAGTAGGTTCTTCTTCCACTCCAATATACTATTACTGTAGGGTGAAAAGGGGACCTAGGTACCCTGTGGGGGGGGGAATCAGGGAATTGATATTATATTCAAAATTATTCTTACCCCATTATATATCATCCTATTTATTATAAGGGTCACTTATTATGCTCTTTAATGTTATTGTTGATCGTATACATTCCAATTTAATGTAATGATAATGCACTGAAAGGAAAACAAAAAAAGCAAGAAAAATGACACAATGATTTTTTACTTCAGCCTCACTGGGCTACATCCACGGAGAATATAATGGAAATGTTCCAATTGTACCAAATTCACTAAGGTTCACTATGAATAATGATGTTCAGGCTGCATAACTTCTATGCCTAGGCTCACTACCTTTACAAGGTTTAGGTCTAACTCACTAATTTCCCCAGAGTCACTCCATATGTCTCTTTATTTGGATCACTGTCAGTGAGAAATATCACCATATTCCTCTTCTTTTTCTCATTGATTTGGAAAGGATCCACTCATAGTTTATGGACTTGTAGGTCCCAAAAAGTTGATATATATGTATGTCCCCTCATTATTGCTAATTAAGGCATCATTAACTTTTTGTAGATGCCCTTTTGGAGCTCTTTTTGGGTTTCTCCTTCACTTCTATGAAAACACTAGTACACAAAACTTCCACTTTCCATAAAACTGGAAATGAATCATATTTACTATAGAAACATCAATTCCCTTTGCATTGGAATGATCTTAAAGTGATTCCAAATATTCCTTTCACCGTTATGAATTTTTTATTGAATAACCCCATACTTTGAGTATTGTAAAAAATTTCAGATCCTATATCTTCTTCTTCTAATCCAGAATTCAGCTATTACAATGATACTATTAATTGGGAAATGTAAGTGTGTATCTATATGCACAATATTCTAGTGTGATACCCTTATGAGATACCCTGGTGCATAACCCCTAGCGTGAGTACCTTCCATGAGTCCTTTCCTCAAGCCTGCTTTATCAAGTCTATTTTCATGAGTCCCTTCTATGAGTATCTTCTTCGAGTGTAATTTCGTGAGTCATTTTTATGAGTCTGCTTTTGGGAGTCTATTTCACAAGTCACTTCCACATGTCTGTGTTCATGATTCTACCTTCGTTAGTATCATATATAAGTATGACTTTGTGAGTCTCTTCCGTGTGTCTATTTTCGCAATTCCACTTTCATGAGTCTCTTCCGCGATTCATCCTTCTCACTGAGTGAGAGTTCCTATTGTGATACCTCTTTCTCTCTTAGCACAAGAACATGTTTAGATACTGGACAACACCCTAGAGTGAGTTATCATTGTAAAAGACCTTGTTCAGATCATGAACAAAACACTGGTGTGAGTATGCTTTTCCGGAGACCTTGTTCAGATCATGCACAACACTTACATGATTTCAATCATGTATACTACTCCATGAACATTTATCACAAGATCTCTCCATGATTCTCTTCCCAGAAGATTCTTCATATTAATATTTTAATCATAAGTTATTCAATATTTAAAGATAGTTTATGGAGTATTTATAGGCACACAACCGGTGCCTTAACTCCAAAAATCATGGAAAACCATCCACCTCATGTGCATCATGAACTTTGCAAGATCTAGGTGTGAGATCTACTTATGCTTTGCGTGAGATCTGGGTGAAATTTCTCTTTCAACATTTTCTTTTTTCACATGATACTTTGATCAACATTCGTGATTTGCGTGAGTCCTTAGTGAAAGTCTGTATTCACACTTTAAGTGAGACCATGGTAATAATTCACACTTTTTGCAAGTCCCTAGTCAGTATTATCTCTTTATTCTAATACCTGGTTAGAATTCATGCTCAATGCGAGTCCCTGGTCAGCATGCATGCTTTTCTTGAGTCCCAGGTCTGTATTAGTAATTTACATGATAACTGAGTGTTATAACCATCATGATGGATTTTTGGCTAATAATCTCCCCCCTTTGGGTTTTTCGAAAATTCTTCACATTTTAATACCACATTAATGCTTCTTCTATCTTCTTCCAAAAAATTGCTTCATGCAATTCTGATACTGATCATATATTTACTCAACACACACTCTAATCCCACATGAGAAATTATTGGTGTCAGAAATAAGAGTATCATGAAATTTTCATCAATGAATCACTTCATTAAATTCCAATACAACTTATCTCCTTTCATCACAAATCTTGTATGCCACGATATAATCATTGATTGATCACTTTTAGCATCATCAAATTTAAACCCCCCTAATTTGATGCTTCAGCTATTAGATACTCCCTCTATTTTGATTAATATATTTTCTCCATTTCCTAGCACAATTTATCACCTTTTTCATAGAACTTGAATGTTACTTCATTGTGGTCTACAATAGGTTAAATAATACATATCATTATATTAGAGAAAAACACATCATACATCAGGAAGATGGGGTCCCCCATCCACACTTTTTCATGTATGGGGAGTTGACTAAACTTCCAGAGCCATTCGATTCCTTTTAAATAATTATTTGGGTAAGGCCTTTTTCATAATGTCAGCAACCAATATCTCTGTAGGCATATACTCCAATTTCACACGGCCATGATCCACCTTCTCCTTGATTAAATGATATTTTATTTAAATTTTGATTGTCTATGAGTGAATGACTATATTTTTGCTAAGATTTATAGAAATTGAATTATCTTAATGTATTATGATTGGAGATGTCACTTCAACTCCCATATCTCCAAGATACTGCTTCATCCACAATAAATATGTGCAAGATTGAGTGGCCTCAATGTATTCATATTCCTGGGTTCTTAATGAAATGAAATTTTGTTTCTTTATTATCTAATAAATACGCAATCTTTCATGATATAATGCACCACCTGGTATTGATTTTCTATCATCTACCGATCCAGACCAATCTGCATTTGTATAGCCCAATGATTCTTACTGAGATTTTTTTATACATCTAAAATAAATCCATTGTGCCTTTATTATACTGATTTATTCATTTCACTATAATAATGTGGGTTTCCTTGGGATTACATTGATATCATGCTTCTTGACATGTGAAAAAAACCATATCTGGTCGTTTATTTGTTATGTACAATAGGCTTCCAATGATCTGATTGTATTCTATGACATTAAACATTTTTCCTTCATCATCCCATGATTGTTTCATCTTGGTAGCCACCGTAGTCACCATATCATTGGAATTTTCTATTCTAAATCTTCTAAAAACTTTCTTGGAATATTCATATTGATAAATGAAAGTGTCATTTTTTCCTTATGTCACTAGTAAACCAAGAAAAAATGTTATTTAAAAAATCATTGACATTTCAAATTCACTTTTCATGAATTCTTCATTTTGATTACACTGAGCTTCATCCGATCCATAAAATATTGTTTCATCAATATATACAAACACCATCATTCTTTTATTACCATCATTTTTGACATATAGATTGTAATTAAATCCACTATGTTGAAAAGCGAGATTATTCAAGAACTAATATAGTCTTGAATAACATGTTCTATGTGCTTGACATAACCTATATAGTGCCTTATTATGTTGAAAAAATTTGTTCTCATATTCATGAAAAAGAAAACAATATGACAGCGAAATATAATTTTCTTCTACTAGAACCCCATTCAGAAATGATAACTTGACATCCATCTGGAAAACTATTAACCTCTTTTTCACAAGTATTTCCAAGAATAATTTGATTATATATTGACTAGAAATAGTTGAAATTTTTTCATTATTTATAATACATTGATATATTTCATCTTATTAGATGATTAAATGCTCCCCCTATGATATGCAACTCTTCCAGTTGTTAGACCCACTATTTAGACTTACAAACATACTTCTTCCCCTACATCATTTCTTCACATGTGACTACAAGTTTGAAAAAATTATCTAGGTCAATAATGTTTTCCAGTTTTATCTTCCTTCAATGAGATTTTCATTGGGTGAATTTACCATGTAACAATGATCGATCAATAAAACCTCTATGCCTACTGAGTTGAATCTCGTTGTAGAAAACAAGAGATACTAATAATAACACCATAACTTCCCATTTAACTAAATTAATTACAAATATCTCATCAATCTATACACTATTTAATTATTTCAAAGAATTATTATATATTTATTCTTCAGATATTGTAACAAATTTGAATCAGATGATTTTCTGGAGCACATCACATCACCACTTTTCATCTTTTAATTCCACTTCCCCTTGGATTGTGTCTCTCCTGAAACCAGAAATTCTTGAACTCTAGTTAATAAAATTTATATATATATATATAGAGGGGAACCTATAGAATCCTCAAGAATAGGATTGTGGTTGATCCTAATGGATCAAATCATTGATACTTTCTTGCAAATAATTTTACTATTTTTTTCCTTGTTCCAACTTCCCATCCAACATCAACTATTATGGTCATATGACTAAACATTATTTACCCACATTCTGAGTTTTATTTTAATATTTATTTTATATAGGCTCGGTATTATTCTTAATTTTAGTTTTAATCCATTTTTATAAATTTCATTCATTGATGTTCCGTCAATATATTGATTTTCAGTACTCTTTCTTTGAGAAGGAATCCTTCCACGTGTCGTTTTCTCTTGCTTATTCCTCTATTAGAGGGCTCTTTATCCTGGATTCACTTCTCACCATGTGTAATAACATGTGTACTTTCAAGGAATTTATTATTAATTTTCTGTTATCAACTATCCGAGGCATATCACCCTTTCTTTTCATGGTTGATTCTTTCACTGAATTTTAATTCTTTTTTATCACCACTAGTGTATCTCCTTTCATTTTCATCTAGGTTCATTCACATTATTTCCAAGAGAGTTTTTGTGAGTTTAATATAGGAGGTGATTTTTATGCCATAAATTTTTCTCCATTTGATTCCATTGATGCTACAAACCTATTTTTTATATTATCTTCTTGTCTTACAATATTGGCTTTTTCATTATACATGATCAGTTTTGGGGATCTTCTTCTAGGTTCCTTTTCCTTCCTTTCTTTCTTATAACTACAATGTCTTGCCAAATACCCATGATTATCACACATAAAACATATTCTATTAAAGGACTACCTCATTTCATCCTTTCTCATCTAAGATGTTGATGCATAAATATTTATTATTCCAATATTAAGCCTTAGAGATTCTTGAAACATACTCATAGTGTTTCCATATCTTCCATAGTAACAAAATTTGACAACTACATTCTTCTGGGAGACTTTTCTTTCATACATTTCAAGAAGCTTCTTCTTTTTCATAGATTTATAAATATTTGTGTCTTTATAATATGAAATATATTCCAATGAATCGAATCAAAAACTTGAAGTATGACTATGCATCCCATAGAAATAGAACATGTTGTCACTACTTCCAATAAAAACTTTTTTTCGGTCTATCTACAACACCTATGAAATTTTTCTTATCTCTGGAACGTTTTATAGCTATATTCTTATCATGGTTGGTGGAGGGTTCATCATATACAATACCAAATTTTACTAATCTGGATAGCCTTTGGGACGAGACAATAATTTCACGTTTTTACTCTGAAATAGAAGTTTTTCTTTTCATTTCATTATCACTTATTGATGTATAATCAAATAATAAATTCAAAGCATCCATTAATTTGGGATTTCCTTTAGCATTATATTTCTACAATTCTTTCTTCACTAATACAATATCTTCACTCAATTATTGATTCTTCATATCACTTTTTTCATGTTAAGAATTAAGTTCTTTCTTGAGTTTATTACCACTACTCATATCATCTTCCAATTATCTAGGGAGATTATCCACCATGTCGGATTTCTCCGTTAACGTAGAGTTCATATGAGAAACAGAATCATTATAGCATGCATTCTTCTCTTCTAGTATCTGTATATATGAATTTAGTTCAGATAGTTGTGTATAAATATCACCATTTCTGGATTCTAAATTTTTTATCTCTTCAGAGTTCAGATTCTTTCCCTAGTCACCAGCTTTGAGTTTTTCAATATTTGTAAACATATTGTTTAGTTTTTCATCTAGGGAATCATTATTATCCCTTAGATATATGGTCACATCTATAAGTCGTTTATTTAACCATATCAAATTATTAAATTTGATTTCTTTAACAAGGATATAAGTATCTTTAGATTTATTTTATTCTTCCAATTTCTGATTTAATTCTTTTTTTTCATGGATAACTTCAACTTTTTGTCTTCTTGTTGTTTCATAATAATTAGTAGTACCAAAATCACTAGGAACATCAGGTTCATCACTCATTACTACAATATTATTGAATGAGTGAATAGTTTATCTATCTGATTCATCAAGGTATTTATTTTGTACACTTTTGGTTTCCTCTAACTAAATGAAACTCTTTCCATAGACACTTCCACACTGAGGAATACCACCTGACATCTGCTTATTTTTCATTATTCTATTTTCCATTGAACAACATGATAAGAGAAAACTGAAAATTCAATTACAATAGTAGAGTAAACCTTGTTATAGAAAACAAATCAACAATGTTAACATATGATTTCATACCAATTGTTAGGTCCAAAATGGGCCCAGGTAGCCTGGGGAGGGAATTAGTGTATGGATATTATTTTCAAACATCTTCTTAGCCCACTGGATAATAACCTCTTTATTATAAGGGAGACTTATTATGCTCTTTATTGTTAATGTTGATCATATTCTTTCAAATTTTATTTTATGATAATTCTCTAAAAAAAGCAATAAAGAAGGCACAGGGACACTAAGATATTTACTTGGTTCACCCTCACTGGGCTACATCCAAGGAGCATACAATGGAAATGTGATGATTTTACCAAATTCACTATGGATCACAAAAATTAATGAAATTTGGGATAGATCACTTATATACCTAGGCTCAGTACCTTTACAAGGATTAGGTTTAGCTCATTACGTCCCCAATGGTCACTCCCTATGTCTCTTTATCTGGATCAATGTCAGTGTGATAGATCACTATCTTCCTCTTCCTTTTCTCATTGCTCTAGAAAAGTTCCACTCACATTTTATGGGATTATAGGTCCCACATATTTTATAGACATGTAGGTCCCTTAATTATTTCAAATGAATTCATCCTCAACATTAAGTAGATTCTATTTTGAAGCTCATTCTGGGATTCTCCATCACTATTTTGAAAACAACAGGATGAAACAATTCCACTTTTTAGACAATTAGAAAATACTTTCATTTACTGAAGAAACATAAATTACCCCCACATTGGAATGATCTTCATGTGATTCTAAATTTTCATTTCACCACTTTAAATGTTGTAGTGAATAACCTCCTTCTTCAAGTATTGTAAAATGGTGAAGATCCTCTATGTTCTTCTTCTACTCCTCTAGAATTTTGATATGACAATGATACTATTAATAGGGAAATGTAAGCATGTATCTCCATGAATAATATTCTAAGGTGATACCCGTATGCGAGAACCCTGGTGTGTAACCCCTAGCATGAGTCCCTTCTGTGGGTCTCTTCCATGAGTCCCTTCTGTGAGTCTACTTCAGCAAGTCTATTTTTTTGACTCCCTTCCATGAGTCTCTTATGTGAGTATTCATTTGTGAGTTACTTATGTAAATTTTCTTATGTGAGTCTAATTTCATGAGTCTTTTCCATTAGATTGTCATTCATGAGTCTTCCTTAGTGAGTCTCTTCCACAAGTCTTTCTTCATGAGTCTCTTATATGAATCTTTTTTCATGATTTCTCTTTTGCGAGTCTCTTCTACGAGTCTTCCTTCTCATTGTGTGTGAGACAGCTTTCTCTCATTGCATAAGACCTTGTTCAGATCATGAGAAACACCCTAGTGTGAGTTCTCATTATGTGATACCTTGTTCATATCATGCACAAAACCTTGGCATGAGTCTACATCTCATGAGACATTGTTCATATCATGCACAACACTTATGTGATGTCAATAGCGTATACTCCTCCGTGAACCTCTATCGCGATATATCTCCATGTGTCTCTTACCAAGTGATGATTCAGATCAATCATTTAATCATAAGTGCTTAAATATCTAAGGACTAGTTTGGGGGTGTTTATAGGCACAAACCCATCACCGTAACTCCACGAATCATGGAAAACCATCCACCTCAAGGGAATCACACACTCTGAAGGATCTGAGTGTGAGATCAGCTTACGATTTCAATGAGTTCCAGTCGTGAGTTCTCTTTCAACATTCACTCTTTTCATGAGTCCTTGAAAAATATTTTTTTCTTTCTGTGAGTCCCAAGTGTGAGTCCGTATTCATTCTTTTCATGAGTCCCTGGTTAATATTCATGCTTTTCACTAGTCCCTGGTCAGCATTTACACTTTGTGCTATTACATGTTCATCATTAATGCTCTGTGCATGTCATTGATCAGAATGCGCACTTTGTGTGAGTCTCTAGTCTATATTCTTACTTTTTATGAGAAATGAGAAGTATTATCCAAGAAATTCGTGTGCTTCATGAGTTGTTCAATGACCATGATATCTTCTGTCATTTCCAAAATTTTCATTTATATACATGCACTTTTTCAAGTCCCAAGCATGAATCCTATTTCCACTATGCACAAGATCTGGGTATGATCTCCAAAGACAGTCAAGAGTGTTTCTTGAGATCCCTCAATTAGATCTAAAGACAATCATGTGTGCTATGTGAGATCTCACCATGAGACTCAAAGACAATCACACGCTTCACAATATTCCATCGTGATATCAATATTCAATCTTGTGATTGCCATTGTTTTTTCTTACAGTTCATTTTGAGACTCCTTGTGAGTTTCAAATACAATTATTACTACTGTGCATGATCACACACTTAGATCAGTTTGTACATTAGTGCTCCATGAGTTCATTTCAGCATTCTCACTCCTTTAGTTCAGTTCAAGATTCACATTCTTCATGCCTTCTTTGACAACCATCCTTTGTCAACATACTCAATCCTTGTCAACAAAGACAATCAAGAAAAAAGAACCATCATGAGGGATTTTTGGCTAAAAATATCCCCCTTTGGGTTTGTTGAAAACTCTTTACATTTTTTTACCAAATTAATGTTTCCTCTATCATCATCCAAAAATTTTCTTCATGACATTTTGATAGCGATTATATATTTACTCAACACACGCTCTAATCCGACATGAGAAATTCTGAGTTTACAAAATAATAGTATCATGAAATTTTAATCAATGAATAACTTCATTAAATTTCAAAACTACTTATCTTATTTTATAATGAACCCCATTTTGTGTGATTTAATATTTGATTGATCCCTTTTAGCATTATCAAATTTAAAAATCCCCTTAATTTTCTGCTCCCCCTATTAGCTACTCCCTTTGTCTTGATTAATACATTTTATCCATTTTCTAGAATAACTTATACCCTCTTTAAATGAACTTTGTGGTTATTCATTGTGTTCTACAATAGAGTAAATAATACAGATCATCATATTATGGAAAATACATCATACATCAGGAAGATGGTGTCCCACATCCATACTTTTTCAAGTGAATGGAGTTGACTGAACTCCTAGAGCCAATCGATGACTTTCAAACTCTTCTTTGGTTATGGTCTTGATCATAATTTCATCAACCAATAGTTCTATAGGCACATAATCAAATTTCACAAGCCTTTTCTCCACCATCTCTATGAAAAAATGATATTTTATTTCATTATGATTTCTACTTGAGTGATGGAATATAATATTTCTAAGATTTATCGCACTTGAATTATAGCAATGGATTTCGATTGGAGATGTCACTTCAACTACTATGTCATCAAGCTACAGTTTCATCCATAATAAATGCATGCACTATTGAGTGGCCTCAATGTATTCAACTTATGTTGTCCATAGTGAAAGGAAATTTTGTTTCAGGATTATTCAATAAATACATAATCTTCCAAGATTGAAAGCACCTCCCAATGTTGATTTTTTATCATTTCTTGATCTGGACAAATCTGAATTTGTATAACCCAATAACTCTTACTGAGATTTTTAATTTTACATAAAATTGAAATTTATTATGCCTTTGTTATACTGAAGTATTCATTTCACTATAAGAAAGTGGGTTTTATTGTGATTACTTTGATCTCATTATTCCTGACAAGTTGAAAAAACAATATCTATTTGTTTTTCTATTATGTACAATAAGCTTATAATTTTCTACCTATATTCTATGAGATTAACCACTTTTCCTTTATCATCATGTGATAGTTTCATCCGAGTAGACACCAGAGTTTTCATCTCCTTGTAATTATGCATTCATAATCTTCTCAAAACATTCATGGTATATCTACATTAAGAAATTAATGTTCCATTCTTTCCTTGTGTCACTTGTAAACTACAGAAAAATTTCAGTTCAACAATCATTGACATTTCAAACTCACATTTCATGAATTATTATTATTAATTGGACTGATCATTATTTGATCCACCAAATATTATGTCATCGACATATACCAGCACCATCATCCTTTTATTACTATCATTGTTGATATATAGATTGTAATAAACTCAACCATGTTGAAAACCTAGATTCTTCAAAAACTGATCTAGTCATGAATACAATGTTCTTGGTGCTTGATTTAACACTTATAGTTTCTTCTTAAGTCAAATTTTTTTCTCATCTTCAAGAACAAGAAAACCATATGACTGCGTAATATAAAATTCTTCTTATAGATCCCCATTCAAAAATGTTGACTTGATGTCCATCTAGGAAACTTTAAACCTCCTTTTTTCTACTGTTTAAAAGAATAGTTTGATTATCTCTAGCCATGAAACAAATGAAAATGTTTCATTTTTTATACCATTGGGATATTTCATATGATTAGAAGATTGGATGCTTCCCCTATGATATGAATCTATTCTAGTTGTTAGGCCCAATATTTAGACCCAAAAACATTCTTCTTCCCCTGCATCATTTGCTAACATGTGAATGTATGTTTGAGAAAATTATCTAGCTCGATAACATTTTCATGTTGTAGCTTCGTTCAATTACATTTTCATTGGGTGAATTTACCACTTAACAATGATCCACCAAAAAAACAGCTAGGCCTACTCAGTAGAAACTCAATGTAGAAAACAAGGGATATTGTTAATAACACCATCACCATCCATTTCACTCAATTAATTCCACATATCTCATGAATCCATAGAACATTTACTTATTTCAGGCAATTATTATTGATTTCTTCTTTAGCTATGGTTAATAATTTGAATCAGTTGATATTCTGGAGCACATCATATAACCACTTTGAATCTTTTAATACCACTTCTCCTTGGATTGTGTCTCCACTAAAACCTAAAAAATATGAACACCTGTTAATAGAATTTATATACATATATATATTGGAATCTCTCTAATCCTCAAGAAGAGTATTATGGTTGATCCTGATAGATCAACCGTTTCATACTTTCTTTCAAGAAAATGCACTATTTTTGTGCCTATTCAAAATGCCCATCCAACATCAACTATTCTGGCCATATGAATAAACATTATTTAACCACATGCTGAGTATTTTTAGGATATTTAGATTATATAGGATCGGCCTTATTCCCAAATTTTGGTTTAAACCAATTTTTAAAATTTTCATTCTTTGATGTTCCACTGATATGCTGATTTGTGTGACTCTTTATTTGAGCAGGAATCCTTCCACTGGTCATTTTCTCGTTCTTCTTCTTTCATTAGAGGTATATTTATCCTGACTTCACTTCTCACTATGTGGAATAACTTGTGGATTTTTCTAGGAATTAATTATTCCTTTTATTTTATCAGTTATCCAGGACACATCACCCTTTCATGTTATGGTTGATTCTTTCACTAAATTTTCATTAATCATGATCACAACTAGAGTATCTCCTTTCTTTTTCATCTAGGATCATTCACATTCATTCCAAGAGAGTTTTTGTGAGTGTAATATAGGAGGTGATTGATTTTAATTTCATTGACCTTGTTATGATTTCTCTGAGGCTATAAACTTATTTTTCAACTTATCTAGTTGTCTTCCAATATATGATTTTTTATTATACACAACCAGTGTTGGTGATCTTATTTTGGGTTCCTTTTCCTTATTTTCTTTATTCCTACTAAAATTTATTGCCAAATACCCATAATTATCACAAATAAAACATTTTATATTAAATAAATACCTCAATTCATCCTTTCTCAGCTGAGATATTGACGCATCAATATTTATTCTTCCGATATTGAGCCTTAGAGATTCTTGAAACATACTTGTGGTGTGTCCCTATATTCTATAGTAATAACATTTTACAACTGCTTTATTTTGATACACTTTTCATTTATAAATTTCAAGAAGCTTATAATTTTTCAAATATTTAGAAATATTTCTATCATAATTATATGAAATATATTCCAATGCATCAAAAAAAAACTTGATGTATGGCCATGTATCCCATATAAATAGAACAAGTTATTACTTCATCTTTTAAATACCTTTTTCTGTCAATCTCTAACACCTATGAAATTTTTCTTATCTCTAGAACTTTTCATATCTCTCTTCCTATCATGAATGTGATAGGGTTCATCTAATCCAATACCATATTTTACCAATATGGATAGCCTTTGGGATGAGACAATCATTTCTTGTTTTTTCTCTAAAATATCATATTTTCTTTTCATTTCATTATCAACCATTGAAGGATAATCAAATAATAAATGAAACAAATCCTTCAATTTAGGCTTGCCTTTGGCATCAAATTTCTCAACTTCTTTCTTCACTAATTATATCCCGTCACCAAATTGTTGAATATACATATCACTTGATTAATGATGATAATTATGTTATATCTTGATATTCATCCCACTAATCTTCTCATCTTCCAATTCCCAAGAGAGATTATCCAACATGTTAGATTTCTCCTTTTATCTTAGAATTCATCTGAGCAACATAATCATTACAACATACATTCTCCTATTCTAGCCTCAAATTATCCTAAACTAGATCAGATTGATGTCTAAAAAGATCATCATTTCATTATTATAGATTCTGAATTTCTTTTGAGTTCATATTATTTCCCGTGTCCCCGGCTTTGAGTTTTTCGATCATTAAAGTCATATTTTTCAGTTCATTATCTTGGGAATCATTTTTATTACATAGATCTGTGGCCACACCAAGAAGCCTTTTATTTAACCCTATCAACTTTTTGACTTTAATTTCTTTAACTTGGATCCAGATATCTTTAGAATTAATTTATTCTTCCTTTTCCATAATGAATTCCTTTATTACACAGATAACTTCCACTTTTGATCTTTTTACTGTTTCTTTATCATCAGTAATAAAAACATCACTGGGAACATTGGGTTCATCAATCATTCCTATAGAATCATTGAGTGAGTGAATAGTTTATCTATCTGATTCATCCAGGTATTTTTTAGTACATTGTTGGTTTCCTCCAACTATATCACACTCTTTCCATAAACACTTACACAATGAGGAATTCCAAATGAATTCCACTTCTTATTTTGAGTTCTACTCTTTTCCATGGAACACCAATATAACATAAAATTGAAACTTCAATTCCAATTGTAGAGTAAACATTTTTATAGAAAAAAAATCAACAAAGATATGCTTTTGCAAGTCTACATTCACATGGGATATGTAAGAAAACATCTCCATGTGCAATATTTGAGTGTGATTCCTCTGTGAGAGACACTAGCGAATAACCCCTTGTGTGAATCCCTTCTGTGAGTCCCTTCTATGAGTCCGCTTTAGTAAGTCTGTTTTCGTGAGTCCCTTCTATGGGTTTCTTTATTGGGATTGATTTTAATATTCCATTTAATGAGTTCGCATTCATGGGTATGGTTTTGTGAGTATACTTTCATGAGTCTCTTCCACGAGTCTGGTTTCACGAGTTTGCTTTTGTGAATCTCTTCCGTGAGTCTTCCTTCAGGAGTCTCTTCTGCAAGTCTGCTTTTGTGGGTCTCTTCCTTGTGTCTACCTTCGTGATGAGTGTGAGTTCTTGGTGCAAGACCACTTTCTCTCTTTTCAAAAAACCTTGTTTAGATCTTCCACAAAACCTTGGTTCGAGTTATCTTTTCACGAGACCTTTTTCCGATCATGAAAAAACCCACCCCCATAAATCCAAAAATTGCAGAAAACCATCCACCCATTGGGAATCACATGCTCCACAATACCCTAGTGAAAGATCTGCTCATGATTTTTATGAGATCCATGTGTGATTCCACATTCAAAAATTCATGCTTTGTGAGTTCAGTTCAATATTCACGCTACATGAGTTAAGTTCATCATTTATGCACATCATACCTTCTTTGACATCTAGACATTATCAACAACCTAAAACCTAATAAAAAAACATATTCAACGCAAAAACACTATCATGGGGTATTTTTGGATAACTAATACAGTGTTTATGTTAGTATAAACATGGAGGAGAGTGATATTTAACAAAAATTACATTTTCTTACAAAAAAATATCTTCATAAACGATTTTCCTTTTAAAATAATTTAATTAAAATGATTTTTATTTCTTGTTATTATTTTTATTTATTCATTGATGAAATTTGTTGTGTTAAATGAGGTTTTTTACTTTTATTTACCATAAACCTAAGATATGAGCTGTTTATCTTTAATGTTATGAGTCAGGTCCATATTTATTTATTATATTGGAAGAAGATACAAGGAATCACATCCTGAAGGACCAAATAGTTTATTAGTCATGGTAAAATAGATACATACTCGAGTCTCATATTACATTTTAATATAGAAATTACAACACATTTTTTTAAGAATAATATTACTTTCTATAACATATCCCTACGTATTAGTCATATAAAACTTATTGCAGTCTTGGGTAAATGAAACAAAATAGGGGTGATCTCAAATTATCAGCAAGAGTTAGGTACAACAGAAGCTATCACGAATCAACAAGAATAATCAACATGACACAGAAAATAACTGAACACATTTGTCATTTAATCAATAACCTGAAAAGGTAGTGCATCATGTGATAATATCAATACGAAAATATCATGGATAATAATCAATATAGTAATATAAAAAACTGACCACACATTTAATTTAATCAATAACTTGTATATCATAATTATATAAGACATAACCAATATGGAAAGGTAAATAACTAAAAAAACATGTCATTTAATCAATAAACTAAGAATAAAATTCATCTAGATATAATATTATTGTGAAAACATGATTGATAATAATAACTAAAATCCTAATAATGGAAATGATTAATTATGGGATTCCATGATCTTAGATATCAAGTACCTCTACCATCAAGAACATTCATAAAACGATTTAATCTAAGATTAAAAACCAATTTAATGTTTGCTAATCTTAATAGTCTCATGAGACATACTGATGCATCGAGGGGATATAAAATGATAGGCACCACCCATCACTGAAATGTCAAATCATTCCTCATATATTGAATAATAGATTTAATTCATGACCAATGTTCTTTATCATCAAATATCAGTATTTAATAAATAATACAGATTTATCAACATTTCACCAGATAAACAAATAACTTTCAAAATAAACACTATATGTAGAAATGATATACGATTTATGAAATAAAAATATGCATGATAAATAATATGGATATTTAGTGGAAGTTTAATTTCCAATAATCACATGATATTGAATAATTCATGGTAAAGTTAATAGCTAAAAAATGAGTCAAGGAAGTCAATGTCAGTATTTTACTTGGTCAAAATGATCAGAAACCATCCATAGAAAGAATAACGATGGTATCACTTAAAAATACGCTCATTGGAGTAATAATGATAGGTTTTATTCATTTATGAATAGAATTAACATAAAAATATATTTAAAAACAATCTTGATTAACATATATTTTTATATTGAAAATCACTTGTTAAAAAACATAAAACATTCCAAAAATACTTTTTTTTGAAAATCACTTTTAAAAACTAAGAATTTTATAAATACTGAGAAAAAATTTTATTTTAAAATTAACCTTATAAAATTAAAAATGAATATTCAATGAAATGATGATGCGTAAATTCTTTCATGTTGTATAAGATAAAAGATACATTTATTTTTCATTGAAAAAAGTTTAGAAAATGTCATGATCAGAAAATGACAAGAAGATTCCTTTTATATTATCAGTAAAATCCAAACAGTCATTTTTTTAAAATAAAATGAATATTAATTTTATTTTTTTACAAAATAATTTTAACAGATAAATTTGAAGATGTTAGAACCATATTTTATTTAAAAAAATATATTTTTAGAAGAAATCGAATTTCTGACCAAAGAGGGAAATGAAGTCTAATTTTTATAGAAACATTTTATCAATTAATTTAAGTTCCAATGAGTGAAAAATGGTAATATTTCTTTAAAAATATTATCAAATAATTATAATATTTATACTTCAATTATAATTATAAAACCAATCATGAAATTTTATTATAAAAAATGATGTACCCTGACATCATGGAGATGGTAGACCGTACATACACATGGGTAACGTTTTCATTTTTCAATGATCATTATATAAAAAAGGAACGAAATATTTTATTCATAAATAATGATAATATTATAATAAATAATATATTAATACTTTAAATATATTAATATATATCATCAATGTGGTGTGGTGATAAAAAGACAACCATATCTCTTCATGATGACGGTAGTCCACACGTACAAGAGCTATGTTATCATCTTTACACGAGGGAAAAGGAAAGAAAGAAAATGATATGTATTATCATTAAATAATGATAAATATATCATGAATATTATAATTATGTAATTTATATCAAATATTATCATTAAATATATCCTTATCACCTTCCATGTGAAGTGTTAGTGCAAGACGGATTACACCATTTTGTGAGGCAGTTGTCCACTGTAAACATGAGTGACATTGTCGTATCTGCTACAGAATGAAAGGTAAAAAAGATATATTGGATATAAATAATACAGAGGTACAAATATGCTATGAATATCATATATAAACTTCATATCCACTATCATATTTAATTTTGAAATTTGGTAATTGATGAACGAATACCATCGGTTCGTGAGGTGGTAGTTCACGGTACACACGAATGATAATTTTATAACTCATTTGATAGAAGAAGAGATGGTTTTAGGTCACAAACGTTTTAGAAAAACATGATAGTATATGGAATATACTGAGTTTATTATATCATTATGGTTTAATAATAATCAAATGAGGTGGAAAATTAAATAAAATAAAGATACTCATTAAAGAACATTACCTCTTCTTCAGGTATCCTGCTTAGGTTCACAATAAAGCCTTTCTAGGATGGATTTTTGACCAATCTATGGATTATAGGATGAGGGGAGGGATGTTGGAAAGTTATTTAGGAAGGTCTTGGCCTAACCAATGATGTTTGAAGGTTTGAAGAAGAGAGGATAGGTGGTGAGCTTTTATAAGCAGGGGAAATGACACACTTGGTATTTTTGAAATGAATTGTGTGCTCCCACATTTTTCATATGTCAAAAGATTCCAAAATAGACCATTATCGATAAATAGAGGTGTAATGGTCATTATAAGTCCATAAAATGGATTTTAGACAAGTTTATTAGTAATTTTTATATCATTTTCCAAGAGCTTTGTCAAGATATGCGTGACCTATTGAAACATACTCCATGTTGACCTCACCACACTCCATATTAACTATGATGAAATAATTTTTAATGTAAATATATTTCAACGTTGAATACTACATAATATTATTTTAAAAATTAATTATACTTTATTTTTCACATCCAATCCCTAATGAATATGTGATTTCAAGACACAAGTATTCAAACTACGACTTTGTCCAACTAATTTGAGTTCAAGCTTTTGATGTCATAACATACTCAAATTTCATTATCTAATTCCGCCTACCTAATTAGTATATAAAAACCATTAATCTAAATAGATTTATATTTTTTATACCTCAATAAATTCTTCACGAGTTCCTTTTATATAACATATAATGATCCATATAGTTTGAGTTTTAAATTAATTTAATTTTTTATTATTTCATCAATGAATTGTAAATTTAGAAGTTAAACACAGTCGGAGGAGTAATGAGTGAGTATAAAAGGAAAGAAAATGAACTGGTTTGTTGCTAGAGAATCATGGGGTTCCTGATGGCCCTGTATTGCATACCCAGTTGTCTCGAGGGGTGGAAGAGGCTATTATCACCCATAATGAATGGTTGGTGCATAAGCATCAGATATACAATGGTCAATGAATGACTGATGTACCCCCATCAAGTACTCAACATGTATAATGTATATTTTTCTAAAAAATTTATTGGAGAATATGTCACTTTTTATATTTTATTTATACATAAAAGTGAGCTTTGAGATTTTTGGAAGAGGATGACCCAACAACCCCTCTACCTATTTTCCCAATCCCTTTCCTCCCCAAAATAATCCATGCTTCCATTTATGTTAGATATTTCTTAGGACTTAACTCAATTATTTTAGCAATATGTCTATGGTTAGACTATTTTTTCTTTCCTCTAATTTCTACTCCTATCTTCGCGTAAGAAAAATAAATCCTCAATTTTTAATGTCTCTTCTGTTCTTCAAGATTCAGTCAACTGTGGTGATTCATTCATTTTACATCCTTTAGATGTCATTTCTCAAGTTAATCAGTAGGAGATCCCTCCTCTCCAACATACTATTATAATATTTATGTTAGTACTGACATGTGGTTGAGTGATATTTAACTAAAATTACGTTTTCTACTAAAAATATATTCTTAACCTATTTTCCTTTTAACTTAATTGTAATTAAAAGGATTTTTATTTCCTGTTATTATTTTTATTTGTTCTTTGATTAAATTTCTTGATTTGAATTTTGTTTTTCACTATTACTTACTCTAAATCAATTTTATGAGCTATTTATATTTCATGTTTGGATTTGGCCCACTATTTATTTATTCTATATATTTATTTCAACAACATATTGCAGTTTATTATATCAATAATAGGGATAACCATCTACAAAAAAGTAAATTCATAAGAAAATCCCACCACAAATTTTTTATGAATGTTGCTCGAGTTATAATTATCGGAAATGCACTAAAATGGGTTTCATATTGTATTATATACCATATGTTGTATATTGTGATAATCATGTGATGCACATCATAGATTACGAAATCCTCATATCATTTCTCTAAGGCCTATGGGTCATGTAATACATATGCCTTCGAGCCTTGTAAGGGTTCCACCTCACCCCATGAAAGGTGGATTATCAAAAATCAATAAAAAATGAAGGCCTTCGGGCCATTGGAGGATATCCTCATTTCATATATTATAGTGGCCCCAAACCTAGTGGCCTAGAGTAGGTGCCTACATTATTACATTGGCATAAGATACAAGGAATTGAATCCTGAAAGGCCTAATAGTTTAGTAGCCTTGGTGAACTAGATACAAACTAGAGTCCCATATTACATTTGAATATATAAATTACCACAAGTTTTTTTCAAGAATTAAATTATCACCTCTATCATATCCATGCCTATCGGTCATAGTAAACTTCTTGGAATCCTAGGGAAACAAAATAAAATTAGGATGAGGTTAAATGATCAGTCAAGGGTAGGTAAAACAAAATCCATCATGAGTAAATAATAAAATAAGTACGAAAATGTAAATAACTAAACACACATGTAATTTAATCAATAAACTGAAAATGAAGTGCATACAGAGATAATATAAATAAAAACATCACATGGATAATAATCAACATGGATAGGTAAATAACTAACTACACATGATTTTTAATAAATAACATGATTTTCATAATTAGATAATTCATAATCATTATGATAAGGTAAATAATATAATACACATGCCATTTAATAAATAAAATAAGAATGAAATGAATCCAAATATAATATAATTGGAAAAATATCATTGATAATAATAATTGAAATAAAAATGAAGATAATTCTTAATTATTGGATTCCATGATCTCAAGAATCATGATACCTCAACCATCAAGAACATTCACAATATGGTTTAATCTATAGCTAAAAACCCTTTTAATTCCATCTTAACTTGATTTTCTCAAGAGACTTATTGATGCATCGAGGGGATATATAATATTGGTCACTACCCATAACCACAATTCCAAATAATTCCATATATTTTAAGTAATAGATTAAATTCATGAACGATTTCCCTTATCATCAAATATCCACACTGAGTAATGAATACAGATTTATCAATATTTCCCCATATAAACAAATAAATTTAAATATAAACACTATATGTAAATATGATATATTGTTTAATCAATACACATCTCCATTATAAATAATATATATATTTAGGGGATGTTTAATTTCCAGTGATCAAATGATATTGAATAATTTAAGGGAATGTTAATGACTTCAAAAATGAATCATGGAAGTGAATGTTAGTTCATTACTTGGTCAAAATTATCATAAACAATTCAAAGAATGAATATGGAAAATATCAAAAAAATATACACCTATTAAGTAAGAATAAGGGGGTTTTTCATTTATGAATATAAATACCATGAAAATATCTTTAAAAAAATTCTTGAGGAATATATCATTTTCATTTTGAAAATAAATTTTTTAAAAAGAGAAAATATTATAAAAATACTTTTCTTTGAAAATCGATTTAAAAAACAAATAATTTCTCAAAAATTAGGAAAAACATTTATTTTAAATGAAACCTTATAAAACTACACAGGAAGATTCAAATAAAAGATGGTTGTTAAACCCATACATGTCATAAAAGATAAAAATAACATTTCTTTTTCATTGTAAAATGGTTAGAAAGTTCCTTGTTGAAAAAATAACAAGAAGATTTCATTCAAATTTTTGCTTAAAGTCAAGCAATAATTGTTTTGAAAATGACATAGATATCCATTGAAAAACATTTTGTAAAATTTCTTTTAAGAAATAATTTTAATGTTGTTAAATGTTTTTTGAATCATTTTTAGAAAACATGCTTTTGGTTGAAAATAGATTTCATACCGAAGAAAGAAATGAAGTCATATTTTCTTAGAAAAAGTTAATCAATTAATTTAAGTTCCAAAGAGTGAAAAAATGGAATTATTAATTTAAAAATATCATGAAATTATTATCATATTTCTACATAAATGATAAATTTAATACCAATAATTAATTTTCATTATGAAAAATGAAGTACACTACGATTAAAGAGATGGTAGACAATATATACTCATGAGTAACATTTTCTTTTTTCAATGATAGCTATCGAATGGAGGTAAGTAATATTTTAATCGTAAATAATTATAAAAATATAATAATTACCATATTAATTATTTAAATATTTTCATATATATCATTCATGTGGTGTGGTGATAAAAATAGTGCCACATCGCTTTGTGAAGGTGGTCGTCCACACATACACGAGCGATGTTATCATCTTATGATAGTGAAAAGGAAAGAAAGAAAATGATATATATTATATTTAAATAATGATAAATATGTTATTAATATTATAATTGTGTCATGTATATCCCATATAATCATTAACATTATCCTTATCACCTTAAATGTGAAGCGTTAGTGAAAGATGAATCACATCACATTGCGAGGCGATAGTCCACCGTACACAATTGCGAGGTTATCGTATCTCCTTCGGAATGGAAGGTAAATATATATATATATATATATATGTATATATATATTTGATATAATGACTCCATATGTATTAATATATTATAAATATCATATATATACTTTTTATCCTTCATCATACCTAGCCATTAATGCTGGTAATGGAAGAATGATGGATATTTGTTCGCGAGATGGTAGTCAGACGTACACACAAACGTCAATTTTGTAACCCATTTGATGGAAGTGGAGATAGTTTTAGGCCAATACATTATTATAACAACATCATAGTATATGGAAGATAATTAAGATATTATATCAACATGGTTTAATGAGAATTTAAGGAGGAGGAGAAATAAATAATATAATGATGCTCGTTGAAGAACATTTCCTCTTCTTCTAGTATCCTCCTTAGGTTTGCACTATAGCCTTCCTAGGTTTATTTTTTCACAAAAATAAGGATTATTAGATGTGGGAAGTGATTTTGGGAATTTATTTGGGTCTGTTTTTCCCAAAACAAATAGGTGTGAAGGTGTGAAGAAATGAGGATATTGGGTGGCCTTTTATAAGTGTGGGAGAGTACACACATGGAATTTTTGAAATTAATTGAGTGATCCCATATATTTTATATGACACAAGGTTAAAAATTGGATATTAATATTCCTTATAGGTTTTTTGGGAAAAAATATGTCCATTCTATATTTTTTATACAAGTGTACAAGTCATTTTTAACAATATCTTATTATTTTAACCCCTTGTAAACCCATTTTTTACCTTAACCAAACTAATTATTTTTTATTATATTTACTATTCATTTTGCTCAAAAATTAATTTTTCCTTATTATAAATCAACAATTATGGGGATTTAATTTCACAAAATATGAAAATTTAAATTTAAAAATAATCCTAAATACATGATGAGGAAGTGGGGTTTTAAAGATAAAATGTTCAAAAATTTACAAAAGTTTTTTATTATCAAAATTCAAAATTAAAATGATTAAAATTACCAAAATTGGTAAAATTAATATATAATTGAACTAATTTTACTTTAAATACAATTAAAACTATAATTTAAAATTATAAAATATTTAAATGAAAAGGATGTTTTCAATTAGAATTCAATATTTTTCACTATTCATCAAAAAATGAATCTTCTTAGTACAATTATAGAAATTCACCTTAATAAAAAAAATTATTCTGATTTCTAAAATGAATTTTATTTTTTTAAGTAAATTTTATAAACTGTTGAAAATTAAATTTAAATTATTTGCAAAAAGCATAACTAATCCTCTTTTAAGAAAGATACTGTTTTTTTTCAGAAAACTTTTGTCTTTATTTTAAATGATTCTCAGTTTATTAATAATCAATAGATAACTAATAAATTTGTGTAAAGTATATATTTTTATAGGTTAGTTAATCTAATTCATATCCTTCATTCCAATGGCTAGGTGATAAATATCATATTAAACAATAACATTAATAGTATATTGGTGTTTGGTAAAACATAGTGTTGTGGGAAATGAAAGATAAATAAGAAACTCATGGTTACATGTAAGAAAGATAAACATAGCTATTCATATAATTCAATATATTCAATATATTTAAAATTAAATCTATCATATGTATTTGTGTATTATATTTTTAGGTTTTGGGTGCAACAGATGCATGTGATGGGTCACTCCCATCTTTTATTTTCATCATGATCGATGAATAATCCAATATTTTATAGGACGTTGAATGTCATGATCAATGAAATTTAAAAAAGGAATACAAACACGGTTTAATATGGTAGAACCACGTGTTGGATAATCACACATTATTTATAATTACGTTAAGAAAATAAAGAATTAGCTTGGGTGAAATTATTTTTTCGTTGATGGATCTGGCAGCAGATCTATGTTATAATGTCATTGAGTTCGAGGAATGAAGGGGAGATTCCATCTAGTGGTGATCCACAAGTTTCCAAAAATCTGTGAATATCACTATTGGAATCACTATTTTCTAGAATGATAGATATTATTTCTTGTGTTATTCACCTTTGATCTCCCTGAGAATCACTTCCAAAGAGTTCTCTATGATCTCTCTAGACTCAAGAGTGGAAGGTGGAGGATGATAACTCTTCGTTACTAAGAGCATTCCTGGATAAGGGAGATCTCTAGGGCTCTATGACAATTCTCTAGATTCATTGTTCACAAAAAAAACAAATTAATTGGCTCTCTTTGGTAAAATAATATAATTGGGATTATATACGCTAGGGTTATAAATAAATAATTATACAAGTTCCCTTTAATATTTATTTAAGACCCACATTACCCCATGTCTATAATAATAATAATATTATTATTATTTATTGATAGACACTAAACTCATGAATTAAAATATAATATTATTTATTCAAATAATATTCAATATGTATTATTTGTCATCGGACTTATAAAATTGGTCCGCCATTCCTCCATGATATTTATCAGCCCATGAATAATGAATATATATTTATTAAATAAATATCATTTCATTATTCGACAATAAATAAATAAATATTACATTCACTATAGAGAAATTAAATATTTATTAAATAATATTCTAACATAATATTCTTTCGAATAACTAGTGATGGAATATATAGGATCATGAAAACATTAATAATTATTAAACCATGTGTGAGAATAATGTTTATTCAACTTGTCAAATAATAAACAATTATATACAATTTAACTAGGATTCTGGATACACTTAGTGTATGACCCTCTAGGCCTCTTTCTCAGTGACATTAGATGAAGTAGTCTAAAGTACAAGGATAGCATCTAGTAACACTCTAAGACACCCATATGGAATGATGTTAATGATCTAATGACATAATAACTCATACTAATGCTTACTATGTAATATTATCCCTTTATCAGGATATATCACGTCAATCATGTTGCATTTTAGTTCCATCAACCTATGTGTTCAAAGTCTCTTTTTTAGACTTGACTAAATTTGACCTTGCCTATAGAACAACATGTCCATGGATATATTTAGGAAATATAAATTATTCTATAGTTATTGAGATATCAACTTCTATTAAATAAAAAAAGGAGAAAATAATTTCTCTCATTATTCATTAATGTAATATTACTTGTGACGCACCAAACATATCATACCTCTCTGTGAACATATGTCATCATGGGTTTTATCAATAAATCTATGTATGTTACTTTATATACTCCTTAATAATAACATTACTGTCTAAGGATCAATACAATCCAATGAAAATAGGAACTTCCAATGACACATGTAAATATGGATTTCCTACTACTGGGTATCGTTCTTATAATATCCTACTCCATATATTACCAAGGGTGTACACCATGAGAAGGTGAATCAATGTCCTATGAGTCTCCACCCATGACAGCCAATATCATTTGTGTCCCACAAATTATTTCATATATGCATTGAACATATATTTAAGAATACTATTATGGAACTTCTGGGTTCTCATCATAGCGAGGAACTACTATGACCATTTATTGGGACATCTTCTCTTAGAACATTATAACATACTATGGTACACAGAATAAAAATCATGATGTGATAAGGTGTTTATTAACATTCAAAAAATTGAATACTGGTTATCATACAACACTTAGATGTTGGTTCTTTAGAACCAACTCTAATAGAATCCCACTTGCACTATATCCAAATACTAACAACCTTTAGTCCACTAGCTCTCGCATGATACTCATGCTTCTATAGAGATATTCCTTTAGTCAAGGGGTCATCCATGTTTTCTTTTTTGGGAAATATTATTACTTTAAATTCACTTCATTGATTAAAATCCTTCAAGAGGTGATGCTTCTGAAGTATGTTCTTTGATCTTTCATGTGACCTTGTCTCTTTCTCAAGAGTCACTACTGTAGTGTTATCATAATAAAATATAATATGGTATTTACTACTAGCTACCACATCAATATCCTAGGAAATTTTTTATATCCAAATAGCTTCGTTGGTTGTATTAGAAGATTATATATAAATGGAACATTCTATAAAATCATTGACAACTAGATTCTTCAAACTCTTCTATCTCCCAGCTCCCCTATTAAGATAAAAACATATCTTAACAATGAATTCAGATCATTCTAATCATTTTGAAAATAAGAATCAGTATAACCCTTGATGACTAGCTCCTCATCTCCTCCATACAATGGGAACATATCATTAGTTCTTCTTAGTTACTTGAGGAAATCCATAACAGTAGAATGATTTTATCCCTAGTGTTAAAAATTGGTTTTCACATCAGTTTTTTTATCATTTCGTACTATGAGATGTTATTATATGTGACATTGTAAATAATGTTTTAATTTTTTTTATTAAAACCATAATAATAAATTAATTATTGTATCATTTTTTTAGTATTTTTCTTTTCAATCCTCCTCTCCATAGAAGAAAATAAAGGGAAAACAAGCATAAAAACTAGAAAAAAACAATCATAAACCATGTATAAAACAAGAATGAATATAAATAAGAAAACCATACAAACACATTTGTAATTAAATATCTCAAGATTGTAATTTACATTATAAATAATATATAATCAAATCGCACCTATAAAATTATTTCCCAATTTAATTTGAATGTGTCTCATCTCTATGCACTATAAGGTCGTGGGTCATCAAAAAATACAAATAAAAAGTAATATATTTAACATGTATTCTGAATAAAAGTAATGAACTATTAAGGAAAAGTTTATAAGGAAATATAACCTACTAGAAGTTCATAACTATCCCAGTTGAAATTACATAATATATAAATATAAAAACATAATATCCACATTTCTTTACACCTTATTGTTTATAAAAATGCTATTGAAAATAGTTTTTCAGTTCAAAATAACATTATTAGGTAATATATCTAAAAGTTACTAATTTTAAATAAAAATTCACCCTTTCTTTTACATATTTGTTCTTGGAGCCCTTATATTTTGTGTTCTATTAAAAGAAATAAAATTCCATGTTTGAAAATAATATAAATGAAATAAATTTAAAAGTCATTATAATATAAAAAAATTATTACAAAAATTTAAACTTACATGTCCCAAACATTCTTAAAATTTTATTACACTTCACAATAGAAAGATCATAGATAGTAAAGTGCCTTCTTTCATGTATAAAAAAAACCTAACATCCAATTAACACTGATATAAAATAAAATTTAATGGTAGTGGTTATTATTTTAAGATATATATAACAGTTTTTGAGATATATGTTTCATACTCTTGAAGATAAGGAATCATCCAGTACTGAGTAATTAAATTCTTTTTAAATAATTAAGAAATATAAATTGTTCTTTTTATTTAAGTCATTGTCATCACTCTAGGTGAAAAATATTTTGGGTCCATAAATCTATGTACATCTATATTTTCATTCTCCTTATAGACTGTAAAAATATACATAATAAAAAATACAAATAAGAATAATGTTTCAATAAATTAAACATAAGTAAAGATCATTGTTAAGACTTACATGGAAAAAACATGCATCAGTTTGATTCCCAACTGATCTCGAGTTACAAGATCCATGATATCATTTTTCAAAAGCACCATATTCATTAAGTTTCCACAAACACCAACGTAAATTGGAATCTTATAAAAATCCAACAATTAATTTTAATATGTTGAAAATCTATCAAGACTACAAGAATTTTTATATGAAGTCATTGAACATTGTAATTTTTTTGTGTTTATAGTATTTATTTACTTTAAAGTATTCCAATAAAAAATTGATAAATATATAAATTTAAAATAAAAAAAATAAATACCAAAATGAAATAAAAGAGAAAATATAAACATACCTCTACAGTAATATGTCAAACAAGTCTAGATAGACAATATTAAAAGTAAAAGATACTTTTTTCAACTATACTCACCTCATATGTAGATAATGGTACTCCTATTGATCTAATAATGATGCAGAATTAGGGGAGGGTCAGTTCTAGTGGGTTGGGCCTATAGGTCATGCAATGGGTATTGTATGCCTTTGGGCCTTCGGGTCTGTATTGGCCTTCGGTTCATGTCAAGTCTTGTGCCTTGGGCCTACGCATCATGTGAGGGTTCCCCTTAAAACCTTAAAAGGAGGATTATACATAATAAAATAAAAATGAAGGCCTTCAGACCATTCGGTCTATATGTTGATGATGAATAATATCTACAAAATAAAATATCATCCCATATGAAATAATATGAGGTTAAGGATCATCAACATATAACTCACAATAATATGGAAGATATGGAGGAGTGTGTGTAAGAGTAGGATAAGAAGGAGTGGGGTCTACATGTTGAGGTGGAGGGGTGGCAGCTACTGACAGATGTGGAGTGGGATCAGTAGTCTAAAACTCTCTTGGCATGTCTGTAAACATTGATTGTACCGAAGATATGATATTTTCCTCTAAAATCACATTAATATCCTAAATTTCATCTTCCAAAGATTTTATTTTTTTTATAAACATCCTTCATTGAATAAGCTACATTATGTGGAATGGATTTTTTTACAGATACACCTACCGGGTATCCTCATACATGACCCAGGTGTTCAGGAATTAACAATTGTTTAGCTAAAATATCCTTCTTAACCATAGATATAAAGGCCCCATGTTTTCTCTTCCCCTCAAGAGAATCCCACATGGAATGTTTGAAATAATATGTAATGAATCCCAATATATAAAGAATTTATTTAACTTAAATAAATAAATAAAGTAAACACATTACAATCCTCATAACTACAATCCTCAACTATTTTGTAAGATATTTTCCATTTTTCCTCATACAAGATCTCTTCCCATTTTCATGTCTAGTGGGTGGAGGATTGTAAACCTGTTCAGAACCTGAAGACTCAGCTCTCATATTTTTAGGTTTTTCTGCTATCATTTGTTCTTTCAAAAATTTATACCCTCATTGAGATAACATATGAGGGTATACATTTATATATTGGATCTCCTAATTAAATCTCTTAAATTACTATAAATTAATAATTAAGAATAAAATAAATTATTAGTATGGTCATTAATATAAAAAACTTCTAAAAGGAAACATTTCTCTTACCAAAAATGGTTCTCATCATCTACTTTCAACAAATTTCTTCTATGTATCTTAATCTATAAATGGAAATATATCACATGGATTATGTTGTTTTCTATCCACAAAAATTAAATGTGTTGTGAGGGGTTATTTAAAATACCTCCATCCCCTAGAATACAAAGATAATAATTTACTCCAAACACTTCCATTATCAGGTATATCATATGTCATCTGATAAGAAGGGGGAAAATATATATTACTAAAAACATTTCAAGATAAGTAATGTAATAAAAAACGAACTTACCAAAACGGTATTACACAGGTGAGATAATGTCACATTATCATAACTTTTTCAATCATCAAGAAAATAATAACTTTGATTTTATCCAGCACTGATATAGAATTCTTAATTTTTTCTTGAATTTGGAACTCTTGGAATATCATTATCATCAATTTCTACTGGTATCCTCTGGTCCTAGCTATAGGAAATTGATAATTTTGGTAAATGTGTGGAGCCACATTTATATTTCCTCGAACTCTTTTCCCTATGTGGAAGTATATGTATCATGTTATAAAGGATGAGGAGGATCATCAACAAGAGCATGTGTACGTCCCTTACCATAGGTATTAGTACGATCATCTTTAGAAGTTTCTAGTGGATCAGTAGATTGATCTTTTATTATCCTATAAATTAATTAATTAAATAATTAAGTTTATAAATATACAAATACAACTATTACATAAAATTTTAAAAAAATGAATAATTATCAAATAAAAAGTAAAGTAAAGTAAACTTAACTCATTTTTATTTATATTTTTTATAGTTAACTAAATTGATAAAAATCATAATGAGAGATGAAATGACATAAATTAATGAAAATAATTCCAAAAATAGTGTGTGAATAGTAAAAATTCTCTAACCTGGTCAAACATTTTTACACAAAAAAGATTTTTTTTTGAATATACTACTATAAACTATTATTTTTATTTAACATATTAAATTTAAAATAATTGGTTTTCAAAAAATCAATTAATAGATATGTTACATAAGGTTAAACATGGTAAAATAAACAAAACAAAACTAAGATAATCAAATAATTTAACATAATGGTTATAATACACATTTTAATAAAAAAATAATATTAAAATATCTAAAATTTATGAAATATAAAAAAGTAACCCATAAATAAACTTATGTTACCTATAATATTAGGAATGTACTAAAGGATTTTTCCCAAATTCATTTTTCATGATTGTTATATATGGCACAAACCATGTCTAAGATGTGATCATCATCATTATTTGTTAATATTTATAGGGAAGTAAGGATCTCATATAAAAAAAATCTTTGTAGAGTTTATCATCACCAAAATACTGTTTTTACTTATTAAACAATAGATGATTGGATATCAGATTGATCAAGAATAGATAGAATTTTTCATGTGTTTCCATTAAAAAAGTAAAAATGATATATTCTAATTTATTCAAACTAAATATTGTCATTTCAAATTAATCATGTGTGACACTATTTTTTCAGATAAAATATTTTCAATTAAACACTATAACATGAAATTTAACATAATAAACCTACCATATTAATTCAATGACTCCATAATATGCATTTTATTCCGAGATTGGGTTTTTGTATTTGGAACTCTAAAAATGAATTTCTCCTATGAACACCAATACAATACTATTCTAAACTGTACATTATGTTAGTATCAACATGGGGTAGAGTGATTTTTAACTGAAATTGTGTTTTCTACATAAAATATATTCTTAACCTATTTTCCTTTTAAATTAAAATAATTAAAAGTCTTTTTATTTTCTATTATGATTCTCGGTTTTTGTTTGATGAAATTTCTTGAGTTAAATCTAGTTTTTTACTATTATTTACTATAAATCCATGATATGAAATGTTTATCTTGCATGTTATGACTCAGTTCACTGTTTATTTATTATATGAATTTATTTCTACAACATATGACAATAGATTATCTTTATAGCAGGGATGACCTTCTATAAAAAGGTAAATGTATAATAAAAGGCCACCACAACTTGTTTATGCAGGTTCCTTATGTTATAAATTTTGTAAATTAACAAAAATGGGATTTATATATTATGATATACCCTATATTTTATCCTATGATAAGCATGTTATGCATACAATAAATTACAATATCCTCATATCGTATATTGTATCGACCTCAACCCTAGTAGCCCAGATCTGATTCCTGCGGTATTAAATTGCATAAGATTCAATGAATCAAATTTTTAAGGACATAATAGTTTAGTATACTTGGTAAACTAGATACATACTTGAGTCCTATACTACATTTGAATATATAAATTAAAACACATTTTTTCCATGAATAATATTATTCCCTCTAGCGTATCCTTACGTATCATTCATAGTAAACTTCTTGGTGTCCTAGGGAAAGAAAGCAAAATAAGATTGAGCTATAATTATCAATAAGAGTTAGGTATATCATAATATTTCATGAATCAATAAGCATAATCAATATAAAAACATAAGTAACTGAACACACATGCCATTTAATCAATAAACTGAAAAAAAATCATCCAAAGAAAATATAAATTAGAAAATATCATGGATAATAGTCAATATAGAATGGAAAATAACTTACCACACATGTCATTTAATTAATAACTTCACTATTCTTATTAGATAAGTTATAATCAATATGGAAGGGTAAATGACTAAAACATATTCCATTTAATAAATAAAGTAGGAATGAAATACATTGATAGATAATATAATTGTTAAAATATAATAGATAATAAAAAATAAAATCTAAATTAAGGTAATGCTCAATTAGTGGAAGACCTCATCTTTGGCATCATGATACCTATAACACCAAGAAAATTCACAAGATTAATTAATCTACAGTAAAAAACATGTTCAATGCTAGCTTAAATTGATTATATCATAAGACTTGCTGATGTATCAAGGGGATATATAATTTGGGGCCCCACCCACCACTCAAAGTCAAGATCATTCTTAATATATCAAATAATCAATTAAATTCATGAATAATGTTCCTTATCAACAAATATCAGTATTGAGTAAAGAATATAGATTTATCAATATTTCCCTAGATTAATAAATTCATTTGAAACTGATCACCATATGTAAAAATGATATAAGCTTTAATCAACAAACATATCCATGATAAATAATATGTATGTCTAGGAGAAATTTAATGTTGAGTGATCACATGATATTGAATAAATCAAAGGAAAGATAATGTCAAAAAAAATAAATCAAGGAAGTGAATGTTAATATTTTCCTTGGTCAAAATGATCATAAACCATCCATATAAATAATTTGGATGGTATCAATACAATATACACCAATTAGGGTAATAATAAGGGGTTTTTGTCATTGTCTAATATAAATATAATAAAAATATCTTTAAAAACATTCTTGATGAGAATATCCTTTTCATTTTGAAAATAACCTTTTAAAAAACATAAATCATTCTGAAAATCCTTTTTTTGAAAATCACTTTTAAAAACATAGAATTTCGTGAATATTGGGATAAATGTTTTTATTAAAAGTAACCTTATAAACTGAAAATTGAATCTTCAAATAAATTATGGTGGTAAATGCGTTCATTTCATAAAAGATAAAAAAAGAATATTTCTTTTTCATTGTAAAAATGTTAGAAATTTACTTGTTCGGAAAAAGATAAGAAGATTCCTTCTACATTTTCAGTAAAAGAAAAATATGTATTTTCTTTAAATTAAATAAATATTCTATTGAAAACATTTTGTAAAAATGTCTTTGAATAATTATTTGGAATATGTTAAAATTATTTTTGAAACCATTTTTAGAAAACATTATTTTGGAAGGAAACCAATTTCTGATTGAAGAGATAAATGAAGTAGAATTTTCTTAGAAACAGTTTATCAATTAATTTTAGTGTCAAAGAGATTAAAAATGGTATTATTACTTTAAAAATATCATCAAATAATTGTAATATTTCATCATAAATTATAATTTTAACACCAATCATGAAATTTGATTATGAAAAATGAAGTATGCTACGATCATGAAGATGGTAAACCATACGTACGCATCAGTAATGTTTTCATTTTTAAATGATCATTATGGAAATGAGGTAAGTAATATTTTATACTTATATAATTATCATAATATCAGGAATAAAATATTTACCATTAAAATATATTTATATTTTTCATCCATGTGGTGTGGTGATAAAAAGACAGCCACATCGCTTCGTGAAGGAGGTAATCCACACGTACATGAATGATGTTATCATCATTATGTGAGTGAAAAGGAAAGAAAAAAAAGATATATATTATGTTTATAGAATTATAAATATTTCTTTAATATAATAATTATTTCATGTATATCACGTATAATAATTAAATCTATTCTTATCACCTTCTATATGAAGCATTAATGGAAGATGAATCACATAGTTACGTGAGGCGGTAGTCCGCAGTACACACGAGCAATGTTATCGTATCTCTTATAGAATGAAAGGTAAAAAGACATATATTATATAAAGACTCTTGAGGTATTAATATTTTATAAATATAATATATATATATATATACACTTTATTTGCATCATCATACCGATCTATGAAATGTGGTAATGGAAGAATGAATGACATCGGTTCGCGAGGCGGTAGTCCTCCATACACATGAACGATGATTTCATAACCCATTTTATAGAAGTGGAGGTGGTTATAGGTCAAAAACTTATGAAAAACATTGCAGTATATTGAATATATTATGGTTATTATATCATCATGTGTTAATAAGAAATTAACGAGGTAGAGAAATAAATAAAATATACTCATTAATGAACATTACCTATTCTTCTAGTATACTTCTTAGGGTTACACTAATGTTTTCCAATGTTAGATTTTTTAGCAAAATAAAGATTCTAGAATGAGGGGAGGGATGTTGAGAAGTGATTTGTGTAGTTATTGTCCTATCCAAAGAGGTGTGAAGGCGTGAAGAAGAGATGATAGGGGGTGTCCTTTTATAAGTGAGGGAGATGACACACTTGGTACTTTTGAAATGAAATGAGTGATACTATGTTTTTAATATGTAAAAACGTTAAAAAATGGACCATTATAGAACCTTAGTGGTGGAATGGTCAAAATATATAAATCCAATAGTTTTTATACAAGTTTATGGGCCATTTTTACATCATTTTCCATGATCTTTGTCAATATACATGTGACCTGTTAAAACATATTCCATGTTGAGATCACCAAGATACACTTTCACCTTGAAGAAATAATTTTTTTATCAACATATTCTAATATTGAATAACTCATTAGATCCTTTGAAATTTAATTACACTTTGGTTTCAACATGCAATCACCAATGAATATGTGATTTCTAGTCTTAGGTCTCTATGTTAAGATTTTGTCTAACTAATTTGAGTTGTATCTTGTGATGTCAAAACATACTCAACATTCATTCTCAAATTTCACCTACCCAATTGTTATATGGAAAACCATAAACAAAAATATATTTATCTTTGTTATACCTCATGTCATACTCCAGAGTTCTTTTAATGTAACATATAATGATCTATATCGTTTGTGTTTTAAGTTAAATTAATTTTTTTATTTGATTAATTAATTATGCATTTAATAGTTAAACATAGCCAAAAGAGAAATAAGTTAGGATGAAAGGACAGAAAAATAAAGGGGTTGGTGCTAGAGAATCATTTGGTACCCAACGGCCCTGTATTGCATACGGAGTAGTATTGAGGGGGTGTGAGAGGATAATGTCACCCAAAACAAATGGTTGGTGCATAAGCACTATATATATAATGGTAACTGAATGGAAAATTTACCCACTTCAGGAACTTGGTTGGTATAATGTTGATTTTTTTAAAAAAAATTTAAGGGCACATTTTTTCATTTTTTTTAATTTTATTTGAAAATATAAAGATGGATTTTATATTTCTTAAAGAAGATAACCCAACAACCCATCTCCAAATTTTTCCATTCCCTTTCCTCCCCTAAACAATCCACGATTCATTCATTTAGTTAGATCATTCATTGGACATAGCTCAACTATTTTAGAAACATGTCTATGGTTAGACCAATTTTCCTTCTTCTAATTTATAATTTTATATCTATGTAAGAAAAATAAATCCCCAATCTTCATGTATCTTCTATTCTTCAAAGATTAGTAAGTTGTGGAAATTCTTTCCTTTTACTTCTTATAGATGGCCTTTCACATGTTAATTAGCAGGCCAACCCTCCTCTCCAATATACTAATATAGTGTTTATGTTATTATTGACATGGGGTAGAGTGAGATTTAACTGAAATTACGTTTTATACTAAAAAATCATTTTAAACTGTTTTACTTTTAAATTATTTTTAATTAAACTGAATTTTTTCCATTCATGATTTTCATTTGTTATTTGATGAAATTTATTGTTTTTAATAATTTTGTTCTCTATTTTTTACTCTAAATCTATCCTATGAGCTGTTTATCCTGAATGTTTTGAGTTAGGTCACTATTTATTTATTCTCTAAACTGATTTCTACAACATATTACAGTCTATTATCTCTATAATTGGGATGAACTTCTAAAAAAAGGAAAATTCATAAGAAAATCCAACTAGAACATGTTTATTTTGGTTAATCGAGTTATAAATGTTGGAAATGAACTAAAATGGGTTTCGTATTGTATGCTATACACTATGTCATTTCCTGTGATTAACATTTGATGTATACCAATGATTAAGATATCCTTATATCCTATATTGTAGTGACCCTGACCCAAGTATCCCTGAACCGGTGTTTTCTTTATTATATTGGCATAAGTTATATAGAAACTAATCTTAAAAGAGTGAATAGTGTAGTATTATTAGTAAACTAGATATGTACTTGAGTCACATATTATATTTGAATATATAAATTACAACACATTTTTTTATATTAACATTATCCCCTCTAGCATATCCCTATGTATCATTCAGAGTAAACATAATGGAATACTAGGGAAAGGGAAAAAAATAAAGGTGATGTCAAATGATCAGTAAAGGTTAGGTGCAAAAAAAGATTTCATAATTCAATAATAATAGTTAATATGAGAAGGTAAATAACTAAACACACATTTACTTTAATCAATAAACTGAAAAATAAGTGCGTCCAAAGATAATATCAATATGAAAATATCAAGGATATAATCATTATAGAAATGTAATTAACTAACCACACATTCCATTTAACCAAAAACATTTCTATCATAATTTGAAAAGGCTTAATCAATACGATAAGGTAAATAACTAAAGACACATTCCATTAAATCAATAAACTAAGAATAAAATGCATACAGAGACTATATAATTGTGAAAATATCATTGATAATAATAATTAAAATCTTAATTAAGGTGATGCATAATTATTATATTCCATGATCTCATTAATCATGATACCTCTACAATCAATAAATGTCACAAGATGGTTTAATCTATAGGTAAAAACCCATTTAATATTAGCTTAACTTGATTGTCTCATGAGACTTACTAATTCATCGAGGGGATATATAATGTCAAGCCCCACTCATTACTATAATTACTAATATTTCTGTGTATTTCAAAAAATCAATCTAATTCATGACCAATGTTCCCTATCATAAAACATCTGTATTGAATAAAGAATACATATTTATCAACATTTCCCCAGATAAAAAAATAACTTTCAAATTAAACACCATATTTAGAAATGATTTATGGTTTTTGAAATATATATATCCATGATAAATTAATTGTATATTTAGGGGAAATTTAATTTCTAGTGATCACATGATGTAGAATAATTCAAGGGAAAGTTAATGACTACAAAAATGAATCAAAGAAGTGAATGTCAGTACTTTCCTTGGTCAAAATGATCATTAACCATCCATATAAATAATAAAGATGGTATCAATATGATATACACCCATTTGAGTAATAATAATAGTTTATTTTCATTTATGAATAGAAATACCATAAAAGGATATTTAAGAACATTCATGAGGAAAATATCCATTTCATTTTCAAAATCAATTTTTGGAAAACATAAAACATTATGAAAATCCTTTTCTTCAAAAATAACTTTTAAAAACTATGATTCTATAGAAAATAAGGAAAACCTTTTCTTTTAAAAGTAACCTACAAACTTTCAAAAGAATAGTTAAATAAATTATGGTGGTTAATTCCATACATGTTGTACAAGATTAAGATAGCATTTCTTTTGCATTGTAAATAGGTTAAAAATTGACTTGTTTAGAAAAAGATAAGAATATTCATTTCACATATTTTGTAAAAGACAAACATGCATTGGTTTGAAAATAAAATAAGGATTCCTTTGATTTTTTTTTTTGTAAAAACACATTTAGTAATTAATTTTTAAGAGGATAAAAACGTGTTTTAAAACATTTTTAGAAAACATGCTTTTGTAAGAAAACATATTTCATTTTAAAGATATAAATAGAGTCGTAATTTATTATAAACATTTTATCAATTAATTTAAGTGTCAAAGAGCAGAAAAATGGTACTATTAATTTAAAAATATCATGTAATAATTAATATATTTTTATATAAATTATATTATTATAACCAATCATGAATTTTGATTATTGAAAATGAAGTACACAACGATCATGAAGATGGTAGACCATTTTTATGCATGAGAAACATTTTAATTTTTCAATTATTATTATTCATAGGTGGTAAGTAATATTTTATCCTTCCTGAAAGATAAAAATATGATAAATACCATATTAATTATTTAAATATTTTCATATATATCATCCATGTGGTGTGGTGATAAAAAGCACGCCACATCATTTCATGAAGGTGGTAGTCCACATGTACACGAGCGATGTTATCATATTTACGTGAGTGAAATGGTATGAAATAAAATTATATATATTTTCTTTATATAATGATAAATATGTAATTAATATCATTATTATGTCATGTATATCACATATAATAGTTAGATATTCCTAATCACCTTAAATTTTAATCATTAGTGAAATATGAATCACATTGCTTCATGAGGTGGTAACCCATTGTATACACGAGCAACATTATTATATCTCCTACAGAATAAAAGATATATATATATATATATATATATATGATATAATGACTCCATAAGTATAAATATGTTATAAATATAATATATATATACATTATATCCTTTATCATAACCAACCATGAAAGGTGGTTATGGATGAACAAATGACATCATTTCGCAAGACGGTAGTCCTCCGTACACATGAACATTGAATTTGTAACCCATTTGATGGAAGTGGAGATAGTTTTAGGTCACAAACTTATTATAAATAAATCCCAATATATGGAAGATAACGAGGTGATTATATCATCATGGTTTAATAATATTTAAATTAGGTGGAGAAATAAATAAAATAAAAATTCCCATTGAAGAATAATACCTCTTATTCGGGTATCCTCTTAAGGTTTGTACTAAACCCATCCTAGGTTGTATTTTTGACCAATATAATTATTATAGGACAAGGAGAGTGATTTTGGGAAGAAATTGTTTTCGGTATTGGAAAAATGAAATAGGATTTAGGGTGTGAAAATAGAGGACATGGGGTGGCCTTTTATAAGTGGGGGAGAGGATATTGTTGGTATTTTTTGAAATAAATTGATTAGACCCATGTTTTTCCAATTTGAAAAGGTTCCAAAATGGACTATTATAGAACCTTATAGGTGTAATGGTAAAAATATGTAAATAAAATAGTTTTTATACAAGTTTACAATTAATAATTACGCTTATCATTTTAGTTTAACTCTCCCAACATATAGATTTTTACCTCATCCACAATAATTACTTTTTTACTTCAATCATTATTCATTTTGCCCAAAAATTATTTTGAACATACTAGAAATTAAAATTTATGATAAATCAAAATATGGAATCTATTTTTTAAATTAAATTCACTAAAGATAAAAAAATTTAATTTAATATAATCCCATAGACATGATGAGAAATCATGTTTTTAAATAAAAAATGTTCAAATGTTTACAATGTTTTTTTATCTAAATTAAAAATTAAAATCATTAAAATGAACCCAATTGGATAAATTGATATATAATTGAACTAATTTTACTTTAAAACCAATTAAAACTATAATTTAAAATTATATTTTATTTAATCAAAAATCCAACATTCAATTATAATTCATAAAAATTCACTATATATTAAAAAAATGAAATTTAATAGAAAAATTACATTAATTAACCCTAAGAAAATTTTAGTATTATGATTTGAAAAATGAATTTTATGTTTTCAAATAAATTTTATAAAAGTGTTAAATATTATATTTAAATTATTTTCATAAAGCACGACTAATCCTCTTTTCAGAAAATTACTATTTTTTTAAAAAACAATTATTTTTCATTTAAATAATTCTCAATTTATTATTAATCAATAAATAACTAATAAATGTGTTTAAATTATATAATTTCATTGTTTACTTAATCCTAGTCATACTCCCCATTTCAGCATCTAGGCAATAACTATCATTTAAAAAAAATAATATTAATAGTATATTGTTGTTTGGTAAAACATGGTCTTGAGGGTAATGAAAGACATCGAAGATACTCATTATTGCATATAATGTAAGCTAAAATCAGTGTTTCATGTAATGGAATCAATTGAATTTATTTAAAATATAATCTATCACAAATCCTCTGGGTGGTATATTTGTAGATTTTGAGTGCAACAGAAGCATGCGATGGGTCATTCCCAACTTTTCTTTTTGTCAAAATCTGTGATTAATCCATGATTTTATAGGATGTTGAATTCCATGATCAATGAAATTAAATCAAGGAATACAGTTAAGAGATAAGATTCCATAACTAACTACATGATTATCACATATTATTTATAATTATGTTATGTAATTAAATAATTACCATGGGTGAAATTATTTTTTCTTTTATAGATCTGACAACGGATCTACATCGTAAAATCATTATGTTGGAGGAATTAAGGAAAGACTCCATCTAGAAACGATCCAAACATTTAAAAAAACCTTTGAATGTAACTATTGGAATTTATGGGTGCTAGTGTGGAATATCTTAGTGCTTGCATCATTCAATTTTGATCACCCCAAGAATCACTTCCAATGGATTCTATTTGATCTCCCTATACTTGAGAGTAGAAGGTAGATAAAGATCATTCTCTATTCCTTGGAGGTTTCTTCGTGAAAGGTTATCTCTAGGGTTTTGATAAGATTATATGAATTTATTGTGCACAATAAAACAAATAAATTGGATCTTTATAGAAAAATTATATAATTGGGTTTATATACCACTAGGGTTTGAAATAAATAATTGAACTAGTTCCCTTTAATATTTATTTAATCCCTACAGAACCCCATTTCTATAATAATAATAATATTATTATTTCTTAACATGCGCTAAAATAATGAATTAAAATTAAATATTATTTATTCAAATAATATTTAATATATATTATTTCTCACCAGACCTATAAACACGGTCTGCCATTTAAACATTTTATTTATTGGGCCTTGAAAAATAAAAAATCAATTACTAAATAAATATCATTTAATTATTCTCTATTAAATTAATAAATATTATATTCAACAAATAGAAAAAAATATATTTAATAAATTTTCCAATCAAATAATATTCTCTCAAATATCTGGTGAGAAAAAATATATGATTAAGAAAACATGAATAATAATTAAACCATGTGTGGGAATATGGTTTATTAAACTTTTTAAATAATAAATAATAATAAATCATTTAACTAGGATTCTAGATACACATAGTGTGTGGCCCTATTGGCCTCTATCTTAGTGGAATTAGGTGAACCAGCCTAAAGTCCAAGGTTAAAGTCCGGTAATATGAAAATACACCCATAGAGAAATAAGTAAATACCTTAATTAAATAACACCTCATACAGATTATTACTATGTAATATAATCCCTTTATCACAATATCTCTAGTAAAGTAGGTTGCATGTTGGTTCCATAAAACTATGAGTTCCATGTCTCATTATTAGGCTTTCTGAAAATCAATCTTTCCTATAAAACACCATGGCCATGGATTTATTTAGGCTATATCATTTCCATGAAAGTGAATGAGATATCATATTCTATTAAATAACAAAAGGGAAAAATACATTCTCTCATTATTCATTAATGGAATATTACTCGTGACTCACCCAACATATCCTACCTCACTGCAAACATATGTCAAAATGGTTTTTTTAAATAAATCAAAATACAAGATTTGTAATACTCATTAATAATAATATTAATGTCTAAGTATCAATACCCATATCGGTAAATATTAACATCCAATGACATATAAATGTGTATTTCCTATTAGCGGGTCTCATTCTCATAATATCCTACTATGAGTATTATAAAGGGTGTACACCATGAGAAGGTTCCTCAAATTCCAATGAGTCTCCACCCTAATAGCCTATATTATTTGTGTAACTCAAATTATTTCATCCAACCATTGAACATATATTTAATAATACTATCTTGGCACTTCTAGGATCTCATTATAGCGGGGAATTGCTATGACCTTTCAGTGCGACAACTACTTTTACGACATTATTACATTCTATATTACATAGAAAAACAGTCATCATGAGATAAGAATTTTATTAATATACAAGAAAATGAATAGAAGTTATCATAAAATACATAGAAGTTGGTTCTTGTGCACCAACTCCAATAAAATCCCACTTGCACTAGATTAATCTACTTACATCCATCAGCCTCATAGCTCTCCCATGATACTCTTTCTTTTGTTGATATATTCCTTTAGTCAAGGATTCCACTGAGTTTTCTTTTATGGGAACTCTAATTATTGTATCTTCACCCCTTTGATAAAATTCCATTAATAGTTGATACTTTGGAATCTATACTTTTTTTATTGCTGTGACTTCAACTCTTTTTCAGTATCCACAACTATAATATTATCACACTACAATGTTATAGGGTCTTTACTACTATATACCAAATCAATATGTTGGACAATGTTTTTTTATCCAAATGATATCCTTGGATATATCAAAAGATTCTATATACTCATACTCTATAGTACAATCAAGGATAAATTTCTTCTTTGAACTCCTCCAGCTCATAGATCCTCCGTTGACATAGAAAACATATTATCAATCTGAATTCAGATCATTCAAATCTATTTGAAAACTAGCATCTGTATAACCAATGATGACTAGATCATTATCTCCTCTATACACGAGGAACCTACCATTAGTTCTCCTTAGATACTTGATTAAAGCCTTAACCATAGACTAATGTCGTAACTAGTGCAGAAAATGTTTTCTCACATCATTTTTTTCATTTTAATGTCGCTTAGTATGTGATGTAATTGCAGGTAACATTATAAATATGTTTTTAACATTGTTTAATAAAACTGATGTTGTAAATTAATTATAGGATCTGTTTTTTTAATAATTTTATTTTCAATACTTTTCTACATTAAAGGAAATAAGAGAAAAAAAGCATAAAAATCTGGATAAATTATCCATAAACCATGTATAAAATAAGAATAAATAGTAACAGAACAACCATAAGACATATTTACAATTAAAAACTTCAAGATTACAATATATAGTATAAATAAACTAAATTCCAATCACACCTATAAAATGATTTTCCCATTCAATTATCAGGTCTCTCAACTTCTCTACACAATAAGGCTTAGGTTCATAATGAATATATAAATAAAATGTAATACATTTAACATATATTTGAAATAAAAAGAATGAACTATTAAGGACAAGTTTATAGAAGAATCTGACCTGCTAGAACTTTGTAACTGCCCCAATTGAAATTAGTTCATACATATATCTTACAGCATAATATCCACATTCCATTATGCCTTATTATTTATTAAAATTCCATTTAAAATATTTTTTCAGTTCAAAATAAGATTATTATGTAATATATCCAAAATTTACTAATTTTAAATAAAAATTCACCTTTTCTTTTATATATTTGATCTTGGCGATCTTATTTTTTGTGGTCTTTGGAATGAAATTCCAACACTTTTGAAAATAATATAAATAATATAAATTTAAAAGACTTTATAATATAAAAAAGTATTAATAAAATTAGAACTTATGTGTCCAATAAATTCTTAAAATTTTGTCTCACTTCACCGTAGATAGAGCATAACCGGGTAAAGTGACTTCTCTATTAGACAAAAAAACACGTAACATCCAAAGACCAATGATATAAAAGAAAATTTAATGTTACATTTTATTATGTTAAGAGATATATAACACTTTATGAAATATATGATTCATGCTTTTGAAGATAAGGAATCATCCAGCAATGAATAATTGCATTCTTTTGAATTTAGTAATATAAACTATTCTTTTTTGCTTCAGTCATTGTCATCACTATAGGTGAAATAAAATATGGTTCCATATAACCATATACATCTATCTTGTCATTCTCAATAAATATTTTAAAAATATACCTAATACAAAAAAATAAGTATATATTTTTAATAAGTTAAACATAAGGAAAGATTTATGTTAATACTTACATGAAAAAAAGTGTGTTGTGATAATGACCAACTAATCTCAAGTTAAAAACTTCGTGATATTATTTTTCCATTGATCCGTAGTCAATGAATGCCCACAATCACCGACTTTAATTGGAATCTTATAGACATCCAATACCAAATTTGAATATGTTGACAATCTATCAAGAGTATTCAAATTTGTATCTGAAGTCGTAGCAAATTTTTTTATTATTTTCTATATAATATTTCATTACCATTAAAGTATTCCTATAAAAAAATAGATAAATATATAAACTTGTAATTTTTATTAAAATTTAGTACCAAAATGAAATAAAAGATAAAATATACACATACCTCTATGGTAATATGTCAACTAGTCTAAATGGCCAAACTAAAAATTGTTCGATACTTTTTCCAACTATATTTACCTCATCTGTAGGTAAAAGTACTCATGTTGATATATTTATAATATCTTGTACAATGACCATATGATTCTTTATCTCTATATGTTGATGATGAATAATATCAACAATATGAAATATCATCCCATATGTAACAATATTATGTTATAGATATTCAAAATATAACTGAAAATAATAGGGAAGGGGAGGATAATGGGCTATAGGAGTAGGATAAGAAGGAGTGGGGTCTATAGGTGGAGGTGGTGGAGTGGGAGCTGCTGGTAGAGGTGAAGTGGGATTAATAGTCTGAAACTCTCATTTCATGTGTGAAAAAAATAAAACTCACCATATCTATGATCATATAATCCATCATCACATGAATATCCTAAACTTCATCTTCAAAAGATTCTATTTTTATAAACATCCGCCATTAAAGAATTTTAAGAGCATGGAAAGCCTTTTTTACCGATAAACCAGTTGGGTATCCTTGTATACGACCTGGGTGTTTGGGATTTTCCAATTCTATATCTAAAATATCCATCCAACAATCAACTATAAGGGCCCCCTATGTGCTCTAATCCTCAAGAGAATCATTTATGGAATATTTTAAAAATTCAATAATGAATCACAATGTATAAATAGATGATTTTACTTAAATAAATAAACAAGAAAACATATTATATTACTCTTAGCTATAACCCTCAACTCCTCCATAAGATATTGTACTTTTTTTTCATCTGAATAATCAGCTGTCAGATTTTGATGTTTTTCTGATATCATTTTTTCTTCCAAGAACATATACCCTACCCAAGATAATTTATGAGGGTATACATTTATTGATTGGATCTCCTAATGATATCTCCATGATTTCTATAAATTTATAATTAAGAATAAATAATTCATTAATATGGTCATTAATATAAAAAAAATCTAAAAGGTAACATTGGCCTTATAAAACATGCTTTTCATTATCACTTTCAATAAATTTCTTCCATGTATATTCATCTACAAATGGATATATATCACATATATTATTATATTTTCTATAAAAAAAAATGAAATTTGATGTGAGGGATGATTTAAAATCCCTATATCTCATAGAAGCCAATGATAAACATTTCCTCCTGACTCCTCGAGTATCAGGTATATCATATGTCATCTATTAAGAAGTAATAAAACATACATTACTATTAAATTTTCAAAATAAGTAAAGTTATAAACAAATATCTTACCAAAATGGTCTCCCATATGTGATATATTGTCACTATTTCAACACTTCACCAATCTTAAAAAACCATTACTTTGCTTTTAGCGTACACCACTACAGAAGCATTTATTTTTATTTTTAATTTTGACCTCTTAGAATATCATTATAATCAATGTATATTATTATAATTTGGTACTATCTACAAGAAACTGATAATTTTGGAAAACGTGGGGTGCCTCATTTAACAACCCTTGAACTCTTTCCCCTCCATGGAAGTAGATGTATCATGTAAAAAAGAATGAAGAGGGTCATCAACTAAAGCATGTGTACATTCCTTCTCATAGGAATGATTACAATAATCTCCAAAATTTTGTGTTATATTAGATTATTGATATGTCATTATCCTACAAATGAAATCAATAAACAATTAGAAAACAAATTTACAAATACAACTATTAAATAAAAATGTAAATAAAAAATTGAAAAATTGTCAAACAAAAAGTAAACTAAATTTAACAATTTTTTATTCATATTTGATATAGATTACTAAATTATAAAAATATTAGTGAGATCATGAATGAAAAAAAATCCAAAATTTCGTGTGTGGATTGTATAAATTCTTCATCCTGATAAATCATTTTTACCCCAAAAAGATTTTTTTTAAGATACTAGTCTACAATATTTTTTGTTTTTAATTATCATATTAAATTTAATATAATTGGTTTTAAAAATATAAATTAATAGAAATTTTACTTAAGTATAAACATAGTAAACTAAACAAAACTAAACTAATATAAAAAAATAATTTAACTTATCAGTTATAATGCGTGTTATAATAATGAAAATAAAAGTTAAATATCTAATAATTTATGAAATTTTAAAAACTAAACCATAAATAAACATATGTTACCAGTAATATTATGAATTTACTAAATGATTTTTTCCCCAAATTTCATCTTTATGATTTTTCCATATGAAATAATCCATGTCAACGATGTGATCATAAATATTACATGTGAAAATTTCCATGGAAGTATGGATATCACATAAATCAAAATCTTCATCAAGTTTATCATGACAAACATACTATTTTTCCTTGTAAAATAATATAACGTTTCATATCAGATTATTCAAGATCATATAGTTTTATTCATGTGTTTTAATGATAAAATAATTAACTTTTCATTCCAACTTATACAGATTAACTACTGTCATTTCATGTTCATTATGTATGACCCAGTTTTTAATGATAAATTATTTTTAGTTAAACATTGGAATATAAAATTTAATTTAATCAACCTACCCTATTTCTTCAATGACTACATAATATAAATTTAATGAGGTAATTTGGTTTTTGACATTAGCACTTGAAAAATGCATTGCTTATGAAAACACCAATACACTACTATTCTAAACTATACGTCTATTTTATTGATCTTTCATATTAAATTTATATCCATTAATGTCATACTCGGACCATGTTATCAAATTTAAACATGGATCACCCACTAACCATCTAAATGTTTCCAATTTATCTGATCTACTAAGCATTGTCTCTTCAACCCATGGAATGAAAGTTGTGTTATGCTCATTCAAATTCCACACATCTTTTTTTTAGATAACATTGTTTCAACACATTAATACACACTGTTATATATGGATGATTGTTATCTGTGTTATTAATGAAGTATAAATCTACATTCATTATCTCTTCACCTTTAAATGATTTGACATTACATCCACCAAACCATTTCCCCCATAATTAACTTGTTCATGGTGATATTTAGGCGAACTGATGTGCTCCATTATAGAAAAATTTCATTTGAAAAACTATGCAACATCCTCATAAATATACTTCTAAACAATGGAGGCTTAAGGTATATATGGAATCTTAACATAATCTTTCAAAATATTCATATACCATTCAAAAGGATAAATATAACTTTGATATACAGTTCTGTAAAGTCTTATATCTCATGCCATGTGAACCATTAAATGCACCATGATATCAAAAAATGATGATAGAAAATAAATTTCCTATTGGTAATGTATAGAAAGTGCATCATTCTAAAAAGTTTTCAAACCATTCAGATTAATCACATTATTAAAAATTGAAATGAAAAAATAATATACCTTCATGACAGTCATTATAAACTGGATCAGAAATATTTCATACAATGAAACTAGTACGAATTGTTGAATCGTGATGTGATAATCATGAGATTTTATACCTACCAACTTCAAATATTATAAAGATTATTTTTTAACATTTTATGTATAAACATATGACACTTTGATTTCATGAAGACATTCTAAAAATATAATTTTAGACTTATTGTATAATGTATGATAATATGATGGTAGGAATGTTCACCTTCCATTAGGAGTGGGAGCTAACTCTGAACTTATTCCAATTGAGAGTAAGTCCAATCTTGTAGTCAACCCATCATTAGTGTTTCCTTTAATATCTAATATTGTTCTAATCTGGTTATCTCATATATTCTTCCCTACGTGCATTATAACAATGTCATTTTTTACCTTATGATATATCCAATATGGTAACTCAAGTAACATTGACCATTTCTTCCAAATATTTCTATCATTACCATATTTATTTGTCAATTGGAATGTAACATCAATGTTTTGAACCCTCTGAAAATACTAAATAGTGGATAAAGTTTTTGGATCAATATAAAATTAATGTGACCTATATAATGCCTTTTTTAATCTTATATAAGATTGATCCATAGAAAAAATATTTTTACGAACCATGTATACTGTTTTTCTCCCATAATGCAGTTGATAATGCGATGTTGGTTGTTGACAAATAAGTCAAGCCTTACACTTATTAACATTGTATCCAGAAAAATTTCCATATGTTGGGAAGTCATTTATAGTGAATATAATAATTGAATGTAGTTGAAAATATTCCATTTTATAAGAATCATACACCATTATACCTTCCTCCTATAATAGCTTCAAATCACCGATTAATGCTGACAAAAAAATATTAATATCATTTCCAGTTTATTATGGTGTAAAGATCAATAAACTCAACCTGAAATATTTTAGCTTCATACAAAATTTAGGATATAATCTTTGTATTACCATTAAAATAGGCCCTATATTATGTGTGCTTCTAAAGATTTGATATGGATTCATTCCATCTATGCATAGTCCAAGTATGATATTTATAACATCATTTATGAATATTGGAAATTAATGATCAATTTTCATCCATTGTGAATAATTTACTAGATTCCATAATTTTCCATCACATATCTAGTCATTTTCATGCCATATTAACCTTTTTTCATCATTTTAATTTTAAAATAAATGTTTCATATAAGGAATTATAGGAAGATACCAAAATTCCTTGGTAGGGGTCTTTGTAACATCTAAATCAAACCGTGATTTTTCATTCAACTTATACCATGACATCCAATATTTAGGACACCCTAAAAGAAATTCATACACATTCCTATATAGAATATATTCATTTGGACATGTATTTAATAATTTATACCCTAAACCCATCGGGCTGATTATTTTCGTTAATTTATAATGAGAATATTGAAGATCATTGTATTTAGGAAGAATATTATTCAAAAATTATAGTAAATCTGTAAAACTCATGTAACTCCATCAATGTTTCACCTTCATGTTGATCAATCTTAACAATATTTAACAAAAAATAAATTTTGTACAACCTTGATACATTGGATTTCAACATTTCTATATAGATTCTCAATTGTCGATTCTATATCAATTGTCTCTACTTAAATACAATGAATCATTTCTTCAATTTGACCAGGGTTATCATGTTGCAAAACATCATCATAAAGAGATCCAAAATTCTACCCAATTTCACCATGCCAAATTCAAGTGCTATAACTCAGATTAAAACCAGGAAAAATTAAATGATCATTGATATCTATGATTTTCAACTTCTTCATGTTTAAAAATTAAATCAAGGAAAAAAATATGACATTGTTTGGAACATTTCATTTATAAAATTCAAAAGAAGCATCAAAACGTTCCTCATATTTATCACTTATTCGAAGTGTCGTAATCCAAATTCAAAGCATTATTATCTTTTAATAATATCAAAAATATAAATCATATTAATATAAACCATGTTTAAATTTATATATATGATTCCACAATTTGAAAGTAACACAATTTTGAAATATAAAACAAATTTATTTGTTTCTAAAAAGTATAATTACAGATTATAGACAATAATGGAATATAAGTTTAAATATAATTAGTAAATCATAAAAAAAGAAATAAATGGAAGTAATTTTGAAAAGAAAATACAGTTAAACCATTCTCTCATTTTTGATTTTCTTTTAAATGAAATTATATGAAACATGAAATTAAATATTATTAACCAGAATCAAAATCTAGTGCACATTTTCCATTTTATGTTGTATCTTTATTATCAATTTTTCTAAAAACTTTTCATGAAAAATACAACAAATATTTTTTGAAATATTAATTCATACGATAATATAATTGTATGATAGATTTAAAACAATAAAATGGTTAATTTTTAATGTGGTACATAAATATATATATATATATAAATAATATTATATATTATTTATGTCTAGGGTATTATGGAAATTGTGAAAAGAAAATTATGTATTCTGTATTCTATGAAAACTCGTTTTATTTGAATGTAACACACTAATAACCCACATTTTAAATATTAAAATCTACTTAATTTGATACAATAAAAATCAATATTTATGGGGAGAAAATTCCTTTTAGTGTGAATACCATGTGATGCATGTGTAATTCCATGAAAATTAATCTATCAGAAAAATAAAAAATATATGTAAATCAACTAATTTATATTTTCTATTATGTATTCACCAATAATGTCAACATTATTGTTATAGTAACTCATAATATGTATAATTCATGTTTAACATATGATTTTCATGGAAATAATAAGATCACATCAAAATAAAATTATTGATATTCATATACACTATTTATATGTTAATGTTATTGAAATGTATAGAAATTACATTTTATGTATATATTACATTTTGAGATTACTAAGTCACAGAAAAGTTCATAATACTAACTAAAATTTATCAATATACATGGTATTGTATGATTAAATAATTAACTACTCACAAATATCATTTAAATATGAAACATTTTGAGATTTAATGAAGAAATTTAATATGGGATGCACTATAAACAAATGTGAAAGAATTCAGTGAAAATGCCTTCCCATTTAATTGAAACACCATGTTATTAATATAATGTTATATCCACACACCTTTTCCCTTAAATCAATGCCTAACTAAGGTACATTAAGATGGTAGTGCAAGATTTGAGATGATAAGATCTATATTCAAATGCGAAATGATGAGGCAGTTGAAATCTAAGTGTTTAAGATGATAGTAAAACAAGATTTGAGTACACATAATATAAAAAAATTAAGTTAATGATTCAGCCACATTGAGTGACCAAAATAAAGGATCATTGTGTGAGGCTTACTTCGGAGTTGAGTGGATCAAATATAAAATAATGAGGCTGATGAAACCTAAGGATCAATGAAGATGGAAATCAGATATTTGAGTCCACTAGATTGAAGAAATGAGGGTTAGGGTTTCTGATCAAGAGAAACAATTCAGCTATCTCGAGAGATAATAACAGTGAAATGATTCAATATAATGATTCATAAAATTTTAAATGATATATAACATCAGTTATATTTTAACTGACATTAAAATTCCGATTTTCAAATCTGTTAGATGATAACTGATGTGATAAAGTGAGTTACATTCTTTATCACATTGATTATTATATAACTGACATGATAAAGAAATGTACCTGGTTTTTTCACATCAGTTATTAGTTAACCAACATGAAAATATCATTAACATATATATATAATCTATTATATAATAACTAACGAGATAAATCAAGATAAATGAATTTTTTACATCGGTAATGAATAACCGATGAGAAAAATCCAAATTGATAAATACATTTTATACTATTATGTTCTCTTGGATCTCTTTGATACCTATCTACCATGATCAATGCATAGGAAACATCAAGTCTATTATATAACATTATATACATGATTGATCCTATAATTGAAGCATATGATATCTTACCCATTCTCTCTTCCTCCATTTGTGTCTGAGGACACATTTTCTTTGAAAGATGTATACCATGTGGCATTGGAAACAATCCCTTCATGGATTGTTACATAGTAAATATTTTTAGTATCTAGACAATGAATAAACTTTGACTTAGTCCAAGAAGCCTTTTAGATCTATCATTAATGATCTTGATCCCTTGAATATAGGCTTCTTCAACTAAGTCCCACATGGAGAAACGTTTGATTAGACAATCATTAGGAGACTGTAGGACATGTATGTCATTTCCAATAAGTAATATGTCATCAAAATATACTACTAGGATAGAGAATACATTCCAACTAAAACTATTGTAAACATATGGCTCACTTTCATTCTTAATGAAACCAAATTCTTTTATAGTTTCCTCAAATCAAATGTTTCGTGATCTGGATGCTTACTTCAATCCATAAATAGATCTTTGAAACTTTAAAATATATTTGGCAACATCTGGTGTCATAGAATTTTCTGGTTGTGTCATGTAGACATCTCCTTCTAGGTTCTCATTAAGGAAAGATGTTTTGACATCACTACAACAAAGGAGGCCTTTAATAGCACTAGAAAAACTTTCTGATAAAGGTATCCTTTATCACCACTAAAACATGCACTGATAAATGTTACCTTTTATTAGTGTTAGAAAAAAATGACTAAAAAAGAACCCAATATCAACCCATTTTTAGCACTGATAATGGGTACCCTTTAATAGTGCTTTATTTTTAGCATCGATAAAGTGTACCCTTTATCAATGCTTTATTTTCAGCACTGATAAAGGCTTCCCTTTATCAGCGATCTTATTTTTAGCACCTATAAAGGGATCACTTCTCAGTGTTTTACTAGTGCTGATAAAAGTCTGAAAAATGAAATAATAAAATAAGTAAAAAATAAAATTTATTTTATTAAAAAAATATTAAAATTTTTATTTATTAAAAAATTATTAATGAAAATGAATATATTGATTATACTATATATAAATTATAAATACTACTAAATTGTATATATTAAATATATAAATATATTTAAAATTAAAATTAAACAAATAAAAATTTAAAATAAGTAAATTTAGAACAATATTAATCAATTGATTAATTAAATAATTATAGATAATATTAATAAAAAGTATATATTTAATATATATATATATATGAATGTATATATATATGATTTATATAGTACAAAATATTTATGATTTATATTAAATAGTAATATATTTAGTGAATAATAGTTTGTAATTAAGAATTAATATGAATTAAAAATACTAACTAATTGCATAGATTAGTGGACATAATTGAATATCGTTAGATTTTTTAATTTAACATAGATCAAACGTATGTTATATTGATTTCACATATACATAATTAATGCATTTTTATATATAACGTAAACACAAAATATTTTTTGGGGGGATTTAGACAATTTATATTATTTAATTTACGTATATTTATTTACTATGTTTTAATATTTTAAACATGTATTCATATTTATATAAATAAATATCCTTTTTTTATTTTTTATATTTTATTAATCAAACTTATCCAATTTTTCTATATTGTTAAAGTTAACTGATTTATAATTATTCAATTTCACTCATTTTTAACATGAAAGAACTTATTATTACATATTCATTAATAATGTTAAAAATATATTTGTAAAAAAATATATATTTTTATATGTCTAAATTTAATATTTTTATACATTTATATATTTAAAATTATAAATATATGATAATTATTTTTTAAAAAGTATTCATATAGTTATAAATAGATAATCATAAAATTATAATAAATTAATTTAAATAATGAATATATTTACTATATTTATATTAATATATATTATATATATATATAATTATAAGAATATATATAATTATATAAATATTATTTTTAAAAAAATTATTCATATAATTATAAATAAATAATTATATATTTAAAGAATAATAAAAATATAATAAAAATATTTAAATAATGTGTTAGATCAATTAGCAGTAATAAAAGGCCTATTTATCCATGCTAAAATATTAGCACGAATAAAAATGGATTTTATCAGTGATTTTTTAGTGGTGATAAGGATCGATCTTTATGAGCACTTTTTGGAAGTTCTTATAAATGTATCCTGATCTATTTAAATTAACCCTAACTAGTTAGGAACTCATCATGAGATTTGAAGCTTTCTATGGAAGCCACCCTCTGCTGGTGCTCCTCTACATTGAATTGAATCTCAAATCAATGTTTGAATGAAGGATCAATCAATTTAATGGTTCAAATCCCAGGCTGGAATGATTCAAGGGTCGAACGAATCTATGGATCGAACATTTTCTACGCTTTCGATATCTATACATTCTCTCAGACAATTCAAAGCTTCAATCCAAGGTATCTTATTTTCTACTCATCCTCCTCACTCATTGATTGATTGTTTTTTGAGATGTATTTGTATTTTTTATCATCATTCAACGTTTACCAATGACATATCCATGTGGTCAACAATGTTTCTTGGGGTTGTTTAGTTGAATACAGATAGGGACTTTGTTCTTTACACTCCCCCACCCTCACCCCTTACCGATTCTGTGCAACCCACCCACCCCAATGCCACTGAAGGATGAAACTATTTATTGTTGAGTGTAAAAATTCCAATTAAATCATGGATCATTAATCATGAGACTTCACTCCACACAATAACCAATAAGGTATGTATGGATTATTATGTATCTTATTTTTTCAGCAATGTCTATTTAGACGATGATAAAGATATTCAGATTATGGGGAAGGGTATTGTTAAAGATGATATTTCATATGATTGTTACTTGAACATAGAAAGAGTTAGACACATACCAAGTTTATGGATGAAGATAATTTCACTTTTTAGCATGATGAAGTAGGATTTGGCACATGGATCCCAAAAGAAAATTAGAAAACTACTTGGGGTTCCGTGGTTTTGGATAGAGGTGTGAAATATATGATTTTTTATATATAGACACAAAAACATGTATATTTTTAAAAAAATAAATAAATAAATATAATATAGATATATATTATAAAAATACATTATGAAAATATATATATTAAATAAATATAAATATATATTATACTATACAAATATATATTATAAATTTTTATTATACCAATATATTATTCAAATATACTTATCAATACATTATATAACTATATTATAAAAATATATATTATAAAAATATGTTCTACTAATACATAACACAAATTTATATGTATAAAATAAAAAATTACAAATTTGTTACACACACACATACACACACACACACACATATATAATATTTATATGTAAATAAAAAAATATTAAATATTAAATATTTATATATCATACAAATATTTAACACAAATATATATATTATACAAAAATATATATATTGTATCACCAAAATATATAAAATAAAAATATATATTATACAAATAATGATATATATTACAAAAATAAAAATAAAAATATATATATTATAAAATAAAAAAATATATATCATAAAAATATATATTACACAAGTATATCTTCTAGTTGGTTGAATGATAGTTTATTATTCTTTTTTATCATATTTGTGTTTCTTATTACTATTTACTTTCCTATATTATATTTTCATTTGTTTTAGAGATTTAAGAATGATTTGACGGTTCATTTTAGTAGAGTTAGGAATAGTTTTTTTAGAGGATTGAAAGTTTTAAAAGTGAGATTACTCTTGTAAATAAAGAATTTATAGAGGCCTCAAAGATTCATATATCATAACATGTTTTTCGGAAAAAGAGAGAGAGATTATGAAAAGACTGTATTCACTACTAACATCAGTAGAATCATGGATTACAGTGCGTATGGGGGAAGGTTGAAGAAAATTATTGATGTGGAAGAATCCCCGTAGATGAATACCACTCCCTAGTAGAGCCTGTTAGTGGCTTTCCAACGTCATAACCTCCATACTGTCCAACCAGAGAACAATCAAATGAATCGTCCCCCAGACCATCCCAAATCACTCCTACTTATAACCCCTAGCAAACTAACAACCTACTAGCAGTTGAAACCACTAACATACTAACAATCTATTTACCACTATAACCCCTAGAAAATTAATAATATAAAAGTACAATGTTTTCCTTAACAACTAATACCCAACCAATTAACTTCCACTCTCACGGATAGCCCACTACACACTACCACAACCCCCACCCCACACACACACAGAAAACCCCCTACATTCCTAACACATATCCCTGATGACACCACTTGAATCATTTATAATAATATAAATTCCTTCTCCCCAAATCTCATATTTAACAGTCCATGAGTTAATGAATAGTTTCAATGGATTAATTCTCACAAATGGGAGGCATTACCCCTTTTAGAGAACAAAATGTAGTATAATTTTCATCCTCGTCAGCTTCATGTCCCGAATAGTCATTATTAAATTTTTTCATATAATTAATTTATATTTTTTAAAATTTGTATTTAATTTATTTTTTTTAGTATTAATCACATAATTATTGTTTTCATTTATAGGTGGATTATTTTTTTATTTTGGGTGTTCTATTTATCTTTCATGAAATTCTGCACCAAAACATCCATAGAATTCTTCTCCCTTAAAACCATATCACCCCTGAAGTGTTTTAATTTATCAATTTTTTTTAAAGTTCCATCCACTACTAAATCATATGTAATCTTGATGATTTCATAGTAAAATTATTGTCCATTGAATTAATCTATTATTTCATATTTATGTTTAATTTATTACTTTTTATTATCACTAATATAATAATTATTTTCTTCTATAGGTGGATTATTTTGTTTGAGTTGGGGTGGTTTGTTTGATGATACTCATGCTCATGAGAGATTATAATTTGAGAATAGAATTGAGATAATGACAATAAGGAGATACATAAAAAATTTATACAAACAACATGAAAAGGTGAATTCATACTACTTAATAAATTTTCACTTCATTTCATATAATATTTTAAAGTTATTTTACTTATAATTTTATCATCTCCTTATTTCGTTTTTTTTTCACATATCTTTTGGGAATTCATTTTTTTCTTTTAACTATCCACAATAAGCCGCTAAATAGATAAAATGGTTCTTTCTTATAATGTTACCATGATTTCTATTTCTGATTACTTTCTTTGTCGAATTACCAACACTAAAAATTGACTCTATGTTCTTATCTGAAAAATATTCCATATTTTTTAAAGATATAAGAGTATAAGAAGTTAAAATTCCTATTATGGTGACTTCTCATGATATAATTGGAACATGATCTTCCTCTTCTCTTTGGGATTTCACCAACGAGAAATGTTTTTCAACAATGAACATCAATTCAATATGTAGTGTTAGAAGTTAGAAAATAAAAGACAATGAAAATCATGGTAACATTGGAAGTTAGGATTTCTTGGAGACTATGGGATGTGTATTAATTATTCTAACCTCAATTTTACACATAGTGTGACCTGTATGACTCCAAGTGATTATTTTATTAAAAATTGACATCAATTCTAATAAAAAGAAAACTGACATAATCAAAAATGTGTAAATATATATTTATTGTTTTTATACTTAAATACAATGATCCATATGTTATTTTTGATATGTAGGAATCATAAAAACCTCAATCCAATAAAAAATTTTCCCAGAATAGATCAAATTGTCTGTTATTATTTTAAAATCGATATTTTCAAAAAGATTCACTCATTGAAAAATGACTAAACATGCTCAGATTTTCTTGAACTTTTTTGAAATTAATTAATTAATTAATTGGGATGTGTAGGAATCAGTCTCATGTCAAAACAATACACGATGTGATCTGTTTATGTCAAAGCACGTGTTTCCATTTTAAAATATCATTTTAGTAAAAAAGACAAGTGACATTCACAAAACTAAGAAAACACATTTGGATTGTTTTGAAATTTTACAAAAAAAATCCATATGTCATTTTTGTCATGTAGGAATTATACTAATCTCAATATTATACATGATGTGATCGATATGGATCAATGTGTCCGTTATCAGTTTTAAATCAAAAAATTAGTTCAAAAAATTTCACTGAATAAAAACCATTAAAACATGCTTAGATTTTCTCGATAATTTATGTAATCGATTAATAATATATTTATGATGTTTATGAATTATTATAACATTAAAATGATATAGGATGTGGTATTTATGAGTCAAAGATTTTGTTTAAAGTTTTAAATGACATTTTTGTATAACAAATATTTGACATACTCAAAATAGAGTAAACACCTTAGAATTGATTTTATAGTTTAGAAAAATTATCCATATGTAATTTTAGATGTTTCTAAATTAGAAACACCTCAATATGATGTACATTGTGCAGGTGTGACTCCAAGTGTGTCTTTATATTTAAAATTGACATCAATTTTAGTAAGAATGAAAACTAGCCTACTCAAAACCAAGAAAATGTTTTTTGGTTATTTTGATATTTTATGAAAATAATACATAAGTCATTTTTGACATATAGGAATCATACGCACCTCAATCTGATACACGATGTGCCCAGCATGACTCAATGTGTCTGATATCATTTTAAAATTGACACTTTAGTTCAAAAAATTCCACTCACTGAAAACCGATAAAACATGCTCAGATTTTATTGATAATTTAGAAAAAAACTCTTAAGAAATTTTGGGTGTGAAGGAATAAGACTCAAATAAAAACGATACATTATGTTATTGGTATGAGTAAAAGTGTATGTTTCCAGTAAAAAAATGAAATTTTAGTAAGCAAACAAGTAACATAATCAAAATTGAATAAACACATTTGTATTGTTTGGATACTTTAGGAAATCAATCCATAAGTCATTTAAGACATGTATGAATAATCCACACCTCAATATGAAAAATGATGTGACTGGTATGACTCTAAGTTTGTCCATTTATTTAAAATTCACATCAATTTCAGTAAAAAAGAAGACTTTACCTACTCAAAACTAATAAAATACTTTCGGATTGTTTTTGGTAATTTATTAAAATGATATTTAAGTCATTTGGGAAATGTAGGAATCAGTCACACCTCAATCTGATCCATGGAGAGAATTGTATGACTCCAAGTGCATCTTTTATTTAAAATTGACATCAATTTTAGTAAAAATGAAGTTTATAGTGCTTCCACCTATGAGTACACATAGTGTTTCCACAATGCATTAATGTATGACCCAAATTACCACTTTCTAAAGGAAGTGAACTTTCATCACTTTCTTAGTGATGTATACTCCTTGATCGAAAAATGATGATGGGATTTCGGTTTCTCCTTCTATGGATTCATCCTTCGAATTCGTTGCCTAGTCCAGGTCTCCCTCATAGATTAAGGTATTGTTCATGAAACAGATTCTTGGTGCTATGTGTTGGTGGATGTTGGTTAATTCTACTGCTTTTTTTCTGAAAATTAAAAGGTGTCAAGTCCTGGCAGAAACCTTCAGTCATGAGAGTAGTCATGTTTGGCATCAATGGCATGGCTATACACTAGAACATTGGTTACATGTATTCCACCTCATAGGAGTGATTCCCAAGGGTGTAGAACCTATGGCATCCCACATCGATCATGGATTATATAATGATGGAGGTTGTTTTTAGGTTTTCCTTAAGTATCCCATAATTATCATGGGGTAGCAGTATCTGGTCATGAGTCTAACATCATACAGAGTCATAGTGGACCGATTAGAACACCCAGTAGGGGAAGATGCGAGGAGATGCATCCCTGGAGTGAACACCAGAATGGTTTACCGATGGATGGATCAGAATGCCCAGTGTGGTAAGATCCTGGGTGGTGTGTCCCATAAAGTGAAGGATTAAAACCCTGAAGAATTATCTGCAGACCACTAAGGATGCATTAAGAAGATTCACCCCTAATAGGGGGAAACAATGTTTACTAGTGGTTGGGTTTGAATGTTGTGGAGGATTCTTATATACCTGTTTTATAATATAGGTATAAAACCCCATGTAGTTTTAGTGGGTATGAAATAAAGGTAACTACAATCCTCTAAGACCACATGAGTTATGCTTATTTTGAGAAACAAGAGGAAGCATTAGACTGACTAACATGTCGTGTAAGGTGTGTGCATGAGATATTCGGTGAGGATTATACATGGATGTATTCCTTAATAGAAGGATTTCTCTTCGGTGGATGGTGAATGGTGTGGGGATTATTCAAGGTTAGCTATTTGGATTCTTCTAGGAGAAGAAATTGCATAGATGGGGATTTCTGTGTGGGAATGCTCTAAATGGATGACATTATCTCACCATGAATAGTGTGACATTATTGAATGGGGTTTGGGGATTACACATAGAAGCTACCTAGGTGCTTCTAGGAGTAGTAGTGACATGGATGAGGTCCTAGGAGGCATGAGTGGAAGGAATGATTTTATTGGGTTATGTAGTCCTGGATAAGAATTAGGATATATTTTGATGAAGTGGATGATTTATGTTGGGGGTGTAGGGATTGAACCTCAAGGAGGTTTCTTAAAAATCCATGTTGTTAGGAATAAAAGTCCATATACTTCTTATGGGGGGAATTGGGGAATATAGATGTAGAGGAGGCCAAGATTCATGGTGTGGGGATTACACATATTTAGATTCCCGGGTGGACCTAAAAAAGATGTGACATCCAATATGGGGCATGATCCTCCTAAGACACGGTATGTCCAAGGATATTCTAGGATGGGAATGGATAGAGGTTTTATGCTGAGATCCAAGATGTGATCCTGTAGGTTGGGATTGAACCATAGGGAGGCTTCTTACCTACCATGTTTAGATGATTGGGATAAAAAACCATGTAGTTTGGATGGGGGAACTAGGGATTATACCTAGAGAGGTGGCCCAGATGCATGGTGTGGGGCTTAAGGATGGTTAGTTGTTCGCGTGGACTTAGAGAATATGTGACATCTAGGATGGGGAAATATTTTTCCATGAAATAGTGAATTTAGGGAAAGAACAATATTAGAATGGATGGAGGGTGGATTCCAATATCTGATAGGTGCACTCCTAGGAGGGGGGCTCAAAAGATTACTAATGGTTGGGGAAAAACATCATGGAGGATTCCTACATACCATGTTTATAAGATAGGTATCAAACCCCATGTGATTAGGATGGGGGTGGATTCATGGTCACTACTAACCTCTAATCCAACATGATTCATTCTCAATGTGAGAAGTAAGAGGAAAAAGTAGACCTGAATAATGTGTCACAAAAGGCACACATACGAGATATAGTGTTGGTATTACACATGGAAGATGCCCTAGGAGGAAATAATTCCATGCGAGGAGGATCTAATTCCATGTGAGGAAAATATAATTCCTTGTGAAGAATATATCACTCCCATGGAGATGAGTGTGTGTGGAGAATGCTTGAGATGGAGCACCCCAAGTGTATGGAACATGGTGAGACTGTAGTTTAACATCTTGTACTGAGGATGATGGAGCTAGAATGTTTTATATCTTGTATCATGGATGGGGAGGACTCACTACAATCCCCTTGGACTTACATGACTGATTCATCCCAACACTTGGGGAAGAGAATGCATCTTTAATTCTTGACGATATTGGTGTAGAGGAGTGGTCGATAGTGGAGTCCATGTTAGCATAGCTTTGTAGAAAATCATTATCCATTAGCGTAGCAATGTGGAAAATTAATAGATAGGGCACCAAAAAAAGAAATTCTATGAGGGACCAAGAAATCACTATGTATAAGCCTGGAGGGCCACATAGAAGAGGGTCTCATGAAGCAACGAGCCTCCCTGAGTGGTGCTTCGCGATGCTCGAGTGCTTCTTGAAGGATAAGGGTATTGTGAAAGAAAGAGATATGTAGAGAATGGTGACTCTACCTTGGCATAGATTCAAGATCTAGAAAAGTAGTTCTTCATGAAGGCTAGGTGCTCTATGAAGTCTCGAGTAACCATGAAGAGCCTCCTTCCATCATGGAGAGCATAGACCCTCACAAAGGGGATCCCCAACTTAAGTGGGGGTAAATAGGAGCAAAGGAAAGGGTGAATAAAAATGCTTCAATACCATGTGTGATCCATTTTATCTCTAGTTCATGGTGCTCAAGTGCTTTATGAAATGGTAGATCATAAGTTTAATGGTCTAGGTGACCATCCGTTTGAAGGATAATGGGCTGGATATTTATAGGCGAAGGGGTCTTGTGATGCTCAGAGGTGCACCACAAAGTAAAAAGGTGGTGCGAAGGGGAGGGTATCCATCAGACTCACAAGTCCATTTTCCAAAGAATCTTGTGCATTCATGGTGGGTGTTGTACTTGCAAGAGTTCTGTCAGTGCCTTGTTAATTCATGATGGAAGGGAATCTCTACAAAGAAGATTCCTGAGGCCATCCCCTTTGGTGGATTTTTGGGCCATTTGAACTTGGATTCACTTAAATCAAGACATTCCTTATTCGACACTTCTTAGGGTATGTATTTTTACACCAAAAACATCCCCACTCAGAATGGGAACCAATGAGAAAAGGAGGGTCGGATTCTAAGGGTAAATCAGCGAAAAAACCCGTGATCGTGAAGCAAGTTTGTGATGGAGAATATTCATGATGCATGCGTATGTGGAGGATGCTATGAAGATTGGTTCATCTCCACCAATCTCAGTCATCCATGAACCTCTAAATAGTGTGTGGGGGAATCCCCATCTATAGTAGATCTCCGTGAATACCTTTGATAGAGATCTCATTTCATGAAGCTATTTTTTCTTATCTGATTTCATTGAACTGTGTTCATGGAAACATTTTTTCTTGAATTTAATTAATAAATATCAATCATGTTTTTAGAATAACTAATGACCAATCCCTAAGCTCATATGGGTCATACCCAGTGTGAGAAACAATGTAAGACCACATAATTATTCACTTTGTTTGAGAGTGTCGAATAATCATCAAAGACTCAAGGTCTACAATTATTGACTGACCACTATGGGCCTATTGGATGAGAGAGGCTCTAGATTGAGAATAGTTCTATCGAAGCAGCGAACATGCATTTACCTCTATGCTCTAGTGCATGAATAATATAACATCCGGTGAGTTGAAATCTATCCAATCAAAGGGGGGGAGAAGTGAGAATCATTAAACACAAGATTTGTAAAACAGTGGGAGTGGTGTCATGATATAGTATAAATGTTGACCATGTTCGAAACACAACATCCATATTGATTAACCTAAAATGAGGACAAACAAACTACGAAAAACCACAAACCATGTTCACATCATGAAACATGTCTTGAATTTTTGTCCAAAGTCTTCATGAACATTGGCCCAGGATGGTTGGTGGGGCTTGTCCAGACAACATTCCGCTAGGGGGTCCCTTCAGATGTGAAAGAGGATGATGATTCGAATTAAATTCATGGAAGGCATGGGAGTGGAGTAATGGAATGTTAAATTGGATTCCAACACTCATGGGGTTACACCACCATGCCTTATAACAAAATAGTGTGATAGAATAGGTCTGAACAAAGATCAAACCTATCTGCCCTAGGAGAATCATCTCTGATGCTGAGTGATAGTAGAGGATGTGAACAATGTGGTAGATGACCGAAATCATGGGATAATACCTATCATGTGAGGTCTAGGATTATTTTTAGTTTCAATTAATTCACGTGAGGATGATGATTAAAATGTTTAATGTCATATGGTGAGGATGATTCATGGTACAATTTAACGTCAAGTGATTTGGAAATTGCACACAGTTTAAGGTCATACTTCCTAAACCTAGGCCAACAGTTTGTTGTCATATTGTATGGACTATGAAATGTCCATTCCTAGATTGTTTGTATGTAATAGAGGAAATTAACCGACATGAATGATCCAAAGGATGATTTTTTATCATACAAATAGCAGACAATAGATGATAAAGAGGCTTCCCAAATGTGGGTATATGTTGTTGAGTGGGGTGATAAACATGATGTGAATCATACCATAAAAGGCTTGATATTTCACAACACTTTACTTATGGGGTTCTCATTTTAAAGACAAAGAGTTTGAACCAGGACCCCATGTGTGGTTCAACCATACTGGAACCCACCACAACAAACTCCTAATACCATGGGATCTATGATTGATGTAGGAACCAAGGAATTGTATTAGGTTTTTACTTGATACGTGGGAGAACACGTTAGGAGTGAAACCAAGGATGAAATCCCACCATGATATGAGAGAATGGAATGGATATAAGTTATGACTATCAAGGTCAAGATGAAAGGGTGTTGGTGAGTAAGGGCCGACTATTGACAATGTTTGAAGCATAAGGACCAGTACCGTACCAAACATGAATGGGGAGAAACAAAATGTGAAATCGACTGTTGACCAAGATCAAAACACAAGATCCACCATTTACATCCAATGATCTATTAGGAAATTGGCCCATGATAAGAGGTAAGTCAAATTAGCATGAGGTCATCATAATTTGAAGGTCCATCTAGATTTGAAGGATGATGGAAAGCCTAAACAATGAAGGACATGAAGTGTGGAATGGAAATATCAACGAGGGGGATTCAACCCCAGGTGTGAGAATTGTCTAAGGTCTTATTATATGGATCATGGCTCTTAGTATGAAGTAATGTAGCTTAGATAAAGGCGAATATTTTAGAGTCATTCCACTTAGTTTACTGAAATATGTTTGGTCTTAGGGTTTTAATAGTACATTTGGGAGGAAAACCCGATGTGAATGAGTCCAAAAAGGATCACTTGTTGCATACACACCTTAAAATGAATAGAGGACAAAAGGCCAAAAAGGGGTTAATGAACATATGGATGGGCCCAAAGTCAAAATGTTTTGTAGTTGATATATATCCTATAAGTATGGTAATAAATCTGCACATAGTACTAGAACACAACATAGTAGGAGACCAACATTGGTGGGGGAAATACTCTTTTGTGAGGAAGCTGAAACATCCCATAATTATCATGGGGCATCCAAAACTTGTTTGGGATTAGATCACAGTTTAGTGACATGTGTTGTGGATGTTAAATATTATTTTGATGTTATAGATCTTGAACTATGGAGAATTGAATTTCAAATGGGCACATGAAATGAGGTGTTATGGAAAACCCGACATGAATAAGAACCTAGGAGGCCCAACACAACAAAACACATCCCGAATGAGACATACATATAGTTTAAAGTCTCGATGCTTGGACTATATAGAGAAACTCTAATTTCAAGGGTATAAATGTGGTACATGAGAGATAAAACCTGACGTGAATGTGGTATAGAAGAGGCCACGTATCGCATAGATACCTGAAATTAACTGCATACAATTTAAGGTCATAGATCTTAGAACATGATCAAGGCCAAGGAGTTAAAGGATTTAAGGAGTTTATTGCTAACCAAAAATACAAAGTGTTTGGGAATCACTATATATCCCACAAATATTGGAATCAAGCTACACATATTTCTATAATCCTATGCAATTTAACATTATGTGGTAAGGACAAAGATGAACCGACTTAAATGTAGGTAAATATTGTGGGTGTACCTAAATGTAAATTGTTTGGGCATCACAACGTATCCTATAATGATTGGAATCAAGAAATACATAGTTATTGAATGTATCTTAGTTGATTACCAGTTCTAGAAGTTATTTCATCTCAAGAAATAACATCATGGTAGTGCCATGCAGTTTAGAGTTGTATAGCTTGAACTCATGGTTCTTTCTGGCTCTTCTATCAGGACACGTGCATCATGTTTCCATGACACGTGCACTATTTCACTTCATTTAGTCATTCCAAAGGTTGTAGGATTTCATCAATTTCTTGGTGATGTCTGCTCTTTGGTTGAAATAGGATGATGGGATGTCAGTTCCACCTTGCATGGATTCCTCCTCAGAATTCTACGCATCATCTCGGTCTCCCTCATAGATTAATACATTGTCTGTGAAACCTATTCCTAGTGCCATTTCATTATGGGAACTAGTTAATTACACTTATTTCGTATAGAAATTGAAAGGGGTTATGTTAGGGAAACAACCTTTGGTCAGGAGAGTAGTCAAATTGGGAATCAGTTACATGTCTAAATGCCGGAACACTGGTCACCTGTATTCTTCTTCAAATGAGAGCTTCTCAAGGGAGTGGAAACTGAGGCATCCCATGTCGAACATTAGGTATCATATGTTAGAGGAATATATTATGAGGGTTTACTTAGGAATCCTATGTTTATCATAGGGTAGTTGTATCTGGTTGTGAGTTAAACATCTTTCGGAGACAGATTAAACCAACCAGAAGGACCAGTAGGGGCGGACCCAAGGAGATGAATCCCTAGAAGGGAACACATAAAATGTTTACCGATGGATGGATTGGAATTCCTAGTGTGAGAGGATCCTAGGTGGTGTGTCCCATAAATGGAAGGATTTTTACTATGAAGGCAGATTTGGACACCATAGAGGATTTATCAGGGAGATGTACACCTAGGAGGGGAACCATGGTTTACCACTGGTTGGGATTGAACCTCATGGAGGCTTCCTACATACACCATTTAGAATAATATAATCAAAACCCATGTAGTTTTAGAGGGTATGTAGTCAGGGTCACTACTAACCTCTAAGACCACATGTGTTATGCTTGGTGTGAGAAATAAGAGGAAGAATTAGACCTAATTGACATGTCATGGAAGGTACACGCATGAGATTTGGTGTGGGGATTGCCTATGGAAGCAACCCTTTGAAAGAATATTTCTCTTGGGTGGATGATGAATGTTGTGGGTATTATTCATGGTTAGATGACCTAATGATACTAGAAGAAATGATGACATGAATGTGACTTATGTGTGGGAATAACCCAAATGGATTACATGATCTCACTGGGAAAAGGATGAGGTGATGGAGTGGATTTTGGGATTGAATCTTATGGAGGCTTCTTATGTATAGCAACTGGTTGGAAATAAAAGTCCACATAGTTATGGAATGGGGGATGAGATGTACACATTGAAGATACTTAGGTGCTTCTAGTAGTAGTAGTGACATGGATGAGGTCCTATGAGGCTCAGGTGGATGAAATTATTTTATCAGGATGTGGCAGCTCGGATAAGACCTAAGATGGATGTGGATGAAGTGAATGGAATTGATGGAATAGATGATTTGTGTTGGTGGTGTTGGGATTGAACCTAAAGTTTGTTTTATTATGTATCCCGATTAGTTAGAAATCAAATTCCACATAGTTATGATGGGGGTCATTAATGCATATACATGGAGAGGAGTCCTAGATACATGGTGTGGGGCTTACGCATGGTTAGTTACTTTGGTGGACTCAAAGGAGATGTAACTTCAAATATAGGGAATGATCCTCCTGAGACATAGTGAATCGAAAGAAATACTAGGAAAGGAATGTATGTGGGGAGATTTCTATGATCCAAGAGGTGAACCCCTGGGAGGGGCATCAAAGTATACCAATGGTTGAGGTTGAACCTTAGGGAGGCTTTCTACATATATTTTTTAGATGACATGGATCAAAACCAATGTAGTACGTATGGGGGGAATTTGGGATTATAACTAGATTGGAGGAATAGATGCATGGTCTAGTGCTTATGCATGGTTAACTGCTTAGGTGGACCCAAAGGAAATGTGACCTCCAAGATAGTGCATGATCATCTCGAGACATGATGACATGAGGGAAAGACCAGATGGGAATGGATGGAGGGAATATTCTGAGATCCTATAGGTTCACACCTAGGAGTGGGAACCAAAGTTTACCAATTTTTGGGATTGAACATTATGGAGGATTCCTATGTACCATGTTTAAATGATAGGGATGAAAACCCATATAGTTTAGATGGGGTTGTAGTCATGTTCACTACTAATCTCTAAGAACACATGAGTCATGATCAATGTGATAAACAAGAGGAAGTAGTAGACCTGACTAATGTGTCACTAATGGTGGACACACATGAGATGGTGTAAGGATTATGCAATGAATCTGCCCAAGGAGGATGTCATTCCATGTGAGGAGGATCTACTTACATGTGTATAAAATCTAATTCCATGTTAGGAAGATCTCACTCCTTGGAGATGGGTGGGAATGCATAGTGACTGAGAAGGATCATGATATGTTCATGGCACAGGGTGAGACTATAGTTTAACATCATGTGCTGAGGACGATGGAGCTAGGTTGTTTTACGTCCCATAACATGAACATGAAGGAATCACTCATTACCCCTTTGACTTACATAACTGATGATTATCAGCACTTGAGGAAGGGAAGCCATCAACAATTCCCAATCGAAGTGGTTCATAGTGGGGTCCTTGTTAGTATAGCTATGCAGAAAATCAATATCCATCAGCATAACTATATAGAAAATATACATATAGGATGCTGAAACAAAGGACACCACACGTGGGACCAATAAATAACTATGTATAGTCCTCGGAGGTTTCAAATAAGAGGGTATTACGAGGCAAGGGACCTTGATGAGTGGTTCTTTGTGAAGCTTGGGTACTTCACGAAAGATAGGGGCTTAAAAAAGAAAATAGCTTTGAAAATCATGGTGACTTTTCCTTGGCATAGATTCAAGAGATGGAATAGGATTTCTTCCTGAAGGATAGGTGCTCCATGAATTCTTGAGTATCCCGAAGGGCCTCCTTCTATTGTGAAGAGGCTGGACACTCGCGAATGACATACCCAACATCAGTGGGGGGAATAGGAATTGAGGAAAGGGAATATCATGATGCACCAATACCTTGGGTGATTCATTTTCTCTCAAGTGTGCAGTTCTAAAATGATTCCTAAAATGGGAGATCAGAAGTTGAAAGGTTAGGGTAACCATCCATTTTAAGTATAATGGGTTGGATATTTATAGGTGAAGGGGTATCATGATGATCGAAGACATTCCATGAAGGAAAAGGGTGTCAAGAAGGGGTGGGGCTCTATCAGAATCATAGAGCTATCCATCAATGACAATCACATGGCCATGGAAGGCATTAGATTTTTTGAGTTCTTTAAATACATATAGAATTTGTGGTGGAATTGAATCTCTATGAAGGAGATTCATGAGGCAGACCCCTTTAGTGGATTTTTGGGCCATTTGAGCTATTATTAGCATCAAACCAACTGTTCCTTCTTTGACTCTTCCTAGGGAACATATTTCTACACCAAAAAGGACAACTACCCTACTCCAAGCTAAGAAAACTTATTCTAATTGTTTTGATACATTAGAAAAATTATCCATAAGTCATTTGTGATGTGTAGAAATCAACATCACCTCAATTATACATACAATATGACCAGTTTGACTCAATGTGTATCTTTTTATATAAATTAACATCAATTTTATTAAAAAGAACAAATAACTTAATCGAAATATAAGAAACACATTCATGTTGTTTTTTATACTTTATAAAAATTATCTATAAGTCATTTTTGATGTGTAGAAATAAAATGCTCTTCAATTAGATACATGATTTGGCTATTATAACTCAATGTGTCCATTATTAGCTTAAAATCAACATTTTAGTTCAACAGTGTCACTCTATTAAAGCTGAGAAAACATGCTCTGTTTGTTTTTCTAATTTGATACAATGATTCATAAATCATTTATGGTGTTTAGGAATTGGTATCATGTAAAACTGACACATTATGTGACTGGTATGAGTCAAAGTTGATGTTTCCAGTTTAAAATGACATTTTAGTAAAAAAGACTAGCGATGTACTCAAAACTGAGAAAACAAATTTGGGTTTTTTTGATTCTTTAAGAAAATTATCCATAAGTCATTTGATACATGTAGGATTTATCCTCGCCTCAATTTGACATATGGTGTGACCGGTATAACTATATGTGAACCTTTTCAATATATAAGTTTCATTATAGTTTAAAATAAGCATTACATCGCCAAAGATGAGTAAATGAATCTAAATTGTTTTCTAATAATTATATAATATATTACTTAATTAATTAACTTATCATTTTTATCTTATACTTATTTAGTTAATTTTGAATGATATAATTCTAGAAGAAATACAAGAAATAATGTGTTGTTCAAGAATCAACTGCAACTTAATCCCATACACAGTGTTCCTGGTATGACTCAAAATTTAATTTCAAATTAACATATTATATTAATTAATTAATTTATATTATTACTAATATAAGATTTGTTTCTTATACAGGTGTGTTTTTTGATCGATCAAGGGTTAGGATAATAATAAAAAGGAATAATGATGTTATTGAATGTATGTAATAATTTGTTCTTATGAAATTGTATAAACCAATGTTTGAAATGTCTATAATATAGTTTCTTCTTTGAATTTGTGTTGTAAATTTTATTTCATTTAAATTATATATTGGTACTTGATTTTTCTGATTTCCTGGTGTTTTTTGGTCTCGTGGTGCACTATTACAGCACACTGCACTAGTGATGAGTGTGTTGTCACAACACACTACACTAGTGATGCAGTGTGTTGTTACAGCACACTACACTAGTGATGTAGTGTGTTGTTACATCACACCACAACATATATCTTTATCAATGCTTCTACAAGCATTGATAAAGGAGTTCATTATCATCACATTTAGAAGACCTAATAAATTAGACCTTTTTAGTACTTCTAAAAGATTTGATAAAATACTAGGGCTTTTAATCTCACTCTGGTAGTAAGTGCTTCTCTTGTGCTGATAAAGGCAAGTTTTATCACGGTTAGAGGTCTATTTTGTAGAAGTGAACCCATCTTCCAATTTTCATAGCCATAGTAATCTATAATAGAAATTATAATTCTAATGTATTTAGAAATGGTAAATGGTGAAAATCATTCATTGTATTCAATTTCGCGATGTTGTTTAAACCATTTTGCCACTTTCCTTACTAAGTATTTACTTTACCATCCTTGTTCATATTTCTCTTGAATAATAATTCTCATCCTACAAGATTTACATCCATCAACTAGAACCCAAACATGGTTCTAATATATAGAATCCATTTCAAAATGCATGGAATCTTTCCATCTTATGGATTCTGAGATCACTACTTCCTATTTGTAAAAGGGAGGTTCATCATTGTCAACTAATAATGAGTCATCATATTCAGGGAATAGAAGACTATATATCTTTGGTTGTCTTACATCTCTTGTGCTTCTAGTAAGTACTTGTGTTTTAGAAATTACTTCTTCTATAGGGACCTATGGAATTTTTTCCTCATCCAACTTTGGTTTATATTAAACATTAAATTTATCAAATTCAATATCTCTCCCACTATCCCTTTTGAATATGTGCTACCTCTCAAGAAATACATCTTTTCTGATGATAATAAATTTCTTGTGTGAGGGGTTTTATAGGCAGTATTAATTTTTTTCCTTGGGATACCATATAAAGATGCACATTGTGCCCTGAATTTCTAGTTTTTGTCATGATAAGGACTTCACAAATTCCTTGCAACCCCATACACATGTAAGCAACAAAACGAGTTTCTTTTCACTCTATAACTCAAAGGGAATTCCATTTTCCAATTTATTTGGTACTTAGTTTGGAGTGTATTTTGTAGTTTTTAATTCATATCACCCAAAAGATAATAGAAGATCTACATGACTGATCATCGACCTTACCATGTCAAACAAGGTATTGTTCTTCTTTTTACTAACTCCTTTCCACTATGGTGTGTAAGGTGGAGTGAGTTGGGAAAAAATCACAAAGTCCCATGGAAATTCAATGAACTCTTGGTTAATATATTCACCACCTTATTGTGGTCAAATATTATTTAACTTCATTCAATGTTGAATGTCTACCTCTTTGTTTAGTTATTTTAATTTCTCTATGGAAACAGACTTATACCTCATTAATTTGATTTATCCATACCCACTGAAGTCATTAGTAAATGTTATGAAGTAAGCATATAAACCTCTAGAATCTATTGTAATTGGTTCACACACATCAACATGTACCAATCCTATAATATTTATGGCCCTTCCCCTATCCATAAAATGGATATTTAGTTACTTTTTCTTGTACAGAAGAATGACATCTTTCAAGTGGTTTTAGCTCAAAAGAATCTAAATAACCATCTTGACAGATCTTTTCAAACTCTTATCATTTACATGACCAAGATGGTGATTGCATATTTGGGTGTTATAAGAGTCATGTGAACATGATTCACTATCTATTTCTAATACTTGGTTTTCATAATTTAATACATAAAGGCCATTATTAAAATACTTCATATGAAAACATATGTTCTCTTATATGAAAGAAATATATTTTATTCCCAAACATGAAAATAAAACCATATTCATCTTGGAATGACAATGAAATTATGTTCCTGGAAACATTTGATGCAAAGTAATAATCCCATAAAACCAATATCATTCTCATTTGTAATGAAATGTTGTAGTCTCCAATGGCTAGAGTAACCAATGTTGCACCATTTACATCTCACAAATACACCTATCCTCTAGATATGTTTCGAATTCTATGTGGTTCATGAATTTGGATATATATGTGAGCACCAAAATCTATATCTAATACACAAAGTGTAGTTATTGAATGATTACACTTGATAAAGAATATACCTTTAGCTTCCCCTTACATCTTGGTGTCGTTCATCCAGTGGACTTACTTACTTCATGTAAAACTTATTGCCTCTCTTTCCTTTCATTGCCTTAGATATTCCTCTTCTTGGAAGGATGGTTCTCAGGAAATTTAAACTTGTTATTAGTCATAGGATACTTTTCCTTGTTCTTCCATTTCTTATTCACCATAAGGACTATGGGTTTATCACACCCCATGTACTTATCCACTTGAAAAATCAAGGTATGAAATTCTGAAAGACTTGTATCATTATTGTTCAAATTATATTTAAGAATAAAACCAGATATGGTCTTGGGCAGTGAGGAAAGTATGATATCTATGTGTAACATATCTGGGATTTTAATCCCTAAGATGAATAAAAGTTAAATATAGTCAGTAATATTGAATACATGGGGCCAAAATGGAATTAACTCTACATGATTAGTTTTAAACATATAATTTGAGATCATGTATCTCTCTTGTCTTGACATCTCTTGATAGAGATCCCAAAGGTGAGACATCATGCAATATGCATCCATGTACACTTTTTTCAATAAAAGACAATTGTTTATAAATGTTATCATGAAACACTAAACATATATTGCATCATTCAAATGTTTCTCACAGAGAGATAAATCTTCCTCACTATCCTTATTAATAGGTGCACCAAGAATAAGTTCTTCCAGCACATGAAATTTTGTTCATGGTGTAGGATAATGTGTAATAATATTTTCAATTATTGATAAATTATGTCGGTGATAAGGATATCTTTATTAAGTATGGATCATAGTGATATGATTTAATTCATTTTTATTTCTATTTCAAAAAATAAGATGAGTAGATTTTTAGTTCTTTTTCTGATAAAATTTAGACATGTAAATAAATATTTTATTTATTAATCTCCCACTATCTTATAAGAACCCAAAAAACCTCAACTTCGGCTTTGTAGTATCTCATTTCTTGGAAATTATAGTGGAAAGAATCCATATTTACCTTCTCATCTCCCCAATTTTGGGAGGTTAAGCAATTTTAAGGGTTTTAGGTAGGCATTTCAAATGCAAATTTCATTAATTCTTAGTTCCATGATCATTTGAGTGTTCTCGCAAATCATGAAATCCATAAATTGGATTTTATCAACCCTTTCCTCTTAGTTACACTATTTACTTCTTTGGTAGTAAAAACTTCATGTAAACTAATTTAATTCAACCCAAAACATTATGTTAGAGTACTCTGATAATTGAAAGCACCCCAACATTGACTGGTTAAGCACATTGAACTAGGATTCGATTTTAACTGATGTAGTGGAAGGATAAAGTGACTTAATATATAATCAAATTATTTTATCCGCTATACGTAAATTTATAATTATTTTTTTTATTACATTCTTGTTAATATCAAGTGTATTTTCTTAATTGATTAACCATGTCTTAGATAATATTTATGAATAAAAAAATATATTTTTATTCTATCTTGCATGCTTGTTAATTATTTAACTCATATTGTAACACCCCAGGTAAATAAAGAATATGACATTTTCATATTTATCCATATTTTTTAATAAAATATTAATATTACTTCAAAGGGAATGCTATGCTCGATGGCATACCCAATACGCAACAATGAGTTTCTTTGAAATCTTACGTTGCACTCTAATAATAAAATAATATTATTTTATGTGGTAGTTAATGCCTAGCCGTTGTAATAGAAGGAATGAAAAGAACTAACTACAAAATTATTATACATGTTTTTCAAATATTTTTACTTTTTATAATAAATGTTATAGGATTAAAAATACGAATGAATCCAATTTTTAAAGCGTAAACATTCTAATATTCTTTAAAAGACCGATTAACCGGCTTTTGAGGGCGAACCTCTTTTAAATACACTTTTTGACAATATTATGTGTTATATTGGGCCAAATAAAACTCTTCTTCAGAATCGGGACATCAAAATTTACTTTTTGTAAAATTTTCGTATTTTTCCGATAAAGTTCATTTTTTAATGAATAGTGAAAAATGTTGTATTTTAATTCAAAACCCCGATTTAATCTAATTTATTTATATGATTAGATTACCTTTTGAATTGGTTTTAAAGTGAAATTATAATATATTTTTACCATTTAATCCAATATTGATCATTGAAATTAATTTTAATTTGAAATCGGACTTAAACTAGTGTCAATCTTTTGATACTAATTATTTCATAAAAATACGCTATTTGCTCTGACAGCGGGAATTAATTATTAAATTAATTAATTAAACTTATATGTTTTTAATTTTTTAAAACAGACATCATTTTTGAATTCGGAAAATCATATATAGCTTAGGGTGAATTTTTGGTATTTTTATGAAAAACTTCAATTTTTGATGAATAGTGAAACCACTAAGTGGTACTTATAAAAACTGATTTTCCGTTTAAATGAAATTTTACAACCTTTGTGTATTGAATTTAAAAAATCCAACATACATGGTTTTAATTAAGAAGTAAAAAGTGGTTCAATGGGATTAAAATAATTTTTTTGGTGAATAGTACCTTATTAAGTTTTTAATCGCGATTAGAGGTAATTAGTGCAGTTTAAGGCAACAATTATATTATAATAATTTAAAAATACCTAGAAACATGTCCTACCTTAATGGATGTGTCCTGGCCGACCAATAAAATCCATGGGTCAACTTGGGGACTCCATGGAGCCACTTTGGTTGGAAAATGACATTAATATATTTTTATTTAATGTTAAAATTAAAATGCACAAACATGAGTTGTTTTACTAAAACAATTTGTAAATGGGGTTATACAAGTCATAATTTTGACTATAAATATTTACTGGAAAGCTAAAAATATTTCCTACATCATAGTAATTTTTTTTAATTTTTAGACATTAAATAAATTAAATAATGTATGACATCGTGATGATGCAGCGATTACATCATTATTTAACAATTTAAATAAAATGGAAACATAATTTAAACTCTAATACCTACACATGTCAAAAACCTATTGTATGGGTGGATTTTGAACCCTTATCACCTTATCCTCGAAATAAATCAATGTCGGACCATCAAAATCTGAAACTCATTTGAAAATAATGTAATTTTTTTATACCTTTCCAAGAGTGCCCCTCCTCTCCTCTTATAAAAGGCCCCCACCTCTACCTCCTTACCCCCACATCCAAAGCCTTTGGCTCGGCCAAACCCTGCTCATTTTCCCTCTCCACATCCCTCTCCTCATCCTAGAATCATTACATTGGGCGTAAAGCTCTTCAAGGAACCCCTTTTGTTAAACCAAGAAGAGTTACCCGATTTTAAAATAATGTCTTCTCTTGTGTTCTTATGTTATATTTTGCTTCTCCAACCCCCTAAAGTCTTTTTATTCCTTTATTTTGTAACAACTACAGTATCGTAAATATAATAGGATGTTGTTATAATAAGTATTCGAGCTAAACATACACACACCTTCATCTAATGGTAAAAAAACATATTGTTTCTGTGGATGGCGAATTTCTGCCTCACGAAACGATGATTGTTCAACACTCATATAACACCTTCAAAGGTGGCCATTAAGATGTCACTATATTTATATATGATATATAATATGTTTATGTTTCACTTAAGTTTATGTATTTTTCATTTAAGACATACCCTTATGGTTTCCATTATGGGTAAACACGATATCTTCATTTTTGGATGTGCGGACTACCGCCCCCTCAAAGTGATTTGTTCGTTAATGCCATATGTTGGACGTATAAATGATGGATTTAAAAGTATTATATATGATATTTTAATGGAATTATAATACACCATTATATAATTATTATTACTTTCCATTAAAGTATGAGATATAAATGAAAGTAGCGTTAATGCGTACGTACGGCTTACCGTCTCCATGAACGGTGCATTTCATTTCTTATCCCCAAATGTAATGTACTGTTATAAGTACATACATATAATGGATATATATGATGTATGTTACATCTAGGTGATGAATATAATTCTGGAATTAAAATATACAAACCTATCATTTAGTTTTAATTCCATTAATATGACATAGAAATGAAAGTAGCGTTCATGCGTACATATGGCTTACCGTCTCCATGAACGGTGCATTTCATTTATTACCCCTAAATGATTATGTAATATTATAAATGCATGTATATACTGGATATATATGATATATATGATATCTAAATCATGAATATAATTCATTAAATAATGTATATTCTACCACATTAACAACTTGTAATTATAAAGAGTTTATTTTTGACTCAAGTACCATGGATCGACAAAACGACCATTATTAACTTAAATAATTACATAGTGTTCATAACATGGCAATAAATTATATAAAAGGAATAATTAACTTGAAAAGGGTTCTTAAGCAAGTATAAATTAACTCAATTTTTTTATTCAGGACATTAAAGTACGATCGAGTCAAGTCGGAACCGAGGTAAGGGATCCTACTCCTCTTCTTCTTTTTAAGTACACTCTTTTATGTCATTCCTTTTAAGATAATCTTTCATATGTTGGGGGATGTTATTTTATATTACTCTTACTGTAATTTTTATGTTCATATGATGAGATAACCTACTTTATCTCATCAATCAATTTTGGATGTTTTATGTGGCGCTGTTAGGCTGTAGAATTTTCATGAGGGGATTTTCATCTCACTTTTTATTCCCGTGAGATTCATGCTACATTGGCCACTATCATTTTTTGTGTGGTGTAGTTACTTCCCATTATTCTAAAATTTGTGTAATACACTCGCATTTATGGGTATATACATATTCATTTTATGACCCTTCTTTCATGGGGTGTACGTTTCGAATGTTTCCCAAATTGGTAAGGGAACCATTCACACTCCTCTTTCTAAAAGACTTACTTTGTATTGTCTTTTAATTTACATATTTTTATGTTGTTATATGTTCTTATATATCCATATTGATGTAAATTTTATTACCAAGTGATGAAATACCATTTTCTCTCTCATCAAATAATTTTATGAATTTTAAGGTGATGCTGTTAGGCTACCAAATTGTACCAAAGGAACCTCTTAACCCAATTTCGATTTCTTTGGGTTCAACTTGTAGTTATTGAATATGTCATCCTATAAATATGTGTGAATGACCACTATTTTTTTACACATAATATCCACTTATATTGGGTATATTTATACTTTTCACACATATTTATGTCATTGATTTATCCTTGCACTAATGACATGATCTTTGAATGGGATTATGTCTCAATTCTCTTCCTTGAGACACTTCTTGATGATATGCACTTTTATTCTTTTTAAAGTGTATATACAGACCCATTTACATTTCATATCCATATTATGTCTATACTCATGTCATTAAAATGTTTTGAAAATTTTCTACATTCATGTTGCTTATAATTTAAATGTTCAAAATTGAAAAGGACTCTTTTATTAAAACATTGTTTTAAATGGTTTTATAGATTCATTATTTTAAACATTCATCATCCATGTCCATGTTTTAAAAATGGTTTTAAGGATTTATTTTTATGGACATGAATGTTTTAAAACTCTTTAAAAAGTTTCGAAGTGGTATGAGACACTTTGATTCTAAAATCTCTTTTAAATGTCTTCTTTTAATATTTTCAAAGTATAAAGGGACATTTCTCTCATAGAGTTTTAATGATTCTATTTGATGTTTGATATCATGTTGCGATCTCTTATGATTGTAATGTGGAAATTTTATGTTTCCTTCATGCATGTTTTATGTGATACGATTATGTTATGTTTCTTGGGAATTATTATGAAGACAGGTGGTTCTGTGATAAACTAAGGGAGGGTGAGCCCGTTATAGCTCTCCAATGCATTGTGTAACGTGAAGGAGTGAAACGTTAAGGTTTCTCCGAATAGATTTAGGGAATATACTATGATGGCTATTCCAAATGTAACCAACAGGGTTACTACCTACATAAGAATGTTATGAATGCCTCAAGTTACCTTTATGTCGTATGATTTCTATGATTTATTCATGATTTTATGAGGTCTGTTAAAGTGCCTATGTTTTATGGGTAAAGTATGATTTCATTATTATGTATATATGAACTCATGTTTCCTTTCATATTTTTATAACCCATACTGAGCTTTTTATGCTCATCCCAAGTTTTTGAAATGTTTTTCATAGGTCAAGGGAAACGTACATGATAAGATGATAGAGTCAAGGAAGTGTCAAGAAGGAATCCATGTTTTATTTTCAATATGTTTCCGTTGATGGGACAAAATAATACTATCTTTTATTGTAAACACTTTGTTTAAATGTGGAATGTAATGCAATCTTTATGATATAATTCTCTAAAACTCTAAACCTGAAAAGATCCTCAACATGTAATCTTGTGATAACTCAATATTATGTAAGGTATAAGGCTGGGGCCTTTTTATTGGTATCCGAAGTCGGTTTAGATAACATTAGAGGTTAGGGTATTCTCTAAGCATAAGTGACATTACCATAATGTTTAGGATTTCAGAAAAAGTCATAAATTGAATGAGTAAGTATATCTTAGTGTTTATATTCCTCATTGGTACATGATGGTTTTGTTGATATACTCACACTGACATTTCTTTTTTTAGTGAATGGATGGATCTAGCAGGCACCAAAGTGACAATAGGTTTAAAGTAAACTGTGGTGGTTCTCTGATTAAGAGACTGGATGAAAAGGGGGATTCAATGAGGAAAGTTGGGTTGTTCTAAACCAACTATCAAGGAGTCAAGATCAACCACTTGAACCTTGGTATGTTCTATAATGCATCATGTATGAGATGACCAAATCGATGTGGAATTTTAGGGAATGATTATAAAGGTAACCATTAGGTTTTATACGGTCCTTACTTTTGAGGTAATTATGGGTTATTACATGTTATGATGGAAAATGGAAGGCATGAGATAAACTTGAGGTTAAACTATGTTATGATCAGTTTTGAAGATTTTATCTCGTTTTGGGAAATGTTTTAAGAATTATGTAGTTTTTGAAAAAGGACAACACGCAGACCGTGTGACAACCCGTTGCATTGGACAAAGCTGTGGGAATCGAACCCACAACCAAACTGCGACTGGTATTTATCGCCTACCACTGGACTATGTGAATTCCCTGGTTAGTTTGACTAATTCTTTTTAGTTAGATGATTTTATGATTTAAGAGTAAGTTGATTTTGGGTTATCTATGGAAATTATTATTCTATCATGGAGGATATGTGATTAGGATAATTACTTTTCAATATGAGACTTTTAGAGCAACTGATGTTATTAGAAGATAAGGGTTAATTTGTACCTCAGAAGACTATGTGACTAAATCCTTCAAATATTTGGGTTTCAATCTTAGTTTGGTTTACTTTGACTAATTTTATGGACAAATTGTTTATTGAATTTTCCTTGTTGAACTTTGGGTTTTTTTTGACAAATTATAGAGATTAAGAATAGATTTTCTTTTTATAAAGGGTTATCCTTTTGTGGATTATCTGACCTCATACTAACCTTTTTGGTTTTAGTTTTGGTTAAGGTCTAAAGACATGGGAAATGTATAGTTCTCTTTTTTCAATTACGTGATTCTCAAGGAGTTGATTATAGCTCTCTTAATGTAAAAAAGTCACCCTAAATACTCATCTTTTGGAGAAAATATGAGTTCCTGTAAGAAATCAAGTAAAAGTTGAAAGTCATCATGTCAAGTAATTATGTTTCCTTATGTTTTAGTTAAGCTCAAAAATAAATTCCTCAATTAAGTGTAACATATAACAAAAATGTTGTATGTTAAGTTTTCCTACTAGGGAATCGAATACCGTTTAACCCATCACAAGTTTGTGATTTTATTATTGTTATCTTTCTCCTAGACATGTTTATAATCACTCTCCCTCAGAACATGACCCTTTGTTTTTTTTCTTCTTCCATGTCCATGTTTTCTTACAAGGAATCCTAGTATGGGTTAACTCTGGTGACCTCTGTACTCCTCTTTCTTTCTTTTAATGTTATTGTTTTATTGACTCTTGTTCTGATGTGGGATTTTCAATGATGTTTCCAAGCTCAATTTTAAAATTGCGACGACGCAATTCCATAAAAGGGGGGAAGGATGTAACACCCCGGATAAATAAAGAATATGAAATTTTAATATTTATCCATATTTTTGAATAAAATATGGATATTACTTCAAATGGAACTCTATGCTCGATGGCATACCCAATACGCAACAACGAGTTTCTTTGAAATCTTACGTTGCACTCTAATAATAAAAAAAATATTATTTTAAGTGATAGTTAACGCCTAGCCGTTGTAATAGAGAGAATGAACAGAACTAACTACAATATGATTATACATGTTTTTCTAATATTTTTACTTTTTATAATAAATTTTAGAGGATTAAAAATGCGAATGAATCCAATTTTTAAAGCGTAAACATTGTAATATTCTTTAAAAGACCGATTAACCGCCTTTTGATGGCGAACCTCTTTTAAATCCAATTTTTTACAATATTATGTGTTATATTGGGTCAAATAAAACTATTCTTTAGAATAATGACATCAAAATTTACTTTGTGTAAATTTTTTGTATTTTTCCGATAAAGTTCATCTTTTAATGAATAGTGAAAAATGTTGTATTTTAATTCAAAACCCTGTTTTAATCTAGTTTATTTATATGATTATATTATCATTTGAATTGGTTTTGAAGTTAAATTAGAATATATTTTTACCATTTAATCCAATATTGATCATTGTAATTAATTTTAATTTGAAATTGGACTTAAACTAGTGTCAATCTTTTGATACTTATTATTTCATAAAAACACGCTATTTGCTCTGACAGCGGGAATTAATTATTAAAATAATTAATTCAACTAATATGTTTTGAATTTTGTAAAACATATATCATTTTTGAATTCTGAAAATCAAATATAGCTTAGGGTGAATTTTTGGTATTTTTTTAAAAAACATCAATTTTTGATGAATAGTGAAACCACTAAGTGGTACTTATAAAAACTGATTTTCCGTTTAAATGAAATTTTACCACCTTTGTGTATTGAATTTATAAAATCTGATATACATGGTTTTCATTAAGAATTAAAATGTGGTTCAATGGGATTAAAATAATTTTCTGGTGAATAGTAACTTATTAAGTTTTTAATCGCGATTAGAGGTAATTAGTGCAATTTAATTCAAAAATTATATTATAATAATTTAAAAATACCTAGACACATGTCCTACCCATAATGGATGTGTCATGGCCAACCATGAAAAGCCATGGGTCAACTTGGGGACCTCATGGAGCCACTTTGGTTGGAAAATGACATTAATATATTTTTATTTAATGTTAAAATTAAAATGACACAAACATGAGTTGTTTTACTAAAACAATTTGTAAATGGGGTTATACAAGTCATAATTTTGACTATAAATATTTATTGTAAATATAAAAATATTTCCTACATCATAGTAATTTTTTTTATAATTTTTAGACATTAAATAAATTAAATAATTTATGACATCATGATGATGCAGCGATTACATCATTATTTAACGATTTAATTAAAATGGAATGATAATGTAAAATCTAAGACCTACACATGTCAAAAACCTATTGGATGGGTGGATTTCGAACCCTTATCACCTTATCCTCGAAATACATCAATGTGGGACCCTCAAAATCCGAAACTCATTTGAAAATAAAGTAATTTTTTTACCTTTCCAAGATTTCCCCTCCTCTCCTCTTATAAAAGGCCCTCACCTCTACCTCTATACCCACACTACCAAAGCCTTTGGCTCGCCCAAACCCTACTCATTTTTCATATCCACATCCCTATACTCATTCTAGAAGCCTTACCTTGGGCAGAAATCTCTTCAAGGAACCCCTTTGGTTCAAACCAAGAAGAGTTACCCGATTTTAAGATAATGTCTTCTCTTGTGTTCTTATGTTTTATTTTGCTTCTCCAACCCCCGAAAATCTTTTTATTCCTTTATTTTGTAACAACTACAGTATATTCAATATACTAGGATGTTTTTATAATATTTATTCGAGCTACACATACACACATCTTTATCTAATGGTAAAAAAACACATTGTTTCTGTGGATGGTGAATTTATGCCTCACGAAACGATGATTGTTCAACACTCATATAACACCTTTAAAGGTGGCCATTAAGATGTAACTATATTTATATATGATATATAATATTTTTATGTTTCACTTAAGTTTCTGTATTTTTCATTTAAGACATACCCTTATGGTTTCCATTATGGGTAAACACGATATCTTCATTTTAGGAAGTGCGGACTACCGCCCCCTCAAAGTGATTTGTTCGTTAATGCCATATCTGGGACGTATAAAGGATGGATTTAAAATTATTATATATGATATTATAATGGAATTATAATACACCATTATATAATTATTATTTATTTCCATTAAATTATGAGATAGAAATGAAAGTAGCGTTCATGCGTACGTACAGCTTACTGTCTCCATGAATGGTGAATTTCATTTCTTATCCCCAAATGTAATGAACTGTTATAAGTACATATATATAATGGATATATATGATGTATTTTAAATCTAGGTGATTAATATAATTCCGGAATTAAAATATAAAAACCTATCATTTAGTTTTAATTCCATTAATATGACATAGAAATGAAAGTAGCGTTCATGCGTACGTATGGCTTACCGTCTCCATGAACGGTACATTTCATTTATTAGCCCTAAATGATTATGTAATATTATAAATGCATGTATATACTGGATATATATTATATATATGATATCTAAATCATGAATATAATTCATGATATAATGGATATTCTACCACATGAACAACTTGTAATTATAAAGTGTTTATTTTTGACTCAAGTACCAAAGATCGACAAAACGACCATTATTAACTTAAATAATTACATAGTGTTCATAACATGGTAATAAATGATATAAAAGGAATAATGAACCTGAAAAAGGTTCTTAAGAAAGTATAAATTAACTCAAGTTTATTATTCAGGACATTAAAGTACAATCGAGTCAAGTCGGACCTGAGGTAAGGGATCCCACTCCTCCCCTTCTTTTTAAGTACACTCTTTTATGTCATTACTTTTAAGATCATATTTCATATGTTGGGGGATGTTATTTTATATTCCTATTAATTTAATTTTTATGTTCATATGATGAGATACCCTAATTTATCTCATCAATCAATTTTGGAAGTTTTATGTGGCGCCATTTGCCTGTAGAATTTTCATGAGGGGATTTTCATCTCAATTTTTATTCCCGTGAGATTCATGCTACATTGGACACTATTTCCTTTTTTGTGGTGTAGTTTCTTCCCATTATTCTAAAATTTGTGTAATACAATCGCATTTATTGGTATTTACATCTTCATTTTATGACCCTTCTTTCATGGGGTGTACGTTTCGAATGTTTCCCAAATCGGTAAGGGAACCTTTCACACTCCTCTTTCTAAAAGACTTATTTTGTATTGTCTTTTAATTTACATCTTTTTATGTTGGGATATGTTCTTATATATCCATATGGATGTAAATTTTATTAAAAAGTGATGAAATACCATTTTCTCTCTCATCAAATAATTTTATGAATTTTAAGGTGATGCTGTTAGGCTGCCGAATTGTACCAAAGGAACCTCTTAACCAAATTTCGATTTCTTTGGGTTCAACTTGTAGTTATTGAATATTTCATCCTATAAATATGTGTGAATGGAGTCTGGTTGTTTTACACATAATATCCACTTATATTGGGTGTATTTATACTTGTCACACATATTTATGTCATTGATTTATCCTTGCACTAATGACATGATCTTTGAATTGGATTACGTCTCAATTCTCTTCCTTGAGACACTTCTTGATGATATGAACTTTTATTCTTTTTAAAGTGTATATAAAGACCCATTTACATTCCATATCCATATTATGTCTATAATCATGTCAATCGAATGTTTTGAAAATTTTCTACATTCATGTTGCTTATAATTTAAATGTTCATAATGGAAAAGGAATCTTTTATTAAAACATTGTTTTAAGTGGTTTTATAGATTCATTCATTTAAACATTTATCATCCATGTCCATATTTTAAAAATGGTTTTAAGGATTTATTTATATGGACATGAATGTTTTAAAACTCTTTCAAAAGTTTCAAAGTGGTATGGGACACTTTGATTCTAAAATCTCTTTTAAATGTCTTCTTTTAATATTTTCAAAGTATAAAGGGACATTTCTCTCATAGAGTTTTAATGATTCTATTTGATGTTTTATATCATGATGCGATCTCTTATGATTGTAATGTGGAAATGTTATGTTTCCTTTATGCATGTTTTATCTGATACGATTATGTTGTGGTTCCTGGGAATTATTATGAAGATGGGTGGTTCCGTTGTAAACTAAGGGCTGGTGAGCCCGTTATAGCTCTCCAATGCATAGGGTAATGTGAAGGAGTGAAACGTTAAGGTTTATACGAATAGATTTCGGGAATATACTATGATGGGTATTCCAAATGTAACCAAGAGGGTTACTCCCTACGTAAGAATGTTATGAATGACTCAAGTTACCTTTATGTCTTATGATTTCTATGATTTATTCAGGATTTTATGAGGTCTGTTAAAGTGCCTATGTTTTATGGGTAAAGAATGATTTCATTATTATGTATATATGAACTCATGTTTCCTTTCATATTTTTATAACCCATACTGAGCTTTTTATGCTCATCCCAAGTTTTGGAAATGTTTTTCACAGGTCAAGGGAAACGTACATGATAAGATGATAAAGTCAAGGAAGTGTCAAGAAAGAATCCATGTTTTATTTTCAATATGTTTCCATTGATGGAAAAAAATAATATCTTTTATTGTAAACACTTTGTTTAAATGTGGAATGTAATGCAAGCTTTATGATCTAATTCTCTAAAACTCTAAACCTGAATAGATCCTCCACGTGTAATCTTGTGATAACTCAAGATTAAGTAAGGTTTAAGGTTGGGGCCTTATAGTTGGTATCAGAGGTCGATTTAGATAACATTAGAGGTTAGGGTATTCTCTATGCATAAGTGACATTACTATAATGGTTAGGATTTTAGAAAGAGTCATAAATTGAATGAGTAAGTATATCTTAGTGTTTATCTTCCTCATTGGTACATGATGGTTTTGTTGATATACTCACACTGACATTTCTATTTTTAGTGAATGGATGGATCTAGCAGGCACCAATGAGACAATACGTTTAAAGGAAACTGTGATGGTTCTCTGATTAAGAGACTGGATGAAATGGGGGATTCAATGAGGAAACTTGGGTTGTTCTAAACCAACTATCAAGGAGTCATGATCAACCACTTGAACCTTGGTATGTTCTATAATGCATCATGTACAAGATGAACAAATCATTGTGGAAGTTTAGGTAATGATTATAAAGGTAACCATTAGGTTTTATATGGTCCTTACTTTTTAGGTAATTATGAGTTATTACATGTTATGATGGAAAATGGAAGGAATGAGATAAACATGAGGTTAAAATATGTTATGATCATTTTTGAATATTTTATCTCTTTTTGGGAAATGTTTTAAGAATTATGTAGTTTTTTAAAAAGGACAAGACGCAGACCATGTGACAACCCGTCACATCGGACAAAGCTGTGGGAATCGAACCCACAACCAAAGTGCGACTGGTATTTATCGCCTACCGCTGTACTACATGAAGTCGGTGGTTTGTTTGACTAATTCTTTTTAGTTAGATGATTTTATGATTTAAGAGTAAGTTGATTTTGGGTTATCTATGGAAATTATTATCCTATCATGGAGGATATGTGATTAGGATAATTACTTTTCAATATGAGACTTTTAGAGCAACTTATGTTATTTGAAGATAAGTGTTAATTTGTACCTTGGAAGACTATGGGACCAAATCCTTCAAATATTTGTGTTTCAATCTTAGTTTGGTTTACTTTGAATAATTTTATGGACAAATTGTTTATCGAATGTTCCTTGTTGAACTTTGGGTTTTGTTTGAAAAATTTTAGAGATTAAGAATATATATTCTTTTTATAAAGGGTTATTCTTTTGTGGATTATCTGACCTCATACTAACCTTTTTGGTTTTAGTTTTGGTTAAGGTCTAAATGCATGGGAAATGTATAGTTCTCTTTTTTCGATTAGGTGATTCTCAAGGAGTTGATTATAGCTCTCTTAATGTAAACATGTCACCCTAAATACTCATCTTTTGGAGAAAATATGAGTTCCTGTAAGAAATCTAGTAAAAGTTGAAAGTCATCATGTCAAGTAAGTATGTTTCCTTATGTTTTAGTTTAGATCAAAAATAAATTCTTCAATGAAATGTAACTTAAAACAAAAATGTTTTATGTTAAATTTTCCTACTGGGGAATCGAATACCGTTTAACCCATCACATGTTTGTGATTTTCTTATTGTTAACTTTCTCCTAGAAATGTTTACAATCACTCTCCCCCAGAACATGACCCTTTGTTTTTTTTCTTCTTCCATGTCCATGTTTTCTTACATGGAATCGTAGTATGAGTTAACTCAGGTGACCTCTGTACTCCTCTTTCTTTCTTTTAATGTTATTGTTTTATTGACTCTTGTTCCGATGTGGGATTTTCAATGATGTTTCCAAGCCCAATTTTAAAATTCCGAGGAAGCAATTCCATAAAAGGGGGGAAGGATGTAACACCCCAGGAAAATAAAGAATATGAAATTTTCATATTTATCCATATTTTTGAATAAAATATTAATATTACTTCAAAGGTAACGCTATGCTCGATGGCGTACCCAATACGCAACAACGAGTTTCATTGAAATCTTACGTTGCACTCTAATAATAAAATAATATTATTTTAAGTGGTAGTTAACGCCTAGCCGTTGTAATAGCATGAATGAACAGAACTAACTACAAAATGATTATACATGTTTTTCAAATATTTTTATTTTTTTATAATAAATGTTAGAGGATTAAAAATGTGAGTGAATCCAATTTCTAAAGCGTAAACATTCTAATATTCTTTAAAAGACCGATTAACCGACTTTTTATGGAGAACCCCTTTTAAATCCACTTTTTGAAAATATTATGTGTTATATTGGGCCAAATAAAACTTTTCTTTGGAATCGGGACATCAAAATTTACTTTGTGTAAAATTTTCATATTTTTCTGATAAAGTTCATTTTTTAATGAATAGTGAAAAATGATGTATTTTAATTCAAAACCCCATTTTAATATAATTTATTTATATGATTAGATTATCTTTTGAATTGGTTTTAATGTAAAATTAGATTTATTTTTACCGTTTAATGCAATAGTGATCGTTGGAATTAATTTCAATTTGAAATCGGACTTAAACTAGTGTCAATATTTTGATACTTATTATTTCATAAAAACACGTTATTTGCTCTGAAATCGGGAGTTAATTATTAAATTAATTAATTCAAATTATATGTTTTGAATTTTTTAAAACAGACATCATTTTTTATTTCGGAAAATCAAATATAGCTTAGGGTAAATTATTGGTATTTTTCTGAAAAACTTCAATTTTTGATGAATAGTGAAACCACTAAGTGGTACTTATAAAAACTAATTTTCTGTTTAAATGAAATTTTACCACCTTTGTGTATTGAATTTCAAAAATCCGACATACATGGTTGTCATTAAGAATTAAAATGTGGTTCAATGGGATTAAAATAATTTTTTTTGGTGAATAGTAACTTATTAAGTTTTTAATCGCGATTAGAGGTAATTAGTGCAATTTAAGGCAAAAATGATATTATAATAATTTAAAAATACCTAGAAAAATGTCCTACCCTTATTGGATGTGTCATGGCCGGACAAGAAAATCCATGGGCCAACTTTGGGACCCCATGGAGCCACTTTGGTTGGAAAATGACATTAATATATTTTTATTTAATGTTAAAATTAAAATGACACAAACATGAGTTGTTTTACTAAAACAATTTGTAAATGAAGTTATACAAGTCATATTTTTTACTATAAATATTAATTAGAAATCTAAAAATATTTCCTACATCATATTATTTTTTTTATTTTTAGACATTAAATAAATTAAATTATTTATGATATCATGATGATGTAGTGATTACCTCATTATTTAACGATTTAAATAAAATGGAAAGATAATGTAAAATCTAAGACCTACACATGTCAAAAACCTATTGGATTGGTGGATTTAGAACCCTTATCACCTTCTCCTAGAAACACATCAATTTGGGACCATCAATATCTAAAACTCATTTGAAAATAAAGTAATTTTTTTTATACCTTTCCAAGAGTTCCCCTCCTCTCCTCTTATAAAAGGCTCCCACCTCTACCTCCTTACCCACACTTCCAAAGCCTTTGGCTCGGCCCAACCCTGCTCATTTTGCCTCTCCACATCCCTCTCCTCATCATAGAAGCCTTACCTTGGGCAGAAATCTCTTCATGGAACCCCTTTTGTTCAAACTAAGAAGAGTTACCCGATTTTAATGTAATGTCTTCTCTTGTGTTCTTATGTATTATTTTGCTTCTCCATCCCCCTAAACTCTTTTTATTCCTTTATTTTGTAACAACTACAGTATCTTAAATATACTAGGATGTTTTTATAATAAGTATTAGAGCTACACATACACAAACCTTCATCTAATGGTTGAAGAACATACTGTTTCTGTGGATGGAGAATTCCTGTCTCACGAAACGATGATTGTTCAACACTCATATAACACCTTCAATGGTGGCCATTAGGATGTAACTATATTTATATATGATATATAATATATTTATGTTTAACTTATGTTTTTGTATTTTTCATTTAAGAAATACACTTATGGTTTCCATTATGGGTAAACATGATATCTTCATTTTAGGAAGTAAGGACTACCGCCCCCTCAAAGTGATTTGTTCGTTAATTCCATATGTGGGACGTATAAAGGATGGATTTAAAATTATTATATATGATATTATAATGGAATTATAATACACAATTATATAATTATTATTTCTTTCCATTAAATTATGAGATAGAAATGAAAGTAGTGTTCATGCGTACGTACGGCTTACCGTCTCCATGAACGGTGCATTTCATTTCTTATCCCAAAATGTAATGTACTATTATAAGTACATATATATAATGGATATATATGATGTATGTTACATCTATGTGATTAATATAATTCTGGAATTAAAATATACAAACCTCTCATTTAGTTTTAAATCCATTAATATGACATAGAAATGAACGTAGTGTTCATGCGTACGTACGGCTTACTGTCTCCATGAATGGTGCATTTCATTTATTACCCCTAATTGATTATGTAATATTATAAATGCATGTATATACTGAATATATATGATATATATGATATCTACATCATGAATATCATTCTTGATATAATGGATATTCTACCACATGAACAACTTGTAATTATAAAGAGTTCATTTTTGACTCAAGTACCAAGGATCAACAAAACAACCATTATTAACTTAAATAATTATATAGTGTTCATAACATGTTAATAAATGATATAAAAGGAATAATGAACTTGAAAAATGTTCTTAATAAAGTATAAATTAAGCCAAGTTTATTATTCAGGACATTAATATACGATCGAGTCAAGTCGGACCCGAGGTAAGGGATCCTACTCCTCTCCTTTTTAAGTACACTCTTTTATGTCATTGCTTTTAAGATCATCTTTCTTATGTTGGGGGATGTTATTTTATATTCCTCTTACTATACTTTTTATTTTCATATGATGAGATACCCTACTTTATCTCATCAATCAATTTTGGAAGTTTTATGTGGCGCCGTTAGGATGTAGAATTTTCATGAGGGGATTTTCATCTCACTTTTTACTCTCGTGAGATTCATACTACATTGGCCACTATTTCCTTTTGTGTGGTGTAGTTACTTCCCATTATTCTAAAATTTGTGTAATACACTCTCATTTATGGGTATGTACATAATCATTTTATGACCCTTCTTTCATGGGTTGTACATCTCGAATGATTCCCAAATCGGTTAGGGAACCATTCACACTCCTCTTTCTAAAAGACTTATTTGTTATGTCTTTTAATTTACATCTTTTTATGATGGGATATGTTCTTATATATCCATATTGATTTAAATTTTATTACCAAGTGATGAGATACCATTTTCTCTCTCATTAAATAATTTTATGAATTTTACAGTGATGCCGTTAGGCTGCCGAATTGTACCAAAGGAACCTCTTAACCCAATTTCGATTTCTTTGGGTTCAACTTGTAGTTATTGAATATGTCATCCTATAAATATGTGTGAATGTACTCTGGTTGTTTTACACTTAATATACACTTATATTGGGTGTATTTATACTTGTGACACATATTTATGTCATTGATTTATCCTTGCACTAATGACATGATCTTTGAATGGGATTACATCTCAATTCACTTCATTGAGACACTTCTTGATGATATGAACTTTTATTCTTTTTAAAGTTTATATATAGACCCTTTTACATTCCATATCCATATTATTTCTATACTCATGTCATTCAAATGTTTTGAAAATTGTCTACATTCATGTTTCTTATAATTTAAATGTTCAAAATGGAAAAGGACTCCTTTATTAAAACGTTATTTTAAATGGTTTTATAGATTCATTCTTTTAAACATTTATCATCCATGTCCATGATTTAAAAATGGTTTTAAGGATTTATTTATATGGACATGAATGTTTTAAAACCATTTCAAAAGTTTTGATGTGGTATGGGACACTTTGATTCTAAAATCTCTTTTAAATGTCTTCTTTTAATATTTTCAAAGTATAAAGGGACATTTCTCTCATAGAGTTTTAATGATTCTATTTGATGTTTTATATCATGATGCGATCTATTGTGATTTAATGTGGAAATGTTATGTTTACTTTATGCATGTTTTATGTGATACGATTATGTTATGGTTCTTGGGAATTATTATGAAGACAGGTGGTTCCGTGATAAACTAAGGGTGGGTGAGCCCGTTATAGCTCTCCAATGCATTGGGTAACTCGAAGGAGTGAAACGTTATGGTTTCTCCGAAGCGATTTTGGGAATATACTGTGATGGGTATTCCAAACGTAACCAATAGGGTTTCTCCCTATGTAAAAATGTTATGAATGCCTCAAGTTACCTTTATGTCTTATGATTTCTATGATTTATTCATGATTTTATGAGGTATGTTAAAGTGTCTATGTTTTATGGGTAAAGTATGATTTCATTATTATGTATATATAAACTCATGTTTCCTTTCATATTTTTATAACCCATACTGAGATTTTTATGCTCATCCCATGTTTTGAAATGTTTTTCACAGGTCAAGGGAAACGTACATGATAAGATGATAGAGTCAAGGAAGTGTCAAGAAAGAATCCATGTTTTATTTTCAATATGTTTCCGTCGATGGGAAAAAAGAATACTATCTTTTATTGTAACCACTTTGTTTAAATGTGGAATGTAATGCAAGCTTTATGATCTAATTCTCTAAAACTCTAAACAAGAAAAGATCCTCAATGTGTAATCTTGTGATAAATCATGATTAAGTAAGGTTTAAGGCTGGGGCCTTATAGATATGATCATGAAAGAACATCCATAATGAAATAACCATGAAACTTGAAATAAATAAAATATTAAAGTGGTATGATCATTTAATTTTACTAATTATTAGTTTATCTATTGGATGATAGACTAACCAGTGACCTAGGAGAAAAACACCTCAAAAGTTTTATCGTTCATGTTGCATATTTTCACCTATCGCCCTATGTATATCTCCTTGATTGGTCTCACCTTGGCTCAAAACTTGATCCTCATCCTCTAACTTGGGAGCTCCTTCCATTGCAAATTCATTTACTGAGACACATGTGAGGGGAAGGTGTTTTTATAAAATAAAACATAGACACATAGGCCATTACATAATAAGAGGAGATATGGAATGCAAGATAATAATTTAATTTAATAATATACTAAAAGAAACAAATCACATACAAAGGCTTTGTCTAAGCTCATGATCATCCACATGCAAAAAATTATGCATTTAATAAAATTAATTTTAAAATATAATTATTCATAGTTAAGATAAATCACACTTGAATCAATTAATTATCTTCTTTTATTTAGAATTTATATTATCTTAATTTTAATCTGAATTTCCTTGATATTTCCCTCCTTCATAATTTTAAATAAATTAAATAAATTTATTTAAAATTAATCATGTAAATAAATGTACATTGGAGGAAACATGGTGAGTACCCATCTGAAATTCCCAACATGTATTATACTTGTATATTATTTACTCTTGTGAGATGTGGAATACACAACTTATTATGCACTTTCATGATGTGTACTATCTACTTAATGATTACATGATTTACATGATTTTTCTATTATGTTCTATGATTCAATGAACATATAGTAATGACTATAATATGAATCATACATGATATGAATATTCAAATATTACAATGAAATTAATAAAACATTTATATATATTAAAACACATCACATGGCTTGTCCTATCAACATAATGAACACACACAAGTACATATTTATAAGTTTTGCATATATAATAAATTAATTTTTAATTTTTGATAATTTAGTAAAAGTACATGGTGTTTATATTGGAGCTAAAAGTTGTGTATTTTTTCTCAGTTTCTATCAATGAAACATTCATAGGGACTCAGTGCGTAGCTATGCCACAAAAAATTGGAGTACATGGTGTGTGTATATAGGCTACATGGCATGTGGTCTCCAAGTTACATGGTCACAAGTCAAGTAGGATGTCTAAGGAGATACATGTACTATTTGTGACTTAAATGAATGCACACAGTGTACAATAGTTACAGGACATGTACTCTAGCTCACTGTGTTAATAGCTGGCCTGGTCAACAAGCAGTGTAAAATTAAATTCAACAAGTGTAATAAATGCATATAGTATGAATTAATTCTGAATTAATTCTTGATGCATTAAAAATTATTACATGGTACGTACCTCTGGGTTACACATCATGTACTATTGTGTTATCTGGACAAATTCTTTGGCACCTCCAGATGAGATCTTCAAATTTATTTTGTTCATCAAATTAATCTATTTGATTATATTTATGATAAATGAAGAGGAAGATGCAGATACTAAAATTTGGATAAAATAATGATTAATCTTTCATTGAAAACCAAATAATTATGAATATACCAGTCAATGATAGTTAAATAAGTATGTATAATTATTTGACCACTCAGAAACCACTTATTGGTTTTGAGCGTTGTGGAAGTGTGCGGTGGGTCATGCCAAACATTTATTTTTTGTGATGATGAAGGATTAATCTGAGATTTTACATGATATTGAGCATTGTGATCAGTGGAATTGAGTCAAATAATATAGAAATGGGGTAAAATTTTGGAACTAACGATAGGATCATCACATATTATTTATAATTAATTTAAGAAAATAAAGAATTACCATTAGTGAAATTATTTTTGTTCTTGATGGATATGAAAAAAAATCTATATTATATCATCATTGTATTGTAAGAATAAAGGGAATATCTTCTCTTTAATTGATCCACATGTTTTCCAAAAATATTTTAACTTCACCATAGGAATCTTCAGGTGATGTCAAGGAGGGTCTCATCACATGCGTCTTTCACTATTGATCACCTTGAGAATTGCTTCCAAAGGATTCTCTGTAATCTATCTAGACACATGAGTGGAAGATGGAGTAATATCACTCTCCTTTCATAGGATCATTCTTGGAGAAGGGAACTCTCTAGGTCTTCAAGAGGATTCTCGAAATTTATTATGAATAACAAAACAAATGAATTGGATGTCTTTGCCAAAATAATATATTTGGGATTATATACAACTTGGGTTAGACATATATAAATTTACAAGTTCCCATTAGTATTTATTTAATCTATACAGAATCCCATGTCTATAATAATAATAATAATATTATTATTTCATAACATGCGCTAAACTCATGAATTAAAATTAAAATATTATTTATTCAAATAATATTCGGTATATATTATTTCTCACCAGACATATAAACATGGTCCTCCATACCTCCAAAATATTTATTAGGACTTGGATAATTACTATTTATTTTAAAAAAATTACCACTTCACTATTCACCAACAAATAAATTAATATTATATTCACTAAATAAAAAATAAATATTTATTAAATATTCCTCTCACATAATATTCTCTGGAATAACTATTGACAGAATATATGAAATCAAGAAAACAAGAATAATTATTAAAACATGTGTGAGAATACTATTTTTTCAAATTTTTAAATAATATATAACAATATATTATTTAAATGAGATTCTAGATACACTTAGTTTTTGACACTTTATGCCTTATTCTCAGAGGAATTTGGTGATGCAGCCTAAATTCCAAGATTGTGTATAGATACACACCAAGGAAAACATGGAGAAATAATTTAATTCCTCAATGATAGAATACCTAATATAGATTCTTACTACGTAATATAATTCCTCTATCATGATATCTCTAATCAAGAAGGTTGCATGATAATGTCATTAACCTATATGTTTTATGTCTCTTTCTTTGACTTTCCAATAATTGAACTTGCCTATATAACACCATAGAAATGGATTTATTTAGGCTATAACATTACCATAAAAGTGAATTAGATATAAAATTACATTAAATAATATAAGGGATAACTCTTTTTCACATTATTCATTAATGCAATATTACTCATGATGCACCCAACTTATCCTAGCTCACTATAAACAGTTGACAACATGGTTTTCATCAATGCATAAAATTACATGACTTGTAATACCCATTGATAATAATATTAAATTATAAGGACAAACACACACATTCATAGATAATAACATCAAATTACACATATATATGTGAATTTCCAACTAGAGGGTCTCATTCTCATAATATATTGCACTAGATATTAAAAAGGGCGTACACTATGAGAAGGTTCTGCAAATCCCTATGAGTCTTCACCCCTAATAGCATGTATCATTTTTTCCCTCAAATGTTTTTATTATTCCATAAAACATATATTTAATAATAATTTTGTGTCACTTTTGGGTTCTCATCATAGCAGGGGAATGCTATGATATTTCAGTGTAAAAGCTTCTATTGGAAAATTATAACATGCAATGTTACACAGAAGAAAAACCATGATGTGATAATAAGTTTATTAATATTCAAAACAATGAATAAAGGTTATCGTAATGTACTTATAATTCAGTTCTATATAACCAACTCCTACAATATTCTCTTCTATTCTTGGTGTTTCATGTCATTTACACTATAAAAAACAATTTTGTTCTTTTAAAATCACGAGGTGTTATATTCTCCCAACTATAAATAAATTTCATCCTCAAAATTTAAACCTGATCTTGGTAACAAAGGGTTTTATATTTTAAAATTATTTTGTTAAAAAAACATCACCACAAAAGGGTTAATAATACATCCTCTTTATAAGATAGAAATGGAAGTACGAAGGTCATGTGGAATAACACATAACTAGGTTTTTATATAAAAGAACATTAGTCGAAAGTGATGATATGTACATGTAATAAAATACAAAATATTTATATATAGAGATAAAGGTCATTGATCACAATAATTTACGTGATCAATGTATAGTTAAGGTCCTGAAAATCATAAACCTGTGATGATTCAAATGACCATATGATTCATTCGATATGAATGTAATAGTATAAATTTTTTTATTAGAGATACATTTTCTAAAGTTGATGATTTATTTTACATTATAAGAATATATGTAAATATATTTCATTAATAATTTTATATTCCATAAGAACAAATTCATAATTTGGCTATGATTCAATAAATGTGAAATTTATCCCTTTCTCCAAAAAATAAATATCCAAAAATACATTTTTTATTCCGAAAGAACTAAAATTCACATATAATGGATTATAAGATCCATAAAATAGTTAAAAGTCTTTTTTTTGTTTAAATATTTACCAAAACTAATATGGTTAAAACAAGTTTTCCAATATAATAAATTAATATCTAAAACTAAATATAAACACCATTGGTTTATCATTAATAATTACTCATGAAATATATAAAAAACAATGACATATTAACCAGGACATCATGTATGCATGTGGTAGGTATGAAACCCTTATCATCCTTTGGTAATCGGTTCAAGCCCCATGGCCTTACTGAATGTGACATGATATCCCCTAGAATTTGGGTTATCCATTTTCTAAACTATGTTAATATAATTCCTATAATTTTCCCTAAAACTATATTGGATATCCTTGAAATAGAGTTAATTATTAAATAAACTTTTTTACTAAGCTTTTCCATACAATCCATAATATATAAATAATTCATCCATTTTATTTCCATGTAGGTCCTTCCTTATTATAGGGTTTATCCTTTAGAAGTGGTAATTGACTCAGATAATACCTAGGATCTCCACATTTAAGACATTAAACAATAAATGGATCCGTAGGGTGAGATTTATTTCATTCTATTATAATATTCATTTTTCCTCAAAAAATTATTTTCTTTATGACCTTCCTTTCTATACATAACTCATTTTTACATTCCATTGAGACACTTTTCTAGGTGTCTCCTTCCACATTTCATATATGGTAATCAAGCCTTATTTCCTATATAGTCTCTATCAATCAAGTTCTTGGAGATATTCATCCTTATCTTCTTTAGTGAGTCTAGGTGTTGGTTAAAGTATATGTTGCTAATCATTTTTTATGAAAACTGATTAGGAATGACCATGAAATCTTTCACTCATGTCATCATCTTATTTGGTTACTTGTAGATACCACATTCTCTTTAATATTTAATATTAATTTGATTCATTCAGGTTATGTTCATTGATTTAAACCAACAAGTATACTATTGGAAACAACAATCGTAGTGTAAAAAACCTATAATAATTTATAGGATGTCTAAATCATGGCTCTTTATTATCAATATAATACACCGTAGGTTTGTCCTAGGTCTATCATTGTCATCATCTATTCAAATCCTTAATAATGGTTTGTAAAGAAAATGAAAATTGTCTTAATCATATGCCATGGGAGTGTCAAACTAGGTTGGAAGTAAGGCATGTTGTCAAGTACATGGTAACACTTGAGTCATGATCGACATTATTTTTTATAGTTACTACCCCTTGGTACATCTATTACAAACTCACATCCACTTATATTATCCAGACATGGATGAATTGCAAGGAAAAACAACATAATCTATGCCTTACCAAAACATTATGATGTTCCTATACGTATCCTCAAGGTTTATCATAGGGTTATGTTCTATAATATCTGTTTTTCTAAATATTTATGATAAGGTTTCTACTAAACTTCCTCTGATACCAACTGTAGTGACATTGACTCCTATATCCTGGAGTGAGTGCATGCTTTTTTTCATTGGCATAAAATACAAGGAATTGAATCCAAAATGACCGAATAGTACAATATTCTTGATAAACTAGATACATACTTGAGTATCATATTACATTTGAATATAGAAATCACAACAAATTTTTTCAAGAATAAAATTATTCCCTCTAGAATATCCTTTCATAATAGTCATATTAAACTTCACGGATTCCAAGGTAAAGGAAACAAAATACAGGTGATCTCAAATGATCAATAATGTCTATGTATAATAGAATATATCATGAATCCTTAATAATAATCAATAGGTAAAGATAAATAAATAAACACATATTCCATTTAAGAAATGAAATTAAAATAATATGTGTCCAGATTTAATATCAATAAGAAAGTATCATATATAATAATCAATATGGAACGGTAAATAACTGAGCACACATGTTATTTAATCAATAAATTGGATGTCCTAATTAGATTAGGTATAATCAATATGTCATGGTAAATAACTAAAAATGTATTTGAGTTAATCATTAAACTAAGAATTAAATTAATCCAGAGATAATATCATAGTGAAAATATCATGGATAATAATAATTGAAATCTCAATGAAGGCACTACTTAATTATTGGATGACATGATGTCAGGCGTCATGATACCTCTACCATCAAGACCATTCACCAAACGTTTTAATCTTTAGGTAAAAACAGTAATCAACCATAATTGTCTTATATTTGGATAAATGAGAGGGTAAAGATTTTCCATTGGTACTTGGTCTCTGAAGTAATGCATTATGATTTCTTACTGAGTGCATTGTAGGTTGGTCACTATATAAAAAATTGTATTAGCTGTGTCGGGATTTTAATTTTGTGTTTGAGCTTTGGGATTGGAAAATGACTAGAGTTTCAAGGCCTTGTACCTTTGGCTCTATGAACTATTTAATGGTTACCCCTAAACCATTAAAAATGGTATTATCAAAAATCAGTAAAAAATGAAGCCTTCGGGCATTCTAGCTATAAGTAATAAACCAATTTAATGCTAGCCAACTAGATTGTTATATAAGATCTACTGATGCATTGATAGGATATATAATTTTGGTCCCGACCATTCACTACAAGCACAAATCATTCCTTGTATATCAAAAAAATTGATTTAATTCCTAACAAAAGTGTTGTATCATCAAATATCCATATTCAATAAAGAATATGGATTTATCAATATTTCCCTATATAAAAAAATAACTTTCAAAGTAAAAAACATATGATGAAATGATATATGGTTTTACCAATAAACACATCCATGATAAATAATATGGATATTTAGAGGAAATGTAATGTCCAATGATCAGAGGAAAGTGAATAATTCTGGGGAAAGTTAATGACTATAAAAAGAAATCAATTAAGTGAGTGTCAGTAATTTCCTTGGTCAAAATTTACTTAAACCATCCTTAGAAAGAATAAGGATGGTAACAATACAGCATACTATCAGTAGAGTAATAATATGGGGTTGATTTTATTGATGAATATAAATACCATAAAAATATATTTAAATCATTCATTAGGAAATTATCCTTTTCATTTTGATAATAACTTTTTAAAAAACATAAAACATTTTGAAAATAATTTACTTATAGAATTACATAAAAAATAATTTATATAATACTGGGAAAGAATTTTCATTTAAAATAACCTTATAAACATAAAAATAAAAATTTAATGAAATGACAGTTGATAAATCCCTACATGCAATACAAGATAAAAAGAACATTCTTTTTTTCCTATAAAAATCTTAGAAATTTCCTTGTTCGGAAAAAATAAGATGATTCCTAGCATATTTTTAGTAAAATCCAAATGGACATATTTTTTAAAAATTAAATAAATATTCCATTGAAAATATTTTTCAAGAATTTTTCTTATAAATCATATTTAAGAGGTTGAAAACATTTATCAAAACCTTTTTAGAGAACACGATTTGGTAACAAATCATATTTTCGACCGAAGATAAAAATGAAGTCGGATTTTCTCAGAAACATTTTATCAATTAATTTAAGTACCAATGAGTGAAAAAATGGTACTATTAATTTAAAAAAATCATGAATAAATAGATGAGAATAAAATCAATTGGTTTATTAAACATTGATCAAATATTGGTCTTCTGATTAAGAAGAATTTCGACCTGTCCTATAACTGGAAGAATAAAAGTGTTTACATTATGGGATACAAAAGTGTTGCAACTGAAGAATATCCTCATAATAGTTTCATTTATCTTTTCTTTTCATTTGATGTCTTACATTTTTTATTCAACCTAGTTTAATTCATATCTAGTTTCTTGTTGTGAAAACATTCATGTACTATAAATGTTGTTTAATATTAATTATAGTCATATTGAAATTTAAGTAATTTTATGATTTTTTTCTCTTTTTTAAAAATATAATTTTATGTTATCCCTTAAATAATCTTATCATTTTCACTTTTGAAGATGATGATGAGGATGGCTCATAAGAGAAATATAGTGTCGCTACACTGGAAAAGGTGATTTATAGTTTCCCATTATTCAGTTTATTCATATGTTTTGTTCTATTGATGATAGGAAAGATTGTTTTTTATGAGACCCTAGAGTCCTTTTTTCAAACATACTTACACCACCTATGGAAAGGTATTCAGTTTTTAAATCATTCATTTGAGTCATTCTAAGGAGAATCATGGTGAAAAGTAAAGTTGGATGGATTCATTTTATTTTGTTTCCAAGGGTTCTGATATTAAGGTGTGAGCTTCACTTTTAGGGGGGATGCTGCTATTTATAAAATGTTTTTTTGTTCTCTTTAGTTCACTTTAGTGGTCTAGAATGGTTGTGGCAAAAAAAAAATTTCCAAAGGAAACTCCTCAAAACTATTCCCCCCCTTTTACTTCTTATATGATGAATAAGAATCCTCCAACTTGGTAATGAAATCCCCTAATTATTCTACCTAATTTTCAATAAATGAAAATAAATTAAAAACGGAACATATGATCGATTCAATAACATTTATTTTGGGAGATAAATGCACTTTGAACAACACTAGTTCCTCATTTTCCAAGAGCTTTGTCAAGATATTCATGACCTTTTGAAACCAACTCCAAGTTGAGCTCACAACACTCCAACTTCACCTTGATAAAATAATATTTATGTAAATATATATCAACATTGAATATTACATCATATTTTTCAAAAAAATATTGAAACTTTAGTTTTCCATCCAACCACCAATGAATATGTGTTATATAGTGTCAGATCTCTAATCTATGATTTTTTCCAATGAATTTGAGTTTTAGCTCATGATTTAATTACATAATCAATTTTTATTGTTTTTTACATCTTGTTGTGCCAAATAAAACATCTTCCTTCAATGAGTAACACACTTTTAGAAATTACACATTCATTCTACAATGTCACCTACCCAATTAGAATCTAATAAAACTATACAGCTGAATATATTTATCTTTGTTATACCCATGCCGACTGAAAATTACTTTTTTATTATCAAAACACTTTTAAGGAAAGTGAGAAACCACAAGTGCTGTCTGGAAAATCTCATTACAACAAAAGAAAATAAAGAAAATCCAGAAGAAACTATCGGACATGCCCCACCCTAGATAATGTGCCATGAAGACAACCCTTCACCAACGTAGTGCCCTTCGGCTTGTAGTCCCATGCAGAATTGCATGGGCACCAAACCAATGGTGGAGCCATACCCTATCGATCATCCAGATCCAAAGGACCTACACTGGTGAAGACTACATGCTCTAATCCCCTTTCGGAGCTGGTCTAAGTAGAGTAACGAGAACAAGCATTAAAGATCCTTACACTGGCAAACAAAAAGAAGATTTGAGGACCAATACAACTTTCAAAAACAACTCTCTAAAACCAACCGATCGAAGCCACCAACATAAACTGGAACATTAAAGAGAAACTTGATATTACCCGAATCCATTACCCTAAATAATTTACATGATAAAGATGAATCATGTAAATTTGCTACATCCAACATCCACTTCTCATGCTCATAAGTAAGCTAGTCCCAGGACTGAATGTACTCCTCAATGCCGATTTTCCCTCCGTTGAAACCCCATACCAAGATTGAGTCTTGTCTGTCAATCCATGAAAATTGTTCCTCATTGAGAGAAACATGTAGTGATCTCACCCATCATCTTAAATGCCTCCTCCTTAGTTTTGTTGAGCAAAAAAACCTACTCCGTCACCTCATCAGATTTGAAATCGATAAACAAGGATTGATCACCATGTTCCCCTACCCTCTGAAAACTCAGTGTCTCCATGTCCAACTACTTATTGCTCAACTTTTTAGCAGATCCAGTCTCCAAAGGAGGGGGTAGTGAGGAGTAATCCTTCTTACCCTTCCTATTTCTGAAACCCTTAATACTTTTTGGACTTGACTCCTCATCTGCCAAGTGGTCATGTTCACTATATTTGGTTGTCTTCCCGCTGATCACATATCCCTTGCCTATGAAAATGAAATCAGAACTCAAATCAGCCTCTATAAGGCCTTCAAACCTATTGAACAAGGGAAATGTGGACCGAATCAAGTTTGAACATCCTCTATAATCCTCCATTTCAAATTCACTTACCTTTATATGTCTACTTCCAACCAGGAGAGTATTTTTCTGTGAACCAAATACAACTTCAGAATTTAGAGACCTCTGGTCTGCTCCATCAGAATAACTAGATTATATGAAGCCCCGCCCCATGAATTGATGATGCCTGTTAGTGTCTTCAATAACCACACCCTGAATTTCACAAAAAGATTGTCCAATAGGACATTCCCCATTATTTTCCGATTGAGCTACACCTACACAACTAGACTGACCCAGCGAGACCGTTGGATTGTCATTAGGCATCACTGTAACTGCCATGTTCGTTGCATTGGAATCACCTATCTATCTGCAGGAAGCATCTTGGATTTATGGATCCAAAGTCTGGGAAAGAGGTTGCTGCTGCCTCACTTGGTTGGTTCCATATGACTTCACATGACTGGTAGCTCCTGGAGGGCCTGCCAAATCATGGCTCAACCTATTGATTTTGTTGGCCCTCGGATCATAAGCCAACACCTCTGCCTATGTCTACTTAACTACTACATCAACATCAATAGTTACGACACTAAAACCTCTCATACATACATCCCTCCTATTAACCTATTTAATCTTGCTACTCTCAGTAGTAGGTACAACTGAGGCTCGAGTCACTAGAACATCCCCATGTCTCAACATCCTGTGCATGCAGACCTACAAATTGTGCCCCAATTTCTTGCACGATGATCAGAACCAATACCAATTCTCAAACACCACTCACTACTTGTAGAAGAACTCCTCCCCCATAGCAATCCGGAATAATTTAATAGGCCCTTTAGATACATCGACCTCGACACACACCCTCAACAAGATCGGATGGAACACTGCACCGGTCCTACTGTCCGATCAAAGATATATCCCTACCATATTCCCTAGCATAAAAATAATCAAAGGGTTTTGAAAGGGGATAGGAAGATCTAGAAAACATACTTAAACTATCATTGAAGATGAATCCCATTGCATATGAAAATCATACGACCATTTGAATAAAAGAATCCTTGAGCCTCCACAGGTCCGAGGAACACTCGACCAAGCGATAATCATGTCATATTTAGAAAAAAATCGAATCATGATATGTTTGGAATCTAGAAACCCAACCCTCTCTCGTTCTTTCAGCCCCCATGTTTCAAAAATAAAACAATTGAAGAAGTCATCTAATGGTCGGCGATGCTTAAAGGTTGTGATGAAAGTTAAAGTAAGAATAGAGGATGCTTCAGTGAATTCTAAATTTGAAGTCGAAAAATGCGGGAAACCGTCGAAGTGTTCAATGACTTTCTGACTTAATCCAATATGGGGGAAAGAAGAAAGGACGTTGGGATTCGAGAAGGGCATAAAAGGAAATGGGTAAGCTTATGTGTGTGGCAGTGGAGGATCCTCCCCCTATGTGGGGGAGGGGCTGTAGTAGCCATCGCTGCCAAGGGTTTCGCCGCCTCGCTTCCTCTCCCGAGATGATGAACTTCCTTGATTTATACCCATGTCATACTAAATAGTTCTATTAATATAACATGCAATGATCCGAATCATTTGAGTTTTAAATTAATTTTAATTTTTATTATTATATTTATTAATTATGAATTTAGATGTTAAACAGGGCTATAGGTCGAATGAGAGGTTGAATGGATAGAAAATAAAGGGGTTTGGTGCTAGAGAAGCATGGGGTACCTGATGCCCTGTATTGGGTACCCAGTAGTGTTGAGGGGGTACTATATGCTACTATCAACCCTAATTAATGGTTGAGGAATAAGTTTCAGATATACGATGGTCTCTGAATGGTTTATGTAACACCATCAGCTTCTCGGTTGGTATAATGTTGATTTTTTTAAAAAATTTAAGTGTAGAGATTTCATTTTTTGAATTTTATTTATAACTAAAAGGGGTGATTCGATATTTATGGAAGAGGATGACCTAAAAACACTTATTTTCGTTTTTTCATTCCCTTTCCTACCCTAAATCTTCCATGAATCCCTCTTTTCAGTAGATTTTTTGTAGTTCGTAGCTCATCTATTTTTGGAATATGCCATTGGTTAGACCACTTTTACTTCCTTTAATTTCTACTTCTATCTCTGTATAAGAAAAATAAATCCCAAATCTTCAAGTCTCTTCTATTTTTTTTTAAATATTTAGAAAATTTTCGTGATTCCTTCCCTTTACTTCCACTAGATGTCCTTTCAAATGTTAATGAATAGGTGACCCCACCTCTCCAATATACTATTACTGTTTTTATGTTAGTATCGACATGGGGTAGAGTGAGATTTAAGTAAAATTACATTTTATACAAAAAATAAATTCTTAAACTATTTTCCATTTAAATTAATTTATTTAACTTTCTTTTTAATTCTTGTTATGATTTTCATTTTTCTTTGATAAAATTTCTTGAGTTAAATCTGGTTTTTTACTATTATTTACTTTAAATACATACTATGAGTTTTTTATAATGCATTTTATGAGTCAGGTATCTATTTATTTATGATATAAATTGATTTCTACAACATATTGCAATGGATTATCTTTATACTAGGGATGTGCTTCTAAAAATGGTAAATTAATAAGAAAATCAAACCAAAACTTGTTTATGTAGGTTCCTCAAGTAAAAATTATTATAAAGGAACTAAAATGGTGTTTTTATTGTACGATATACCCTATTTCATAACCTTTGATAAGCATGTGATGAATACCACAAATTAAGATATCCTCATATCCTATATTGTAGTTACCCCAACCCCAGTAGTCTGGAGTTAGTTCCTACTTTATTACATTGGCATAAGATACAAGGAGTCACATATCAATGGACTGAATAATATAGTAGTCTTGGTACACTAGATTCATACCTGAGTCCATTATTAAATTTAAATATAGAAATAACAACACATTTTTTTGAGAATAACATTATTACCTATAGCATATCTCTATGTATCACTCATAGTAAACTTCATAGAGTCCTGGGGAAAGGTAAAAAATAAGGTTGCGATCAAATGATCGGTAAGGGTTAGGTAAAATGGATGATATCATGAATCAATAATCTTAATCAATATTTCATGTTAAATAACTGAGCACACATGTCATTGAATCAATAAACTAAAAAGTAAGTGCATTTATATAAAATATCAATACAATAATTTCATAGATAATAATCAATATTTAATGGTAAATAACTTACAACAAATTCCATTCAATCTATTACATGAATATCATAATTATATAAGGAATAATCAATATGTCAAGGGATATAACTGAAAACACATGAAATTTAATCAATAAATTAAGAATAAAATACATATAGAGATAATATAATTTAAAAAATTTCATTGGAAATAATAATTGAAATATCAGTGAAGTCAATGCTTAATAATTGGATGCCATGATATAAGGCATCATGATACCTTTACCTCCAAGAACATTCACATGATGATTTATTCTATAATTGAAAACATGTTTAATGCTAGCTTAAATTGATTGCCTCATGAGACTTACTAATCCATCAAGGGGCAATATAATGAGAGGCCCCAAACATAACTATAAGTCTAAAGAATTCCTCATATATCAAATAATAGTTTTAATTTATAACCAAAGTGATTTATCATCAAATATCCAAATTGAGTAAATAATATAGATTTATCAATATTTTAGTAGATAAATAAATAAATTTAAAACTTAACATTGTATGTAGAAATGGTATATGTTTTAATAAATAAACATATCCATGATAAATATTATTGTTATTTAAGGGAAATTTAATGTCTGGTGATCATATGATATTGAATAATTCAAGGGAATGTTAATGACTACAAAAATGAATCAAGGAAGTGAATTTCAGTACTTTCCTTGGTCAAAATAATCATAAACCGTCCATAGAAAGAATATGGATGGTATCAATACAACATACAACCACTGGAGTAAGAATAAGGGGTTATTGTTGATGAATGTAAATATCATAAAAATATCATTAAAAAAATTCTTGATGAAAATATACTTTTCATTTTGAAATTCACTTTTTTAAAAATATAAAACATTCTAAAAAATATCTTGTTTGAAAATCACTTTTAAAAACTAAGAATTTATGGAATACTGGGAAATTATTTTCTTCAAAAATTAACCTTATAAACATTCAAAGGAAGCTTCAAAGAAATGATAGTGAATAAATTTGTAAATGTTATACTTGTTAAAAATAAAATTTATTTTTCATTGTAAAAAGGTAATAATGCGACTTCTTCATAATATAACAAAAATATTTCTTTCACATTTTCAGAAAAATATAAGTGAGCATTGTTTCAAAAATAAAATAATGACTGATTTGATTTTCTTGCAAAAATACATTTAAAAACAATTTTTATGAGGTTAAAATCATTTTCGAAAACAATTTTAGAAAATATGGTTTTGGAAGTCAACAGTTTTCAAACCGAAAAGAGAAATGAAGTCATATTTCCATAGAAACATTTTATCAACTAATTTAATTGTAAAAGAGTGAAAAAAATTATACTCTTACTTTACAAATATCATGAAATAATTATCATAATTATACAGAAATTATAAATTTATACCAATCAAGAAATGTGATTATGAAAAATAATGTATTCTATGATCAGAGAGACGGTAAACCGTATGTATGCATGAGAAATGTTTTCATTTTTAAATTATCATTATTGAAAGGAGGTAAATAATATTTTATTATAAAAAATTACAATAATATATTAAATACCATATTTATTTTTTAAACATATTTATATAAATCAACTATGCAGCTTGAGGATAAAAATAGATCCACATCGCTTCGTGAATGCGGTAGTCCACACGTACATGAGTGATGTTATCATCTTTACATGAGTGAAAAGGAAAGAAAGAAAATAATATATATTATATAAAAATAATGATAAATATACCATGAATATCATAATTATGTCATTTATATCGTATATAATAATTAACTTTATCCATGTCACCATCCATGTGAAGCATCAGTGAAAGACGTATCACACCACTTCGCAAGGCGGTAGTCCATCATACACACGAGAGACCTTACTATATATCCTACAAAATGGAAGGTAAATATATATATATATATGATATAATGAATCCATATGTATAAATATATTATAAATCTCATATATATACTTTATATCTATCATCATACCCACTGTGAAAGGTGGTAACATAAGAATAAATGACATCGGTTCGGGAGGCGGTAGTCCACCATACACACGAATGGTGATTTTTAACCCATTAGATTGGCATGGATATGGTTATTGGTCAGGAACATATTACAAAACGTCCACGTATTTGGAAGATACTGAGTTTATTATATCACCATGTTTTAATAAGAATTGAAGGTGGTGGGGAAAGAAATAAAATAATGATTCTTGTAGAATAATATTACATGTTCTTAGAGTATCATATACAGGATAAAACTAAATCATTAATAGGTTATTTTTTTACAAAAACACGGCTTCATGGATGAGGGGAGGGAAGTTGTTAAGTTATTTGGGTAAGGATGGGCTAAACCAAAGAGTTGTGACGGTGTGAAGAATAGAGGATGGGGTGGCCTTTTATAAGTCAGGGAGATGACCCACTTGGTATTTCTAAAATGAATTGATTGATCCTATGTTTTTCTTATGTCTAAAGGTTCCAAAATGGACCATTATAAAAAATTATAGATTTAATGGTCAAAATATACCAATACAGTAGTTCTTATACAAGTGTATAGGTCAGGTTTATATTATTTTCCAAGATCTTTGTCAAGATACACGTGTCCTATAGAGAAATACTGCAAGTTGAGCTCACCACACTCCAATTTCACCTTTTGAAGTAACTGTTGATATCAAATGTTTCAGCCTTGATTAATTAATCATATTTCTTGACATGTTAATTACACTTTGTTTGTTTTATCTAATAACCAATGAATATGTGATTTCCAATCTCAGGTCATCAAGCTAATATTTTTTCAAACTAATTTCATCTATAGCTTGTGATTTTATAACATACTCAGCATTCCTTATCTAATTTCACATACCCAATTAGTATATGAAAAACCATAAAGCTGAATATATTTATCATTTTTATACCTCAAGTCATACTTAAGAGTTCAATTAATATAACATGTAATGATCAATATCTTTTATGTTTGAAGTTAATTTAAATTATTATAACTTGATGATTAATTGTGAATTTAGATGTTAAAAATGACCATAGGAGGAATGAGGGAGGATTAAAGTAATGAAAATGAAGGGGGTTGGTGGTAGAGAATTATGGGGTACCCAATAGCCCAATATCGGGTACCGAGTAGTCTCTAGGGGTGGGAGAAGATACTTTGACCCATAACAAGTGGTTCGTGCATAAGGAGCAAATATCCTATGGTCAATGAATGGTGGATGTACCCCAATCATGCACTCAGTAGGTATAATTTTAATTTTTTTAAATTAAATTAAGTGAAAAGTTTCATTTTATGAATTTTATTTATATCTAAAAGCAGGGCTTTGATATTTCTTGAAGAGGATAACCCAACAACCGCTCTCCTCATTTTCCCACTACCTTTCCTCTCCCAAATCATCAATCCTTCCCTCTTTAAGTTTGATATTTCATAGGATATAGCTCAAATATTTTTTAACAAGCCTATGGTTAGACCACTTTTCCTTCCTCTAATTTCTACTTCTATATGTATGTAAATTTTTTTTTCCAATCTTCAGGTATCTTCTATTGTTCATATATTTAGTCATTTGTGGAGATTTCTTCCTTTTATTTTATTCAAGTACCATTTAACATGTTAATGAGTAGGATGCCCCTACTATCCAACATACTATAATAGTGTTTATGTTAGTATAGACATGGTGTAGAGTGGTATTTAACTGAAATTACGTTTTCTAATAAAAATATCTTCTTAAATTATTATCCTATTAAATTTATTTAATTAAAAGGTTGTTGGATTTCCGGTTATGATTTTCAATTGTTCTTTGATGAAATTTCTTGGGTTGAATTATGTTGTTCACTATTATTTACTCTAAATCCTTGATATGAGCTATTTATCTTGCATATTATGAGTTGGTTCACTGTTTATTTGTGCTCTAAATTGATTTCTACAACATATTGTAGTATATTGTCTCTATAATTAGGATAAAATTGTACAAAAGGTAAATACATAAGAAAATCCCACCACAACTTCTTTATGCTGGATCCTCAAGTTATAAATTTTGGAAATACAATAAAATATGTTTTGTATTGTATGATATACCCTATGTCATGGCCTATGATAATCATGCGATGCATACTATAGATTATGATATCCTCATATCATATATTGTAGTGATCCTAACCTTAGTAGCCTTAATCTAGTGCCTAAATTATTACATTGGAATAAGATATAAGGAATCTCAACTCAAAGGGCCGAATAGTTTAGATATCTTAGTAAACTAGATACATACTTTAGTCCCATATTACATTTGAATATATAAAATACAAAACATTTTTTTTCTTCTGAGAATATAATTATTCCCTCTAGAATATGCCTACGTATCAGTCATTGTAAACTTCATGGAATTCGGGGGAAATGAAAAAATAATAATAGTGAGGTCAAATGATCATTAAGGGTTAGGTACAATGAAAGCTATCATGAATTAATAATCATAATCAATATGAAAAGGTAAATAAATCAAGACACATTTCATTTAATCAATAAACAGAAAAGGAAGTGCATCCAAAGATAATATAAATATGAAAATTTCATCGAGAATAATCAACATGCAATGGTAAATATCTAAACACGCATGAAATTCAATCAATAACTTGACTATCATAATTATATAAGGAATAATATACATGGAAATGCAAATAACATAAAAATATGCCATTTAATCAATGAACTAAGAATGAAATGCATCCATAAATAATATAATTGTGAAAATATCATTGATAATAATAAAAAAAATTAATTATGGAAATTCTTAATTATTAGACACCAAGATATCAATAATCATGATACGTATTCCAACACGAACTTTTATAAGACAATTTATTCTATAGGTAAAAACCTATTTAATGCTTTCTTAAGTTGATTGCCTCATGAGACATACTGATGCATCAAGGGGATATATAATTTTGGGCACCACCTGTCACTGTAGGTCCAAAACATTATTTTTATTTTGAATAATCAATTTAATCCATGTCCAATGTGCCTTATCCTGAAATATCCATATGGTTTAATGAATATAGATTTATTAGTATTTCCATATATAAACAAAAAACTTTCAAAGTAAACACTTTGTGTAGTAATGATATATGGTATAAGAAATAACCATATATATGATAAATAATAAAGATATTAAGGGGAAATTTAATATCCAGTGATAACAAGATATTGAATAATTCATGGGAAATTTAATGAAGGTAAAAATGAATCAAGGAAGTGAATGTCAAAACTTTCCTTAGTCAAACTGATCATAAAACATTCTTTTAAAGAATAAGGATGGTATTAATATAATATACACACATTATAGTAATAATAAGTGGTTGTTCTTGTCGATAAATACACATACCATAAATGTATTTTAAAAAAAAAATTATTTAAAATGTCCTTTTATTTTTAAAAATATCTTTTTTAAAAAGATAAAACATTATGAATATCCTTTTCTTTGAAAATCACATTTAGAAACATAAAATTTCCATAATATTGAGACAAATTTTCTTTTAAAAGTAACAATATAAAATTGAAAATAAGCTTCAAAAAAAGATGTTGGATAAATTTTTACATGAAATAAGAGAAAAAATAACATTTATTTGGCATCATAAAAATGTTAGAAAGATCCTTGTTCTAAAAATGACAAGAAGATTCCTTTCACATTTTTAGTAAAATTGAAAAGGGAATTATTTTTGAAAAGTAAATTATTTTGAAATGTAAATAAATATTTATTTGAATTTTTTGTGTAAAAATTATTTTAAAAAATCATTTTTATGAGGATAATAAAATTAAAACATTTTTATAAAACATGGTCTTGGAAGAAAATAGATTTCTGACCGAAGAGAAAAATGAAGTCTGGTTTTCATAACAAAATTTTATCAATTAATTTAACTGAAAAAGATTTGAAAGATTGTACTATTAATTTAAAAAAATCATTAAATAATTATCATATTTATAATGAAATTTTACTTTTAATAACAAACATGAAATTTTATTATGGAAAATGAAGTATGCTGCGATCTTGGAGACGGTAGACCGTATGTACGCATGATTAACGTTTTCATTTTTCAATGATCATTATAGAAAAGAGTTTTGTAATATTTTATACTTATAGAAGTATAAAAATATCATAAATACCATATTACATCTTTAAATATATTCATATATACTGACTATGTGATGTACTGATAAAAAGTGTTCCAGATCGCTTCTTGAAGGCGGTAGTCCATATATACACGAGCGATGTTATAATCTATACTTGGGTGGAAAGGAAAGAAACAAATGAAATATATTATATTTAAATAATGGTAAATATTTCATGAATATCATAATTATTTCATTTATATCACATATAATTATTATATTTAACCTTATCACCTTCCATGTCAAGAATTAGTGAATGATGAATCACATCGTTTCGCGAGGTGGTAGTCTGCCATACTCACGGGAGATATTATCTTATCTCTTATTAAATGTAAGGTAAAAATATATATGATTTAATGACTAAATATGTATAAATATGTTATAAATATCATATATATACTTTAAATCATTCATCATACTCAACCATGAAAGGTGGTAATGGATGAATGAATGACATCAGTTCGTGAGACGGTAGTTTTCCATACACATGAATGATTATTTTGTAACACATTTGATGGAAGTGTAGATTGTTATAGGTCATACCATTTTTAAAAAAATACCTATATATGGAATATACTGAGGTTATTATACTATCATAGTTAAAAATTATTGAAGGATTTGGAGAATGAAATAAAATAACGATGCTCGTTGAAGAACATTACCTCTTCTTCAGGTATCCTCCTTAGGTTCACACTAAAGCATTCCTAGGATGGATTTTTGACTAAAATAAGGCTTCAAGGATGAGGGTAGGTATTTTTGGAAGTTATTCAGGTATTTCATGGCTGAAACAAATAGGTTTGAAGGTTTGAGTAAGATAGGATAGGGGGTTTCCTTTTATAGGTGGGGGAGAGGATATAATTGGTATTTTTGAAAGGAATTGTGTGCTCCCTAGTTTTTCATATGTCACAAGGTTCAAAAAAAGACCATTATCAAAAATTATAGGAGTAATAGTGTAAATATTTTCATTTAATAGTTTTTATATAGGTGTAGAGGTTATTTTTACCATTATCATTTTGTTTATCCCCTAAGTGAACCCATTTTTATCTTAATCACAATAAATATTTTTTACTGTATTCAATGATAATTTTTATAAAAAATTAATTTGGACTTATTATACACTATAAATTATAATTATTACAAATTAAATTCACAAAATAGGATAAATTAAATTTAAATTTAATCTCATATACATGAATAGAAGGTGGGTATTTAAAGTGAAAATGTTCAAAAGTTTATAAAGTATTTTTTAGCTAAATTAAAAAATGAAAATGATTACAAAGACCCAAATTGGATAAATTTATTTATAATTGAAATAATTATACTTTAAACCAAATTCATACAATAATTTATCATTATAAATTATTTAAATGAAAAGGCAATCTATAATTAAAATTCTATATTTCTAACTATCCATCCAAAAATGAAACTTCTCAAAAAAATTACAAAACATATCCCTAAGATAATTTTGGTATTCTGATTTCAAAAATTAATTTTATATTTTCAAATAAATTTTCTTAAATTTTAAAAAATAAATTAAAATTATGTGTGTAAAGCACGACTAATCCACTTTGAAGAAAAATATTATTTTTTCATAAAACATTTTTTTATTTTAAATGATTTTCATTTTATTACTAATAAATAGATAACTAATAAATGATTGTAAAGTCTATATTTTCATAGGTTAGTTAATCCTATTCATACCTGATATTCCCATGGAAAGGTGATGAATACCATATAAAATAATAATATTAGTAGTATATTGTTGTTTTGTAAATCTTGGTCTTGTAGGTAACACAAGCTATGAAATAAACAAGTTGTTTCATGTAAAAAAAATTTAAAATCAGTGTTGTGTTTAACAAAATATATTTAATTTATTTAAAAATAAATATATAATAAAGTATTGGATGTTATATTTTTCAGTTTCGGGTACAAAAGAAATGTGAAATAGGCCATGCCCAACATTTATTTTTTTCGTTATCGATGGTTAATATGATATTTTATAGGATGTTGAATGTCAAGATTAATTAAATTGAATCGAAGAATACATAAAATGGATAATATTTTGAAACCAATCATTGGATCATCATATATCATTTATAATTAATTTAATCAATTAAAGAATTACATTGTGTGAAATTAGTTTTTCATTGATGGATTTGACAATGGATATATGTCATACCATCAATGTGTTGATATAATAAAGGAATGATTCCATATAGCAGGGATTCAAATGTGTTCCACAAAGCTCCCACTATCATTGTTGTAATCTTCAAGTGCTAGCATGGCAGATCCTATTGATTTCACCATTCACATTATTTTACCATGAAAATTGCTTCCAAAGTATTCTCCTTGATCTATCTATACTTGAGAGTGGAAGGTGGATGAATATTGATTTTCATTCTGGGGATAATTCTTATAGAAGTGAGCTCTCTAGGGCTTCGAGAGGAGTCTCTGGATTCATTGTGCACAACAAAACAAATGAATTAGTTCTCTTTGGGAAAATAATACAATTGGGTTTATATATCGATTGGGTTATAAATAAATAATTTCATAAGTTCCCTTCAGTATTTATTTAATCCCTATAGAACCCCATGTCTATAATAATAATAATAATATTATTTATTGACTTTCACTAAACTCATGAATTAAAATTCAATATTATTTTTTCAAAAAATACTCAATTTATATTATTTCTCACCGAACCTATAAACTTAGTCCACCATTCCTCCATAATATTTATCGGGACATGAATAATGAAAATTTATTTATAAAATTAATTAAATTTTAATATTCACCAACAAATAAATAAATATTACAATTACTAAATATAAAATAAATATTTATTAAATATTCCACTCACATAATATTCTCTATAATAACTAGCGATCGAATATATGCGATCAAGTAAATATGAATAATTATTAAACCATGTGCAGAACTAATTTTTATTCACCTTATTAAATAAAATATTATAATATATTATTTTCCTGAGATTCTGGATACACTTAGTGTGTGACCCTCTAGGCCTCTTTTTCAATGGCATTTGGTGAAGTAGCCTAAATTCCAAGGTTAGAATCTAGTAAAAATAAAAGGCACCCATAGAGGAATAAGTTAATGATACAATGACATTATATCTCATACAAATTCTTACTATGTAATATAATCCCTTCATCACAATATATGTAGTCAAGTAGGTTGCATGCAGATGCCATAAACATAGGTGTTTGATGTTGTTTTCTTAGAATTTAAGAAAATAAAACTTGCTTATAGAAAACCATGGCATGGATTTATTTATGATATATCATTTCCATCAAAGGGTTTAAGATATAAAAATTTGATAAATAACAAAAGTGAAAAATCCTTTCCTGTATTATTTATTAATGATATATTACTCATGAGGATCCCAACGTATCACACCGCACTGCGAACATATGTCCTTATAGTTTTTATCAAAACATCAAAGTACAAGACTTGTATTACTCATTAATAATAATCTTAATGTATAAGGATTTATACACACATCTATAGATAAGAACATATAATGACACATATAAATGTGGATTTCCTATTGGAGGGTCTCATTCTAATAATATCCCACTCAGGATATTACTAATGGAATACAACATGATAAGGTGGATCAAATTTTTATGAGTATCCACACATGATATCTTATATAATTTGTGTCCTTATATTCATTTAATCCATCCATTTAATTTATATTTAAGAATATTGTTGTGGAACTTATGGGTTCTCATTATAGTAGGGAACTAAAATGACCTTCCAATGTGACAACTTCTCCAAGGATATTAGCACATATTATGTTACCCAGAAGAAGAATTATTATGTGATTAGAAGTTTATAAATATTCAAAACACTAAAAACAGGTTATCATAAATTACATAAAAGTTGGTTCTTCGGAACCAACTCAAATAGACTTCGAGTTTCACTAGATCCAACGAATAACAACCTTCTATTAATTATCTCTTTCATGATACTCATTCTTTTACTTAGACATGCATTTAGTCAAGGGGTTCACCATGTTTTCATTTGTTAGAAATCTTCTTACTAAAATTGCACCCCTTCGATTTAAATCCCTAAAGATGTGATACTTCTGGTGTAAGTTATTTTTCCATTAGTGTAACCTTGCCTCTTTTTCAAGAGCCACCACTATAGTGTAATCACTATACAATGTGATAAGATCTTTACTTCTATGTACCACATAAATTCTCGACAAATATTTTGGATCCAAATGGATTACATAGATTAATTAGAAGACTCTATATTCGTACACTCCAATGTACAATCAGTGACAATCAGCTTCTTTGAACTCTTCCATCTCATAGCTCCTCCATTGAGATAGAATACTTTTCCTAACAATGCCTTCAGATCATTCTAATCTATTGGAAAACTAGCATCTCTTTACCCATGATGATTAGCTACTCATCTCCTCCATACACCTAGAACATATCAGTAGTTCTTCTCATATACCTAAGGAAAGCCTTAACAACATATAAATGTTGTAACTAGTAAAAAAATGGGTTTTCACGTCAGGTTTTTTGTTTCTAATGTCTCTTAGTACGTGATATTATTACAGGATGTGTTTTAAATATGTTTTTTACATCAGTTAAAAAAAGAAACGTTGAAAATGAATTATTAGGTCAGTATTTCACATCAGTTATCAAATAAATTATATGAAAAATTGATTTGTTTTTACAAAAATCATTTCAATCCACCTATCCAAAGTAGACAAGAATAGAAAAATGCTGGAAAAACAATAAAAACAAGACAAAAACTATGTAGAAAACAAGAATAAATATCTATAGAACAACCATAAAAACACATTTATAATTATAAATTTCAAGATTAAAATATACAGTATAAATAAACTAAAATCTAAACACACCTATAAAATGATTTTCCCATTCAATTTTCAAGTTTCTCATTTTCTGTGTACTATAATAGTAAGGGTTATAGAAAATATACAAATAAAAATAATTCATTTAACATGTAATCTCAATAAAATAATTCAACTATTATGGACATTTTTATAATCAAATCTAACATGTTGGAACTTTATAAATATCCCATTTGAAATTATGTCATATATAAAAATTAAAACATAATATACATATTCTTTTAAAGCTTATTTTTTATGAAAATTCTTTTTAAAATATTTTTTGAATTCAAAATAACAATATTCAGTAATATATCACATGGTTACTAATTGTAAATAAAAATCCACCATTGATTTTACTTATTTGAGCTTGGAACTCTTAATTTTTGGTGGTCACTCGAAATAAATTTGATTCCCTATTTGAAAATAATGTGAATAAAATAAATTTAAAAGTCATTATGACATGAACAAGTATAAAAAATTCAAATTACATGTCCAATACATTCTTAGAATTATTTATCACTTCACCATATATAATGTATAACCATGAAAGTTCCTTATCCATTGGAGAAAAAATACCTAACATCCAATACACACTTATATAAAAGAAAATTTAATGTTAGTGGTTATTATGTTAATAGATATATAACACTCTTTGAGATATATGTTTCATGGTCTTGAAGATAAGGATACATCCAACATTAAATCATTGCATTATTTTTAAACCATTAAACAATTTTAAATGTTGTTTACACTTCATTCATTATCATCACTAGAGGATAAATAAAATATGGGTACATAAATACATATAAAATTATCTTTTCATTCTCCTTATAGGCTGTATAAATATTCCCAATAAAAACAGAAAATAAGTATATATTTTCAATAAATTAAACCTAAGTAAATATTTATGTCAAGAGTTTCATGGAAAAAACATTCATCATGTTAATGCCCAACTGATCTCTAGTTACAAGATCCATGATATTATTTTTCAAAAGTTTCATAGTCGTTACACACCCATAAACACCGTCTTTAAATAGAATCTCATTAACATCCAACAAAAAATCGGAATATGTTCATAATTTACCAAAATTCTAGAATTTGTATACAATTCGTAGAACATTATATTTGTTGTTTTCTATGCAATATTTCATTACCTTTAAAGTATTTTTATAAAAAATATATTAATAGATAAATATTAAAATGTTAAAAAAATTTAAAACCAAAATGAAATAAAAGAGAAAATATACACACTCCTCTATGGTAATATGTTGAGCAATTCAAGATGGACATACTAAAAAGTTACTGATAATTTTTCCAACTATACTCATCTCAATTTTATGTAATGTTACTCCTACTAATCTATTTATAATATCCTATATAGTGGATCTATGATGTTCTATATCTATCTATTGATGATTAATAGTACTTACGATATAAAATATTATCCCACATGGAACAATATGATTCTAGGTATCATCAAAATATGACTCCCAATAACAGGGAAGCTATGGAGGAGGGGTGTAGTAATATGATAAAAAGAGTTGGGTCTATAATTGGAGGTGGAGAAGTTGGAGCTTCTAGCAGAGGTGGAGTGGGATCAACAGTCTAAAACTCTCTTTGCATGTCTGCAAACATCAATTGTACTGAAGCTCTAATCCTATCCTCCATCATTACATGAATATCGTAAACATCATATTTCAATGATTATATTTGTTTTTATAAAAATACTCAATTGAAGAAGATATAGATCATGGAAATAATTCTTATTTATAGATACACCTATTTGGTTTCCTCATACATGAACTAGGTGTTCAAGATTTCACAATACTGTAGGTAAAATATCCCTCCTACCAATAGTTATAAAGACCCCTTATGTGATCTCCTCCTCAAGATAATCCAATATTGAATATTTGAAAAAATATCTTATGAATCACAATATATAAAGAGTCGATTTAACATAAATAAATAAATAATGTAAAAATATTATAATACTCTCAGTTAAAACTCACAACTCTTACATAAGATATTGTCCTTTTTTTCTTATATGACCCCTCTTCAATTTTTCATGTCTAGCATGGGGGATTGGGAAACATATATAGACCCTAATGACTCAGATCTCCGATTTTGATGTTTTTCTACTGTCATTTATTCTTCCAACAACATATCCCCTCCACAAGATAACATATGAGGGTATCCGTTTCTATAATGGAACTATTGATACGATCTCCTTGATTTATTTAAATTAAGAATTAATAATAAATAAATCATTAATATGTTCATTAATATAAAAAAAATTAAAAGGTAACAATGCACTTATTATACATTCTTCTCAACGTCTATTTTCAATAAATTTCTTCCATATATATTCATATACAAATTGATATATATCAGATGGATTTTGATGTTTTCGATCCCCAAAAATGAAATGTTATGTGAGGGATGATTTAAAATACCTCCATCTCTAGGAAGCCAATGATAAACATTTCCAGATAACACCACCAGTATTAGGTATATCATATGTCATCAGATAATAAGGGGGAAAACATATATTACTATAATCTTTTCAAGATAAGTAAAATAATAACAAATTATCTTACCAAAACAGTCTCCCACAAGTGAGATATTTTCACTTTGTCATCACTTCTCCAATCACCAAACTAAACACAAAATTTTATTCTAAACTACATTACTACAAATTCTTGACATATTTTGAATATGGACCTATTAGAATATCAATATCATAAAAGTATACTTGTATCCACTGGCCTTGGATACGAAAAACTGATAATTTTTGTAAATGTCTATTTCCATGTTTAACAACCCCTGAAATCTTTTTTTCTCTTATGGAAGTAGATGTCTCAGGTAAAGAAGGATGAGAAAGATCATCAATAGGATCATGTTTATGTTTCTTCTCATAGGGTCTAGTACTATCTTCTCTAGAAGTATGAGTTAGATTAGATAATTGATCTTTTATTATCCAAAAAATCAAATTAATAAACAATTAGTACACAAATATACAAATCCAACTATTATATACAAATTTAAATAAAAAATGAACAATTATAAAAAAAAAGTAATGTAAGGTAAAATTAGCACATTATTATTAATATTTTTTTATTTAAGTAAAATTATAAAAATATTAATGGGAGTTGAAATGACATAAATTAATGAAATAAAATCAAAAAATGGTGTGTGAATAGAAAAAATTCTCCAACCAGATAGATCATTTTTACAAAAAAAATATATTTTTAATATAATCCTATAAAATATTTTTTTTATTGAATATATTAAATTTAAAATAAATTGTTTTCAACAAAATAAATTAATTGATATGTTACGTAAAGGTAAACATGGAAAACTAAAAAAATAAACTAATATAAAAAACGATTTAACTTATTGGTTAAAATATGTGTTTTAGTAAAGAAAATATAATTAAAATATCTAAAAATTTATGAAATTAAAAAATATAAACCATAAATAAACTTATGTTACCTGTAATATTCGGAATTTACCAAATGATTTTTTTCACAAATTCCTTTTTCATGATTGTTTAATACAGCATAATCCATGTCTATGACGAGCTCATAAATATTTTCAATTAATCCATCCATGTAAGTACAAAGCTCACATAAATCAATATCTTCATAGAGTTTTTCATCACCAACATACTATTTTTTACTTGTAAAACAATAGGCCGCTGCATACCATATTGATAATGAACATAAGATTTTTTTCCACATGTTTTCATGATAAAAGAATCAACTATGTATTACAATTTATTCTTATTAACTACTATCATATCAAAATCATCATGTTTGAAACTCTTTTTATAAATAAACCATTTTCATGTAAACACTAGAAATTGAAATTTAATGTACTCAACATACCATATATCTTCAATGAATCCATAATATAAATTTGATGTGGATGTTGGTTTTTTTTTCATTAGCAATCAAAAATTCATTTCTTCTATGAACAACAATACACTACTATCCTGAACTATACTTATATTTGCCTGATATTTCATATTGAATATATATCTATTAATGTAATACCCATACCATATTATCAAATTTAAACCATAATTCCAACTAACCATCTTAATGTTTCTCATACATCATATCTACCAATCATGTTCTCTTTAATCCTTGGAAAGAAATTTTTTTATTCTCATTCAAAATACACATATGAGTATTATTTATATATCATTTATTCTACACATTAATATGAAATACTATATATGTATGACAATCATCTATGCTAATCGAGATGCATAAATTTACCTTCATAATCTATTCGACTATCAACTATTTGAATTTCAATCCATGGACCCCATTTCCCCCACAATTAACTCATTCAAGTACAGATTTAGGTAAAGATATGGGCTCCAATACAAAAACAATTTCTTGTATAAAAATATACAACATCTTAAAAAAACACTTCTCAATAATGGAGGCTTCATGTCGATATAGATTCTTAACATACCCCTTCAATATATTCATATAAATTTCAAAAGGATACATCCAACAGAGATATAAAGGTCCACTAATATTTATTTCTCATACCAAGAGAACCATTAAATGCACCTTGATATAAAAAAATATAGAGTAAAATACATTTCAAATTGATATATTAAAGAAACTGATTCATTCAACAAAGTGTTCAAAGCATTAGGAGCAATCAACTTATTAAGAGTTGAATTGAAAAATAACACACCTTCTTGATAATCATTTTGAAACTGATGGGAAATATTCCACACATTGCAACTAGTAGGAGATATCCCATCATTAAGTGATAATCATGATATTTAATTCCTTTCAACTTCAAATCCTTTAAAGATACAAAACATTTTATATTTATATAATAACCCTCTAGAACTTTGATATCCTGAAGACATTGAAATAAGATAATTTTTTCCTCTTGGATAATGAATGATATGTCAAGGGAAGAATGTTCACCTTCCAACACTAGTGGGAGATAACTCCAAACATATTCCCATTGAGTGTAAGTCCAATATTTCATTTGAACAATATTTATTATTTCCTTTAATATCTAATAATGTTTTGATCATTATGTCACATATATTATTCTCCACATGCATAACATTAATGTTGTTTTTGACTTTCTTATATCTTCAATATGATGGCTTAAAAATATTGACCATTTCATACAAATATTTCTATCATTACTATATTTATGGGTCTTTCCAAATGTAAAATAAATTTTTTGAACCCTATCAAATTACTAATCAGTGGATAAAGCGTTTAGAGAAATATAAATTTCATTTGAGCTATTTAATTCTTTTTTTAATCTTCTATAATAGTGATCCATAGAAAAAATATTTTGATGACCCTTTTATACTTTTTTTCTCCCATGATGCAATTGATAATATGATTTTTTTATAAATAGAACAAGCTTTGTTCCCCTTAAAATTGTATCTAGACAAGTCTCCATAAGCTAAGAATTCATTTATAGTGAACATATTCAATGGATGTAGTTATAAGTATTACATTTTATAAGAATCTTACACCCTTATACCTTCCTCCCATAATAGTTTCAAATCATCAAATTAATGGTGATAAGAAAACATCAATATGATTTCCATTTTTTTTGTCCAGATATCATTAACCTCAACATGACATATATTCGATTCATACAAAATTCTAGAGATAAGTTATAAATTAACAATAATATAAACCCTAGACTATATGTGTTATTAAGGATTTTATATGGATTCATTCTATCGGTGCACAATCCAAGTATGATATTTATAACATTATTTTCAATTATAAGAAATGAGTGATCAATTTTCTTCCACAATGGAAAATCATCTAGAAGCTGTAATTTTACATCACATATCTGCTCATCTTTATTCCATATTGACGTTTTTTCATCATGTGAATTTACAAATACAAATTTCAATAAACCCATTATATAAAGATACCAAAATGTGTTATATTGGGTCTTTGTAACTTCTAAATCAAAATTTGATTTTTCTTTTAACATATACCGTGATGTCCCACATTTAAGAAAACCTAAATGAAATTCATATTCCTTCCTATATATCACACTGTCATTCAGAAATACATGTAAATTTTATATACCCTAATTCCATCGAGAAGGGAATTTTCTTCACTTTATAATGTAAATATGGCAGATCATTATCTTTAGAAAGAATATATTTCCAAAATTGTAGAAAAAATATAAAACTCATGTCACTCTCTCCTTATTTCCCCTTAATGTTAATTAATAATAAAAATATAAAAAAAACAATAAATTCCATAAAACCATAAAATTATGGTTTTTTAGAATCTCCATATATATGCTCATTTTTTTATTATTTTTCAATTGCCTCTACTGCAATCTAAAAAATCATTTATTCAATTTTATCAAACATATCATCCTGAAAACATCATCAATAAGTGATATGAAATTCAACCCAATTTCTCCATGCCAAATTAAAGGTATATAAGTCATGTTAAGACCATGAAAGATTAAATAATATTTGACCTCTATGCTTTTAAACTTCATCATGTTAAAAAATTTCAGGCATGGACAAAAAAATCATGACTTTGTTTGGAACATTTCATTTAGAAAATTTGAAAAAAGCATCAACGCCTTCCTAATATTCATATATTTTTAAAAGTGTCATAATTTATCTTTTACTAATTATTGTCTATAAAAAAATATCAAAAATATATTTCATGCCAACATAAACAAAGTTTAAATTTATATCAAAGATTCCATAATTTCAAAGAAAAAATTTTAAAATATAAACAAATATATGTGTATTTGAAAATTATAATTATAAATTATATACAATAATCGAATATAAGTTTAAATATAATTGGTAAATCATAATAAAAAATTCCTATAAGTAATTTAAAAAAGAAAATATTGTTAAAAAATTCTCTCATTTTTCATTTTCTTCTTAATAAAATTAAATGAAACTTGAAATTGAATATTATTGACCAGAATCCAAATCAAGTGTAAATTTTTCATTTAGATTAGTATCTTTAACATAAAATTTTCTAATAATTTTTTTGTATGAAAAATCTGAAAATTATTAGTTGAAACATAAATTCTTACTATAATATAATTGTATATAGAGTTCAAACAATAGAATGAGGAATTTGTAATGAGGTATATATATATATAATAAATATTTTATATTATTTATGTCTAGTATATTATGAAAATTGTGAAAATCATATTACATACTATGTATTCTATGAAAATATGTTTTATTTTAATGTTACATACTAATAACCCACATTTTAAATATTACATTCTACATCATTTGATAGAATAAAAATCCAAATTTATTTGGAGAAAAATGCTTTTAGTTTGAATACCATGTGATACCTTTGTAATTCCAGAAAAATAAATCAATTATAATATAAAAAAGATATGTAAACGTACCAATTGATAGTTTGGTTTATGTATCCACCAATAATTTCAACAATATATTTACTATAACTCATAAAATGAAAAATTCATATTTAATATATGATTTTTCAAGGTAAAAATATGCTCATGCCAAAAGAAAAGTGTTGATATGCATATACACTACTTATATGATATTTTATATTTAATTATATTGAAATTTAATATATATATATATATATATACATTATATTTTATTATTACTATGTCAATAATAAGTTCATAACAATAATTTAAATTTATCCATATACACAGAAGTGTATGCATAAAAAATGAATGATTCAAAAACATCATCCAAATAACAAAATTTTTGAGATTCAATGAATAAATTTAACATGGGATGTAGTATAAACATCTAGGAAATAATTTAGCTCAAATGAATTTAAATTAAAAAACAACAATATTAAGATAAATTTATATCCACATACCTTTCAATTAAATCAATTCATAACTAAGGTATATGAAGACGGTAATGCATGATTTGAGATGAGAATATCTATATTCGAATTTGTAATGAGGAGTTCGATGAAATATGAGGGATTAAGAATATGGTAATGTAATATTTGAGAACATGACATAGAATAAAAATCCAAAGTTACGACTTTGATTCCATTTAATGAATGAAATATATGATTGATGTGTGAGGCTTACCGGAGATTCGAGAAGATCAAACGTGCCAAAATGAGGCTGACAATATCTGAGGATCAATGGAGATGAAAAATATGAGATTTCAGTCCACCAAATCATAGAAATGATGGTTAGTGATTCCATGCAAGGGAAATGTGTCTACTATTGAGAGAGATAATCAAACTAAAATGATTTAAACGAAAGATACATGAAATTTTAAATGTTATATAACATTGGTTATATTTTAACCGACATTTAAAATCATTTTTTCACATTAGTTAGATGATAACTGACATGATAAAGCAATATACCTAGATTTTTTACATTGTTTATCATGTACGAAACATAAAAAATCTCATTAAAAACTTTATCATGTGGGTTATATAATAACCAAAATGATAAATCAAGATAAATGGGGTTTTCATGTTGTTAAAGAGTAGACAACATGAAAAAACCAATGTGATAAATACTTTTTTTACTAGTTTGTTCTCCAGTATCTTCTTGACATCTACTAACTATGCTCAATGCATAGGAAACATCAAGTCTATAACATAACATGACATACATCACTTATCCTATCGTTGAAGTGTATAATATCTTACTCATTATATATTTCTCCTTTTGTGTCTGGAGACACATTTTCTTAGAGAAATGTGTACCATGTGACACTATAACCAATACCATCATGGATTGTTCCACACGAAATCTATTTAGTATCTGGCCGATGTATGTACTTTGACATAGTCCAAACACCCTCTTGTAACTATCACGAATGATCATGATCCCTAGAATATAGGCTACTTCACTTTAGTTGTACATTGATAAACACTTGTTTAAATAGTCATTAACATACTATAAAAATGGAATGTCATTTATTATCAGTAATATGTCATAAAAATATACTACAAGGATAAAGACTACATTCCCAATAAACCTCTTATAAACCCAAGGCTTGTGTTCGTTCTTAATGAAACAAAATTATTTTATAGATTCATCGAATCAAGTGTTCCATGAATTGGATGCTTGCTTCAATCCATAAATGGATCTCTGGAACATGAAAATATTTTTGTTTTGACTAGGAGTCACAGACCCTTTTGGTTGTGTTAAGTAGACATCTTATTGAAGGGTCCCATAAAGGAAAGACGTTATGACATCCATCTGCCAAATTTCATATTTATAGTAAGCTACTATATCAAGTAGTTTTCTATTGGATTTAAAAATGGTAACTGGTGAAAAGGTTTCATTATAGTCAATTCCTTGATAATGATTAAACCCTTTAGCCGCTATAATTTCTTAATAAGAATTTACTTTACCTTCCATGTTCAGTTTTCTCTTGAATGCTAATTTTCATCCTACATGATTTACATTTACTAGCCCATTGACCAGAACCCAAACTTGGTTATAATACATGGAATCTATTTCAGAATTCATGGATTCTTGACATCTTATAGCTCTTGATCTCTTTATTTCCTCTTTTTAGGAGAGTGGTTTATCATTTTCTGGTAATAATCATTCATTATCTTCGGTGACTAGAAAACTACGTCTCTCTAGTCCTCTTACCTCTCTTGTACTCCTACGCAATACATGTGTTTTAAGAACTACTTATTTCATAGGGACTTGTGCATTCTATTACTCTTCTTTATTTTTTGTATATTTAGCATCAACTTTATCAAAGTGAATATTTCTCCCACTATCTTTTTTGAGGATGTGCTCCCTCTCAAGAAAGATATCTATTCTGTTGAAGATCACTTTCTTGTCTGAGAAGTTTCATAGGTATTATCTCTTTGTTTCCATGAAATACCCTAAAAAGACACACTTTGTGCCCTAATGTGATTGTATGTTTTTTGAGAAGGTCTTTACAAATTACTCTCAACCCCTTATACGTATATGCAACAAAATAGGTTTTTTCCACTCTATAACTCAAGAGGAATTCCATTTTATTCATTAGTTTATACTCAGTTTGGTGTGTATGCCACAGTATTAAATGCATATCCACGATAGGATAATGGAAGATCTAAATGACACATCATTGACCTTACCATGTCTAACAAGGTTTGGTTTCTCCCTTCCATAACACCCTTCTACTATGGTGTGTAAGGTGGAGTGGGATGAAATAAAATCCCAAACTCCCACAAAAAGTTGATTAAATATTAGTTTAGATATTAACCACCTTGATCTGATTAAATATTCTTTATCTTCTTTCCAAGTTTATTCTCTACTTCATTCATAAATTATTTTAATTTTTCAAAGTGCTCATACTTATAACTCATTATGTAGATATAGCCATATCTACTCAAGTCATCAGTAAAATTTATGATGTAAGAATATCCACCTCTAGGTTATACAGGAAAAAGTTCACACACATAAGTGTATGCCAATCCTAGAATCTATGTGGCCCTTTCCCCCTATACATCAAATGGTTGTTTAGAAATTTTTTACTTCTAAATAATAATGACAATTTTTAGGTGGTTTTATATCAGAATAGTCTAAAAAACCATCTTAACAGAGCTTTATCGAACGTATGTCATTTATATGACCAAGATGGTGATTCCATAGATGGGTGTTACATGATTCATGTGAACATGATTCTTTTTCAATTTCCAATACTTTTTTTCATAATTCAATACATAATGACCATTATTTAAATATTCTATACCATAACATTTGTTGTCTTATATAAAATAAACAACTGTTTTTCCAAAAATTAAAAATAAAACCATATGCATATTTACCTGACATAGAAATTATATTCTTGGTAATAGTTCCTACATAATAACAATCCCTTAAAACCAATATAATTTTCATTATAAATTAATGGCGGCAGTCTACAATAGCTAGAGAATCTATCCTTACAGCATTAGAATCTCACAAACCAACCTCTCCTCAAGCAATCATTATAAATCTAATTAGTTTTTTCATTTGGAAACACATGTGATCACCACAAGACATATCTAATACTTGATATGTAGATATTGAAATATTACACTTTATAAATAATGAACCTTTATCTTCCCTTTACTTCTGGGAGTTTTTCTTCTTCCTGTGTCCTTTTTTACCACATGCACAACAAACTGCGTCCATTTCTTTTCCCTGCCTTTTGATCTTCCTCTTCTTGGAAGGACAATGCTCTTGAGATTCAAAATTGTTATAAGACTTTTCCCCCCTTTTCCTATTTATTTCGTTTCTTATTCACCATAAGGACCATAGGTTTATCACACCCCACAACCTTATCCACTCGGTGAATTAATGTAAGAATTTCTGAATGACACTTACCATTATTTCTCAAATTATAATAAACAAAAAAACTGAAGAAGGTATTGGGTAGTGAAGAAATAATGAGATATGTTTCAATCAAATCAAGGAAATTAATCCATATGATTTCTATGTTATCAATTTAGCAAATAATTTTGACTACACGAGGCCCATCTTGCATTGACTCTCCAAGAATAGTTTTAAACATTGCATTGGAGATCTCATATCTCACTTGTCCCTTCTTCTATTGATAAAGATACCAAAGGTGAGCCATCATGATATACACATCCATGACCACGTGTTTCTTTAAAATATTATTAGTTATATATGATAACATAAAACATTTAATATCAATAGCATCATTAAAATGTTTCTCATAGATAGAAAACTCTTCCTTACTAGCCTCATTAAAAGGCGCATCAAGAATAGGTTCTTCCAGCACATAAAATTTGCTTTTATGGCAAAGGACAATGTGTAAGCACCTTTTCTATTATTGGAAATTTGTTTTCGTGAGAATATTATCATTCTCATTTATATATTGTAGTTATATATTCGTTATTATTCTTATTTTTATTTCTATAAATAAGAAGAGAATTTTTTGGTACTTAATCTGATAATTTATTGAAAAATAAATAAATATAATATTTATTAATCTACCACAATTTTATCCAAACCCAAAAACCCTCACCATTGGATTCATAATATTTCGTTTCTTGGACATTATAGAGGAAAAGATCCATATTACCCTTCTCATAACTCCAAATTTGGTTGGATAAGAAATTTGAGGATTTTTTGGTAGGCTTTCTAAACACCAACTACATTAACTCATATTTCCTTGATCTTTTTAGTGGACTACCCAATCCTAAAATCCTTAAATTGGATTTCCTGAACCCTTGACTCTTAGTTACACAAATTCCTTCTTTATTAGTCAACCAATTGATGTGAACTATGTTAATTCAACCCAAAAATTAAAGTTAGAATTCCATGATAATTAAAATCTCCCACCTTTGACTTGTCAATTAATTTGAACTATGATTTGATTTTAACTAAAGTAGTGGAAGGCTATACCAACATAATATATAATTGAGAAATTTTATCTTTTATGCATAAATTTACAATTATTATCTTTATTACATTATTTTTAATTTTAAGTGGATTTACTCAAGTGATTTACCATTTCTTAGATAATACATATTAATAATCCAATCTACTTTAGTTCTATATTGTATGCTTGTTAATTAATAAATTCATGTGATCGTGATAAAACATCCTTAATGAAATATCCATGAAACTATAATGAAATAAAATATTAAAGTGGTATGATCATGGGATTTTACTAATTTTTAGTTTATCTAGTGGATGATAAACTAATCATTAACCTAGGGGAAAACACATTGAACCATTAATAATTCATGTTGAAGCTTTCCATATGTCCACCTATGTATCTCTATTGGGTTGGTTTCACCTCAACTACAAACTCGAACCACATCCACTAATTTGGGAGGTTCGTCCATTACATATACATTTACTCACATGCAGGTAAGGGGAAAGGGTATACTTAAAAAACAATGGGCATACATATCCTTACATAATAAGAGGATATATGGAATGCAATCCAACAATATAATTTTATAATAAATTAAAAGAAAACAATCACATAAAAAGGTCTAGTCTAAGCTCATGATCATCCACATGTAAATAATTACGCATTTAATAAAATAAGAATTTAATTATAATAATTCTTATTTATTAAAAATCTCACTCAAATCAATTAATTATATTTTTAATTCACATTTATTTTTTCTTAATTATCATCCAAATTTCCTTGAGATTATCATCCATCATAATATTAAAAAATTAAAAAAATTATTTAAAATTAACCATGTGTATAAATGTACAATGGAGGTACCACGGTGAGTACCCATCTGAACTACCAAACATGTATTATACTTATATACTATTTAATAGTGTGACATGTGAAATACATGATTTATCACATACTTTCATGATATAACCAATCAAATTAATGATTACATGAATTACATTATTTTTTTTCATATGTTATTCTTCAATTCATGTAGAGTTATAATTATAATACAACACATAGATGATATGAAAATCATTACATTACATGGAAATTAATTAATCATATTTGTATATATTAAAACCCATCACATGGGGTGTCCTGTCAACTTAATGAACACATGAAAGTATATGTTGATAAGTTTTTCGTAGTATAATAAATTAATTTTTGATTCTGCATAATTTGGTAAAAGTACATGGCCTGTACATTGGAGCTACATGATGTTTTTTTCTCACCATCTATCCATGGAACATGCCTAAGGAATCAGCATGTAACAATTCCATGAAAAAATTAGAGTACACATTGTGTATGAGGGATACATAGTGTGTGATCTCTGAGTTTTATTGTCACCAGTCAGGTAGGCCTTGTAATAAGATATACAACCCATCTGTGACTTAAAGGACTACATGCCATGTACATCATTTACATGGAATGTAATCTGATTGGTGATTCTTCATACTGACCCAGTCAACACATGGGGAAAAATTAAATACACCACATGTAATAAATTCACACAAATTTTATTAATTCTGAATTAATTCTTATGGAATTAAACACTAGTACGTGACATGTACCTCCAAGTTACATGGTGTGTACCTCTGAGTTACATGGCGTGAACCTATGATTTACATAGTGTGTACACTAATGTTATCTAGCCATATTCTTTGGCACCTCTACATGAGATCTTTGAATTTTTTTCATTCATAAAATTAATTTATTTGATTATATTTATGATAAAAAAGAAGAAGATATAGACCTTACAATTTTGATTAAATAAGGATTAAAATTTAATTGAAAAAAAATAACATATGAGTAAATCAATCAAATATAGTTAAATAATTTTAAATAATTATGTGACCACTATTATACCACTTGTAGGTTTCGAGCACATTAGAAACTTGTGATGAGTCATTCCAAGGTTTTCCTTTTTTTTCATGGTTGATGATGAATATGAGATTTTACACCACATTGAACACCATGATCAAGGGAATTGAATCAATAAACAAAGACAAGAGATAAAGTAATAGAACCAAGAGAAAGATTATCACGTATTATATTTAATTAATTTAATAAATTAGATAATTAACTTGCATGAAATTATTTCTTCATTGATGGATCTGAAAATGGGCCTATGTCGTACCATTGTAGAGCTATAGGAATCAAGGACATATTCTTTCTAGCAGTGATCCATATGTGTTCCACAAATCTATGAACATTTCCATATGAATATCCAAGAGCTAGCACGCCAAATCATATCGCTTATTTCATTCACCTTTGATCACCCCAAGAATTACTTATAATGTATTCTCAATCAACTATCTAGACATTAGAGTTGAAGGTGGAGGAAGATTGCTCTCTGGTCTTGGGAGAGTTCTTGGAGAAGGTAGAACTCTATGGTTTCGAGAAGATTCTCTATATTTTTATGCACGAAAAAACAAATTAATTTTCCCCCTTTGAAAAAAATTATATAATTGTGATTATATACCCCTAGTGTAAGAAATAAATAATTTCACAAGTTCAGTTAAATATTTATTTAATCCCCATAGAACCCCATGTTTATAATAATAATAATAGTATTTCTTGATATTTGATATAATCACAAATTATAATTTAAATACTATTTATTCAAATAATATACAATATATATTATTTCTCATCGGTCCTATAAACATGGTTTTAGATTCATCCAAAGTATTTATCGAGACCTAAATAATGAATATTTATTTATTAAATAAATATAACGTCATTATTGACCAATAAATAAATAATTATTATATTCACTAATTAGAAAATAAATATTTATTTAATATTCCCTTCACATAATATTCTCCCAAATAATAGGTTATGAAATATAAATGACCAAGAAAACAAAAATAATTATTAAACCACATGAATGAATAATATCAATTAAACTAATTAAATTATAAATAATGATATATTCATTAACTGAGATTCTGGTTACACTTAGTGTGTGACCCTCTAGGCCTCATTCTCAGTGGAATTAGGTAAAGCAGCCTAAATTAAAAGGTTAGCATCTAGAAACATGACATGGCACCTGTGGAGAAAGATGTTATTACAAAAATTACATAATACCATATATGGGAAATTATTGTGTAATATTATCCATTTATTATGAAATCTCTAATCAAGCAGGTTAAATGCTTGTGCCATAAACCTATGTATTTGATGTCTCTTTATTTTACTTTTCAGAAAATAAACATTACTATAGAACACTAAAGACATGGATTTATTTAAACTATATCATTTCCATTAAAGGGCCTATGATATCAGTTTCCGTTAAAGATCATAAGGTAAAAATAATTTCTCACATTATTCATTAATGCAATATTTCTCATGGCACACCCAATATAACATCCCTCGCTGCGAACATATGTTGTCACTATTTTAATCAATACCTCAAAGTAAGTGACTTATAATAATAATTAATAATTATCTTAAAGTCTAAGGATCAATAAAAACATTCTCAAATAGGAACATCCAATGACATATATAAATGTCGATTTCCTATTGTTGGGTGTCATTCTTATAATATCATGCACTGGATATTACCAAGGGCATACACCATGAGAAGGTGTGTGTTCTGATTTAAAATCAATATTTTAATTAAAAACAAGTGTCACATACTTAAAATAGAGAAAATGTACTCGTATTATCTTGATAATTTAGGGAAATGGTCCATAAATAATTTTTGACATATAGGAATCAACCACACATCTCTCACACACTATTCCTGTTATGACTCAAAGTGTATGTTTTCAATTTAAAATTTACATTTTAGTTCAAAATTCATGATGATTATTGAAAACCAATAAAATTCACTTGGATAATTATGACAATTTAGTAAAATGATCCATAAGGTATTTGTGTTGAATAAAAATAAACCACACGTCAATCTAACACACAAAGTGACTGGTATGTCTGAAATAGAATGTTTTTATTTTAAATCAACATTTTAGTACCAAACAATCTTCACATACTCAAAACTGATAAAACATGCTCAGTTTGTCTTGATGCTTTAGTAAACTGATTTATAAGATATTTTTGACAAGTAGGAATCAGTCGCTTGTTAATCAGATACATGGTGTGCCCGATATGAGCCTTGTAAAATTTCTACCCAATCTACATCCCAAGTCCCTTCCCCACTCCCCATATCTCTTGTTCTTATCAAAATATCGAAAAAAATCCCCTTAACGAGATTCTCAAGGAGGTATATTCGAGAGGTAAAATCCTCTTCCTTTTCCTTTTAATTTCATTTCACGTTATTTTCATTTATTATCCATAACTTACATCTCCTTATTCAAATATCATGATGACTCTAGTACATTATATATAATTCAATTTTATTATTCTAATAGAAGAATCTAGTATCAATCCCATTCTCCTCCCCCTTTTATTTTAAAAAATGGAAACGTTGTCTGTGAGGTATTGTTTCAACACCTTCAAGGATGAAAAGTATTCATTTTCATTCATTATATTTGATGTTATTCATGAAAAAATTTAAATGGGTGAAATATATTTTAAAATTTATATTATAAACTATTTTTAATTTTGGATGTAACATAATTTCATAATAAAAATGTTTTAAACAAAATTAGTTTGTTGTGATCAAAAACTGTTTAAATTAATCTAAACGAATAATGTTAACATGTTATCTAATGATTCATCCTCATACTATATAACCAAATGATATATATTACCATTTACACTTATTTATGTTCATTAATAACATAAAATTCCAACTCTAGTAAATTATACCCATTTTATATGAACTTCATTACTAAAAAAGTGAACCGATCATGGAAAACAAGAAAACAAATTCTCCCAAATGATGAAATTAAACACTATAAATCATAAATAAGGACGTAATGAACATAATAAAAAAAATAATGAATCAAATAAATGTATATAAAGTTATGAAGTAATTAATTAGTGGATTTAATTTTATTATCCATGACATTAAGGTCAAGTGCAGAACACATTCGAACATAAGGTAAGGGTTTTCTTCCAGAACCTTCATTTTCATTCGGGGTATGCTTTCTTTCTCTATAAACTAGTGTGATTATTTATTTCCTTTGAATAATTATTATAAATTGTATGTATGCATTACAACCTCATCATTTATCTTTATTTTAAAAGAATTGTATTTTTTTTAAAAAGGTTCCCTTCTCAATCCTTCCCGATACGAAAGCCCGATTAAAGGGAAAATCTAGATTTCTTACACATTTTCAAGTACCATATATAATATATTTCAAGAAGCCATTATTTTTATGAAATCAATAATTTTGTTATGAAAATATATCTTAGTTCATTATTGGTTTTATAAAAAAATTTCAAAAATAAATCTTCTTTTAATGTAAAAAAGAGTAATTCACTCAAGAATTCCACGATGATTTTATAAGGGTATTTTCATCTATTTCAACACCATTATTGATTACTCTGTTTAAATTTGTGTAATATTTTATGATATTATATACTGTATTTTAATGAATTTAATTTTATTAGTTTGAAAACGGATTTTATATGTTGATATTATTCACCATATTACTCCAAAAGGTTAGTGATTATGTTTACTGATTTAGGAATGTTATTTAAAATTGAAATGTTATTTTCAATATAAATGTATATTTTTTTTATGTTTCACCCATTTGATATAAGGAATGAATTGAACTTATTATGTGTTGGGTGGTGCCTTCTATAGCCCCTCGGTACATCGACAGTTTTCATGAGACAAACTACATTGGGTATGGGATGACGTCTTACCAAATTATGTATAGTGTCTTGGATGAAGACATGATGGTATTTTTATGATGTACCACATAATACATTCCCTCATTATGAGATTATTATTTCATATTTAATGTTATTATTCAACTAGTATAAAATCCATTGATAATTATCATTTTTGTGTGATTATTTATATGGTATTATTTCTTCAGTTTTTATTTGTTTCATATTATTCTCATGTTTTTGTTTTAATATCATGTTTTTTTAGTTATTCACTTTTCCTTATGGTTTTTTATCTTTTGATGAATTATTACCCTTACTGAGATTTATAGATCACCCCATTCTTATGATTATTTTTCCTATGATTATGAGATAAATTTTATTAATGGCATGAAAAGATAATATAGAATAATAAGAGTGTTTCCAGTGGAGTCTATATGATATATTTCATTTCAAGTTGTAATGTTGAACATATGTATGTATCTTAATTTACAAAGCTACTAAAATATTCATTCCTTCGGGATGCATCTTCATTATTTATATTCCAATGTAATAATATAAGGCATCGACTCTGAGATACTGGGGTCGGGGTCCTTACATATATGCATGATATGTATTTATTTTAAAATCATAAAAACACATCGTTACACGAATTCCATGGAATATAATGTGATGGTTCTCTTCCAATCAAATAGAAAATATATTAAATTATATAAATATATAAGGGACAAATCCTTTCTCAACTTATTCATTAATGACATGTCATTAATGATGCACCCAATGTATCCAAATTCCCTATGAACTGTTATCATCATGGTTTACGAAATACATCTAAATTCATGAGATGAAACATGCCTTAATAATAATCATAAATTATAAGAACCATTACAAATTCTCATAGAAAGGAATATTTGATGAAAAAAAACATAAGAAATTCCTACAAGTGGTTCTATTCTCATAATATCCCATATTAGAGATTACCAAGTGCAAAAATAATTAAAAGAATCCTCTTCTTCTTATGAGTAATCACACATAAAATTTTATGTACTATGTTTTCCATCATAAAAACCTATCCAACAACAGAACATTATATAATAATTTCATCATAGAACATCAAGTATCTTATTATATCGGGGAACTACTATGAACTTATGAATGTGATATATACTCTAAGAAATTATTACATTAGAGTCATACTGAACAACAAACAATAAATAATAAGTAGTTTTATTAATATTCAATACATTGAATTTACATGTAATCAAAGAAAAAATTGTATTTCCGAGGGATACAACTCTAACAAACTCATACTTAGACTAGATCCAACTTCATATAAAATTTGGTCTGCTAGACGTCACATAATAATTATTTGTTTTGAGTCAAGGATTTAGTAAATGGGTCCACCATGTTACCTTCCCGGAAAATTCTAATCACTTCAACTTTAGCTTTGTGAGAATAATCCCATAAGATATGATACTTTTGATGTATGTGCTTCTTCCACTAATGTGGCCTTGGAACTTTTGAAAGATCCACTGATGTAGTATAATCATAGTAGAATGTGGTCAGATATTTACTGCTAAGTACCACATCAATCTCTTAGATGAACATTCGCATCCATATTTATTCTTTAGTTACCTCAAAAGCTACAATATACTATAATTCTATTGTAGAATCTTCAACCACAACATGTTTTGAGATTTTCCAACTCACAATACCTCCATTAAAAGTGAATATTTATCATGTTGGTGACTTCATGCCATCCTGATTTTTTGATAACTAGTATCTACATATCCTCTAATGACAAGTTCCTCATCTCTTCCATAAACCAAAAACATATCCTTAGTACGCATTAGATAATTATGTATTGTCTTGAAAACCATCTAATGGAAGTCACCGGGATTATCTTGATATTTTTATACCACATTTTATTCATAGGTGCGATCTACACTAGTACAAAGAATAACATACATGATTTACCCAATTGCAGATGAATATGGAGTCATTGTCATTATATTTCTTTCATCATGTGTCTGAGGACACATTTTCATGGAAAGATGAATGTCATGTGATGTTGGAAACTATACACTCTTGTATTATTCAATATTGAATCTATTTATTATCTTGTCAATGTATATACCTTGATTTAGTTAAAGAAACCTCTTGGATCTATCATAATAGATCTTGATCCCAAGAATATATGCTCCCTCACCATGTCCTTCATATAATAGAATTTATTCGACCACATAATAATAGAGTGTAATACTGACATTTCATTTTCATTCTGTAATATATCATCAGCATATACTTTTTAGAAAATGAATGCACTCTCACTAAACTGTTTACAGACACATAACTTGAATTCATTCTTTATGAAACTAAATTCAATTATGGACTCATCAAAAAAATGTTCCATGACCTGGATGTTTTCTTTAATCCATAAACGGATCTTTGCAACTTTCATACCTTGTTGTCCACCTTTGGGTCACAAAACCTTTTGGTTTTTTTTCATGTAGACATCTTCCCAAAGGATCCCATTGAGGAAGTATGTTTTGACATACATTTTCTTGATCTCATAACCATAGAAAGCTGTAATGGCAAGTAGAATTCCTATGGATTTAAACATATTAAATGGTGAAATGTTTTGATCATAGTTAATGCCTTGATGAAGTTTAAACCATTTTAAAGCTAGTCACACCTTATAGGTACTAAATTTTCCTTCATTGTCCAATTTATTATTGAATACCCATTTACAACCAATAGACTTTAAATATATTGGAGGGTTTTACCAAATCTATAATTTATTTTGTTATGTGGAATCCATTTTAGAATTCATGGACTCTTGAAACTTGGAAACATATGTGCCACTCACTTCATACATCTTGGTTAGAGGATCATTATTATAAACTAATAATGAGTCACAATCCTTGGTGACTAAAAAACCATACCGATATAGTTCTCTAACCTCTCTAGTAATTGTATGAAATAATTATGTCTCTAGATCAATTTATTCTTCCATGGGGATTTTTAGAATTTGTCCTGATACCAAATCTTGTGTATCTTCAGCATGTAATTCATATAAGTCTATCCCTCTCCCACCATCTCATTTAGAGATAAGATACCCATAAATAAATATGGGACATCTATTAAGCACAAACTTTTCTTTAATGGATTTTATATGTAGTATCCCTTTTTTTAGGATATCCTATAAAAACAGACTTTGTTCCTCAGGGTGAAATATTATTACCTAAAGAGGCCTTAAAAAAATCTTCGCAACCCCCCACATGTATGTAAGACAAAACTTGTTTCTTTTCATTCTATTATTGGTATGATATATTATTTGTTTCTTTAGTTGAACTCAGTTTAGTATGTATTCTTCTATTTGTTATGCGTAACTCCAAAATAATAGTGGAAGACCCACATGAATCATCATTGATCTCACCATGTCCAACAAAGTGTGGTTCCACCTTTCTCTTACACCATTCCACTGAGGTGTATAAAGAGGGGTGATTTGAGATAATATCCCTAACTCCTGTAAATAATCAATGAAGTCCTGATTAAGATATTCTCCACCATGGTTTGAGTGGAGTTTCTTAATACTCGTACGTAGCTAGTTCTCAACTTCATTCTTGTATTCCTTAAATTTATCTAATGAATCTGACTTACACTCAATTATGTAGATATATCCTTATCTACAAAAATAATTAGTAAAATTTGTAATGTATGAGTACCCACCCCTTACTTCAAGAGGATGGTCCACACACATCAGTAAGAACTAATTCAAGAAGCTCTATATCCCTTTCACCATTCCCACTAAATTGGGGATTTTTTTCATTTTCCTTGTAAACATGTGTCCAATAAACCAAGATTTTTTAGTTCAAAATAATCTAAATATACATCTTGATATAATTTTGTCATGCACTTTTCATTTACATGACCTAGCCAGTGATTCCAAAGATGTGTGTGGTATGAGTCATGTGATGTAACTTTGTTGATGATTTCCATTACATGGTTCATGTAATACAACACATAAAGACAACTATTTTAGTGTTCCTTAACATAATAAATGCTTTCATTATAAAATAATAAACATTTATGACCAATTTTAAAAATAAATCCATCTGTATTACGTCTGGATACAAAAATAACGTTTTTAGTAGCTGAAGGTATTTAATTACAACCCTTTGAAACCAATATCATTCAAGTCTGTAACATGAGGTGGTAGTCATTGATAACTATAACAGAAATTTCAGCTTCATTGGATACTTTAATATCTACCTTTCCTCATTCAATATTTCCAAATCTACTTAGTTAATATATTAGAATACATATGTGAGCACCACAAGCTATATCTAATACCTAATTTATAGAAACAGATAAATTGTACTCGAAGACAAACACACCTGAATATTCCCCTTTCTTCATTGGTTGGGGGTAGTTTTTATTTTGGGGTATCTTATTACCACATTTGAAACAACAGAAATCATATTACATTGGTTTCTCCTTGATCTTCCTCTTCTTCGAAGGGTGTGAAGAAGCTTTGGTCTTGAAGCTTTCCACATTCCCTTTCTGTTTTATCACCATAATGATGGAAGGATTTTCAGGCTTCATATACTAATCTACTTAGATAAGAATAGTAAGATTATCTAGAATAGACTTCTCATTTTTTATCATATTAAAATTCACAAAAAATTGGAGAATATTTGAGGGAGTGATGTATGTGCCCAATCCTGTAGGTAGTTTAAACCCTAAAACCTCTTATCACTCAATATATCTAATGAGTTTGACTAAGTGAGGCCTAGCTAGGGAACCCTCTCCAAGCTTGCTCTGAAAGACCACCTTGGAAATCTCAAACTATTCTTATTTATCTTCTTTGTGGTAAAGACCATAGAGGTTCTCAAGCAAGTTATATGCATTCATGTTTTCATGATATTTCATCAGTTTACTATACATTGATGAAAGCATCAAACATTTAAGTTTGATTGCGTCGCTCAATTTTTTTATAGGCAAGGAACTCTACATCACTTACCTATTTAGCAGGTGTATCAGGCATTGAGGATTCTAGAACATATGATTTCTTTCATGTTGTTTCAGGACCCGAAGGCATCAAAACCACTCATGGAAGTTACTTCCTGTTTGGAGATTGTATTTATACAATACTAACCATTAGGATATTGTGGATGATGAACTTAGAATTTTATTATATAATTAAACATAGAATATTATTAGTACTTTTCTTGATTAATAATTAAGTAGGATATAAAAAATCAAATGTTTTATTTAAATCTTATTACATTTAATTAAGTCCCGATATCCCTCACCATTGAACTCAGAATGTCTTTTTTCTTTAGAATTCATGTGGTAAGGATCCCCATTACTTTTCATAATGATCCATACATTGTACATGAAGACCATAATAAAGTAATTGGATAGAAATTATTTCCAAATATGGACTTAAAGCGCATGTATCCATTGTGTGGATTCCTCTATCTTGAAATAATGACTTGGATTTCCTCAATACTTGATATCTCTCAAATATTCCCTAGTTTTTATGGTAAAGAGGTCATTATTAGTGTAGCTTGGGTTGTTAAATATACAGATAACTAAGAATATAACTAAATGCATCTACATTCTATGGATTGTTTTTGGCTATTAAAAGGCCAAATTGAGTTTCATTTGAGATGGTTTAAATTAACACTAACATAACTAATTTAATTCAATTTATTTTAAAGGGTTTATCCTAGGTTATTTTAACGGATGGATTAGATGAAGTTCCTTTTTAATGATTTCAATTTTTTATACTCAAGAGTGACTCATTTAAGGAGATCTAAACAACTTCATTACTTATTGTTTTAATAACAACACAAATGTAATACTAATCATTTATACACTTTGGGGATAAATTTTAGGATCACTCCAAAGTAAAGGTTCTTATTAGAACATGAAGTGTGTGGCCTTAAAATTCAATAAGGATGAAGAATAATTAAGATATTCAAATAAAATTCTCAATTAAAAGAAGTGATTTAATATTAAAATATTGAGAAATAAAATCCAATCCAAAATGTTAAAACACCCTGCGATCAACCCACAATAAGTTTACATTTACATTGATGCTATGATTTCAATTGAACAGGGAAGTAGACTCATGAGGGTGGAATTAAAGAAGTGAAAAAAATGAAACAATGATCACTTTACAATTATGTGAATAATTTAAAAAGATTTGGTGTGAATAATTTCAAAACCTGAGGAAATGTTATCAAGGTGATATGAAAAAAAACAGGATAAGAAGAAATTTTTTTAAGAAACTAATGTGAATTGAAAAACATACATGATAAAGAAATGCGATTATAATGACAAAGCAAAAAAAGTAAAGTTAAAATGAGACAACCACCACAAATCCTCAAAATCCATCACCACCACTACCTTAAATTGAAATTCTTAAAGCCTTTGGTGGATCCTAAAATAGTGATATTCAACCTAATTAATTATGGTTTTCCTAGTTAGGTGTAATGTTAGTTGAGATAATAATTAACCTCCCTTGACAAAAAATCAGAGCCCACTTACGTCTACAGAACAGAGGTGGTGAAATTAGATTATATATAGAAAAATTAGAGTGGGAAATAGAATAATAAATTTAATACATGGATTTTTCCTAATATACATTAATATTTTTTATCCCAAATGGATTTTCTGTTTTCAATATGTGATTGCAATGGTAGGTTATTTTTCTAGAACATAGAATCTGGTACAGAATTTTATCTTCAAATTGGGCCGCCTATAACACCATTTAAAACTTAGAATTATATCTTGTGATAGATGGATAAAATGTTCATCATTATTTCTTATATCGTTATTTTAAATTTCATAATCACACCTCTTTTATCTTGTTCAATAAAATAATTTTATTGGGATGTTTTCTAGTTTAATTCAACTAGAATTTCCTGGGATGAATGTCACAAACTATGGTCTTCCAATGTAAATATAAAACATCTCTAAAATTATGAATTCATGACAATGTAATGAGAAATATTAAAATGAGATATGAAAGTAAAATAATAACCATTTTATGTTTTAGGAGGTGTTCAAATATGTACCAAGTAATAGTGCACTTTACAAAATAATTACAATCATAATATAAAATAATGTTTAAATTGTTAAATGTTCTAAAATGGTGTTGATTAATAATTAATCACATGAGTACTATAATATATAAAATTAATATTAGCCTTGTTCAGTTCTTAATCACACCTCAACATGAGTTTTTCTACTCTCGAGCAAATTGTATTGCAAATATATGAATTTTGAATTCCCTTTTCCAAAAATATTTTAATACAAAATGCTCACCAAAAGGCCTCATCCCAAAAAAAAATGAAATATATCAAGATAATTTAAAAAAAAATTTATCTAAAATAAAATCCCAATCACAAGACCATTCTTTTATTCAAATTCATCTCTACATTTCATTTAATATCAATTTAGCATGATGATGTGTTGTGCATCAAAATAAATATGAAGGATCATTTTTATTCTATGGGAAAATATAGAAGAACTAGGGAGAATAAAAATATAATATTATTATGAGTAATCTTTTTTTTTTCAATTTTTCCATCGTACTTGAAATTTAACTCAATTAAGTCAACCCATGTAGAGAGACTTTGCCGATGACTCCAACGCTCAAAAACCTTTGGTCACCAAGTGAAGCTCACATACTTAGGAATTATCTCATGTTAACTTAATAAAAAAATTCAGAATACCACAAATAGAGATAAAATTACCAAATATGGGGTAGAAAATTATGGATTCAAGATCTCCAAGTGCTGAAACCCACACATTAGCTCAATCCATTGCACTGTGTGAAGCTGTATTTTTTTAATTTGTTTTAATAGACATGTTAAAATTAAAATGATCACCAAACCTATTCCATATATTATGGGACCCCATGAACCTAAATTAATAACACACAATCTAAAGGATATGCATTGTGATTTGTTTTAATTGGATGAAAATGTAAAATGTGAAAAATCCCATCAGACAACCATACTTTCTACAATCTATGATCATGAACTTAAACATGCGTTAAAATACTTTTAATGGCATTAAAACCCATTTTATATTCTATTTCAATGTTTATAATGTGTATTATCATGTTCAAGGTTAAAGAAATTTTTTCCTTCCCTTAACATGCATTATTTTTCATTTCAACTCCTTTTTTGTTTTTATTTATGCATAAAATAATAATTTTTTTTAATAAATCCCCCCCCCCAAATTAGAATAATACTAACATTAGTTTCAAATGAAAATAAAATTTTCAAGGGGTAGTGGTATTGGAGAAAAGTTCCAAAATTAAAATTTGAGAATGAGTTATGGAACAATGTCAACCGGTGGTATACTGATAAAGGTCATGCCACAAAACATTAATCCATTGATCCCCTTGTCACTCAGGGACTCCCCATAGTAGATGGTATAATGGCGTTGAATTTATAGATGTATGTTATTTCATTAAAAAAACATTGATCTCAAAAACCCATGTTTCTTAAACACAAACCAAATTAGAAACCCTGGAAACCCTAAGAGGTTTCTTAAAAAAACAAATAAAATAATCAAGGACAAAAAAATGTACCTATTTATTTTGAAACTCCAAACCATGATTCAATGTACAAGTAATGTCTCGGTTTCATCCTAGTAAGAACTTTGTTTAGTTTCGGTATCTAGACATGGATACTAAATCTATTAACTTTTGGATGGTTCTTAGGTTGGCTCAGTTAACTTCTCCTTGTTTTCATGTTTATTGAATGATTTAATGAATTGTTTTAACCTATTACCATTGAATTTAAAGATCTGACCACCAATAGGATCTTGAATCTCTACTTCCCCATGGGGATACACATGATGCACTTTATATGGACCTCAACATCTAGACTTTAGCATTCCTTTGTGTAAATTATGTTTTATAACTATACAAGAGCATGAATTTATCTAGTTCAAAGTGTTTGAATTTGAGATTACTAGATTAGTATTCTTGAAATATATCATTATTTATCCTTAAATTTTCATAAGCCTCTATCCTAATTTCCTTATGTTCTTTAAGATCTAATTTCTTCTTTTTTCTTCCAAAAAAATGAGAAATTTTATTTTTTTTATTACCCAAAAGGCCATATGTTTGATTTCAATTGGTAAATGGAAAAATTTTCCATAAACCAACTTATATGGTGACATGCCTAGGATATTCTTAATGTGGTATTTTATTCCCAAACAACATCCAAGAGTTTCTTAGACCATTCTTTACTATAGGGATCAATATTTTTTTCAAGAATTGTTTTAATTTTCCTATATTCCAACTTAACTTGACCATTTGTTTAAGGATGTAAGGCTATGAAAAGTTTGTGAGAAATCCCACACATACACATGAGTACTGACGAGGGATGGTTTCCTAAGGGTTTCCATGATCAATAATGATATCCCTGGGAATTACAAATCTATAAAATATATTCTCTTTTAGGAATCAAATCACAAAATGATGGTCAATGAACTTAGTGGGAATGGACTCAACCCATTTTGAGACATAATTAAAAGATAATAGGACGTAGAGATACCCCCTATAGTTTGGTAAGTGTCCTATGAAACCAATTACCCAACAATCAATGATTTTGATGACAATAATGGGAGTAAGATGAATTTGATTCCTTTTATTTATGAGTCCTAATTGTTGACATTATGGACAAATTTGGAATAATTTATAGGAATCCTTAGTGAGGTTATGTTAGTAGGAACAAAGTTTTAAGGTCTTTTCAAAGGATTTATTCAAGTAAATGTGTCTTCTATATGCCTCTCCATGAAAGAATTTAATAACAGACTCTTTCTCAGACTCGGGAACACATCATTGAATGATTTGATTAGGACAGAGCTTGAAGAAGTATGAATCATCAAACACATAGTGTTTGACATCAAAATTAAATTTTCTCTTATCTTGGGTCCCAATGAATGTTGGAATGTCACTCATGACCAAATTTTTTTATATGTCTATATACCAAGTTTAATCCCTCCCAGAATAAAGGTTCTCATTTGTAAATGAATCAGATACAAAAAGGTGATGTAGGTTGTATTTGAATTCCATCCTGAAGAGGTGATAAAACATAATATTTTGAACACCATTTTTTTATCCTTAATGGTTAAATCAAACATTTTAAGAATAAGTAACCGACTAATCAATCTTGCTTTTACATTTTTTTTGAAAATTAATTTTAGAGATGAATAATCAGTGAAGACAATGATGGGGGATCCTAAGAGATTGGACCTGAATTTCTCTATGTCAAAGACAATATAAAGTAACTCCTTCTCAGTGGTGGTGTATTTGAGTTCTACATCATTTAATTTGTTAATTTCATAATAAATGAAACATGTATTTTTCTCACAATTTTTTCCTATCAAACTCCTACTATGAAGTAAATCAAATCACACATGATATTTAATGAGAGTTTCCAATTCCAAGATTACAGGATATGTGGTTAGATAAGAGAAAACATGAGTTCTGAGAATGGTAGCACATAGCATTATGTCCATATAAATGGATCATATTTCATAAAAAGAGAACAAAGTGGTCAGGAAATGGAGTTAAGATTCTTAATGAATATTATATATAAACCTAAAATTCATAATAAGGACATATCTTCTATTATAGTTTTTTAATAGGTAAGGTGAGGAATGATATCATCCTTAAGATTATCAACTTCAATCACTCTACTAGAAACCAGATGGCCTAGAATAAGTCCCTCATTTACAATCAAATGGATATTTTCCGTATTTAGGATGATATTATTATCCTCATATCTAGATTAAACCCTTTTTAACTTTTAGAATTCATCCCTCAAATGTATCCATGAATATGGAGAAGTCATCTATAAATACCTCTAAAAAATCCCCACCCATGTTCAAGAAGAGTCCCATCATGCACTGCTAGAATGTACCTGGGTAATTACAAAACGTAAAGGGTATGAGATTGAATGAAAAAGTGCTGAATAGATAGTTGAAGGTTGTTTAACCTTGATTCTATAAGGATAGCTTTATTTGATTATACCCTGACAATCCATCTCAAAATTAGTAGAACTCATGAGCTTACACATGCTAGAGGACTTGATCAGTAAAGGGTAAGGGGAAATTTCTTTTCTTAGTTAATGGTTTTATCTTTCTATACTCAATACATAGTCTCAATAAACTACTAACTATTGTGTGTTGAAGATCACTATCCAATTTGGTGATCATAGTGATTCCATATTTCATTGGAACAAATTGAATTAGGATTACACACTCACTCTCAAAAATATGGTAGATGATACATGATTTTAACAACATAAGAAGTTCTTTCCATACCACATCCATAATATTTGGATTGAGTCTCCACTGAGGTTTATGACGTGGTTTGGATTCAGATTTGAGAACAATACTATGAGTTCTAATGAGTTGGCTAATATAAGTAATCTGAGAAAGTTTCCATCCATTTCTTTCTTGTGATTTCCTAGGATATCCATAATCATAATCTCTTGATTAGCTTCAAAAGAGGATGAAATAACCATAAAAAAGGTTTTATTTTCCCCTATGAATTCCTACTTGAGTGATGGAGTAAGAAACTTAAATTCAAGATCATATTCGTTAACACTTTCTAAATAAGTATGTGACATTGTATCAAACTTGGTTTCTTTTTTCAAATTTCTTAATAGAATTTTTACCTTTTTAAAAGAAGGTTTAGCGACCACATTTGATATATCAATGTAAGGAATGGGTTTGGACTCAATGTTTTTAACTTATCCAATTGTTTCATTGATTGGTGATTCTATAAATTCATCAAAAGAGCTATATGAAATAGATTCAATAAAAGGATACATATTTCCCTTATGTGAACGAAAAAAATCAATCCCTTCTTGAATAAAACATCCTTCAATAATTCCTTGATGTTCCTCGAGATCACTATCTACACTACTGATTTAATTGACCTCATGTATCTCTTCATCATTCCCAATTTGAGTGTTTTCATTATATATTTTCAGATCAAGGCTCATTTTTTTGAAGGTTATTGTCATGTTTCCATTTCTAACTCAGACAAATGAGTTGATTTTTTATAATAAGGGACAAAAATGGTTGATTGGGGTTTTCTCCATTGGATCTATGATTGGGTGATTTTCAAGGGCAATGAAGTCAGAAAGGAAAATGAAATTTTTAGCTTTCACTAAAAAATCCAAAAATATTACTTTAGGAACTCTAACACAATGATTTTTAATTTAATGAGAGATGGATGTGGGTTAGATTTACTCAAGACCAAACTGAAAATACCTGGAATATGGAATGAGGTTCACACTATATCATAGGTCACAAAGGGCATTGACAAATTTATTCTCTCCTAACACAACATTGATTTAAGGAATTCAAAGTCTTCAAACTTTGGGGGGAATGGTCCCTTTAATGGTGGTACTCACATTAGCATCCAAAAGTATTTTTTTATGAAAATTTCTTTTTAAAAGTGCAAAAGTACTTAAGGTAATTTGAGTACGGATGAATGATATGGATTGAATCAAGAAGTGGAATTTTCAACATAACTTTAGAGAATATTTCCATTAAAGTTTAATTCAGTTTAGGTTTAGGTTTTCCTCTCACATGTTTATCAAAGGGATTAGATTGTTTGAGTGTTTGATGAGGTTACAGTTCTTTCAGATTATCATTGTTTTTTTTTCAGAACTTGATGGTGGTTCTTCATCATTTTCATGTGATTCTGAATCTTTTAATAGATTTGGGATAGTTTTTCAGGGTTTCAAATAGATTTTCCACTTTTCAAAAATTTATTTGCCTTTAGTTTCTCATGATAGGTTTGTGTGTAACTGAATTCTCATCTTAAGGTTCAGGATGGTACTTCATGAGTGGCCATGGGTGCCTTTATAGTTTTAATTTTTTTTCAATTCATTTTAATGGGATTATCATTATGAGTTTATTTTCCCCATTTGTTTAAAAACTATTCAAGGATTGGGAGAGTGAATATTAGTAAGGAGTTATTTTGGTTGGTTTATCCCAATAGTATACCTTGGTTGTTGGATTGGTAGTTGAATGGGCTGTTGGATGGGGTTTTCTACGGGTTGTCGGTATTGGGTATGAGAATTTCAGTATTGGACTGGTTGTGGTTAGAACTGGTTATGGGTTTGAAATTTTTTTGGAGGGTAGGGGTTTTGTCCTTGTGGATGACTAGGTTGTTGGTTATCCTTCCAACAGAATCTGGGATGGTCATTGAACTATGGATTGAAAGTGTTTTGGTATTGCGGCTTTTGAAAGTTCAAATAATTGAAATCCATTGGTGGTCCTCCTGAAATAAAATCATTAATACAAGGGATCGTTGAGAATTTTTTAGTCTCGTGGTCATTTTTTCACAAATTGTGAAAACATGCTCAAAATTTTTCATTTCTTAGACCTTAATAAGATCAATCCCCATAACCTTCCTAATGAGTGTTGTAATTTTTCCCTAAGGATCTATTCTTCCCTAAGACTTTGAATTCCACCAGATTTGGGTGGCTTCTCATAGTAAGGTGATTTTCCCCATGTTTGGTTTTGTTCGTACAATCTTTCTAGATACTTTTAATCATAATTTGGGGATTTATTTTTCATGGATCCATTACACATCATGTTAATGAATAATTTTTTCCCCGAACCCAACCATTCATATAAAATTTGAACTTGTTCTGGGATTGAAAATCCATGGTGAGGTATAATGTTGAGTGTGTCTTTGAACCTTTCCCATGTTCCATAAAATTACTCCTCTTCTTTTTCAAAAATGTTTTGGAATCTATTTCTATATGATTTTTTATGACTAGAATAGTATTTTTTCTAGAATTATCTATGTATTTTGTCCTATGAGTGGATTGATGTAGTTATTTGATTATTTAACCAATTTTTTCTTGATCCTTAAGTGAGAAATAAAATATCCTCATCATAGCTGACTCAATTGGATGTGGTGAAAACGTGGATTTAATATTTTGGTTGAACTATTTGACATGAAGGTATGTAATTTCTAACTCCATCCCATGGAAGGTTGGAATATGGTTTAAAACTTGAGGTTTATAGACATAGTGGAATTTTTTTAGGGAATCATGCCTAATGAAATATGTGGAATTGGTATAAGTAGGTGAGGGGTATTCATTAATGGTTTGATAAAAAACAGTCCCCATGTTTTTTCCTCCCTCCTTTGGATTTCTATTTTGGTTCCATCCTGGATTTATGAGTTGATTTATTTGAAGAAAATCCATTATAATGCGCTAAATTTTTGATTTTAAAGTATTAGGAATATTAGGATCTGATGGAATGATACCCCTAGGTGTGATTCACTCCCCAACACTAGGACTATCCATCATAAAAAAGCCAATTTTATTAGTCTTGGGTATAGCCAACATGCTCCAAGAAAAGTGAAAAAAAAGATAGGGGAAAGATAAGAGAAATTATAGTGAGAAAAGGGAAATATGAGAGAATAGAATGATTGTCATGATGAATAACTTGGGTCCCCATAAATGGTTCAAAATTTTTGTCTCAACCAAATTTACCCAAATTTTTAGGATTACACGGTCGATGGTAGTGTATCTTGGGTTGTCAAACCCTCAGAGTCCTATAAAGAAACCTAAAGAAACATATATTATTTGGATTTTTTTGTATATGAACTGGAAAACATGTGTTTTATTTGAGAAGGATTAAATTAACAAAAAGATAAATAAGTGAATTAAATTTATGATAAATGGTTGATCATAAGTTATTAAAAGTTTTGGATTGGATGAAATTCATTTTTAACGATTTCAATTTCTTATTCTCAAGATTTATTCATTTAATGAGATAAAAACAAATTCATCACTTATTTGTTTGAAAATAACACAAACCTACTGATAATCACCTACACACTTTTAGTATCATTTTTATGATCACTACAAGGTAAAAGTTCTTATTATCACTTGAAGTGTGTGTCATTAAAATTCAATAAGGATGAATATGTATTAAAAACATTATTTGAATTCTTGATTAAAAGAAGCAATTTAACATTAAAAGAGTGAACAATAAAATTCAATCCAGAACCATGAAACTCCCTTGGATAAACTCATAATAGTTTTAGACTTCCATTAATGTATTCTTTCAATGGAAGTGGGAAGTAGACTCATTAGGGTGGAATTAGAAAAGTGACAAACAATGAAATAACTATCACTACATAGTTCTCTGAAGAATTTAAGAAAGGTTGGTGTGAATAATTTAACAACATGAGGAAATGATATCAATGTGATATGAAGAAGAATAGAATAAGAGGATAATAATAACTTTTATTAATAATCTAATGTGAATTTAATAACTTCATGAGAATTAAATGTGATTACAAAGACAAAGTGGTAGTGTAACATTACAATGAAATAAACACCTTGAATCCTTAAAATCCCTTTCCACCACAATCTTAACTAGAAATTGACCTTCCTTTGAGACTAAAATAGTTATAGTTACCCAAATTAATGCTGGTAAGACTAGTTGGGTGGAAATTTAATGGACATAATACTTTTCCATCCTTGAAAAAAAATCTAAGCCAACTTGCATTCACCAAATAAAGGCACCGAAATGAGATTATATATTTAATATTTGGAGTGGCCCATAGAATAATAAATTGAATCCATGGATGTATCCTCACAAAATATTCAATTTAATCCAAAATGGTTTTTTTGAGATATGATCAAAATGGTGGGCTATTTCTATAGAACACAAAATATGTCCCAAAAATTTATCTCAAGCTTAGGCCACATGGAGCTTCTTTAAAACTCATAATTTTCACTTGTAACTAATAGATTAAATTTTCCCCATTATTTCATCTATATTAATTTAAAAGTTATGAATTATTGGGATTGGATATTTTCAGATTGAGTGATTTTATTGGGCTTTTGTACAGTTCATTTTTCGGTGAATTTCATAGGTTGAATGTCCAAAATGGTGGTCTTCAAATGAGAATATTCCAGTACTCCAACATTATGAAATGTTCCTAATGGAATGAGAAAATAGAAAATTTAATATTAATGTAAAATCATGGAAATTTGGTATTTTAGGAGGTTTTCATGTATATACCAAGTAGTGGTGGACTTTAAGAAATAATTAAAATCATAATATGAAATAATCTTCAAATTATAAAATGCACTAAAAATGATGTTTATGAATAATATAGAAAATGAATATTATAATATATAAAATTACTATTATCCTCTTTTAGTGGATAATCAACACTTTCCTCCAAATTTGTATTGAACAGACTTCATCCATTAATATCAATAGAAGTTTGATTAAGTCAACCCAAATCTCTCCTGAGAACCCCCCAAAAAATTAAGTTTCCAGATTTTGGCCATGTATTTCACGTAGTTCTGTGTTTTCATTCTCAATCTAGTAATGGATGGCTTAGTCTAACTTATAATTTAATCGAGGTATTGTAATTAATTTATACATAAATTTTATATTGTTTTATCCTTTAAATGTCTTGTTAATATTATGTCTATGTTAATTAATTAATTAACTATGTTGGAGAAAATCGTTATGCAATATTGATTTTTTTAATTTCAATATTTTCATATTAATTAATTCATTTAGGTTACTACGATCTTGATTACATAAAATAAATATTTTATATATATAATTAAATAAATAAAGTAAATGACTTGATCGTGAGATTATCTAACATTTTATTTAATGAGCTCACATTAAATCAACCTATGTCCAAGGAGAATAACTCCATTTTATATTCATGGAATGAGTTATAGTATTTCACCTGTATATATATGTATCATTGAGTTTGAAACATCATGTTTCTATCTTTAAGCACCTCCACATTCCTTGTGATGCTCCATTAATTACAAGTTTTTATTACTCGCATGCATGTGAGGGGAACCCAAGGATTGGATAAAGAGAATTAAATAAATATCCATGGACACACAAGCCATACATAATAATTGAGGGAGAAATGACTCACATGCCATCATTTAATTTAATATTAATCAATTGAAAACCTATTTAATAAATTAAATTAAATAAATTACAACACATAAATAGGTCTTGATCAAGCTCATTATTAGTCATACGTGCAATGAATACACAAAAGTATCTGACTAGAATTCATTCATTTATTAATTATTTTATTATTAAGATAAAAACACATGTATTAATTAAAAAATAAATTAATGAATTAATTACCTTTCATCTTAATGATCATCCGGTCTTAATTAGAGATACCCATCATTTATGGAATTCATGAAAAAAATGGAAGAACCAATAATGACATATTAATTATAATAAATTAATTAATAATTTAAAATTATTTAAAACAATTATTCACTTGTCAAACACACAATGGTATTCCAATCAATAAAGTAATGTTTTAATGGTATATTTTTCAAATTTAATATAATATTAATTTTTTCACTAATGGGTTACTGCACAACATGTACATCCAACAACATCCCATGTACCTCGGTTTTCATGTATCTGAGTCACATTCCTGAGGCATCAATGTGTTAAGTAGGCCATACATTATGGAATGTAGAAGCTAGCTACATTCCCCATATCCTCTTTCCATGATATATGTTTCCCCAATCAACACGTGGTCTGAAATAAAATCCCCACATGTAATTAATTTCTCATATCATCTAGATTCAATGTGTATGGGTATACAGTGTGTGCTCCAGCTACACACTCTGTAACCAAGTTTTTCCATCCAAATATTTGCAAATTTTAGATGGTATCTCCAGTCATTCTTCATTTGTTCTTAAACCTTCAAGAAAATGAAACACTAAACAAACATTATTAACATGTTAATTCAAATTGGATTAATGAAAATATAAATGAAATAGAAAATATACCCACAATTTCACATAGATCAACAATAAAAAAATAATTATAAATTTAAATTTAGCATCCCATTGATACCACATTTTGGTTATGGGTGCAACATAAGCATGCAGTTGTGTGTGATATATTAAAATTTCTTTTAATAATCATTTCCTGAAACCAATAGAGATGATCTTTGACATCAAATTTATTATTAATTTATTTAATGTATTAAGAAATAAATAGGTGGGATTAGGAACATTATTCATTGGTTAATGTTGTCTATATGAAAAGACCCTTTCTAATTACCTTCATTATATTGTGAGGATACATGGATAGAAGACCTCTAGAGGTGTTCCACACAAGCTCATATGATCATTAAGAAACACAAATTGATCTCCGAGTTCTAGTGTGTAAAAGAGAATGTATTTTGTTGTTTGTTCTTGATCAGTCGTTCTTCGGTCATGATGCAATATATCATACATTTATCATTCTTGAGAGGAAGTGAGAAGGAGGAGTCGAGAGAGAATTTCTTTTGCACAAAATTTCTATATTCTCAATTTTAGATACTCTAAACAATAGACATAACCGTCTATTTATAGAATTAGGGTTTAAGTTAATATATTATTTAACTGCATACTAGACATTAAATTAGATTTATTACCTTTAATATACCCTATGCCACATAATAATAATTATATTGTTATTATTTTGTGTCATGTGCCTACTTGCATAATTAAAAATATTATATAAGAGTCTTGTTGATTAATATTTTTCACTAGAAATGATCTTGGTCCATTTGAACTCCTATAACATTTATTAAAAATATCAATAAATGTTTTATTCACAAACTAGTGAATAAATAGTTATTATAATATTTGATAAATAAAATAAATATTTTATTCACAATCCAAAAAATAAATTTTTATTTAATTTATGTGATCTGTATAACCTGAATAAAATTACTCCTCAGACTTGAGAATAATATTTATTCCATTAATTAAACTCAAATAGAATTTAATCGAGATAAATAGAAATACTTAGTATGTGACCCTATAGGATCCATTCTCATTTATATTTGGAAATTTTGCAGAAGGTCTATGATTACAATGTAGAAATAGGTTCAGGAACCCAAGAGAAATAATGTAATGTCACAACATAGACAACCACATATGAACACTCAATATGTAATATAATCCCTTTATCACAATATCTCATCAAGCAGGTTGCATATCCATGTCAGCAAACGATATGCTCGATATATCATTCATTGATTTTTGAAAAAAAACATCATTATACCATGGACATGTAATTTAATGTGGCATTTCTATTCCAATCAAGGGGTTGAGATATCAGCTTCCATAAAGATGTAAGGTAAAAATCCTTCTTTTACTTATTCATTAATTTCATGTCACTCATGACGCACCTAATTTATCCAACTTCGCGATGAACTATTATCCTCATGGTATACGAAATAATTATAAGTACGTGAGATGTAACATTCATTAATAATAGTCTTAACGTTTAAGTACCATCACACATGCTCATGTATAGGAATATCTGATGACACCCAAACTTGCTGAATTCCTTGTGGAGGATATGTTCTCATAATCTCTTATCTTGGAGATTACCAAGTGAAAAATTCATGAGAGGAAGCCTCATCTACTTACGAGTTCTCACACCTATAAGTTTATGTAATATGTTTCCCAACATATTATGTTATCCATTCACAAATCATTATTTAAGAATATCGTCACAACACATCAGGGGTTAGGATATTGTGGTGAGAGATTCTCATTAGGGGGAGGATGATGATATTTATATATTTCTTGATTATTCTATTTGGTTCTATTTAGTGTTTTAGTGTGGTTGCATCCAAAAAATTTCTTCCAAAGGGAACTCCTCAGAACACCTCTCCCCCTTTGAATTCTTATATGATGAATAACAATCCTCCATTTCTATAAAGAAATATCCCACATATTCTAAATATTTTTTAATAAATGAATATAAATGAAAAATGTAACATATGATTGATTCATTTATAATTATTTTGGGATAGAATTCACTTCTAAAAATACTTACGCATCATTTTTTGAATAGATTTATCATGATATGTGAGAAAAGTTGAAATAGACTCCATGTTGAGGTCACCACACTCCAACTTCACCTTGATGAAATAATATTTGATGGAAATATATTTTAACCTTGAATAATACATCAGATTCTTTGACAAATTAATTACACTTTGGTTGTTATATACAATTACAATTGAATATGTGACATATAGTCCTAGGTTTTCAAGATATTATTTTTTCCAACTAATTTAATTTGAAGATTGTGATTTAATAATATACTCAAATTTCATTGTGTTTATTGAGACTAATTTTTACCTCTTGGTGTGCCTAATAACACATATTCCATCAATGAATAACATACATTTAAAAGTTTGATTTCACTCTACAATGTCACCTTCCCGATTAGTATATTAAAAAACCATAAATCTAAATCAATTTATCATTATTATACCTGAAGTAATACCCAATATTAATTTAAAATAACATATAATGATCCATATAGTTTGAGTTTTAAATTAAATTAATTTATTTATTTGATAGATTTCTTTTAGAAGTTAAACATGGTCGAAGGAGGAATGAGTGAGGATAAAAGGATGTAAAATGAATGGGGTTTGTGCTAGAGAAGAATGGGGTACCCAATGGCCCTGTATTGGGTACCTAGTAGTATTAAGGGTGGGAAGAGGCTACTCTCACCCATAAAAAATGGTTGGTGCATAAGCATCTGATATCCTATGGTCACAAAATGGTTTATGTACACCCATTAGGTTCTGGGTAGGTATAATGTCAATTTTTTTAAAAAAAAATCATGAAGGGTAATGTTGTCATTTTTTTATTTTATTTATAACTAAAAGGGGGTCACGATGTTTCTTAAAGAGGATGACCCAAAAACACAAATTATTATTTTCTGATTCCCTCCCCCAAACAAATCATACACACTTCCTTCTTTTAGGTATAATTTCATAGGCCATAACTAAGATATTTTAGCAACATGTCTATAGTTAGTCCACTTTCCCTTCCTCTAATTTCTGCATCTATCTCTATATAAGAAAAATAAATACCCAAACATCATGTCTCTATTATTCTTAAAAGATTTTAATTGTGGAGGCTCATTCCTTTTTCTTCCAACAGATGGCATTTTACATTTTAATCAGTAGGCATACCATCCACTCCAATATACTATTACAGTGGTTATGTTAGTATTGACATAGGGTAGAGTAAGATTTAACTGAAATTACATTTTATTCTAAAAATATTTTATTAAACTTTTTTCCTTTTAAATTCATTAAAATAAAAGGATTTTTAATTCCTGTTATGATTTTCATTTGATATTTGATGAAATTTATAGAGTTCAATTAGGTTGTTTACTATTATTTACTCTAAATATGTGCTATGAGATGTTTATGTTTCATGTTATGAGGCGGGTCACTGTTTATTTATTCCCTGAATTTATTTGTACAACATATTTTATTGTATTATATCTATAACTAGAATGAACTTCTAAAAAAGGTAAATGTAGTATAAAATCCCACTAAAAATTGTTTTTGAATGTTAATCAAATTACAAATTTTTTAAATGCACTAAAATGGATTTTTTTTATTGCACGACATACCATATATTGTAGCACGTGATAAGCATTTAATGAATACCATAGATTACGATATCCTCATGTTGTATAATGTAGTGACCCATACCCCAGTAGACTAGATCTAGTACCTGATTTATTACATTGGCATAAGATACAAGGAATTACATCCTAGAGGACCAAATAGTTGAGTATTCTTGGTAAACTAGATACATAATTGAGTATCATATTTGAATATAGAAATTACACCACAATTTATTTATAGAATAATGTTACTACCTAAAACACATATATGTGTATCATTCATAGTAAACATCATGGAATCCTAGGGAATGAAAAAAATAAGAGTGAGCTCAAATGCTCAGTAGGGGTTAGGTACAACAGATGATATCATGAATTAATAAACATAATCAGAATGACAAGGTAAATAAAATAACACACATGTAATTTAATCAATAAACTGAAAAGGAAGTGCATTTTGAGATACTATCAATATTAAAATATCATAGATAATAGTCAATAGGGAATGGTAAATAACTGACCATGTATGATATTTAATCAATTACATAGATATCATGATTAGATAATTCATAATTAATATGGAAAGGTAAATATATGAAAATGAATTCCATTTAACTATTCAATATAGAATAAAATGAATCTATAGATAATATAATTATGAAAATCCCGTTGATAATAATAACTAAAATCTTAATAAATGAAATGTATAATTATTGTATGACAAGATATCAGGCATCATGATACCTCTACCATCATGAACTTTTACAAGATGGTTTAATCTATAGTTAAAAACCCATTTAATGAAATATTAACTTGATCGTGTCATGAAACTTTCTGATTCATTAAGGGGATATATAATTTCCATACCAACCCATCACTAAAAGTCCAAATCAATCCTTATATATCAAATAATTGAATAAAGTCCTGGCCATTGTTCTTTATCATCAAATATCTATATTGTTTAATGAATACAGATTTATTAATATTTCTCCTAATAAAAAAATAACATTAAAATTAAACACCATATGTATAAATTACATACTATTTAAGTAATAAAAATATCCATGATGAATAATATAGATATTTATGGGGAATTTAATGTCTAGTGATCACAAGAAATTGAATAATTCAAGGGAATGCTAATGACTAAATAAATAAATCAATTAAGGGAATGTTAATTATTTCTTTGGAAAAAACTATTATAAACACTCCATAAGAAGAATATGGAAAGTATCAACAAAACATACACATATTGGATTTAGAGTATGGGGTTGTTTCCGTTGATTAATATAAATACCATAAATTTATCATTAAAAAAATTATGAGGAAAAATATATTTCTCATTTTCAAAATCACTTTTTTAAAAACAATGAACATTCTAAAAAACATTTTCTTTGAAAATATCTTTTATAAACTAAGTGTTTCCAAAATATTAAAAAAACATTTTATTTTAAAATTAACCTTATAATATTGAAAAGGAAGATTTATAATAATGATAGTAGGTAAATTTTTAGATGATACTTAAGATAAAAAAATTTCTTTTATACAGTAAAAAGTTTAGAAAGTGCCTTATTTGGAAAAAGATCAGAAGTTTCCTTTAACAATTTCTGTAAAAGACAAACGAGCATTATTGTTAAAATGAATTAAGGAGTCCTTTTATTTTCTTCAAAAAATTCGTTTAATAAATAATTTTTAAGAGGTTAATTACATTTTTGAAAACATTTTTAGAAAACATAGTTTTGGAAGAAAACAAATTTCTGACCAAAGAGGGAAATGAAGTCAAATTTTCATAGAAGCATTTTATCAATTAATTTAAGTACCAAATATTTGTAAAATAGTACTATTACATTAAAAATATCATGAATAACAATAAGGGAAAAATAAAGGGTTTATTAAATAATGATCAAATAATTTCCTTTAATTGAAATTCAAGAATAAACAATCTTGATTATAATGAGATTGTGGAATAAACCCTTACAATGATCATAACATTGAAGTGGGAATAAATGAATTGATTATATCTAAAAACTATAAATTGATATAAAAAAGTAGAAATACTACATATCATAATAAATATTTATTATATACATAATCTTAGAGTATCAAAGACAATGAAGATATAACATAACTCAATAAAAATAATTTTGGTTATGAAATTATTTACCACTAGGTAACTTTTAATTCAAGTCCAAATGGATAAAATAATTCAAAATTAAACATTAAATACCATTAATAATTAAGTTTTCGTGATATTACATGTTATAGGGGTAGTATATACACCATATAACACAAATTAGGTGTATAACATAACAATATGCGTCAATGAAATGAAATTAAGATGAAATCATTTACCTCATACTTTCATTTAGTAAAATGTGATTTTACCTATTGTATAATGGTATTAATAATGGTATTAACTTATTCTAGAACTATAATCATATTTATAATGTCATATATGATTCTATTATATCATATTATCACCCATTCATTAATAATTTTTCATTTTTTTTCATTATTTTGAGGGTTAATTTCCTTGTTTTCTTATTCATTAATTATCGTGAATGTTCTAGTTCATGCACATATTATACAGTTTTATCGTATCTATCATAATTATCATGAAATAATTATTATTTATATATATAAATTATACTTTTAAAACCAATAATGAAAGTTGATTATGAAAAATGAAGTATGTTATGATCATGGAGACTGTTGATTGTAAGTACAAATGCGTAACATTTTCATTTTTCTATGGTAGATGTGGAAATGTAGCATCCCATTACTATTTCTATGTATAAATAAACCCCTATTTTTATTTATCTTTGGTTGGGTTTTTTTGGGGTTGTTTTGTCTATTTTTCAGAAAATTTTGGAGGTTTCTAGGTTGTTGGACGGTTGGTGCACAACCTGCGCACGGTATTCCAAATCATGGGCCCAACTTTGAAAAAATGGAATGTTTTGGGTAGAGAGATCTTCATGTTCTATGAATTATTTTCCATTTACCATGTTTAATTTTCTAGAAACCATACAGATGGGTTTTTATTAATCCAAAAAATGATAAAATTTTCCCAAACCCTCTTTTTTGACCCCTATTCAGCCACATTCAACTCTTACTCACTTTCCTAAGATTTTGGGGCTCCCAGGAACAATATTTTACTTATATAAACACCTTTTAAGGCTGATCTATGTTAGGAAACCCTTTTTTAGTCTCATCCCATTTAATTTTATCTTCACATTCTCTTCTTCCTACATTCTCTCTGTTTTTTCATAAGGATCCATGGATCTTTGTGTTTATTTTCAAAAATCATACCCTCTATTTTTGGTATCCTCAAACTAGGTTTGAGCCCCATTTTTTTATCATCGTTCTTCATGGAAAAATCCTAATTAGTGTTTGGCATTGTGAGATCTATTTTTTTTGTACGTGGTTCCATCACGATACTCAATTTACATTAAACCTAAATTGATTTGTTTGATTTAAATTGATTGAATTAAATACAATTTGTTGTATTTAGATAAACATGGATTCCAATTGATTTTTTGGGAAACCCCACTTTTGTTGAACTGGGTTTTTTTTCAAAAATGGGGTTTTGGCCTATAATTGAAATGGGTGAGATTTACATTAGTTAATTTAAATTTTGTTTTTGATGGAAATTTAATAAATTAAAATGTTTATTTTAATTGAATAAATTGATTTGATGGAAAATTTGGGAAAAATCCAATTCAAGTGAACATGGGGTTTTGTGATGAAATTGATGTAAATGTTTGAAAATTAAATTGTTGAATTTAACTCTATAATGGATTGTGAAATTGCATGATTTGGTTTCAAATAATAGTTTACGATATGTGTATTAAATGGTTTTGATAAAGACCTTAGGGTTTTATCTTGGTGAAAAGAAAGTTTTTGATTAAAAACTCATTATGGGTTTTTAAGAGAAAATTGGAAAATTTGAAATGAAGAATGGGATGAATTTCATCTTTGTTATAATGTGAATTTCCTATCATTAATTTTGTTTTGGAGATCATTAAAGACATATGTAGTTATTAAGTTATTTTGGATGGTAATTTATGATTCTAAAACATTCTAAAACATCATATCAGCGCATCTCATTCCTTAGGAGATGGTGATGAGTTCCCTTTTCCTTAGGACTAATGGGGAGTATATACATACTTTTCCATATTCATAGTGATGGATCCCTCTATCCTGGAACTATCATACATATTTTTCACATGACCATGTTCCTCTCCTATTTTTATTTTGAATATATATGTATATATTTCATTGTTATAAACTATTTTACATGCATTGAGAATATATATAAAGTGTTTTACATAAATGTGTTCATTTAAGCCATTTTTTTGAAAAGTGTTCTTTGTGTGAAGCACCCTTGATTAAAGGTTAAATTCCATAATTGAAATGTATTTACGATCATTTGAAATGTAATGAAAATTGAAAAATGTATTTTCATCATTCAAATTGTAAAACATGATTTGTTTAAATATTCTTATCAAATGCAAAAATGTTTTTTTAAAAAATTGAAATCACAATGTTAGTTAATTTGATATTATCATCAATTATAGAACCTTTTGGGTGAAATCTGAATGGTATTTGGCTCACACCCTACTTGTGTCTTTGGATGTTTGTGGATAATCTTCTTACAGGTTCATTCAAGGGAAAGGGAACTCTTGTTGGTGGATCCAGCTGTTGAACCATGGACTTGGTGAGTTGTGTCCTTCAGGACATTAGGTTGTTTTCCCTATTTTAGTACATGGGTTGTAGTACACTTTCTTTTATTCTTTTTTTTTTCATCTAGTACTTTACTTCTAGTAGAGTTTTCTTCTATTCTGAATACTATATTTGTCCTTTTATTACTACATTTTTAGTGGAAAAATTATTCCCACTTTCAGTTTGTATGATTTCATGTACTGGTTGGCGACCCATGGATATTGAGAACATTGTTTAGGCAATGTCAGGACTGGCTTTGTTACCTGGTTACTAGGGTACTCGAGTTGGTTTGTGAAAAAAGTTTATTATAGGGAGGTTGATCTTTTGACATGAAATCAGTATGCATTTTTGAAATCATGTCGGGACTTATGAGGTAGATGCGATCGAGTTCCTATTTAGCTCTCACCGCCATGATCCTTAAGTCACTAGGGTTGGTTAGGGAAAGACTCCTCATGGATTAGTTCAAATATTTTCCCTATTATTGTTTGAATAGAGTGGAATAAAATCTTTTTTATCCTATATGTTGGAATTAGTTTCTCGTGTTTCTCAGATTTAGCTTTATATAATGTCTTTCGTATTGTCTTTTGATGTTGTGTAGCTTCATATGTCCAAGAAAATGTGTGAATAAGATCCATGAGGAAGCTCATAATGAACCTCTGCAAGAGAATCATATTGTTGATCCGAATTTTATTGAGGTGAATGTGCACACTATCCAAGGTCTTGGACATGCACAACCTCATGTTCCTATTCAGGAACCAGTTGTGGAACCTCATAGGGACCCTCTAATGATTATTTCTCAGGAGTTCCTTAACAAGAAACTGGTGTTGTTTATGATCTAAAATGATCCTTAAGAGATTGAGGAATGGTTGAGTAGTTTGGAGTGCTTGTTTGGGTTTTTGGATACACCCAATGAAATCAATGTGATGGGTTCCACCTTTGTGCTAGAAGGACTGATAATAAGATGTGAATTGCACTGTGTTGAATTTGTTGTCAATGAGGCATGTTGTTCTGATGGAATGAATTGATGTCAAGGAGTTTCAATATTTGAATGACAAAGGATGTGATGGTGTTGGTGAGCAATGGAGAATGGCCATGGAACATAGAGGAATGTCACTTAGGAGATTCACTAAGTGGAAGACAAGATTATGGTTGAAACATTCATCCATGCAATATCAGACGATTGTAGAGTTGTTCTTAATATTCTAGTACTTGTATCAAGGTGATACTAAGTGACAACACTTGAAGAATGATGATGGAGCATCATTACATCAGATGATTTTTGAGCTGTTCTTTATGTTCAAAGAACTTGTATCCTGATGATACAATATCACAACACTATTTGAAGACCATGCATTGTCTTCACAATGCATGAGGAGTTGAAAGAGATCCATCCACACATTCTAAGTGGATGAAGCGGATTGAAGGAGACCATGTACTATCCCTTAGTGCATGATGAATTGAGGAAGATCCAACCTTGATCTCTGATTAGATCAATAATGACCATTGAAGAAGTTAATTGATTCAGGAGAATCCGTTGAAGATGATGACCCTTCGGGAATTCCATTCCTAAGTAATGAATACATGTTTAAGAGGAATGGTAGAATTCTTATGAAGAAGAATGAAGGAGGTGAGGAATTATTAATAAAGAATATGTTTTAAAGGAGGAATGGAAAAGTTCCTTGGCATATTACATTTGGTTAACTTTGTTTTTACAAAGTCCAAACTATTACTTAAGCAAAAAATATGCCAACCTCAAGGGCCAGCCTTCAGGGTTCGACCCAAGGCTCTTGTGGGACTCAAGGTCACCATGCCCATGGGGATCCCATGGAGCCAGCCCGAGAGGCCGGGGGGCTGTGTATAAGCCCAGGGGCCACGTGGTGATGAAGCCCGCATAACCTGGGCATAGGATCGCAACCGTAAAGAAGCATCTTGGGCACCAGTGGCATGCCCGAGTGGCACGGGTGGGCGCAAGAGCGCGCCCGCAGAGAACACGGTGCAGGGCGGCACCGTGGAGGGAGAAGATGCAATTGAGAAGCGGAGGGGAGTGCCAGGTTGATAAGACGCGGATAAACCACGCTTCGTTTCGATGTGGGATGCGGGATTTTGTCGCGGTGCGAATCCTGGCTGCTCGATCATTCGCGCGCTAGATCTTTACCGCACGATCGATCCTGCACGAGATATTCTGATCGCAGCCTTCCGAAGTATTTTAATCGCCCGATCCAACAGCCCGCAAGTTATCCTCTATCTCGATCTCGTCTGAGGACACCCCCGACGCCTCCTTCGAACCAGGCGCCTTCTGAGGATGGAAATGGATCTCCCAGACTCCATTGATGAAGATTAAATCTCCAAAGTGATCATCTCACCCTACTGATCACATTAATGCATAAAAATACGCATGCATGCTCTCAATGAAGATATTCGTGTTCGGCCGAGGAAAAAGAAGAAGTTGGGGCCATGTGGGGTTTATGCTTTGCATGAATCTTCTTAAAAGAGGCCATGTACACGTTTGAAATCTCATGCATATGTTTTCATGCACAAACACGTAGAAGAAAATGAAGAAAGAAGTCCGCGTGTGAAACAGAGGAGAAACAAGATATTTGGAAAGATTTTGAAATCACGAAAACTTTGGGGATTTGAGATTTATCTCACGCGGAGGACAGAGGCTCTCATCGCCTATAAAAGGAGCCCCCGAGCCTCGATTTAGGTTTTCTGAAACTTTGTGGAGTCCCATGAGTTCCTTGCCTCGTGAAGAATTGAGCTGTGCGCCCCCTGTGCGGTAGAGAAGCCCGGATCCATTTTTGTCTTTGCGAAGTCCCTTTTGCGCATTCTTTCGCGATTGAAGAAGGGGAGAAGACCCATGCGCGCCATTCCCTTGTGCGGCAGGAAGAACCCGGGGGCGTAGCACCTTGCACGCCCATGGTTGAAGCCCGCACTTGCACGACAATTGGTGTCCTTGACACCCTGATCGCTCGCGGCTGTCCAAGGACCTTGCGCGCCCTTGTGCACCTTGAGGAATTGCGCGACTCTTGCACTAAACACCTACGCGGTAGTGGGAGAAGAAGAGGAGAAGCCGCATCCTTGCGTGCCTCCTTTGAGTTCAAGAGGAGTATAACTACACCTACGGGTTAAGTGTTTAAAGGAATTGAAGGCCACCACATCTTGTGTGTGTGTGTAATTGAAGAACCTGAACCCAAGTGTTTGCTAAACAACTGAAGGCCATAGCCTTCTGTGTGTGCAATATGGAGAGGCTGAGATCTACACCATGTTGTGTGTGCCATGTGAAGAGGAAGATCACACCTTGTGTGTGTAAAGTAGTGGAACAAGGCTGAAGCTTATGTGTGTGCATTAAGAAGTGTGTACACATTTAGAAGAAGAGAAGAAGACTCTCACACTAAAGTTTAACACACTTTTAAGTGTGTGAAAAAATTGAAAAAAGAGTGTGAAGGAAGAAGTGGTGTGTGTGCTTAAAGAGAATACACTCATTGAGGGTTTACTGCACCATGAAGAAAGAAAGGGGAAGTGCATTCATGCATGCATGCACGTGCACCCGTGAACAAAGCTAAATCAGGCTGTGTGCATTTGAGTTGTCCAAGACTAGGAGTTCTGGAAGATGAAGAGATGCCATGCACTCGGTGCATGAACATGATGTGAAGTGAGACTGGAGCCAGACTGAAGTTAAATACATCAGTTGTTTGAGTTTTCAGTAGTTGAAGAGAGAGTCTAGGTCATCCTAAGAAGAAGGAGATAAAGCCTAAGCAAGACGAGGAGTCCTGATCAACCACAAGTGATCAGAAGAAGAGTGAAAGGCCATCAGCCTTTATCCTAGGTTGTTGAGGATACTTGAAGAACTTAAAGTGGAGAAGAGCTACTCATGTGACTCGAGGAGCCAGGAGAAGCCCCCTGTGAGACTCAGGGTGGAAGAAGTCTTCAGTGGGATTATGGATCAGGCCAGTGGGACTCTTCTAACACTATGGGACGCAGTATAAAGACCCTCATGTGGGACTCAGGGGAGATACAGTGGGACTCTATATCGACCATTTTAATTCTGACAAGTTATAACGGAGAAACCATGTTGGGGGTATAACCAACATGGAAGGGACGTATGCCTCTGGTGCCGAACCTTGTAAATCCTTGTGTTCTGTGCCTTTTCATTACTGCATCATTCAAGGAATGGCTGAGAGATACAAGAAGAGTGGATCGAGGCGTTAACTATCCATAGATGTTTAATTGATAAAGAATCAATTAGTAAAAAGTTTAAAGGGATCACTGATTCACCCCCTCCCCCTCTCAGTGATTCACACTGATCTAGGCACTTCAATTGGTATAAGAGTAAAGGATACCTCTAAACGATCTATGGGAGTCCTTATGAAGTGCATATTTGAGGAAGTAAGCAAATACCCTCAAATGGAGATATTTGCCAAAACTCTAAAAAATAGAAAGAAGAAACATGCCAAGAAGTTGAAGAAATCATGTCCTAGCTGTGATGAAGTTGGAACAATGAATGATCTTCAGAATGCACACAAATATCTTTAGAATACTTTCCCCATGGAAGTGGAAAAGTTTATAGCTACAGGCATCCATGATCTTCAAGAATAAAAACTACAGCTAGAAGAAGAAGCCAATGAAATGGAAGATCAGTTGGATAAAAGGGTTGGCATAACCAACACTCTCAGAAAGCTGGTGAAGGCTAAAGATGAAACAGTATCTATTTGCAATAAAAGATATGAAGACACTACTAAATAATTGCAAATAATCCTTTTTGAGAATGAATTCATTATGATAATGGTTAAATATGTTTTCCATGCGCTGGAAAAGAGGCACAAAGTGTCAATGGTTGTCAGAGATGCTCAACGAGAAGATAAAGTCAAAAGGGTGAAGAATCTTGAAAATTCATTGCTAGAAATGAAGAAGGTGCATGATGACCAGATGAAATAGCTGGTAGAAAATTGAGAAGGAAGGCTAAGAACTATTGAGGATGAGAAGAACTCCCTCAATGTGAAATGCTTAGAACTGGAGGTGATATTGAAAAATCAGCAATCACCCAAAGCCAAAGCCTCCCAGTCAGCTGAAAGGAGAAATGTTGCTACTCAAGTATGCATTGAGCTGGATGATTCTAAAATAAAGACATCCTCTAATAAAAGGGCAACAACTTCGAAAAAGAAGGTACAATCCATCTCATCTTGTACTCATGTTTCTAAATGTGTTTCCACAAAAAGTGCAGGATGGAAGAATAACTCCAACCAAGTATGGATGAAGACAATTAAGAAAGAGAGCTCTCCTGAAACAACACAACTAGTCAAGAAAAGTACCCAACAACCAGAAGGACTCAAAAAGTAAAGATTTGTGGGACAATTTTGGTGTTGTAACAAGTATGGGCATTGTGAAAATGATTGTTGGTACAATCCTCTCAATGTGAAAGCACAAAGGAAGCTCATGCCAAGGGGGAGCAAGCCAGAAGGAAAGAAGCAGCATCCATAGGTCCAGAGACATCTGTCTACTGCTAACAGATTTGGATTTCTTGACAACATCTGGGATGTTTCCAAAAGTGGTCAAAAAGATACATGTCAACCTCCAACTGTATCCACATCTGAATAGAAGAAAAGATCACATAACCTGGATAAAAAGGAATCCTTGGGAAGAAAGCAGATGAAAAATGAAAATGCTCCCAAGAGGATCTTGAAAAATGAAGAGAAGACCTTGGATTCTAAATCCAATATGGGTGATGCATCCAGAAGGACCACCAAGAAAACATGCTTCTACTGAGGTAAGAAAGGACATACCATGGATCTTTGTAAACAAGCCATGGAAATCAACAGAAGCAGATTTAACTCAAAGAGACAATCAATCCAGAAGAAGAAGAAGGGATTGATTGAAAACAAGTTGCCTACGAAAGGTAGCTTGAAAGCATCAAAAGAACCATGTGGATCTTCTAGAACTAAGGCCACACTTCCAAGTGACTTACTAGTCATATGGCCTAATCAGTTGCAACTTGCCAGAGAACAACAAAGAGCTAAAGATGAAGTAATGGAAATTGCTAAGGCAAGAGGAAAGAAAAAGATTTCACATGAATATGTGTTGAGATCCACACCAGCACAAAAATAATTGAATATCAAATGTGAAAGTGTGAAGAATGGTTAAAATGGGACATCTAAGTTGAGAGAATCTTCACAACCATGTTGTTCAGATTGATGAACCAAGGAGGTTCCATCTTATTCCCTAATCACTTGTATTTACATGTGCTAACATTGCAGGGAATTGAATATGATGACCATTCTCAACTGTAGAGTGGTTTTGACAAGATGGAGTGCACCCCTTGAGGGGGAGCCAATCTAGAGAAGATGGAGTTTTGAGACTTATACCATCTTGAAAAGTGAAGGTATTCCAATAATACTTTCATCCCTTAATTCTTGATTGTATTCATCAGGAAAATTAAGGGGGAGTATTGATTAAAGACAAATGGTTGAAAGGGGGAGCTTTATCTTTGTACCTGAACATTCTAATGAGTTTTGTGAAGTTTGTGCAGGATTTAGCAATTCATTGTTATATCTGAAAAATTTCATGCCCCTTGAAGCATGATCTCACATGTATAGTGAATGTTGGATAGCATTGAGTACCTTGGTTACATCACTATTTTTTTCTACACCGGGTTAGCCCTAGTAGAAATAGAGTTGATTTACTAAAGGTTCTTTGCTAAAGAGAACATGTGACATCATCCCTCTCTCAGTGTTTTTAAAGAAAATACTTTTCAAAGGGAGTAAGTGATTTTTTTATGAGAACCACACCACACCTTAACATTTTATTTCCAATAAGGGGGAGAAAATATTGGCACACATATTGACCCATTCATATGTGTTGGAGTTGTGTATTGACAACAAATACAAAGGGGGAGATTGAAGTGCACTGTGATGCATTTGTTGTCAATGAGGCATGTTGTTGTCATGGAATGAATGGATGTAAAGGAGTTTCAATATGTGAATGAAAAAGGATTTGATGGTGTTTGTGTGGAATGGATAATTTCCATGGAACTTAGAGGAATGTCACTTAGGAGATTCACTAAGTGGCAGAGAAGATTATGGTTGAAACATTCATCCATGTAATATCAGACGATTGTAGAGATGTTCTTAATGTTCCAATACATGTATCAAGGTGATACAAAGTGACAAAACTTGAACAATGATGATGGAGCATCATTAAATCAGAAGATTTTTGAGCTGTTATTTAAGTTCAGGGAACTTGTATCCTGATGATACAATGTCACAACACTGTTTGAAGACCATGCATTGTCTTCACAATGCATGAGGAGTTGAAATAGATCCATCTACACATTCTAAGTGGATGAAGTGAATTGAAGGAGACCATGTACTATCACTTAGTGCATGATGAATTGAAGAAGATCCAACCTTGATCTCTGATTATATCAATAAATACCGTTGAATAATTTAATTGATTCAGGAGAATCAGTTGAAGATGAAGACCCTTCGGGAATTCCATTCCTAAGTAATGAATACATGTTTAAGAGGAACAGAGGAATTCATATGAAGAAGAATGAAGGATGTGGGGAATTATTAATGGAGAATATGTTTTAAAGGATGAATAGAAAAGTGTCTTGGCATATTACATTTGGTTAACATCGTTTTTACAAAGTCCTAACTATTACTTAAACAAAAAATATGCCAACCTCAAGGGCCAGTCTTCAGGGTTCTACCCAAGGCTCTTGTGGGACTCAAGGTCACTACACCCATGGGGATCCATGGGACCATCCCAAGAGGCCGTGGGCCTTGTATAAGCCCCAGGGCCACGCGGTGATGAAGCACGCGCAGCCTGGGCATAGGAGTGCGCCCGTGAGGAAGCATGGTGGGTGCCAGTGGCGTGCCCGAGTGGCAGGGGCGCAAGAGCGCGCCCACAGAGAACACGGTGCAGGGTGGCACCTTGGAGGGAGAAGATGCAATTGAGAAGCGGCGGGGAGCACTGGGTTGATAAGCCCCGGATAAACCGCACTTTGTTTCGATGTGGGACGTGGGATTTTGCCGCGGAGTGAATCCTGGCTCCTCGATCGATCACACGCCAGATCTCGACCGCACGATTGATCCCGCGCGAGATCTTCTGATCGTGGCCGTCCAAAGTTTTTTAATCGCCCGATCCAATGGCCCGCAAGTTATCCTCTACCTTCAGATCGTCCGAGGACACCCCTGATGCCTGCTTCGAACCAGGTGCCTTCTGAGGATGGAAATGGAGCTCTCGGACTCCATTGATGAAGATTAAATCTCCAACGTGATCGTCTCACCCTACTGATCACGTTCATGCATAAAAATACGCATACATGCACTCAATGAAGATAATCGAGTTCGAACGAGGAAAAAGAAGATGCCGAGGCCACATGGGGTTTATTATTTGCATGAATCGTCTTATAAGAGGCCATACACATGTTTGAAATTGCATGCATATGTTTCCATGCACATGCACGTAGAAGAAAACAAAGAAATAAGTCCGTGTGTGAAACAGAGGAGAAACAAGACATTTAGAAAGATTTTAAAATCCTGAAAACATTTGGGATTCGAGATTTATCTCAGGCGGAGGACAAAGGCTCTCATAGCCTATAAAAGGAGCACCCGAACCTCGGTTTAGGTTTGCTGAAACTTTGTGGAGTCCCGCGAGTGCCTTGCCTCGCAAAGAATTGAGCTGCACGCCCCCTGCGTGGCAGAGAAGCCCGAAGCCATTTTTGGCTTCGTGAAGTCCCTTTTGCGCATACCTACACGAAAGAAGAAGGGGATAAGACCCATGCACACCTTCCCCTTGCGCGGAAGGAAGAACTCGGGGCTGCAGCACCTTGCGCGCCCACGGTTGAATCCCACACTTGCGCGGAAGTTAGTGTCCTTGACACCCTGCTTCCTCGCGGCTGTCCAAGGACCTTGTGCACCCTTGTGCACCTTGAGGACTTGTGCAACTCTTGCACTAAACCCCTACAAGGCTGTGGGAGAAGAAGAGAAGAATCCTCATCCTTGCGCGCCTCCTTTGAGTTCGAGAGGATTATAACTACACCTACGGGTTAAGTGTTTAAAGGCAGTGAAGGCCACCACATCTTGTATGTGTGTGCAATTGAAGAACCCAAACCCAAGTGTGTGCTAAACAAGTGAAGTCCATAGCCTTGGGTGTGTGCAAGAAGGAGAGGTCGAGAACTTCACCAAGTTGTGTGTGCCAAGTGAAGATGATGATCACACCTTGTGTGTGTAAAGAAGTGGAACAAGGCCGAATATTATGTGTGTGCATTAAGAAGTGTGTACACATTTAGAAGAAGAGGAGTAGAATCTCACACTAAAGAATAACACACTTTTAAGTGTGTGTACAAATTGAACAAAGAGTGTGAAGGAAGAAGTGGTGTGTGTGCTTAAATAGAATACACTCATTGAGGGTTTACTGCACCAAGAAGAATGAAAGGGGAAGTGCATGCATGCATGCATGCATGTGCACACGGGAACAAAGCTAAATCAGGGTGTGTGCATTTGAGTTGTCCAAGACCAGGAGTACTTGAAGTTGAAGAGATGCCATGAACTCAGTGCATGAAGATGATGTGAACTGAGACTGGAGCCAGACTGAAGTTAAAGACATCAGTAGTCTGAGTTTTCAGTTGTTGAAGAGAGAGGCCAGGTCATCCTAAGAAGGAGGAGATAAAGACTGAGCAAGACGAGGAGTCCTGATCAACCACAAGTGATCAGAAGAAGAGAGCAAGGCCAGAATCCTTTATCCCTGGCTGTTGAGGATACTTGAAGAACTTAATGTGAAGAAGAGCTACTCGTGTGACTCGAGGAGCCAGGAGAATCCCCCTGTGAGACTCAGGGTGGATGAAGTCTTCAGTGGGATTCAGGAGCAGGCCAGTGGGACTCTGGTAACACTGTGGGACGCAGTATACAGAACCTCCTGTGGGACTCAAGAGAGATAAAGTGGGACTCTGTATCGACCATTTTAATTCTAACATGTTATATTGGACAATCCATGTCGGGGGGTATAACCAACATGGCAAGGACGTAGGCCTTTGGTGCCGAACCTTGTAAATCCTTGTGTCCTGTTCCTTTTCATTAATGCATCATTCGAGTAAAGGATGAGAGATACAAGAAGAGTGGATCGAGGATTTAGCCATCCATAGAGGTTTAATTTATAAAAAATCAATTAGTAAAAAGTTTAAAGGGATCACTGGTTCACCCCCTTCCCCTCTCAGTGATTCACACTGATCTGGGCACTTCAAGATGATGGGACACTATGAAGATAGTGAAGAAGGATAAGGGAATGGAGTGGTAATACTTCCATGTTATTTTCAATTATCAGTACTATCCTGATTCGATGTTGTTGGTGAAGTCTACTATGTTTTTCCGACATTATCCGGCTGACAGGACCATGACAATGTTTAAAAAACATTTTGATGAGCTTTGTCACTTCTTAGCTGAGATAGTATTGAATGAGAGGATAAATACTAAAAGGCTAAAGTTTGGACTTCAACAAGATATTAATTATTAAGTATTATTGTTAAAGATTCACTCTTATGATGATGTATTGGGTAAAGCATTGATGATCTAGATGGACCTAGATAGAATGTCATCGGTTTTGGGAGCTTCCTTTTCTCCTGATGGCAGCATGAGTTCCTTCAAGGGAAAGCATAAGAGTACTTATTCTCACGGTAGTTCATGATAGTAGGGCCATTATAGAACTCCTAAAGTACCAATAATAGGTCTTTTGGATTATTATGAGTGTGGAGATATAGGGAATTCAAAGATGGTTTGCACTGAGGTACCCAAGAACTATGGATCTGATGGGAATTCAGGGAACTTACCGAGGATTTTCTAAATTTATTCCACTCCACACAGTGGAACAAGATCATCAGCTCCTCCTAAAACCAAAGATAAATCAGATGATTCATGTGTAAAAGGGTTCCAACCACATGAATCCAGAATGACGATTTTTTATATAGTGGAAGAGTCTCTAGAGGAAGTAGATATGGGTACAACGATCGTGATAGGTACCAACACTATTGCTTCATCGTTAGTGACTGATTTATTTGATATCGTTGCATCTTATTATTTTATTTAAACCTATATTTTTAACCTACTTAATATTGATATAAAGATTTTATCTTTTGAAATAGATATTAATACACCACTTGTTATGAAGTGAGAGTAGAGTCTCTATAGTCCCTCTTTTGTTTTCTCACTATCAAATGTTCTGATGGATTGGAACTTTCTGGTTCTCAATATAAAACCACTTGATGACATTTTTGAGATGGATTGGCTCATTTACAATAAAGACTAGTCGGATTGTTATTGTATCATCCTAGGTAAATTAAGAATAATATATTTTCATATTTATTTATATTTTTGAATTAAATGTTAATTTTATTTTAAAGGGGTCGCAATGTTCGATAGCGTACCCGATACGCAACAACGGGTTTCTTTGGAACCTTAAGTTGCACCCTAATAATATAATATTATTATTTTCAATTGTCGTTATCTCCTAGAAAATCTATTGGCGAGACTAAAAAATACTAACTTCAATATGTTTAGCCAATAAAAGTTAGAGGATTAAAATATGAATGAATCTAATTTTAGCATAATTTACATTAAAAAGATGATTTATCTCCTTTTAATGGTGAACCCTCATTAAATATAGTCTTGTTCACTTTAATACATTATATATTACCTAATAAAATACTTATTTATAATGGGGACATCAAAATTTACTTTGGGTAATTTTTTGGTATTTTTCTGATAAAGTTCATTTTCTTATGAATAGTGAAAAATATTGAATTTTAATTCAAAAGTGCATTTTAATCTAATTTATTTATATGGTTAGATTATCTTTTTAATTGGTCTTAATGTGAAATTGAAATATATTTTTACCATTAAATCCAATGTTGGTCATTGGAGTTAATTTCTCTATGAAATTGGACATAAAGAAGTGTCAAGCTTTTGATAGTTATTGTTTCTTAAAAACACACTATTTGTTTTGATAATGAGAATTGATTTTAAAATTAATTAATTCCACTTATATGTTTTGAATTTGGAAAAATGGACATCATTTTTGAATTTGGAATATCAAATATAGTTTAGGCGGAATTTTTGGTATTTTTCGGAAAAACTTCAATTTTTGATGAATAGTGAAACCACTTAGTGGTAGTTTAAAAAACTGAATTTTTCATCTAAATAAAATTTTACCACTTCTGTGAATTAAATTTCAAAAATTGGAAATACATGGTTGTTATTAGTTAGTAAAATTTTGTTCAATAAGATGAAAATAATTTTTGGTGAATAGTAACTTTTGACTTATTTACCACGGTTAAAGGTAAATAGGGTAATTCGAGGTTAAAATAATATTATAATAATTAAATATTACCTTTAAACTTGTCCAAACCTTATTTAATGAGTAATGTCCGACCATGGGAATCCTTGGGTCGATTTTTGGGCCCCATGGAGCCACTTATTAATGATAATTACACTTTAGATCTTTTAATTTAATGTAAAGACAAAATTGACATTAACAAAAATCTTTTAGTAATTAATTTTTATATGGTGTTATGTAAGATCTATATTCACCTATATATATTAATTGGAAATATAAAAAGATTTTATACATCATGGGTATTTGTTCATAATTTTTAGACATCATATAAATTAAATTATTTATGACACAATAATGATGCAGTATTTACCTCATTAATAAATGATTTCAATAAATAAGATTTTAATGATTAAAATATTATCCAAAACCTGTCAAATTCCTATTGTTTTATTATATTTTGACCATAATTCATCTTATATTCTACTATAATGATTTTTGGACCATTAGAATGTGAATATCATTATATTATAAAATAATATTTTCACTCTTTCCTAAAGAGCCCTTCCTCTTCCCTATAAAAGAAGAAAACTTCTAGGCAACTCCACACACCTCTAAAGACATTTGGCTCGTCAAAAATCTGCCCAAATAAACTCCCTACATACCTTTACTCCTCCATGAAGCCTCAACTTAGGTATAATGTACTTAAATAAGTCCTTTGGTTCAAACCAAAGGGAGTTACCCAAATTAAAGGTAACGATTTCTCTTAAATTTGTTTCATTTATTTTACTTCTCCAACCCCTAAACTATTTTCTTTTCCTTTATTTTGTAAAAACACCAGTATCCTCAATATAATAGGATTTTTTTTATAAGAAATATTAGAATTACACTTACAAACACCTCCATCTAATGGATTAAGAACATAATGTTTCTGTGGATTCCAGACGAATGCCTCACGAAACGATGATTGTTCAATTACATCTTACCGCATTTCATGGTGGCCGTTATGATGGAACTGTATTTATATATGATATATATTATGTTTATGATTTTATTATACTTCTGTACTTTCCAATTATATCAAGCCTTTATGGTTTCCATAGTGGGTAAATACGATAATCTCATTAGAGGAAGTGCGGACTACCGCCCCCTCAAAGTGATGTGATTCGTTAATGCCCTATGTGGGATGTATGAAGGATAGAGTTAATTATATTATATATGATATTATACTGGAATTATAATATACCTATGTATCATTATGTTTTAATTCCAATAAAGTAAGAAATAGAAATGAAAGTTGCGTTCATGCGCACGTACGGCTTACCGTCTCCATGAACGGTGCATTTCATTTATTACCTCAAAATGTTATGTACTATTATAAATACATGTATATACTGGATATATATGATATATATGATATATAAATCATGAATACCATTCTGGATATAATATAATATTGACCTCATGGACAACTTGTAATTATAAGAAGTCTATTTTTGACTCAAGTACCAAATATCGACAAAACCAACGTTATTAACATAAAAGATTTCATAATGTTTATAACATGGTAATAAGTGATATAAAAGGAATAATAAACTTGAAAAAGGTTATTAAGCAAGTAGAAATTAACTTTAGTTTATTATTCAGGAGATTAAAGAATGGTCCAGTCAAGTCCGACGTGAGGTAAGGGACTTCATCTCAATCTCCTTTCCTTGAGGCATATTTTGTTTTAATACACGATTTTTTTTATACGCCATATGAAATCCCTTGAAATTTCAAAGGGAATATATTCTATGAAGTGTTTCACTAAACGTCAAAAAGAAATGTTTCTTTTAACGTAAGCGGTGACAACGACCTTTCCGCCGCCTCGAGTATTATTTGATCTCTAGCTTCCTCAACAAGCTGTAATGTATTTTTTAAAAGAAAATAAATACCATATACTATCTTATGTATTTTTGGTATTGAAAATGGTTTTGAAAATGGATTTTCTATGTCAATATATTAATGTGATATATTGTGATTGAAATGTGGAAATTTTTTCTTTCCTTTATATTTGTTTCATGTCTTGTGATTTTATAATGGTACTTGGACATTTGACAGGTGGTTACATGATAAACCAAATGACGGGTTGTACCATGAATACCAGGATGGGTGGTTACGTTATAACCTCCAATGCATTGGGTATGGAAGTCAGCTGTACGCCTATACTATTTAGTGATATGTTTGGAAGTCGACCGTATGGTTATTCAATTTAAGTATGTTTATGTCCCAAGTTACTTTATATGTTATGTGTTATTTTTATGGGTTTTATGGTAATATTTCGGTTACAATAGGGTATGTAATGATATTTTATTCAGTGTAGGGTATTTACTACTTCATATAGGTGAAAAGTATTACTTATGTTAAATTATTCATGATTTACATGTTGTTTTGAAAAAAAATAGTTTTCCTTCTTTGTATAACCCTTAATGATCTTTTTATGCTCATCCCATGTTTGAAATGTTTTCACAGGACTTAAAAAAGAATAGGGTCAAGGATGGGATCAAGGAAAAGTCATTATATCAAAAACATGGAACTAGACATGGCTCTTTTTTTAAAGAGTTCATGTTTTGTAAAAAAATGGAAACTGTGTAGAAATGTCTACATTGTGTTTTTTTGAGGTGTAATGTAATTGTTATGCCTAATTCTCTAAAACTCTAAACCTGAAAAGATCCTCTATGTTAATTATTCATTTAATTCAATATTAAGAAAGGTTTAAGGCCGAATCCTTATAGTTGGTATCAGAGGTTGGTTTAGATAACATTAGAGGTTAGGGTATTGTTAAATTAATATCCATAACATAATTTATGATATCATATAGAATTTACAGATTACCATGTTGCTTCACCTAAGATATTTTTGTGTTCAAAAAGGTTTTCCGTAGAGGAAAAAGGGCAGCTATGTTGGGACGACATCAGGAGGCAGACAACCTCCCAAATCAGCAACCTGAGATGGTCAGAATCAGAACTTAACAGTTTGTTATAGTGATGGCATAGGTGACTTAGGCTATAAATAGTGGTGGTATCCATGTACGAGATCATCCAGATCAACCACAGAGCAACATGTCAGTAGTGGAGCATTTCATAAGGCAACATACCTTATCATTCGGAGGATCATATGATCCGGAGCTAGCTGAAGGGTGGATTGAAGCACTGGAAAAGAATTTAGATGTCATGGGTTTTTCAGAACTTCAAAAGGTTAGTCTTGCTATTTACTATTTTGAAGGTGAAGCTAATCAGTGGTGGTCGATGGTGAAAAATATCATAGTGAGAAGATTGATGCTCTTGATTGGGATGAATTCAAAGGTATGATTCTTGAGAAATATTTTTCTAAGGTGGTTCTTCTTAGAATGGAAAAACAATTCTTGCAATTGAGGCATGAGGATGACTCAGTGGTTGCTTATGAAGAAAAATTCACTCGACTGGCAATGTATGCACCGAATTTCATCCAAGATCTAGATATTAAGATAAATAGATTTTACTTAGGACTGAAGCCACGATATCGAAGAGCATTAGCCTCTCGTGAATTCAAAAGTTATGAAAAAATTGTTTGATGTTCAGAGAAAGTGGAAATGGATTTTGCTGATGATCAAGTGTTCTTTAAAAAACAACAGAATAAGAGGTCCAGTTGGCAGGAAAAGGGGAAGAATTCATCAAATAAGCCTGTAGGTAAGAAATATAAATATCCAACTTGTGAGAAGTGTGGTAAAAAGAATCCTGGAGAATGTTTATCAACGACTGGAAAGTACTTCCGGTGTGGTATGTCTGGTCATATTTCTTGTAACTGTAAGGAAGATGAACAATTAAGAAATGAAAAGCCATTGGTAAGATGTTTTAAGTGTAACGAAATGGGTCATTATGCAATTGAGTGTCCAGCGAAGAACTCAACTGAGGGAAAACAGCCGAACTACATGTAGAATGGGGTGTCGAAATCCTTTACAACTACTTTAGCAGATGTTGGGACATCGAATGAAGTTTTATCAGGTACACTATTTATTTGTTCAGATTATGCCAATGTGTTTTTTGATTCAGGGTCTACACACTCATTCATTTCTGAGAATTTTTCTAGTAAATTGGGAATTTCATCTCATGATATGAATACTGAAGTTATGGTAAAAACACTTGGGGGAGGTGTAGAGACATAAAGAAAACATAAGAACATTCTTGTCCTTGTATGCAGAAAGAATCTACCTGTAAACCTTATTTTTTTACCTCTTGTAGAGTTTGATGTTATTTTGGGCATGGATTGGCTTTCTGTTTATCATGCTAAGATTGACTGTAGAGCTAAAAAGGTTTCTTTCCAGAAAGATTTACATTTTATATACAAATATGAACCCTTGGTGTTGATAACATATCAGGAAGCTGAGAAACTAGTAAAATATGGAAATGAATGTTACCTTGAAAATATTGTTGAAAATAAAGGAACTGTTCAGATTAATGATGTGCCAGTGGTAAATGAGTACCTTGATGTTATTCCTGATGAGTTGCCTGGTATTATACCTAATCGGGATGTTGAATTTACCATTTACTTAGTTATTGATGCTAATCCAATTTCAAAACCCCCTTATCGAATGGCTCAAATTGAACTTTTAGAGTTAAAGAAGCAATTTCAGGAATTATTAGATAAATTTTTCATTTGACCTAGAACATTGCCATGGGGTGCTCCGATCTTGTTTGTTAAAAAAAAGATAGTTCAATGAGACTTTGAATTGATTAGAGAGCATTGAATAACATCACTATTAAGAAGAATTATCCTTTGCCTCATATCGATGAATTGTTTGATCAGCTCCAGGGAGCTCAGTATTTTTTGAAGATTGACTAGAGGTCGGGGTACCATCAGTTGAAAGCAAATGAAGAATATGTTCTAAAGACTACGTTTTTTACTAGATATGGCCATTATGAATTTTTTGTTATGCCTTTTGGGTTAACCAATGCACCTGCTGTATTCATGGATCTTATGAATAGAATTTTCCAGGAGTTCTTGGATAAGATTGTGGTTGTGTTCATTGATGATATTTTAGCTTATTCTAAAAGTAAAGAAGATCATGAAATTCATTTAAGGGTTATCTTGCAAACCTTAAAAGAAAAGAAATTGTTTGGGAAATTTAGCAAGTGTGAGTTTTGGTTACATCAAATTTCTTTCCATGGCCACATTATTTAAAAAACTAGCATAACTATAGATCCTACTAAAAAAAAGTTGTTGAAGAATGGCCAAGACACACAAATATAACCGAGATCCGTAGTTTTCTTAGTTTGATAGGTTATTACCAGAGGTTTTTTTAATATTTTTCATGGTTATCTAGTCCAATTACTAAGTTAACTCGAAAAGGTGATAAGTTCATCTGGACAAAAGAATGTGATGATTGTTTTAAAGAATTGAAAAGAAGATTGGTGAATGATCCGGTTTTGGAACTGCCTTCCAGAAATGGTGAGTTTGTTATCTACAGTGATGCTTCGTTGAAGGGACTGGGTTGTGTCCTAATTCAGAATGATCAGGTAATTGCTTATGCTTCACGTCAATTTAAAACACATGAGTTAAATTATCATACACATGATTTGGAATTAGCTGCGGTTGTTTTTTTCTATCAAAATTTGGAGGCATCATTTGTATGGAGTAAATGTGAAATATATACTGATCACAAAAGTTTGAAATATATATTCACACAAAAAGAAATAAACATAAGATAGAGGAGATGGTTGGAATTAATCAAGTATTATGATTTCACGATCCATTACCATCCGGGAAAAGCAAATAAAGTGGCTGATGCTCTGGGTCGAAAAAGTGAGGCTTCATTAGCCGTGTTACGTTTCGAATGAGATCCTTTGGTTTTTGATTTGATGAACTTTGGAATAGAATTTGTTGGTGTAGGGAATTCTTCTATTTTGTTTCAGGTGTCAGTGAGATCATCTCTATCAGACAGAATAAAGAAAGCGCATAAAAGAAGATAGTGAGTTGCAAAAAAAGGTAGAGTTGGTTAAAAAGGGTATGTTTCCTGATTTTAACGTTGATAATGATTGTGTTTTGAGATTTGGAAAGAGATTATGTGTGCCTTGTGATTTACAGTTGAAGAATGAGTTGTTATGTGAAGCTTATAGTTCTCCGTTTTCAGTTCTTCCTGGCAGTACTAATATGTATAGAGATCTTCGGGAGTATTACTGGTGGGATGGAATGAAAAAGCGATATTTTGGATTTTACTGTGAAGTGTTTGACTTGTCAGCAGGTTAAAGAAGAGCGGCAGTTATTGAAAGGGTTTCTTCAGCCTCTACTAGTGCCAGAGTGGAAATGGAAAAATATATCCATGGAATTCATTGTGGGATTACCAAAGACATTTCGAGGTAATAATTCAATCTGGGTTATAGTTGATCAATTGAATAAATCTTCTCATTTCCTTCCTATTAAAGATACTTTGTCTCTAGATCAACTTTCTCGATTGTATGTTAAATAGATAGTCAGGTTGCATGGAGTTCCCCTCTCCATCGTATCTGATCGTGTTCCCAGGTTCACATCTAACTTTTGGAAAGGCGTTCAGAAGTCGTTGGGTACTGAATTAAATTTTAATACAGCTTTTCATCATCAATAACATGGGCAATCAGAACGAACAATTCAGACACTGGAGGATATGTTACGTTCTTGCTCGATGTATTACCAGGGAAGTTGGGACCAACATCTTTCTTTGGTTGAATTTTCATATAATAACAGTTTTCATTCCAGTATACAGATGGCACCATTTGAGGAATTATATGTAAAGCGTTGTTGAACTCCATCTTTTTGGGATAAATTAGGTGAAAGGAAGCTGATGGGACCAGAATTGGTATAATAGATGGTAGAGAAAGTTCATTTTATTCAGAAGTACATGAGAACATCTCAGAGTAGGCAGAAAATTTATGCAGATAACCGGAGGAAAAAACATTATTTTGATGTTGGTGATCATTTTTTTCTCAAGGATTCTCCTTGGAAAAGTGTAATTCATTTTGGTAAGAAGGGAATGTTGAGCTCAAGGTTCATTGGACCTTATGAAATTCTGGAAAAAGTTGGATCAGTTGCATATAGTGTCACTTTACCTCCATGTTTATCCTAATTACACGATGTTTTTCATGTTTCGATGTTGAGAAAGTATATGCCAGATCCCTCTCAGGTTTTGAGCCCAGAGGTAGTTCAGTTGGAAGAGAATCTCTCTTATGAAGAACAACCCATTCAGATTCTTGACCGTAGAGAGCAGGTGTTGTGGAATAATGTAGTTCACCAGGAAAAGGTTTTGTGGAAAAACCATATGGTTGAAGAGGCAACGTGGGAATCTGAAAATTCTATGAGGGATAAATACCCCCATTTATTTTGATAAGGTGAAGAAAAATTGCGAGGATGAAATTTCCAAAAGGGTGGAAGGATGTAACATCCCAGGTAAATGAATAATAAGAGATTTTCATATTTATTAATATTAGTGAATAAAATATTAATTTTAGTTTAAAGGGGTTTCTATGTTCGATAGCGTACCCGATATGCAACAACGGGTTTCTTTGAAACCTTACGTTGCACCCTAATAATATAATATTATTATTTTAAATGGTCGTTAAATCCTAGCCGTTGTATGGGCGGGACTAAAAAAACTAACTAAAATATGATTATATGTGTATTTACAATTATCCAATAAAAGTTAGAGGCTTAAAATTTGAATGAATCTAATTTTAAGCATAATTTTCATTAAAAGGCCCATTTATCTCCTTTTAATGGTGATCCCTCTTTAAATATAGTTTTGGTCACATTAATAAATTATATATGACCAAATAAAATCCTTCTTTAGAATGGGGACATCAAAAATTACTTTGGGAAATTTTTTGGTATTTTTCTGATAAAGTTCGTTTTTTATGAATAGTGAAAAATATTGTATTTTAATTCAAATGTGAATTTTAATCTAATGTATTTATATGGATAGATTATCTTTTTAATTGGTCTTAAATTTAAATTGAAATATATATTTACCATTTAAACCAATGTAGGTCATTTTAGTTAATTTCTCTATAAAATTGGACTTAAACAAGTGTCAATCTTATGATAGTTATTGTTTTTAAAAACACGCTATTTGTTTTGATAACGGGAATTAATTTTAAAATTAATTAATGCCACTTCTATGTTTTGAATTTGGAAAAATGGACATCATTTTTTAATTCATAATATCAAATATATCGTAGGCTGAATGTTTGGTATTTTTTGGAAAAACGGCAATTTTTTATGAATAGTGAAACCACTTAGTGGTAGTTAAAAAAACTGTATTTTCATCTAAATAAAATTTTACTACTTATGTGAATTGAATTTCAAAAATCCTACATACATGGTTGTTATTAGTTAGTAAAATTCGTTTCAATAAGATGAAAATAATTTTTGGTGAACACTAACTTTTGACTTTTATTTACCGCGGTTAAAGGTAAATAGGGTAATTCAAGGTTAAAAGAATTTTATTATAATTCAAAATTACCTTAACACTTCTCAAATCCATATTGGATGAGTAATGGCCGACCATGGTCATCCTTTAGTCGATTTTGGTGGCCCATGGAGCCACTTATTAAAGATAACGACACTTTAGATCATTTAATTTAATGTAAAGACAAAATTGACATTAACAAAAATATTTTAGTAATTAATTTATATATGGTGTTATATAAGTCTTATTTTCGACTATAAATATTCATTGGAAAGATAATAATATTTCTTACATCATGGTAATTTTTTATAATTTTTAGACATCAAATAAATTAAATTATTTATGACACAATAATGATGCAGTATTTACCTTATTAATAAATGATTTAAATAAATAAGATTATAATGATTAAAATATTATCCAAAGCCAGTAAAATTACTATTCGTTGATTATATTTATAACATGAGTCATATTATCTTTTACTATAATGATTTTTGGACCATTATAAACCGAATATCATTATATTATAAAATATAAGTTTTTACTCTTTCCTAAAGAGCCCTTCCTCTCCCCTATAAAAAGAGACCACTTCTATGCAACTCGACACACCTCTCAAGCCATTTGGATCGTCCAAAATCTGCCCAACTAAGCTCCCTACATCCCTATCCTCCTCCTTGAATACTCAACTTAGGAATAAGTTACTTCAAGAAGTCCTTTGGTTCAAACCAAATGGAGTTACCCAAATTAAAGGTAACAATTTATCTTAAATTGTTTTCATTTATTTTACTTCTTCAACCCCTAAACACTTTTCTATTCCTTTAATTTGTAACAACACAAGTATCCGCAATATACTAGGATTTTGTTATAATAATGATTCAAATTACACTTACACACACCTCAATCTAATGGATGAAGAACATAATGTTTCTGTGGATGACAAACGAACGCCTCAAGAAACGATGATTGTTCAATTACATCTTTCTGCATTTCATGGTGGCCATTATGATGGAACTGTATTTATATATGATATATATTATATTTATGATTTTATTATACTTTTTTACTTCTATATTATATCAAGCCTTTATGGTTTCCATAGTGGGTAAATACGAAAATCTCATTAGAGGAAGTGCGGACTACCGCCCCCTCAAAGTGATGTGATTCGTTAATGCCCTATGTGGGATGTATAAAGAATAGAGTTAATTATATTATATATGATATTATAATATAATTATAATATACCTATGTATCATTATGTTTTAATTCCATTAAAGTAAGAAATATAAATGAATTTAGCGTTCAGGCGTACGTACGACTTACCATCTCCATGAACGGTGCATTTCATTTCTTACCTCGAAATGTTATGTACTATTATAAATACATGTATATACATGATATATATGATATATATAATATATAAATAATCAATTACATTCTGGAAGTAATAGAATATTGACCACATGGATAACATCTAATTATAAGAAGTCCGTTTTTGACTCAAGTACCAAATATCGACAAAACAAACATTATTAACATAAAAGATTGCATAATGTTTATAACATAGTAATAAGCAATATAAAAGGAATAATAAACTTAAATAAGGTTCTTAATCTAGTAGAAATTAACTTTAGTTTATTATTCAGGAGATTAAAGAATGATCGAGTCAAGTCAAACGCGAGGTAAGGGACTTCGTCTCAATCTCCTTTCAATGAGGCATATTTTGTTTTAATACACAATTTCTTTTTATACTCCGTATAAACACACTTGATTTTTCAAAGGGAATATTTTTTACGAAGTATTTTACTAAAAGAAACAAGGAATGTTTCTTTTAACGTAAGCGGTGACCACGACCTTTCTGCTGCTGCGAGTATTATTTGATCTCTGGCTTCCTCAACAAGTCGTAATGTTTTTTTGAAAAGAAAATAAATACCATACACTCTCTTATGTATTTTTTTGTAATGAAAATGGTTTTGAAAATGGATTTTCTATGTCAATATATAAATGTGATATATTGAGACTGAAATTTGGAAATGTTTTCTTTCCTTTATATTTGTTTCATGTCTTGTGATTTTATAATGGTACTTGGACATTTGATGGGTAGTTATGTGATAAAACAAATGACGGGTGGTGCCGTGAATACAAGGACGGGTGGTTACGTTATAACCTCCAATGCATTGGGTATGGAAGTCAACAGTATAGCTATTCTATTTAGAGATATGTGTGGAATTCTACCGTATGGTTATTCCATTTATGTATGTTTATGTCCCAAGTTACTTTATATGTTATGTGTTATTTTTATGGGGTTTATGGCAATATTTCGATTACAAAAGGGTAAGTAATGAACTTTTATTCAATGAAGGGTATTTACTACTTAATAAAGGTGAAAAGTATTACTTATGTTAAATTATTCATTATTTACTAGTTGTTTTGAAAAAAAACTAACAGTTTTCCTTCTTTTTATAACCCATACTGAGCTTTTTATGCTCATCCCAAGTTTGAAATGTATTCACAGGACTTAAAGAAGAATAGGGTCAAGGATGGGATCAAGGAAAATTCATGCTATCTAAAACATGGAACTAGACATGAATCATTTTTTCAAGAGTTCATGTTTTTTTAAAAAAATGGAAACTGTGTAGAAATTTCTACTTGGTGTTTTTTTAGATATAATGTAATTGTTATGCCTAATTCTATAAAACTATAAACCTGAAAAGATCCTCAATGTGAATTATTCATTCAATTCAATATTAAGCAAGGTTTAAGGTCGGGTCCTTATAGTTATATCCAATGATTCTACCGTACTACAATCAATGGTGTGACTCATGTCTTTTAAAGGGAATTTGACCCAAGGTCGAGTTGGGTCAGACCTTATCCAATGTTTGGGAATGTAATATTAGTTTTTTCTTATGATATGGAGTAGGAATATTTGGGTGGTGATCTCCCTCCAGATGTCGTTGAGTTTCCCAATGTGTTTCATCAAAAATTACCGAGTATGCCACTGGTAAGAGAAGTTGAGTTTTCTATTGACTTAATGTATAAAACCCCAAGCTTCCACAGTACGATTCTCTTTGAATAATACAATAGTGTGTGAGGTACGCAACTTTGGGATTCTAACACACCACGACCAATCAAAGTAGCCATTATGAATATTAATTTCCACATTTTAAAATTTTATAAATATTATCTCTCAAAATGGACTTCATTTTTGGATTCGTAATATCAAATTTATCTTAGGGTGAAATTTTGGTACTTTTCTAATAACTTGTATATTTTCATGAATAGTGAAAATTTTTAAATTTTAATTAAGAAGAACTTTTTTAATAAAATTAATTAAGAGTGATAATTAATAAATTTGAGTTGATTTAAAGTATATTTAGAATTTATTTTTACCATTTAATACAATTTTGGTCATTGGACATAATTTCACATTTAACCGGACATAAACAATTTTCAATCTTTTGATAGTTATTATGTCTTAAAAACACGCTTTTTGTTTTGACAGGGGGAATTAATTTTAAATTAATTTCTTCCACTTAAATGTTTTGAATTTGGGAAAATGGATTCCATATTTGGAAATAGGATTTCCAAATTATGTAAATAGGTATCTTTTATTTTTAGTCATTTTGAATAATTATTTTGGTAAATATTTTATTTACCATGGTTAAAGGGTAAATACGGTAAATAAGGGTAAAAACTAATATTATAATAATATTAATTTATCTGAAAATGTTTCCTAACCCTATTTTTGATACATGTCCGACCATGGCCATCTGTGGGTCAATTATGGGACCCCATGTATCAACTTGTATGTGATAATGAAACTTTATATTAATTAAGTTAATGTAAATACAAAAATGACATATGCATATATCTTTTAGGAAAAAAAATTTTACACAGGGTTATATATATTATATTTGTCGACTATAAATATTAATTATATATATAAAAATATTTACTACATAATGGTAGTTTATTTATAATTTTTATACATTGAAAAATTAAAAATATATATGACACAATAATGATGAATTATTTTCCTTATTAATGAAATAATCAAATAATTGGTATTAAAAATGTTAAAATAAATATAATTTGAATGTTTTGATGAAATACACGAATTTAATTAGTTAATATTACATATTAGGATATCTTAAATTAATTTTATTCGAATTAATAGTTTTTTTATGACTTTAACATAAATCAATTATTAAATATTGTTAAAATTGACATAAATGAGATTTTTTTAAAAATATTATATTATTAAATGATATTCTATTCCTAAAAATATAAGGTTCGGCCAAATGACTTATATTATGATATATGTATCATTTATGTACCACTTGGGGGTCTCTTGGATGTATATAGTATGTTTAATTACTAGATATTATAAAAATACAAAGTGACATGGTAAGTTTTAAACTAATTAACCAAGAGTTAAAACTAAAAGATAAGGTTAATGTAAAGACCAAAACCTGTCTAAAATATATTGTTTTAAAGTATTTAGACCCATCCCTAAAATATAATTTTAATAATCATCTTTAGATTCATTATAGACCGAATATGAATTTATTATAAATTACTACTTTAAGTTTTTCCTAAAGAGCCCCTCCTCCCCCTTCTAAATGGACACTACTTCTAACCAATTCATCAAACCTTCAAAGCATTTTGGTTCTACCAAAACCTACCTAAATACTCTCTATACATCCCTCTCCTCCTTATATAATCATTTCCTTAGGTAGAAGGCTCTTCAAGAGTCCTTTTTGGTTCAATCCAAAGGGACTTACCCAAATTTAAGGTAACGATTTCCCTTAGCTTCTTTTATTTTATTTTCCTTCTCCAAACCATAAACCCTTCTTATTCATTTATTTTGTAACAAAACCAGTATCCTAAATATACTAGGATATTTTTATGAGATTTATTCGAACTACACTTACACACACCTCCATTTAATTGGTGAAGAACATAATGTTTCTGGGGAGGAAACCAAATGCCTCACGAAACGATGATTGTTTAATTATCTCCTACCACCTCTCATGGATGAAATTATGATGGAACAATAATTAAATATGATATTAATGATATTTATTTTATATATAATCTTATGTAATTATATTTTATATTTTACCTTTATTCGTTTCATGTTGTATATATATACGATAATTTCATTTGAAGAAGTGCGGACTCCCGCCCCCACAAAGTGATATGACTCCTTCATACCATAAATGGAATGTATAAAGGATGGTGTTAATGAACATAAGTAACATATATAAGATATTATGTAATATAGTAATAATAATATACCTATGTATCATTTGGTTTTTATTCCTTTTAAAATGAAAAATGAATTGGAAGTAGCGTTCTTGCATATGTAAGGATTACCGTCTCCACGAATGTGATGCGATTCATTTCCCTATCATACCCATTCAAGACTAAATATAATTTGATGATTAAAAGTAATATTTAAAGACATTATATAATTCTGGATAGGAATAAGATACAACCTATCCCTAACAAACACGTCTTATGTAATAAAGCATATAAAGGAAAACGAATCAGTTAACACCCGAAATGACGATAATACTAAAATATTATTTACAAAGAAATATTAACAGATTATATATGATTTAATATATGATATCATAATTATATATATGATTATTTTATAATATTATAATAATGATTTAAATATTATACCAGAGGTTAACCTACACTCTATCAAGGAAAAGTACAATGTAAGGGGTTTTCATCTCACTCCTTATTCCCATGAGATTCATGCCATATTTCTACTATTACCTTTTGTATGGTGTATCTACTGCCCATAATTGTATTCTATGTGTAATACACATAAATTTATGTGTATTTACATATTCATTGTTTGATTCTTTTTTCATGGGGTGTATGTTTCGTATGTTAACAAATTGGTAAGGGTTAATTCATCAATCTCACTATTATTCGAGATTGTTTATGGGTATGTTTTTACTGGGACATATTTATTATCTATGTCCATGTTTCATAAAAGAGATTTAAATGGGATTATTTTATAGGACTCTATTATTAAATCATCATTTTAAATGTTTTAAAATTTTATTCTTCTAAATCATTCTCATTAATGTCCATGTTTTAAAAATAGTTTTAAGGTTTTATTTATATGGACATTAATGTTATACAAATAAAATTCCTTTTAAATGTATCAAAGTGGAATGAGACACATTGATTAAAATATCTATTTTTAAATGACTTCTTGATAAATTGTGTGTCTTCTAAATGTTTTCAAGAAAAAGGGGAATATTTCTCTCAAATATTTTTGATGATTATTTTCATCTATGTCAATATCCTTCATTATAATCGATTGAAGTTAATATATTCCCATACAATCTTCAATATTGTATTGAATGAGCTATGGTTGACTGTGGATGTGCTGTTTTTTTACCATTCTTGGTTTATGGTTAATGTTTTGACATTTCGTAGGCTAGTTCTAATACGAATGTTTATGTTATGTTTCAACCTTTTCAAATGAGGAATGTATTGGACATAGTAAGTGGCGGGTGGAGCCCTCTATAGCTCCTCGATGCATCAGTAAGTCTCATGAGACAACTAGACGTGGAATTGGCCAAGGCCCTTTCCCAATTTGATATATGGTTTTGGCCGAGGCCTTAATAATTTTTAGACATCTTAGCTGAGGCCATGACAAAATGTTTTAGAATGTCTGGCATTATACATTCCCTCATTATGAAAATAATATTGATGGTTTATGTGGTCATTCGCGTAGTAGAATACCCATGATTATGTTTTATTATGGCATTATTTACCCAGTTGATATTCCTTCCATAAAAGTATTCATGTTTATTATTGGTAAAGGTATTTGTTTCCAATTTTTCACCATGCTTAATATTTATGTTATCTTCTGTTCTATTGCTTAACCTTATTGAGCGTTTGAGATCACCCTTTTCTATGCTTAATTTTTCCAAGGATTCCAAGAAGTGTATTTTGATTAATAAAAAGGGTTAATCTAAGTGAATAATGGTCTTCTCAAAGAACTATATATGTTGTGTTGTATGTTTGAAATTATAATGTAACGTTCATTTATGTAATCTATTTTCCAAGACTGCTAAACTGATCAGTCCTTAGGGCTTGATTCCTTGTAAACATGCAAATATTATGTAATAATGCACCGAATCTGGGTAACTGGGATCGGGGAATTGTAGTAAGTATCAGAGAAAGTTTAGTAATAACCTTGGAAACTAGATTTAGATAAACATTGATTAGAGCACATTACCCTAAGATAGAAATTGAGATTTATTATATAAGAACTTCCTAGAATTTTGGTATTGTAGATATTTTCTGAGTTTTCCAAGAAATAAATCCTTGCCTAGATACGAGTAGGTAGAGGCGGCTCTGGCACAGATGTACCTAGGGATAAAACCTGAAAACACCTCTTTGAGCTAGACTCAAACTGGAACTGGTGCATGACAACAGGCCTTACTGCACTCTTGGTTACGACACTCCCGGGGGATATAGTTTGGATAATTCTCATTTTATTTACAAACTAATATGAAGGGTTCATGAGTATATACCTCCTCAAGAAAACATTTTTGTGATTATGGATTATATCCATAAACTGTTTACTGTATGTTAATTTTTTTACATGTTTGGGATTAGGTATTGCTATTCATAAACTAATATAGTGTATGTCATTGTTTAGAAATGGATCCTGGTATAAGGAATGAGTACTCCAGCAATACGCATGATCCAAAGAGTAAGAATAATCATATATTTCATGGTCTTAAGCTAGAATTTAGAAGGGAAATAGTCTCCCACATTTTATAATCATATGAAGAAATAATATCATGTGTTAATATGACAAGTAAATAATTCTCTGAGTCTGATGGCTTTGAAGCGATGCCAGAAAATAAAAGGATAGTAGAAAGAAATATGGATAAAGGTAATAAGAGAAAGAAGTATTTTCCAAAATGTAATGAATCACCTTGGTAAATGCTTGAAGGAAATGGGAGTTTGTTATAAGTGGGGAGAATAAGGACACCAAGTACATGATTTAAAGGGTAAGAAAAAGTTTTCAAATGTACAATGCTTCATCTGCAAGGAGTTGGGACAGTACGCAAACCAATGTCCAAATCATTAGAGTATACACCAAATGATGCTATGATAATAATAAAGATATTATAATACCTTATATGAAGAGGAATGACTATTGTTCTTATGTTTTCATTATAGAATTATTTCATTTGAGTTTCATATCAACAATATATTGATTACAAGAATTATGGAAATAAATAAGGATTGTACTATAGAATTATTTCATTAAGGACTTGAGATTGTGTGGAACCAAGAATAGTGGCTCAATAGCAGGTTATATTTTTGAAAAATATATGGCTGAGAGAAATAAAAAACATAATATTGTTATGATAATGAGGTAGTGATCTTGCAATAAGAGATGGTTGATTTGAATAAACTATATTGGATATTCTTGAATACCTTGGAACTGATTAATGATTTTTATATTCCATCAATGTTGGTGTTTACAACATTTTTGGATAGAAGTAGTGTATCTAGTATTCTATAAGGAATAAGGGACCAAGATTGTAATAAATAAGGTTTTATGGTAATTCAGGATGTTTTAGTGTTTAAAAAGAATAAATGATGAAGGTGTTCACATGTTATTGCATGAAAAAAATGTTCTTCATTGTGTTTACCTTACTTATAAATTTTGGACTTGGATAAAAGTATTTTGGATAATTCTAGTTTGAGATTATTTTTGGATATTTATAAAAACGACAACACGCAGACCGTGTGACAACCTGTCGCATCAGACAAAGTTGTGGGAATCGAACCCACAACCATAATTCGATTGTGATTTATTGACTAAAACTTGACTACGTGAAGTCCATAGATTGTATAGTGTAGTTTCTTTTTAAAGGGTCTGAATATGAATTATAAATTCATTATATTTGGAACCCTATATGATTAGGATAAATAGAGTATTTTTGAGTTGTATTATGTTTTGGGGTGAAAGATGAGTTTGTTGTAGAAATTTATTAATGGATAAAACTCTAATTATAATGTAAGTATATCTCCTTATGATTTTATCCAATCTCATTAATAAATTCTTCAACATTAAGAAAAGGAACTTAGAACAAATACGTTGTCCTAGATAGTACCTTAAATCATCACAAATTTATGGCTTTTTGATTATTGGCCTTTTCATAGCCATGTTCACTACCACTCTCCATCATATATTGATGGTTATATTTCTCTTCTATATCCTTGTTTTCCTAAATGGGACACTATTATGTGTTATTTTTGGTAACCTTCATACATACCACTCTTTATTTTAAATAAAGGCCTCATTAATCCATTTTTTCGATGTGGGATTTCAACTATGATATTTTGAAATGTCAAACCCAAGTTTCCAATACCGAGCATAAATTGTGAGGATTAAATTTATTAAAGGAGGGGATAATGTAACATCCCAATCTTCTAAAGTATAATTCTGTTTGAATAATACAATAGCGTGTGTGGTACGCAACTTCGAGATTCTAACACACTGTGACCAATCAAAGTTGTCTTTATGAATAGTAATACCATATTTTTGAAATTTAATAAATTTTATCTTTCAAAATGGAATTCATTTTTGGATTCGTAATATCGAAATTATCCTAGGGTGAAATTTTGGTACTTTTCGGATAACTTTTATATTTTGATGAATAGTGAAAATTACTAAATTTTAATTAAAACCAACTTTTTTAATCCAAATAATTAATAGTGATAAATTATGAATTTGAGTGGTTTAAAAAATAATTAGAATATATTTTTACCATTTAATACAATTTTGGTCATTAGATGTAATTTCACATTCAAATAGGACATAAAAATTTGTCAATCTTTTGATAGTTATTATTTCATAAAAACACACTTTTTGTTTTGACAGCGGGAATTAATGTTAAATTAATTTCAGTCACTTCTATGTTTTGAATTTTTAAAAATCGATTGCATATTTCTAATCAAGATGTCTAAATTATATAAATAGTTAACTCTTATTTTTAGTTATTTAAAATAATTACATCGGTAAATATTTTATTTACCATTGTTAAAGGGTAAATCCAGTAAATAAGGGTAAAAAATAACATTATAATAATATTAATTTACCATAAAACGTGTCCTAACCCTATTGGTTGATACATTCCCGACCATGGGAATCTTCAGGTAAATTTTGGGACCCCATGGATTCACATGTATGTGGTAATGACACATTATATTAATTAAGTTAATGTAAATACAAAAATGACATATGCATATATCTTTTAGAAAAAAAAAATTACATAGGTTTATATATATTATATTTTTGACTATAAATATTTATTATAAATATAAAAATATTTCCTACATAATGGTAATTTATTTATAGTTTTTAGACTTTGAAAAATTAAAAATATATATGACACAATAATGATGCAGTATTTTCCTTATTAATGAAAGAATCAGATAACTGGTATTATAAATGTTAAAATAAATATAATTTGAATGTTTTGATGACATACACGAATTTTATTGGTTAATATTATATATTAGGATTTCTTAAATGAATTTTATTCGAATTGATAATGTATTTAACACTTTAACAAAAATCAATTATGAAATATTGTCAAAATTGAGATAAATGAGTTTTTAAAACAAATATTATATTATTAAATAATATTATATTCCTAAAAATATAAGGATTGTCCAAAAGACTTATATAATGATAGGTGTATCATTAATGGACCACTTGGGGGTCTCTTGGATTTATATAGTAAGTTAAATTACTATATATTATAAAAATACAAAGTTACATGGTTAGTGTTAAACTAATTAACCAAGAGTTAAAACTAAAAGATAAGGTTAATGTAAAGACCCAAACCATTATAAAATCTATTGGTTGAAAGGATTTAGACCCATCCCCACATTATACTTTTAATAATCCTCTTTCAATCCATTAGAGACCAAATATGAATTTATAATAAATTAATACTTTAAGTTTTTCCTAAAGAGACCCTCCTCCACCTTATAAAAGGACACAACTTCTAACCAATTCTTCACACCTTAAAAGCCTTTTGGTTCATCCAAGCCCTACCCAAATACTTTCTCGACACCCCACTACTCTTTTTTGAAGGCTTAATTTAGGCATAAGGCACTTCAAGAGTACTTTTTGGTTCAAACCAATGGGAGTTACCCAAATTAAAGGTAATGATTTCTCGTAGCTTCTTTTCTTTATTTTACTTCTCCAAACCCTAAAACATTCTAATTATTTTATTTTGTAACAAAAACAGTATCCAAAATATACTGTTTTATTTTTATGAGAATTATTCTAACTACACTTACACACACGTCCATCTAATGGGTGATGGACATAATGTTTCCGTGGATGGCAACCAAACGCCTCACGAAACAATGATTGTTCAATTATCTCCTTCTACCTCTCATGGTGGCCATTATGATGAAACTATAATTAAATGTGATATTTATGATATTTATTTTATATATAAGCTTATTTAGTACCATTTTATATTTTACCATTATTCGTTTCATGTTGTATATATATATGATAATTTCATTTGAGGAAGTGTTGAACACCGCCCCCTCAAAGCGATATGACTCGTTCATACTATACATGGAACGTATAAAAGATGGTGTTAATGAAATTATGTAACATATATATATATATAATATTATATTATACTGTAATAATAATATACCTATGTATCGTTTGGTTTTGATTCCATTTAAAATGAAAAATGAAATGGAAGTAACGTTCGTGTGTACGTACGGATTACCGTCTCCATGAACGCGTTGAGATTCATTTCTCCATCATATCCATTCACGAATAATTATAATTTGATGATTAAAAGTAATTTTTAATGAAATTATATCATTCTATATATGAATAAGATACACCATATCCATAATAAATATGTCTTACGTAACAAATCATATAAAGGAAAACGAGTCAGTTAACACCCGAAACGATGATAATATAAAAAAATTATTAACAAAGCAATATTAAAAGATCATATATGATATAATATTTATATATATGATTCTTATATAATATAATAATAATTATTTAACTATTATATAAGAATTTAACCTACACTCTATCAAAAAAATGTACAAGGTAAGGGGTTTTCATCTCACTCAATATTCAAGTGAGATTCATGCCATATTGCCACTATTACATTTTGTGTGGTGTATCTTGTAAGAACCCGGATCTTCCTTTCAGTACGTTTTTCCTTTTTCTGGAGTTTTTTTAAAAAAATGGTGTTTTTGGAAATTTTGGAAGTACATGTCGTGTACTTTCTGATTACATGCCGTGTACTATTTTCCCGCTCGAACCCATGTGTTGGTCATGTCCGGGCCATACACACGGTGTGTAGGGGCGACGTGGAGGCCGTTTTTAGCAGAGTACGGAAAAGCCTAGTACACGCCGTGTACCCTCAAAGCACACACCGTGTACTTTCTTTATTTCACTAAAAAGGTCGGGGTCACAGGTTAACCCAAAAACATCTTCTTTTAGGTTTCGTTCAGCCGAGAGAGGGAGGTACGACTGGATCTTCGGCGAGCCACCACTCTGCTGTCTGTTCTCCGATTTGAGCTTGGTCGGTTGCGTTGGAACCGCCTTGGTAATCTCTTCATTTTTCTTACGCCTCGTTTTCTAATTCTCCCTCTGGTGTGAGATATCTGTGGTTGAGCGTTTTTGATGTTTTTTCAGATCTACTCCGTTATAGGATGATTCATGGTCGAGGCTCACATATATCAATCACCTGAGATCAAGGTAGGTGGTTTGTGCCTTAACTTTAGGAGTCTTTCAGTTTTTTTGTGAAATTTCTACCGATACCCGTGAACGGGGTATCGGGTGTTTATCGTTTTCCCCCGTTGATTTTCCTGCCTTCCTGTTATGCTTGTGTAGATTAATTTTGATCATAATTGTGGATAATTGTTGTGCTTGGAGGAGTTTTCCCATGATTGTTCATTTTACGACCTTCGGGTCCCGTTAACTATTGGTTGTTTTCCTATTTGCCTTGCCTGGTGTTATATGTTGGACTGTTACCTTTGACTTGCTTTTTGATTTGTAGACTGATAGCCAAGTAGATCTATAGGTGTACTTTGGTTATCCAAGTAGCTCCATAGGTGTAATTTGGTCTTTTTGCATTGTTGTGCACTGACCGACATGGGGCTGAGAGAACCGAGTGCTATAGACTATTTTTGGTAGACCGAGTGAGCTTCCCGAGAGTCTAAGATATTTTAGACTACGGGGTAGACCGAGTGAGCTTCCCGAGAAACTTGTAGTTTATAGACTACGGGGGATGAATGAGTGAGCTTCCCGAGAGTCTTACTTTGCTTGAATATTTTAAGAACCTTCCCAGGCTATAGGAGGAATTGACCGAGTGAGCTTCCTCAGAGAGTCTGCGGTATACCTGAGGCTATAAGAGGAATTGACTGAGTGAGCTTCCTTAGAGAGTCTCTAGACCTTGGGTCTAAGAGGGTTAGACCACGTGATCTTCCTCTAGAGAGTCCCTAACTACCCTAGACTATGAGGGGAATTGACCGACCATGCCTTCCCAGAGAGTCTGATACTTTCGTATGACCAACCAGCGGGGTTAGGCTGAGTGCACTGCCCAGAGGGTTGTGGTACTTCTTAGATAGGACCATAGGAATTGGATGCATTTAATTTCCCATAGAGTTATTGTAGTTATTTCTTTGTTACTGCTGTTGTATTTTTCTGCTTTCTGCTTACTGTTACTATTGCTGCTCGTTGCTTGCTGTTGCTGCTTACTGCTTATTGCATATTACCTGCCTTATACTCACTAACTGTTAGGCACAAATCTTTGGGTGATTGCCAACTGGGATTGTATCTCACACCCTGTTCGGGCCATGCTTTTGGGCCTAGGAAGACTTTATTGCTACAGGTATAGATAAGGGAAAGTGCCCTTCTACTTCAGGTGTCTGAGTTGCTGTGGAGCTGGAGAGCATGGGACCGGGCTTGGGCTCGCGATGCTTTTGGAGCTGCTGTTTACTTTAGTTATCTGTTTTTCAGTTTTTTTTTTGTCATGTTGAGTTTTTACTACTTTCCATAGATACCTGTATCGTATTGCATCATCATTTTATATCAGACCTGTTTCTACTTTTTGTACAGCTGTTGTATGCTGTTTACTGCTTCCACTATTGCTTGTTTATCTTTTTTCCGCTGTGTACTCTACCGATGAGGGCATAGTTTCCCCACTGACTCACCAAGTCCCTCGCTACTAGTTGGCAGCCTCTAGCGTTTGGGGAAATGCGCTTGAGGTCATGCGGCGAACCGGGTACAGGGCACCAGTGGAGGGGCTCCGAATCCGGGTCATTACAAAGTGGTATCAAAGGAATTCTTTTCTCTCACTTTTCTTTTTGGAGACCTTATCCAGGGATAGGACGACTTCGGTACTTGCTGTTAAGCTGTGCTCGGGAGTAGCTAACCCGTATACAGGGAATAGCCATACTACCTCATTAATTGTAGTTTCTGGTTTTGAGATTTTACAGTGGATCTGAATTCACCTAGAGTGATTTACTTGCCTTGTGTTGTTATTGTTTTGATATTTTGGTTCTATTTCCATCACAACCCGATGAGATGAGGGTATTCCATCTCATGCATCATATAGGCACTTGTAGGAATCACATGCCATGCATTCTTGCCATGCCATCTAGGGTGCATTAGCAATTGCATGCTGTTGTGATAGACTTTGTGTAAATTAAGCATTCTATTATGATAGATGCTTGATATAATCTCTGTTGTGATGTTAGGAAATAGTTTGTCTTGTTCCTTGCTTAAATTGGACACCAAAATTTGATTATTGAGGTGTTATGGGCCCTCATTAGTCAGAATTTGGTGGATCATGAACCTATTATCTCTTGTATATGATTGTAGGAGATTCCAAACTTTGATTAGCGAGGAGTATGGGCCCTCATGGATCGGAATTTGGCACCTATTTGGATGGTTATTGGTGTTCTGGAAATTCTGTGCAGTTTCAAAGCTACTGCCCAGAAAAACCCAAAATACACGGCGTGTACTTTTGGGGCACACACCGTGTATTGTTCAGGTCGTGTCACTAACCGTGTGAGCAGAACACGGTGTCCTGACAGAAACTTAATACCACGTCGTGTTTTTTTGGAACAAGTCGTGTAGTTCAGAGCCGTGTACCCGGACGTGTCACTAACAACACAGTTCAGGGAAGCTTGAGTAGAACATGTCGTGTTCATTTGGAACATGCCGTGTAGTCTTACCCAGGTACCCAGCTGTATCATGAACAACATGGGTCGGCGTGACCGTCTCTTAGACACGTCGTGTCTCCTTCGGAGCACGATGTGTAGTCTTTCCCAAGTACCCAGCCATGTCACAAACAACACGAGACGGTGTCACCTTCACCTATACACGCCGTGTTCATTCAGAACATGCCGTGTAAGGGTCATCTTTGTAAGGGTCAGCAGTGTAAGTCGATTGTGTGACAAACAACACTGGCCTCTAAGCCAATGTCTAGTACACGCCGTGTCCCTTCAGAACACACCATGTAGTCTGAAGATAGTTTGGGACGTGTTGGTTAACCGTGTAAGGAGACTCGGGCAGGGGTTTGAGCTTATGTACACGCCGTGTTATGGGACAACACGCCTTTTAGTTTTGGGTTTTACACGACCAGTCGGGATGGAATGCACGCCATGTTAATGGCTTAAGGAGACATGTCGTGTAGTGTTTATACACACCATGTAGTCGTGTTTTATAGGCTTTTGTGTTTTTATTTCCCCTGTTCGCATTTTTTTCTCTTGTGTTCTCTATCCTTGTTTTCCTGGTCTAAGGCATGCTTTTTATCTTTCAGATCTATGCCTCTGAGACGTCCTCCAGTCGTACGTCTGTCGTCAGGCAGTGAGCAGACACCAGATATGACTGATCAGGGTCTTCCTGCAGATCCTCTTGCTGTGCTAGCCTTTGCACCAGCAATTATACCCATCGCAGGCGCTAATGCGCAGTTCAGAGAGGACTTCCTAAGGATGATGCATACTTTTCACGGAGCACCACCTCCTGCCCCGTCGATGGCTAAGTTGACGTGGGTCTTTCATCAGCAGCATCCTCCTACTTTTTCAGGGGATGGTGGACCCCAGGCCGTATAGTCCTGGACAAAGGCCACGCTGACTATCCTTGATCACCTGGAGATCCCTCAGGATAAAAGGGTAAAGCCGGCTACTTATATGCTCCGTCTCACCTTCTACGACTAATTTTATCCTGAGAACCTGAGGGTCGATCGAGCCCGGGAGTTTATGAGTCTGCAGTAGGGTACTCTTTCTATTATGGAGTACTCGTCTCGCCTTACTGAGCTTCAGCGTTTCACGCTGATCCCAGCAGGTGGTGAGTTGTTTCTGGCGAGGAAGTTCAAGGACGGTCTGAGGCAGGAGATCTATTCCCAAGTGAATATCTTCCGGTTGACCTCTATCTCCTCTATCGTCAACTAGGCGCTGATCACTGAGCACAATCTGAGGGATTCTGGAGCAGTGAGCTAGGGCGGTTCGATATCCCGGGCGAGTGTTACTCCTACGGATAGTAGTAAGCATCACAAGGAGTCTTCTCGAGGAGATCGGGGTACATGGGGGGTATCATCTGGCAGTCAGGTTGTATGCTACCAGTGCGGTAGGATTGGGCATACTAGACCCCAGTGCCAGAGGGATCTGATGGAGTTCCAGTCTTGCGGCAAGATGGGACATCTTCAGCGCTTTTGTCATATCTTTTTACCTTCAACTGCTGGTAGGGGTTCATCTATGACCCCACGTTCTAGAGACGCTTCACTAGTTTCCCACCAGTCTAGGAACTGGTGTTCTTCCAGCCGTTCAGGTCGAGGTGGAGGACCCGGCCATGGTGGTCAGTCACCAGGTCAACAGCGACATCAGGGTGGATCAGCTCAGAGTGGTCAGCCAGGGGTGCAGGGCCGCAGTGCAGGCCAGTCATTCGTCGTGGAGCAGATCCTACAGAAGCAGGATCCTGACCCTTCTATTGTTCGAGGTATGATTTTAGTAGCCTCAGTTTATCATCATCTCTTTTCGATACCGGTGCTACGCATAGCTTTATCTCTGTTGCTATTGTGGAGAGCCTTTGGCTCTGCCTCTTTTCTTCTGCCAATTCATTGAAACTTGGCACACCTTTGGGGACGAGGACATCTACGGTACGCCAGTGTAGAGAGTTACCTCTCGAGGTTGCAGGGTATCATTTCATATGGGACCTCTATGTCCTAGAGATGATAGGCTATGATGTCATCTTTGGCATGGACTGGTTAGTTCCCTTCCAGGAAGTTGTCGACTGTTATCGTCGCAGAGTGAGTTTCATTTCGCCTGAGGGTGAATCTTTTCTTCATAGAGGCGAGTGGGATGTTCAGGCGAGTCGGGCAGGACTCGATCATCATGGGCTAGGGAAAGTTACAGCCCAAATTTCCAGCCTTTATCTGGATGATCATGGGACGCCATAGTTAGACATTCCACCAGTGGTGGATCGTTTTAGGGACGTCTTTCCAGGGGAATTTTTTGGTTTACCTCCAGAGCATGAGGTAGACTTTTCGATTGAGCTCGTGCCAGGAGCGACACTGGTGTTCATTCCTCCTTACAGGATGGCCACACCTGAGTTACAGGAGCTCAAGAAGCAGTTGGAAGAGTTGCAGGAAAAGGGTTTCATTCATCCCAGTACTTATCCTTGGGGTTCACCGGTCCTGTTTGCGAAAAAGGCAGACGGTACCCTTCGGCTTTATGTGTATTATCGGAAGAAGAACCAGTTGATGGTCAATAACCGATATCCCTTGTCGAGGATCGATGACCTCTTTGACCAGCTTCGAGGAGCCCGAGTGTTCTCGAAGATTGACTTGAGATCCGTTTATCATCAGTTGCGTGTTAGACCTTCAGATATACCTCTGACAGCCTTCATGAGCAGGTATGGTCTCTACGAGTATACAATTATGTCGTTCGGTCTCAGGAACGCACCAACAGTTTTCATGGAACTGATGAACCGAGTGTTCCACCCTTACATGGATTCCTTCGTCATGGTCTTCATGGATGATATCTTGGTGTACTCTCACACTCGACACGACCATGCCACCCACCTTGAGATCATTCTGAGTACACTGAGAGAGCATTAGCTGTATGAAAAAATTTTGAAGTGCCACTTCTAGATGGATCAGATTCACTTCTTAGGTCACATCATCTTAGAGGTAGGAGTATCAGTGGACCCAGAGAAAGTGAGAGCTGTAGTTTTCTGGGAGCATCCGAAGAACGTCTTCGAGGTACGGAGTTTCATAGGGATGGCTGGTTACTACAGATGCTTCATTCAGGACTTTTCTCGTCTAGCAGCACCCTTGACAGGTCTGACCAAGAAGGGGGTGAAGTTATTGTGGTCCGATTCTTGTGAGTCTTCCTTTTAGGAGCTGAAAGGGAGGTTGACATCAGCACTGATACTAGTCTTTCCAGAGAAAGGCAAGAGCTACAACGTCTACTGTGATGCTTCAGTTATCGGGCTGGGAGCTGTGCTTATGCATGGAGATGGAGTCGTTGCGTATAGGTCTCAGCAGTTGAGGCCACATGAGAGGAATTACCCTACACACGATCTAGAGTGGTCAGCTGTTGTTCATGCCTTACGTTGTTGGAGGAATTACCTTCTGGGAGATCACTTTGTGGTTTTTACCGAACAAAAAATTCTCATGTACATCTTCACTCAGCGTGATCTGAATCTGATACAGCGAAGGTGGGTTGAGTATCTTCATTCCTTCGACTTTGAGCTCGCTTATACACCACGTAAGGGCAATGCAGTGGCAGATGCATTTAGCAGGAGAACTTAGGTTCAACCAGTTTATAAGGCCAGCAGTGAGTGGTATCTTATGGCTCTGTTCTCTGAGATGCATCTGGAGGTGCACAAAAGGCAGGGACAAACTTTCCTTTCATCTGTAGTTATTACCTCTACACTTCTTGATCGGGTGCGAATGAGGCATATATCAGACTCAGAGGCCTTGGTCCTACGGGAGAGTGTGTCAGGAGGAGAACCTCTTCCTAGGTGGATGGTCGGCATGGATGAGATCTTGTGTTTCCAGGGAAGCGTATGGGCGCCAGCAGACATACGCGAGGAGTTGATGCGGGATTTTCTTTTCTCTGTTTGGGCAGTTCATCCTGTTATCACCAAGATGTATCGGGACCTTCATCGTAAGTATTGGTGTCCAGGAATGAAGAAGGATGTTGCTGGTTTTGTTATGAGATGTTCTACTTGTAAGAAGGTGAATGCAGAGCATCAGCGGCCAGCAGGGCTTTTACAGCAGTTACCCATTCTGGAGTGGAAATGGAATGACGTCACAATGGACTTTGTGACCGGTTTGCCGAGGTCACCTCAAGGGAAAGATGTTGTTTGGGTCATTATCGACAGACTTACGACGGTTGCTTACTTCTTTTCGATCAAGGAGACCTTCAGTGTCGATGATCTAGGATGACTTTACATCCGTGAGATCGTTCGTCTACATGTAGTTCTACACTCCATTGTTTCAGACAGGGATGTGTGCTTTACATCTCGGTTCTGGTAGGGACTTCAAAAGTCCTTGGGTACACAGGTGCTTTTGAGTATAGCATACTATCCCCAAACTGCTGGCCAGTCCGAGCGCACGATCCAGGTGCTTGAGGATACTCCGAGCTTGCATTCTAGACTTTGGCGGTTCTTGGGAGAAGCATATTCCTCTAGTGGAGTTCGCCTACAATAATAGTTTTCAGGTGACTATTCAGATGGAACCTTGCGAGGCTTTGTGCGGTAGACCATGCCGATCACCCTTATGCTGGATGGAGGCAGGAGAGGTAGCTTTGCTGGGACCTCGTCTTGTTCAGGAGACTTCAGAGTAGATAGAATTGATTCAGAATAGGATGGCTACAGCACAGTCTCGACAAGAAGTCTTATGTTGAACAGCAGAGATGACCTTTGGAGTTCGAGGTCAGAGATCAGGTTTTCCTACGTGTCGCACCGAGGTTGGGACACAAGAGGATTTGGAGGTAGGGTAATCTTTCACCGCGGTACGTCGGTCCATTTGAGGTGTTAGAGAGAGTTGGGTCGGTTGCCTATTGATTGTAGTTACCTCAGAGGTACTGGGCGATGCACGACGTCTTCCACGTCTCCCTTCTCCGATGTTACTTTCCAGACCCATCTCATGTCCTTCAGCCTAAGGAGGTTTATCTTGAAGCAGATGCGTCGTTCGAGGAGCATCATATCCATATTGTCGATCACAGTACAAAGGTTCTTCGAGGCCATTCTGTTCCTTTAGTATAGGTTCTATGGCAGCACGGGCGAGTATAGGACGAGACCTGGGAGAGGGAGGCCGATGTATGATCGTAGTGGCCTGACCTGTTCGGGGATTCTTCTCCTCCGCCTTGTTAGGGAAATTCGGGGACTATTTTCTTTAAGGGGTGAAGTTTTTAAGAACCTGAATCTTCCCTTCAGGTACGTTTTTCCTTTTTCTGTAGTTTTTAAAAAAAATGGAGTTTCTGGAAATTTTGAAAGTACATGTTGTGTACTATTTTCCCGCTTGAACCCGTGTGTTGGTCGTATCCGGGCCACACACACGGTGTGTAGGGGTGACGTGGAGGCCGTTTTTAGTGGAGTACGGAAAAGCATAGTACACGCCGTGTACCCTCAAAGTACACGTTGTGTACTTTCATTTTTCACTAAGAAGACCGGGGTCGTAGCTTAACCCCAAAAATGTCTTCTTTTTGGTTTCATTCGGCTGAGAGAGGGAGGTATAGCTGGATCTTCGGCGAGCCACCACTCCGTTGTCCGCTCTCCGATTCGAGCTTGGTGGGTTGTGTTGGAACCTCCTCTGTAAGCTCTTCCTTCTGCTTAAGCCTTGTTTTCTGATTCTCCCTCTTGAGTGAGATATCTGTGGTTGAGTGTTTTTGACGTTTTTGCAGATCTACTTCATTCTAGGGAGATTCATGGGCCGATGCTCATGTATATTGATCACCTGAGATCAAGGTAGGTGGTTTGTTCCTTAACATTAGAAGTCTTTGAGTTTTTATGCGAAATTTCTACCGATACCCGTGAACGGGGTATCAGGTTTTTACCATTTTCCCCTGTTGATTTTCCTTCCTTGCAGTTATGCTTGTGTAGAGGCATTTTGATCATAATTGTGGATAATTGTTGTGCTTGGACGAGTTTTCTCAGGCTTGTTCTGTTTACGACCTTCGGGTCCCATTAACTATTGGTTGTTTGCCTATTTGCCTTGCCTAGTGTTATAGGTTAGACTGTTACCTTTGACTTGCTTTTTTCCTTGTAGACTAATATCCAAGTAGCTCTATAGGTGTACGTTGGTTAGCCAAGTAGCCCCATAGGTGTACTTTGACCTTTTTGCATTGTTGTGCACTGACCGACACGGGGCTGAGAGAACCCAGTGCTATAGACTATTCGGGGTAGACCGAGTGAGCTTCCTGAGATTCTTAGATATTGTAGACTATGGGGTAGACCGAGTGAGCTTCCCGAGAGTCTCGGAGTTTATAGACTACGGGGGATGACTAAGTGAGCTTCCCGAGAGTCTTACTTTTCTTGAATCTTTTATGAACCCTCCCATGCTATAGGAGGAATTGACCGAGTGAGCTTCCTTAGAATGTTTCTTGTTCGAAAAAAAACTGGAATATACCTTTCACATTTTCGGTAAAATCTAGCAGGAATTGTTTTCAAAAAGAATTAAATATTTGTTCGAAAATATTTTGTAAAAAATAATTTAATAAATCATTTTTATGTGGTTAAGTTTTTTTCTAATTTTTTTTATAAAACCTGGTTTTGGAAGAAAATAGATTCCTAAATGAAGTGAGAAATGAAGTCATATTTTCTTGGAAACATTTTATCAACTAATTTAAGTACCAAATATTGTAAAAATGGTTATATTACTTTAAAAATATCAAGAATAACCAATGGATAAAAAAATGAAAGGGTTTTTCAAGAAATGATAAAATAATTTCTTTGAATTGAAATTCAAGAATAAACAACCTTGATTAGAATGATATTATGAATCAAACCTTCATTATGATCATAACATTGAAGTGAGAATCAATGAATTGATTATGTGTAACTACCATAAACCCACATAATACAAGTAGAAATAAAATATAAGATAATAAAAATTCATTATATACCTAATATTGGAATATCAAATACAATGAAGAAGTAATATAACCCAATGAAAATAAATTGGGTTATGAAATAATTTACGACATGGTAACTTTTAATTAAAGTCCCCATAGATGAAATAATTCGAATTGAAACTTAAAATAATCATTAGTCCTCACATTAATCCTACAAAACAAAGACCATTTAAAATAATGAAATATTTAAAAATAGTGGACCAATTGGCTAAAATTTTTTATGAGTAGAAATCAATTTCATGTCAATTTGGTACACAATGTGACATATATGACTCAAAGAGTGAGTTTTTAGTTAAAAAATGAAATTTCAGATAAAAACATGTTTCACTCATTTAAAACCAAGAAAACACACTTGTATTGTCTTGATACATTATGAAAATTCTCTATAAGTTATTTTTGATGTTTATAAATCAACCATACACCAATCTGACTCACAGTATGGCTGGTGTGACTCAAAGTGTGTGTGTTTTATTTAAAATTGTTATTTCAGTTCAAAAGATTCATGACATAATCAAAAGTGATAAAACACAATAATGTTATTTTAATGCTTTAGAGAAATGATCCATAAGTAATTTTTGGCATATTGGAATCAAATGCACCATAATCCCAAACATGGTGTGACCAATACGACTCAAAATTCTTGTTTTCAATTTAAAAGTGATATTTTAGTTAAAAACATCCATCAATCATTAAAAATAAAGAAAAATAACTCCTATGGTATTGATGATTTAGTAAAATGTTTCATGGGTCATTTGTGACATATAGGAATCAGTCACATTTCAATTTGATATATGGTGTGACTGTTATAACTCAAAATGTGTGTTTTCAATTGAAAAATGACATTTTAGTTAAAAGTGTGTATCACTCAATAAAAACCAAGAAAAAACACTCAAATTTAATTGATATTTTTTTATGATTATCCATAAATAATTTTTGATATGTATGAATCTATTTCATGATTATCTAACAAATGATCTGGCCAGTAAGACTCAAAGTACATGTTTTTATTTAAAATTGACAATTTATTTCAAAACATTTGACACATACTCAAAACCTAGAACATGGAATCAAATTTAATTGATAATTTATCACAATGATCCATTAAAAAATTAATTATAGTGAGTATCCACACATTAATCTAATAGACAAAATTTCTTGTGTAATTTGAAGTGTATGTTTTGAGTTTAAAAGTGACATTTTATAAATTCATTATTTCCTATTTGTGATTAATTTATTTATTTATTGTATTACTATCATAATAATTTTTTTATATATTGTTATACTCTTTTTTGAGCTGGGGTGGTCTTTTCGAAACTCAATTGAATGACCAGGCTCTTTTGAAAGGGGTTCGTGGTCCAAAAATAATATAACATCATTTTTTTTGGATTTATTGGTGTTTTTGATAAATTGTGCATACCCATGTAATTTTATATACCAATTTTTGAAGTGTTTGTAAGCATTGTACAATTTTTTGTTGTTGTGTCATGATGTAAATTTCATTGAAATTAAATGATATATTTATTGATATAGTGTGTTGTAATTTTAGTAGCACACTGCTATAGTCTAACTTTTATTATCACTATAAATAAAACTAAAAAAAGGTACATATATCAATGTTACAATATCATTGATAAAGGGTTCACTTTATCAGCGCTAATGAATGGTGCATTTATCAACACTATTTTTTGAACTGATAAAAGTCGTTGGCTATTAATGGAACTTACAACATCAATGTTTTTTAGATAATTCATAAATAATATGGCAAGGTAAATATATGAAAATGCATTCCATTTAATTATTCGACATAGAATTAAATGAATCTATATATAATATAATTATGAAAACCCCGTTGATAATAATAACTAAAATCTTAATGAGTGAAATGTCTAATTATTGTATGACATGATATCAGGCATCATGATACCTCTACCATCATGAACTTTTACAAGATAGTTTAATCTATAGTTAAAAACCCATTTAATGAAATATTAACTTGATCATGTCATGAAACATTCTGATTCATTAAGGGGATATATAATTTCAAAACCAACCCATAACTACAAGTCCAAATCAATCCTTATATATCGAATAATTGAATAAATTCATGGCCATTGTTCTTTATCATCAAATATCTATATTGTTTAATGAATACAGATTTATTAATATTTATCCTAATAAAAAAATAACATTAAAATTAAACACCAAATGTATAAATGACATACTATTTAAGTAATAAAAATATCCATGATGAATAATATAGAAATTTAGGGGGAATTTAATGTCTAGTGATAACAAGAAATTGAATAATTCAAGGGAATGCTAATGACTCTATAAATAAATCAATTAAGGGAATGTTAATTATTTCTTTGGACAAAACTATTATAAACACTCCATAAGAAGAATAAGGAAAGTATCAACACAACATACACACATTGGATTAAGAATATGGGGTTGTTTCCTTTGATTAATATAAATACCATAAAATTATCATTAAAAATTTTATGAGGAAAAATATATTTCTCATTTTGAAAATCACTTTTTTAAAAACAATGAACATTTTAAAAAACATTTTCTTTGAAAATATATTTTATAAACTAATAGTTTCCAAAATATTCAAAAAAGGTTTTATTTTAAAAGTTACCTTATAATATTGAAAAGGAAGATTTAGAATAATTATAGTAGGTAGATCTTTAGATGATAATTAAGATAAAAAAATTTCTTTTATACAGTAAAAATTTTAGAAGGTTCCTTATTTGGAAAAAGATCAGAAGTTTCCTTTGACAATTTCTGTAAAAGATAAACGAGCATTATTTTTAAAATGACTTAAGGATTCCTTTGATTTTTTTAAAAAATATTTGTTCAATAAATAATTTTTAAGAGGTTAATAACATTTTTGAAAACATTTTTAGAAAACATAGTTTTGGAAGAAAACAAATTTCTGACCAAAGAGGGAAATGAATTCAAATTTTCATAGAAACATTTTATCAATTAATTTAAGTACCAAATAGTTGTAAAATAGTACTATTACATTAAAAATATCATGAATAACAATAAGGGAAAAATAAAGGGTTTATTAAATAATGATCAAATAATTTCCTTTAATTGAAATTCAAGAATAAACAATCTTGATTATAATGAGATTGTGGAATAAACCCTTACAATGATCATAACATTGAAGTGGGAATAAATGAATTGATTATATATAAAAACTATAAATCGATATAAAAAAGTAGAAATACTACATATCATAATAAATATTTTTTATATACATAATCTTAGAGTATCAAAGACAATGAAGATGTAACATAACTCAATAAAAAGAATTTTGGTTATGAAATTATTTACCACTAGGTAACTTTTAATTCAAATACAAATGGATAAAATAATTCAAAATTAAACATTAAATACCATGAATAATGAAGTTTTCATGATATTACATGTTAAAGGGGTAGTATATACACCATATAAAACTAATTAGGTGTATAACATAACAATATGTGTCAATGAAATGAAATTAAGATGAAATCATTTACCTCATACTTTCATTTAGTAAAATGTGATTTAACCTATTGTATAATGGTATTAATAATGGTATTAACTTATTCTAGAACTATAATCATATTTATAATGTCATATATGATTCTATTATAACATATTATCACCCATTCATTAATAATTTTTCATTTTTTTTATTATTTTTAGTGTTAATTTCCTTGTTTTCTTATTCATTCATTATCGTGAATGTTCTAGTTCAAGGACATATTATATAGTTTTATCATATCTATCATAATTATCATAAAATAATTATTATTTTTATATATAAATTATACTTTTAAAACCAATAATGAAAGTTTATTATGAAAAATGAAGTATGTTATGATCATGGAGACTGTTGATTGTAAGTACAAATGCGTAACATTTTTATTTTTCTATGATAGATGTGGAAATGTAGCATCCCATTACTATTTCTATGTATAAATAAACCCCTATTTTGATTTATCTTTGGATGGGTTTTTTTGGGGTTGTTTTGTTTATTTTTCATAAAATTTTGGAGGTTTCTAGGTTGTTGGATGGTTGGCGCACAACCTGCGCACGGTTTGACAAATCATGGGCCCAACTTTGAAAAAATGGCATGTTTTGGGTAGATAGATCTTCATGTTCTATGAATTATTTTTCATTTACCAAGTTTAATTTCCTAGGAACCATATAGATGGGTGTTTATTAATCCCAAAAATGATAAAAATTTCCCAAACCCTCTTTTTTGACCCCTATTCAGGCACATTCAACTCTTACTCGCTTTCCTAAGATTGGGGGGCTCCCAAGCACCAGATTTTACTTATCTAAACACCTTTTAATGCTGATCTATGTTATGAAACCCTTGTTTAGTCTTGTCCCATTTAAGTTTATCTTCACATTATCTTCTTCCTACATTCTCTCTATTTCTTTATAGGGTTCCATGGATCTTTGTGTTTATTTTCAAATCTCATACCCTCTATTTTTGGTATCTTAAAACTAGGTTTGAGTCCCATTTTTTTGATCATCGTTATTCATGGACAAATCCTAATTAGGGTTTGGCATTGTGAGATCTATTTTTTTGTACGTGGTTCCATCACAATACTCAATTTACATTAAACCTAAATTGATTTTTTTGATTAAAATTGATTTAATTAAATACAATTGTTTGTATTTAGATAAACATGGATTTCAATTGATTTGTTGGGAAATCCCACTTTTTTTGAATTGGGGTTTTTGTCAAAAATGGTTTTTTGGCCTATAATTGAAATGGGTGAGATTTACATTAGTTAATTTAAATTTTGTTTTTGATGGAAATTTAATCAATTAAAATGTTTATTTTAATTGAATAAATTGATTTGATGGAAAATTTGGGAAAATCCAATTCAAGTGAACATGGGGTTTTGTGATGAAATTTATGTAAATGTTTGAAAATTAAATTTTTGAATTTAACTGTGTAATGGATTGTGAAATTTCATGATTTGGTTTCAAATACTGTCTTATGATATGTGTCTTAAATGGTTTTGATAAAGACCTTAGGGTTTTATCTTGGTGAAAAGTTGGTTTTTGATTAAAAACTCATTATGGGTTTTTAAGATAAAATTGGAATATTTGAAATGAATAATGGGATGAATTTCATCTTTGTTATAATGTGAATTTCCTATCATTAATTTTGTTCTAGAGATCATGAATGACATATGTAGTTATTAAGTTATTTTGGATGGTACTTTATGATTCTACAACATTCTAAAACATCATATCAGCACATCACATTCCTTAGGAGATGGTGATGAGTTCCCTTTTCCTTAGGCCTAATGGGGAGTATATACATACTTTTCCATATTCATAGTGATGGATCCCTATATCCTGGAACTATCATACATATTTTTCACATGACCATGTTGCTCTCCTGTTTGTATTTTGAATATATATGTATATATTCCATTTTTATAAACTATTTTACATGCATTGAGAATATATATAAAGTGTTTTACATAACTGTGTTCATTTAAGCCTTTTTTTTTTGAAAAGTGTTCTTTGTGTGAAGCACCCTTGATTAAAGGTGAAATTCCATAATTGAAATGTATTTACCATCATTTGAAATGTAATTAAAATTGAAAAATGTATTTTCATCATTCAAATTGTAAAGCATTATTTGTTTAAATATTCTTATCAAATGTAAAAAATGTTTTTTTTAAAAAATTGAAAGAAAACTGTTAGTTAATTTGATATTATCATCTATTATAGAACCTTTTGGGTGAAATCTGAATGGTATTTGGCTCACACCCTACTTGTGTCTTTGGATGTTTGTAGATAATCTTCTTACAGGTTCTTGCAAGGGAAAGGGATCTCTTGTTGGTGGATCCAGCTGTTGAACCATGGACATGGTGAGTTGTGTCCTTCAGGACATTGGTTTGTTTTCCCTATTTTAGTACATGGGTTGTAGTACACTTTCTTTTATTCTTTTATTTTCATCTAGTAGTTTACTCCCAATAGAGTTTTCTTCTATTATGAATACTATATTTGTTCTTTTATTACTACATTTTTAGTGAAAAAATTATTCCCACTTTCAGTTTGTATGATTTCATGTGCTGGTTGGTGACCCATGCATATTGAGAACATTGTTTAGGCAATGTCAGGACTGGCTTTGTTATCTGGTTACTAGGGTACCCGAGTTGGTTTGTGAAAATTTTTTATTAGCAGGAGGTTGATCTTTTGACATGAAATCAGTATGCATTTTTGAAATCATGTCGGGACTTATGAGGTATATGCGATCGAGTGCCTATTTAGCTCTCACCGCCATGATCCTTAAGTCACTAGGGTTGGTTAGGGAAAGAATCCTTATGGATTAGTTCTAATATTTTCCCTATTCTTGTTTGAATAGAGTGGAATAAAATCTTTTTTATCCTATATGTTGGAATTAGTTTCCCGTGTTTCTCAGTTTGAGATTTATTTAATTTCTTTCTTATTGTCTTTTGATGTTGTTTAGAATCATACGTCCAAGAAAATGTGTGAATAAGATCCATGAGGAAGCTCATAATGAACCTCTACAAGAGAATCATATTGTTGATCCGAATTTTGTTGAGGTGAATGTGCACATTATCCAAGATCTTGGACATGCACAACCTCAAGTTCCTATTCAGGAACCAGTTGTGGAACCTCAGAGGGACCCTCTAATGATTATTTCTCAAGAGTTCCTTAACAAGAAACTGGTGCTGTTTAAGATCTCAAATGATCCGTAAGAGATTGAGGAATGGTTGAGTAGTTTGGAGTTCTTGTTTGGGTTTTTGGATACACCCAATGAAATCAATGTAAAGGGTGCCACCTTTGTTCTAGAAGGAATGAGAATAAGATGTGAATTGCACTATGTTGCATTTGTTGTCAATGAGGCATGTTGTTGTCATGGAATGAATGGATGTCAAGGAGTTTCAATATGTGAATGAAAAAGGATGTGATGGTGTTGGTGAGGAATGGAGAATGGCCATGGAACATAGAGGAATGTCACTTATGAGATTCACTAAGTGGAAGAGAATATTATGGTTGAAACATTCATCCATGCAATATCATACGATTTTAGAGCTATTCATAATGTTCTAGTACTTGTATCAAGGTGATAATAAGTGACAAAACATGAAGAATGATGATGGAGCATCATTACATCAGACAATTGTTGAGTTGTTCTTTAAGTTCAAAGAACTTGTATCCAGATGATACCATGTCACAACACTGTTTGAAGACCATGCATTGTCTTCACAATGCATGAGGAGTTCAAAGAGATCCATCCACACATTCTAAGTGGATGAAGTGGATTGAAGGAGACCATGTACTATCACTTAGTGCATGATGAATTGAGGAAGATCCAACCTTGGTCTCTGATTAGAACAATGATGACCATTGAAGAATTTAATTGATTCAGGAGAATCGGTTGAAGATGAATACCCTTCGGGAATTCCATTCCTAAGTAATGAACACATGTTTAAGAGGAATGGTGCAATTCTTATGAAGAAGAATGAAGGAGTTGAGGAATTATTAATGGATAATATGTTTTAAAGGAGTAATGGAGAAGTTCCTTAGCATATTACATTTGGTTAACTTTGTTTTTACAAAGTCCTAACTATTACTTAAGCAAAAAATATGCCAACCTCAAGGGCCAGCCTTCAGGGTTCGACCCAAGGCTCTTGTGGGACTCAAGGTCACAATGCCCATGGGGATCCCATGGAGCCAGCCCGAGAGGCTGGGGGCCATGTATAAGTCCAAGGGCCACGTGGTGATGAAGCCCGCATAGCCTAGGCATAGGAGTGCACCCGTGAAGAAGTATGGTGGGTGCTAGTGGCGCGCCCAAGTGGCCGGGGTGGGCGCAAGAGCGTGCCCGCAGAGGACACGGTGCGAGGCGGCACCGTGGATAGAGAAGATGCAATTGAGAAGGGGCGGGGAGTGCCAGGTTGATAAGACGCAGAAAACCGCGCTTCGTTGCGATGTGGGATGTGGGATTTTATCGCAGAGCGAATCCTAGCTGCTCGATCGATCACGCGCCAGATCTCGACTGCACGATCGATCCTGCGCGAGATCTTCTGATCGCGGCTATCCAAAGTATTTTAATCGCCCGATCTAACAGCCCGCAAGTTATCCTCTATCTCGAGCTCGTCTGAGGACACTGTCGACGCCTCCTTCAAACCAGGTGCCTTCCGAGGATGGAAATGGAGCTCCCGGACTCGATTGATGTCGATTAAAGCTCCAACGTGATCGTCTCACCCTACTGATCACATTAATGCATAAAAATATGCATGCATGCTCTCAATGAAGATATTCGAGTTTGGCTGAGGAAAAAGAACATGCCGAGGCCACTTGGGGTTTATGCTTTGCATGAATCTTCTTAAAAGAGGCCATGTACACGTTTGAAATCTCATGCATATGTTTCCATGCACAAGCACGTAGAAGAAAACGAAGAAAGAAGTCCGCGTGTGAAACAGAGGAGAAACAAGATATTTGGAAAGATTTTGAAATCACAAAAACTTTGGGGATTCGAGATTTATCTCACACGGAGGACAGAGGCTCTCATCGCCTATAAAAGGAGCACCCGAGCCTCGGTTTAGGTTTGCTGAAACATTGTGGAGTCCCACGAGTGCCTTTCCTCGTGAAGAATTGAGTTGTGCGCCCCCTGTGCGGTAGAGAAGCCCGAATCCGTTTTTGTCTTCGTGAAGTCCCTTTTGCGCATTCTTACGCGAATGAAGAATGGGAGAAGACCCCTGTGCGCCTTTCCCTTACGCGGCAGGAAGAACCCGGTGGCGCAGCACCTTGCACGCCCACGGTTGAAGCCCACACTTGCGCGACAGTTGATGTCCTTGACACCCTGCTCGCTCGTGGCTGTCCAAGGACCTTGCGTTCCCTTATGAACCTTGAGGACTTGCGCGACTCTTGCACTAAAGACCTATGCAGAAGTGGGAGAAGAAGAGGAGAATCCACATCTTTGTGTGCCTCCTTTGAGTTCGGGAGGAGTATAACTACACCTACGGGTTAAGTGTTTGAAGGAAGTGAAGGCCACCACATCTTGTGTGTGTGTGAAATTGAAGAACCTGAACCCAAGTGTGTGCTAACCAAGTGAAGGCCATAGCCTTCTGTGTGTGCAATAAGGAGAGGCCGAGATCTACACCAAGTTGTGTGTGCCATGTGAAGAGGAAGATCACACCTTGTGTGTGAAAAGAAGTGGAACAAGGCCGAATATTATGTGTGTGCATTAAGAAGTGTGTACACATTTTGAAGAAGAGAATAAGACTCTCACACTAAAGTATAACACAAATTTAAGTGTGTGAACAAATTGAAAAAAGAGTGTGAAGGAAGAAGTGGTGTGTGTGCTTAAAGAGAATACACTCATTGAGGGTTTACTGCACCAAGAAGAAGGAAAGGGGAAGTGCATTCATGCATGCATGCACGTGCACCCGTGAACAAAGCTAAATCAGGCTGTGTGCATTTGAGTTGTCCAAGACCAGGAGTTCTGGAAGATGAAGTGATGCCATGCACTCAGTGCATGAAGATGATGTGAAGTGAGACTGGAGCCAGACTGAAGTGAAATACATCAGTTGTCTGAGTTTTCAGTAGTTGAAGAGAGAGGGCAGGTCATCCTAAGAAGAATAAGATAAAGCCTGAGCAAGACGAGGAGTCCTGATCAACCACAAGTGATCAGAAGAAGAGAGAAAGGCCAACAGCCTTTATCCCAGGCTGTTGAGGATACTTGAAGAACTTAAAATGGAGAAGAGCTACCCATTTGACTCGAGGAGCCAGGAGAAGCCCCCTGTGAGACTCAGGGTGGAAGAAGTCTTCAGTGGGATTCTAGATCAGGTCATTGGGACTCTGGTAACACTGTGGGATGCAGTATAAAGACCCTCATGTGGGAAATAAGAGAGATTCAATGGGACTCTCTATCGACCATTGTAATTCTGACAAGTTATAATGGAGAAACCATGTTGGGGGTATAACCAACATGGAAAGGACGTAGGCCTTTGGTGTCGAACCTTGTAAATCCTTGTGTCCTGTGCCTTTTCATTACTGCATCATTCAAGGAACAGCTGAGAGATACAAGAAGAGTGGATTGAGGCTTTAACCATCCATAGAGGTTTAATTGATAAAGAATCAATTAGTAAAAAAGTTTAAAGGGATCACTGATTCACCCCCTCCCCCTCTCAGTGAGTCAAACTGATCTAGGCACTTCAATTGGTATCAGAGGAAAGGATACCTCTAAATGATCCATGGGAGTCTTTATGAAGTGCAGATTTGATGAAGTGAGCAAATAACCTCAAATGGAGATATTTTCCAAGACTCTGAAAAATATAAAGAAGAAACATGCCAAGAAGATGAAGAAACCATGTCCTAGCTGTGATGAAGTTGGAACAATGAATGATCTTCACAATGCACACAAATATCTTCAGAAGACTGTCCCCATGGAAGTGGAAAATTGTATAGCTACATGCATCCATGATCTTCAAGAAGAAAAATTACAGCTAGAAGAAGAATCCAATGAAATGGAAGATCAGTTGGCTAAAAGTGTTGGCATAACCAACACTCTTAGAAAGCTAGTTAAGGATAAAGATGAAACAGTATCTCTTTGCAATGAAAGATATGAAGACACTACTGAAGAATTGCAAAGAATCCTCTTTGAGAAAGAATTCATTAAGATAATGGTTAAATATGTTTTCCATTAGCTGGAAAAGAGGCACAAAGTGTAAATGGTTGTCAGATATGCTCAACTAGAAGATAAAGTCAATAGGGTGAAGAATCTTGACAATTCATTGCTAGAAATGAAGAAGGTGCATGATGACCAGATGAAACAGCTGGTATAAAATTAGGAAGTAAGGCTAAGAACTATTGAGGATGAGAAGAACTCCCTCAATGTGAAATTCTTAGAACTGGAGGTGATATTGAAAAATCAGCAATCACCCAAAGCCAAAGCTTCCCAGTCAGCTGAAAGGAGAAACGTTGCTACTCAAGTATGCATTGAGCTGGATGATTCTAAAAGAAAGACATCCTCTAATAAAAGTGCAACATCTTCTAAAAAGAAGGTACCATCCATCCCATCTTGTACTCATGCTTCTAAATGTGTTTTCAAAAAAAGTGTAGGATGGAAGAATAACTCCAACCAAGTATGGATGAAGACGATGAAGAAAGAGAGCTCTCCTGAAACAACACAAAAAGTCAAGAAAAGTACCCAACAACCAAAAGGACTCAAAAAGTAAAGATTTTTGGGTCAATGTTGGTGTTGTAACAAGTATGGGCATTGTGCAAATGATTGTTGGTACAATCCTCTCAATGTGAATGCACAAAGGAAGCCCATGCCAAGGGGGAGCAAGCCAGAAGGAAAGAAGCAGCATCCACAGGTCTAGAGACATCTGTTTACTGCTAATAGATTTGGATTGCTTGACAACATCTGGGATGTTTCCAAAAGTGTTCAAAAAGATACATGTCAACCTCCAACTATATCCACATCTGAAAAGAAGAAAAGATCATAGAACCTGGCTAAAAAGGAATCCTTGGGAAGAAAGCAGAAGAAAAATGATAATGCTCCCAAGAGGATCTTGAAAAATGAAGAGAAGACCATGGATTATAAATCCATGAAGGGTGACGCATCCAGAAGGACCACCAAGAAAACATGCTTCTACTTTGGTAAGAAACGACATACCATGGATCTTTATAAACAAGCCATGGAAATCAACAGAAGCAGACTGGACTCAAACAGACAATCAATCCAGAAGAAGCAGAAGAGATTGATTGAAAGCATGTTACCTAAGAAAGGTAGCTTGAAAGCATCAAAAGAACCATGTGGAACTTCCAGAACTGAGGCCACACTTCCAAGTGACTTACTAGTCATATGGCCTAATCAGTTTCAACTTGCCAGAGAAGTACAAAGAGCTGAAGATGAAGTACTGGCAATTGCTAAGGTAAGAGGAAAGAAAAATATTTCACATGAAGATGTGTTGAGATCCACACCAGCAACAAAATCATTGAATATCAAATGTACAAGTGTGAAGAATGGTGAAATTGGGACATCTCAGTTGAGAGAATCTTCTCAACCATGTTGTTCACATTGATGAACCAAGGAGGTTCCATCTTATTCCCTAATCACTTGTATTTACATGTGCTAACATTACAGGGAATTGAAGATGATGATCATTCTCAACTGGAGAGTGGTTTTGACAAGATGGAGTGCACCCCTTGAGGGGGAGCCAATCTGGAGAAGATGGAGTTTTGAGACTTATACCATCTTGAAAAGTGAAGGTATTCCAATCATACTTTCATCCCTTATTTATTAATTGTATTCATCATGACTATTAAGGGGGAGTATCGATTGAAGAAAATGGTTGAAAGGGGGAGCTTTATCTTTGCACCTGAACTTTCTAATGAGTTTTGTGAAGTTTGTGCAGGATTTAGCAATTCATTGTTATATCGGAAAAATTTCATGCCCCTTGAAGCATGATCTCACATGTATAGTGAATGTTGGACAGCATTGAGTACCTTGGTTACATCACTCTTGTTTTCTACACTGGGTTATCCCAAGTAGACTTCAAGTTGATTTACTAAAGGTTCTTTACTAAAGAGAACAGGTGACATCATCCCTCTCTCAGTGTTTTTAAAGAAAATACTTTTCAAAGGGAGGAAGTGATTTTTTGATGAGAACCACACCACACCTTTGCATTTGATTTCCAATAATGGGTAGAAAATATTGGCACACATATTGACCCATTCATATGTGTTGGAGTTGTGTATTGACAACAAATACAAAGGGGGAGATTGAAGTGCACTGTGATGCATTTGTTGTCAATGAGGCATGTTGTTGTCATGGAATGAATGGATGTCAAGGAGTTTCAATATGTGAATGACAAAGGATTTGATGGTGTTGGTGTGGAATGGAGAATGGCCATGGAACTTAGAGGAATGTCACTTAGGAGATTCACTAAGTGGCAGAGAAGATTATGGTTGAAACATTCATCCATGCAATATCAGAAGATTGTAGAGTTGTTATTAATGTTCCAATACTTGTATCATGGTGATACAAAGTGACAAAACTTGAACAATGATGATGGAGCATCATTACATCAGAATATTTTTGAGCTGTTCTTTAAGTTCAAGGAACTTGTATCCTGATGATACAATGTCACAACACTGTTTGAAGACCATGCATTGTCTTCACAATGCATGAGGAGTTGAAAGAGATCCATCCACACATTCTAAGTGGATGAAGTGGATTGAAGGAGACCATGTACTATCACATAGTGCATGATGAATTGAAGAAGATCTAACCTTGATCTCTGATTATATCAATGAAGACCATTGAAGAATTTAATTGATTCAAGAGAATCAGTTGAAGCTGAAGACCCTTCGGGAATTCCATTCCTAAGTAATGAATACATGTTTAAGAGGAATGGAGGAATTCGTATGAAGAAGAATGAAGGAGGTGAGGAATTATTAATGGAGAATATTTTTTAATGGATGAATAGAGAAGTGTCTTGGCATATTACATTTGGTTAACTTTTTTTTACAAAGTCATAACTATTACTTAAACAAAAAATATGCCAACCTCAAGGGCCAGCCTTCAGGGTTCGACCCAAGGCTCTTGTGGGACTCAAGGTCACCACACCCATGGGGATCCCATGGGGCCAGCCCGAGAGGCCGGGGGGCTGTGTATAAGCCCCGGGGCCACGTAGTGATGAAGCCCGCATAGCTTGGGCATAGGAGCACGCCCGTGAGAAAGCATGGTGGGTGCCAGTGGCGTGCCCGAGTGGCAGGGGGGTGCAAGAGCGCGCCCGCAGAGAACACGGTGCGGGGCGGCACCTTGGAGGGAGAAGATGCAATTGAGAAGTGGCGGGGAGTGCTAGGTTGATAAGCCCCGGATAAACCGCGCTTCGTTTCGATGTGGGACGTGGGATTTTGCCGCAGAGCGAATCCTGGCTGCTCGATCGATCACGCGCCAGATCTCGACCACACGATCGATCCCGCGCGAGATCTTCTAATCGTGGCCATCCAAAGTTTTTTAATCGCCCGATCCAACGGCCCGCAAGTTATCCTCTACCTCGAGATCGTCCGAGGACACCCCTGATGCCTGCTTCGAACCAGGTGCCTTCTGAGGATGGAAATGGAGCTCCCGGACTCCATTGATGAAGATTAAAGCTCCAACGTGATCGTCTCACCCTACTGATCACGTTCATGCATAAAAATACGCATACTTGCACTCAATGAAGATAATCGAGTTCGGACGAGGAAAAAGAAGATGTTGAGGCCACGTGGGGTTTATTCTTTGCATGAATCGTCTTATAAGAGGCCATGCACACGTTTGAAATCGCATGCATATGTTTCCATGCACATGCACTTAGAAGAAAACGAAGAAAGAAGTCCGCGTGTGAAACAGAGGAGAAACAAGATATTTGGAAAGATTTTGAAATCCTAAAAACTTTGGGGATTCTAGATTTATCTCAGGCAGAGGACAGTGGGTCTCATCGCCTATAAAAGGAGCATCCGAGCCTCAGTTTAGGTTTGCTGAAACTTTGTGGAGTCCCACGAGTGCCTTACCTCGCGAAGAATTGAGTTGCGCGCCCCCTGCGTGGCAGAGAAGCCCGAATCCATTTTTTTCTTCACGAAGTCCCTTTTGCACATACCTACGCAAAAGAAGAAGGGGAGAAGACCCATTCACGCCTTCCCCTTGCGCGGATGGAAGAACCCGGGGCTTCAGCACGTTGTGCGCCCACGGTTGAAGCCCACACTTGCGCGGAAGTTAGTTTCCTTGACACCCTGCTTGCTCACAGCTGTCCAAGGACCTTGCATGCCCTTGTGCACCTTGAGGACTTGCGCGACTCTTTCACTAAACCCCTACACAGCAATGGGAGAAGAAGAGAAGAATCTACATCCTTGCGCGCCTCCTTTGAGTTCGGGAGGATTATAACTACACCTACGGGTTAAGTGTTTGAAGGCAGTGAAGGCCACCACATCTTGTATGTGTGTGCAACTGAAGAACCCAAACCCAAGTTTGTGCTAAACAAGTGAATTCCATAGCCTTGGGTGTGTGCAATAAGGAGAGGCTGAGAACTTCACAAAGTTGTGTGTGCCAAGTGAAGAGGAAGATCACACCTTGTGTGTGTAAAGAATTGGAAAAAGGCCGAATCTTATGTGTGTGCATTAAGAAGTGTGTACACATTTAGAAGAAGAAGAGTAGAATCTCACACTAAAGTATAACACACTTTTAAGTGTGTGAACAAATTGAACAAAGAGTGCGATGGAAGATGTGGTGTGTGTGCTTAAATAGAATACACTCATTGAGGGTTTACTGCACCAAGAAGATGGAAAGGGGAAGTGCATGCATGCATGCATGCACGTGCACACGTGAACAAAGCTAAATCAGGCTGTGTGCATTTGAGTTGTCCAAGACCAGGAGTTCTTGAAGATGAAGAGATGTTATGCACTCAGTGCATGAAGATGATGTGAACTGAGACTGGAGGCAGACTGAATTTAAAGACATTAGTTGTCTGAGTTTTTAGTAGTTGAAGAGAGTGGCCAGGTCATCCTAAGAAGAAGGAGATAAAGACTGATCAAGACGTGGAGTCCTGATCAACCACAATTGATCAGAAGTAGAAAGCAAGGCCAGAAGCCTTTATCCCAGGCTGTTGAGGGTACTTGAAGAACATAATGTGAAGAAGAGCTACTCGTGTGACTCGAGGATCCAGGAGAAGCCCCCTGTGAGACTCAGGGTGGAAGAAGTTTTTAGTGGGATTCTGGAGCAGGCCAGTGGGACTCTGGTAACACTGTGGGACGCAGTATAAAGACCCTCCTATGGGACTCAAGAGAGATATAGTGGGAATCTGTATCGACCATTATAATTCTGACAAGTTATAATGGAGAAACCATGTTGGGGGGTATAACCAACATGGCAAGGACGTAGGCCTTTGGTGCTGAACCTTGTAAATCCTTGTGTCCTGTGCCTTTTCATTAATGCATCATTCGTGTAAAGGATGAGAGAAACAAGAAGAGTGGATCGAGGCATTAACCATCCATAGAGGTTTAATTGATAAAGAATCAATTAGTAAAAAGTTTAAAGGGATCACTGATTCACCCCCTCCCCCTCTCAATGATTCACACTGATCGAGGCACTTCAAGATGGTGGTACACTATGAAGATAGTGAAGAAGGATAAGGGATTGGAGTGGTAATACTTACATGTTATTTTCACTTATCAGTACTATCCTGATTCGATGTTGTTGGTGAAGTCTACTATGTTTTTCCGACATTATCTGGCTGCCAGGACCATGACAATGTTTATAAAACAATTTGATGAGCTCAGTCACTTCTTAGCTGAGATAGTATTGAATGAGAGGATAAAGGCTAGAATTTTATAGTTGGGACTTCAACCATATATTCATTATTAAGTATTATTGTTTAAGATTCACTCTTGTGATGATGTATTGGATAAAGCATTGATGATCTAGATGGACCTAGATAGAATGTCATGGGTTTTGGGAGCTTCCTTTTCTCCCAATGGCAGCATGAGTTCCTTCAAGGGAAAGCATAATAGTACTTATTCTCACGGTAGTTCGTGATACTAGGGCAATTATAGAACTCATAAAGTACCAATAATAGGTCTTTTGGATTATTATGAGTGTGGAGATATAGGGAATTCAAAGAAGGTTTGCACTGAGGTACCCATGAACTGTGGATCCGATGTGAATTCAGGGAACTTACCAAGGATTTTCTAAATTTATTCCACTCCACACAGTGGAACAAGATCATCATCTCCTCCTAAAACCATAGATAAATCAGATGATTCATGCGTAAAAGGGTTCCAACCACATGAATCCAGAATGATGATTTTTTATATAGTGGAAGAGTCTCTAGAGGAAGTATATATGGGTACAACGATCGTGATAGGTACCAACACTATTGCTTCATCATTAGTGACTGATTTTTTTGATATCGTTGCATCTTATTATTTTATTTAAACCTGTATTTTTAACCTACTTAATATTCATATAATGATTTTATCTTTTGAAATAGATATTAGTACACCACTTGTTATGAAGTGAGAGTAGAGTCTCTATAGTCCCTCTTTTGTTTTCTCACTATCAAATGTTCTGATGGATTGGAACTTTCTGGTTCTCAACATAAAACTACTTGATGACATTTTTGAGATGGATTGGATCATTTACAATAAAGACTAGTTGGATTGTTATTGTAACATCCTAGGTAAATAAATAATAAGAGATTTTCATTTTTATTAATATTTTTGAATTAAATATTAATTTTATTTTAAAGGGGTTTCAATGTTCGATAGCGTACCCGATACGCAACAACGGGTTTCTTTGGAACCTTAAGTTGCACCCTAATAATATAATATTATTATTTTCAATGGTCGTTAACTCCTAGCCATTGTATTGGCGGGACTAAAAAATACTAACTTCAATATGATTATACATTTATTTATATTTATCCAATAAAAGTTAGAGGATTAAAATGTGAATGAATCTAATTTTAAGCATAATTTACATTAAAAGGCCGATTTATCACCTTTTAATGGCGAACCCTCATTAAATATAGTTTTGGTCACTTTAATACATTATATATGACCAGATAAAATCTTTATTTAGAATGGGGACATCAAAATTTACTTTGGGTAATTTTTTGGTATTTTTCTGATAAAGTTCATTTTCCTATGAATAGTGAAAAATATTGAATTTTAATTCAAAAGTGCATTTTAATCTAATTTATTTACATGGTTATATTATCTTTTTAATTGGTCTTAATGTGAAATTGAAATATATTTTTACCATTAAATCCAATGTTGGTCATTGTAGTTAATTTCCCTATGAAATTGGACTTAAACAAGTGTCAATCTTTTGATAGTTATTGTTTCTTAAAAACACACTATTTGTTTTGATAACGAGAATTGATTTTAAAATTAATTAATGCCACTTCTATGTTTTGAATTTGGAAAAATGGACATCATTTTTGAATTCGTAATATCAAATATAGCTTAGGCTGAATTTTTGGTATTTTTCGGAAAAACTTCAATTTTTGATGAATAGTGAAACCACTTAGTGGTAGTTAAAAAAACTAAATTTTTCATCTAAATGAAATTTTACCACTTCTGTGAATTCAATTTCAAAAATTTTACATACATGGTTGTTATTAGTTAGTAAAATTTTGTTCAATAAGATGAAAATAATTTTTGGTGAATAGTAACTTTTGACTTATTTACCGCGGTTAAAGGTAAATAGGGTAATTCGAGGTTAAAATAATATTATAATAATTCAATATTACCTTTCCACTTGTCCAAACCTTATTTAATGAGTAATGGACGACCATGGGAATCCTTGGGTCGATTTGTGGGCCCCATGGAGCCACTTATTAATGATAATGACACTTTAGATCTTTTAATTTAATGTAAAGACAAAATTGACATTAACAAAAATCTTTTAGTAATTAATTTTTATATAGTGTTATATAAGATCTATATTCACCTATAAATCTTCATTGGAAAGATAAAAATATTTCTTACATCATGGGTATTTGTTCATAATTTTTAGACATCATATAAATTAAATTATTTATGACACAATAATGATGCAGTATTTACCTCATTAATAAATGATTTCAATAAATAAGATTATAATGATTAAAATATTATCTAAAACCTGTCCAATTCCTATTGTTTTATTATATTTTGACCATTATTCATCTTATCTTCTACTATAATGATATTTGGACCATTATAACCCGAATATATTTATATTATAAAATAATATTTTCACTCTTTCCTAAAGAGCCCCTCCTTTTCCCTATAAAAGGAGACAACTTCTATGCAACTCCACACACCTCTCAAGACATTTGGCTCTTCCAAAATCTGCCCAAATAAACTCCCTACATACCTTTACTCCTCCTTGCAGCCTCACCTTACGTAGAATGTACTTAAATAAGTCCTTTGGTTCAAACCAAAGGGATTTACCCAAATTAAAGGTAACGATTTCTCTTAAATTGTTTTCATTTATTTTACTTCTCCAACCCCTAAACTATTTTATTTTCCTTTATTTTGTAAAAACACTAGTATAATCAATATACTAGGATTTTTTTATAAGAAATATTAGAATTACACTTACAGACACCTTCATCTAATGGATTAAGAACATAATGTTTCTGTGGATTCTAGACGAATGCCGCACGAAATGATGATTGTTCAATTACATCTTACCGCCTTTCATGGTGGCCGTTATGATGGAACTATATTTATATATGATATATATTATGTTTATGATTTTATTATACTTCTGTACTTTCCCATTATATCAATCCTTTATGGTTTCCAAAGTGGGTAAATATGATAATCTCATTAGAGGAAGTGCGGACTACAGCCCCCTCAAAGTGATGTGATTCGTTAATGCCCTATGTGGGATGTATACAGGATAGAGTTAATTATATTATATATGATATTATACTGGAATTATAATATACCTATGTATCATTATGTTGTAATTCCAATAAAGTAAGAAATAGAAATGAATGTTGTGTTCATGCGCACGTACGGCTTACCGTCTCCATGAACGGTGCATTTCATTTCATACCTCAAAATGTTATGTACTATTATAAATACATGTATATAATAGATATATATGATATATATGACATCTAAATCATGAATACCATTCTGTATATAATAGAATATTGACCTCATGGACAACATGTAATTATAAGAAGTCCATTTTTGACTCAAGTACCAAATATCGACAAAACAAACGTTATTAACATAAAAGATTTCATAATGTTTATAACATGGTAATAAGTGATATAAAAGGAATAATAAACTTGAAAAAGGTTATTAAGAAAGTATAAATTAACTTTAGTTTATTATTCAGGAGATTAAAGAACGATCCAGTCAAGTCCGACGTGAGGTAAGGGACTTCGTCTCAATCTCCTTTCCTTGAGGCATATTTTGTTTTAATACACAACTTCTTTTTTATATGCCATATGAACACCCTTGACATTTAAAAGGGAATATATTCTATGAAGTGTTTTACTAAATGTCAAAAAGTAATGTTTCTTTTAACGTAAGCGGTGACAACGACCTTTCCACCGCCTCGAGTATTATTTGATCTATATCTTCCTCAACAAGTTGTAATGTATTTTTTAAAAGAAAATAAATTCCATATACTCTCTTATGTATTTTTGGTATTGATAATGGTTTTGAAAATGGATTTTCTATGTCAATAAATTAAGGTGATATATTTTGATTGAAATGTGGAAATGTTTTCTTTCCTTTATATTTGTTTCATGTCTTGTGATTTTATAATGGCACTTGGACATTTTACAGGTGGTTACATGATAAACCAAATGACGGGTTGTGCCATGAATACCAGGATGGGTGGTTACGTTATAACCTCCAATGCATTGGGTATGGAAGTCAGTCGTACGCCTATTTTATTTAGTGATATGTTTGGAAGTCGACCGTATGGTTATTCAATTTAAGTATGTTTATGTCCCAAGTTACTTTATATGTTATGTGTTATTTTTATGGGTTTATGGTAATATTTCAGTTACAAAAGGGTATGTAATGATATTTTATACAGTGTAGGGTATTTACTACTTTATAAAGGTGAAAAGTATTACTTATGTTAAATTATTCATGATTTACCTGTTGTTTTGAAAAAAATAATTTTCCTTCTTTGTATAACCCTTAATGAGCTTTTTATGCTCATCCCATGTTTGAAATGTTTTCACAGGACTTAAAAAAGAATAGTGCCAAAGATGGGATCAAGGAAAAGTAATTATATCAAAAACATGGAACTAGACATGGCACTTTTTTTAAAGAGTTCATGTTTTGTAATAAAATGGAAACTGTGTAGAAATGTCTACATTGTGTTTTTTTGAGGTGTAATGTAATTGTTATGCCTAATTCTCTAAAACTCTAAACCTGAAAAGATCATCAATATGAATTATTCATTTAATTCAATATTAAGCAAGGTTTAAGGCCGAGTCCTTATAGTTGGTATCAGAGGTTGGTTTAAATAACATTAGAGGTTAGGGTATTGTTAAATTAATATCCATAACATAATTTATGATATCATATAGCATTTACAGATTACCATGTTGCTTCTCCTAAGATATTTTTGTGTTCAGAATGGTTTTCCGTAGAGGAAAAAGGGCAGCTATGTTGGGACGACATTAGGAGGATGACAACCTTCCAAATCAGCAACCTGAGATTGTCAGAATCGGAACTTAACAGTTTGTTACAGTGATGGCACAGGTGACTCAGGCTATAAATGGTGGTGGTATGAATGTACGAGATCAGCCAGATCAACCACAGAGAAACATGTCAGTAGTGGAGCATTTCATGAGGCAACATACCCCATAATTCAGAGGATCATATGATCTGGAGCTAGCTGAAGGGTGGATTGAAGCACTGGAAAAGATTTTAGATGTCATGGGTTGTTCAGAACTTCAAAAGGTAAGTATTGCTGTTTACTATTTTGAAGGTGAAGCTAATCAGTGGTGGTAGATGGTGAAAAATATCAGGGATAGTGAGGAGATTGATTCTCTTTATTGGGATGAATTCAAAGGTATGTTTCTTAAGAAATATTTTCCTAAGGTGGTTCTTCTTAGAATGGAAAAACAATTCTTGGAATTGATGCATGAGGATGACTCAGTGGCTGCTTATGAAGAAAAATTCACTCGACTGGCAAGGTATGCACCGAATTTCATCCAAGATCTTGAAAGTAAGATAAATAGATTTTACTCAGGACTGAAGCCAGGATATCGAAGAGCATTAGCCTCTCATGAATTCAAAAGTTATGAAAAACTTGTTTGATGTGCGGAGAAGGTGGAAATGTCTTTTGCTGATGATCAAGTGTTCTTTGAAAAACAACATAATAAGAGGTCCAGTTGGCAGGAAAAGGGGAAGAATTCATCAAAGAACCCTGGAGGTAAGAAAACTAAATATCGAACTTGTGAGAAGTGTGGTAAAAAGAATCCTGGAGAATGTTTATCAACGACTGGAAAGTACTTCCGGTGTGGTAAGTCTGGTGATATTGCTTGTAACTATAAGGAAGATGAACAATTAGGAAATGAAAAGCCATTGGTATGATGTTTTAAGTGTAACGAAATGGGTCATTATGCAATTGAGTGTCCAGCGAAGAACTCAACTGAGGGAAAACAGCCAAACTACATGTAGAATGGGGTGTCGATATCCTTTACAACTACTTCATCAGATGTTGGGACATCAAATGAAGTTTTATAAGGTACACTATTTATTTGTTTAGATTATTCCAATGTGTTCTTTCATTCAGGGTCTACACACTCTTTCATTTCTGAGAATTTTTCTAGTAAATTGGGAATTTCATCTCATGATATGAATACTGAAGTTATGGTAGAAACACCTGGGGGAAGTGTAGAGACATAAATAAAACATAAGAACATTCTTGTCCTTGTGTGCAGAAAGAATCTACCTGTAAACCTTATTGTTTTACCTCTTGTAGAGTTTGATGTTATTTTGGGCATGGATTGCCTTTCTGTTTATCATGCTAAGATTGAATGCAGAGCTAAAAAGGTTTCTTCTCAAAAATAATTACATTTTCTGTACAAATATGAACTCTTGCTGTTGATAACATATCAGGAAGTTGAGAAACTAGTAAAATATGGAAATGAATGTTACCTTGAAAATATTGTTGAAAATAAAGGAACTGTTCAGATTAATGATGTGCCAGTGGTAAATGAGTACCTTGATGTTTTTTCTGATGAGTTGCCTGGTATTATACCTGATCAGGATGTTGAATTTACTGTTTAATTAGTTCTTGATGCTAATCCAATTTTAAAACCCCCTTATCGAATGGCTCAAATTGAACTTTTAGAGTTAAAGAAGCAATTTTAGGAATTATTAGATAATTTTTTCATTTGACCTAGAACATCGCCATGGGGTGCTCTGGTCTTGTTTGTTAAAAAGAAAGACAGTTCAATGAGACTTTTAATTGATTATAGAGCATTGAATAACATCGCTGTTAAGAATACATATCCTTTGCCTCATATCGATGAATTGTTTGATCAGCTCCAGGGAGCTCAGTATTTTTCGAAGATTCACTTGAGGTCGGGGTACCATCAGTTGAAAGCAAATGAAGAAGATGTTCCGGAGACTATGTTTTGTACTGGATATGGCCATTATGAATTTTTTTGTTATGCCTTTTGGGTTAACCAATGCACCTGCTATATTCATGGATCTTATGAATATAATTTTCCAGGAGTTATTGGATAATTTTGTGGTTGTGTTCATTGATGATATTTTAGCTTATTCTAAAAGTAAAGAAGATCATGAAATTTATTTAAGGGTTGTCTTGTAAACCTTAAAAGAAAAGAAATTGTTTGGGAAATTCATCAAGTGTGAGTTTTGGTTACAACAAATTTCTTTCCTTGGTCACATTATTTCAAAAACTGGAATAACTGTTGATCCTGCTAAAAAAAGTTGTTGAAGAATGGCCAAGACCCACAAATATAACCGAGATCCATAGTTTTCTTAGTTTGATAGGTTATTACCAGAGGTTTTATGAATATTTTTCATGGTTATCTAGTCCAATGACTAAGTTAACTCGAAAAGGTGTTAAGTTCATCTGGATAAAAGAATGTGAAGATTGTTTTCAGGAATTGAAAAAAGATTGGTGAATGATCCAGTTTTGGAACTACCTTCCAGAAATAGTGAGTTTGTTATCTGCAGTGATGCTTCGTTGAAGGGACTGGGTTGTGTCCTAATTCAGAATGATCATGTAATTGCTTATGCTTCACGTCAGTTGAAAACACATGAGTTAAATTATCATACACATGATTTGGAATTAGCTGCGGTTGTTTATTTCTTTAAAAATTTGGAGGCATCATTTGTATGGAGTAAATGTGAAATATATACTGATCACAAAATTTTGAAATTTATATTCACACAAAAATAATTAAACATGAGATAGAGGAGATGGTTGGAATTAATTCAGGATTATGATTTCAGGATCCATTACCATCCGGTAAAATCAAATAAAGTGGCTGATGCTCTGGGTTGAAAAAGTGAGGCTTCATTATCCGTGTTACGTTTGGAACGAGATCCTTTGGTTTTTGATTTGATTAACATTGGCATAGAAGTTTTTGGTGTAAGGAATTATTTTGTTTTGTTTCAAGTGTCAGTGAGATCATCTCTATCGGATAGAATAAAGCAAGCACAGAAAAGAAGACAGTGAGTTGCAGAAAAAGGTAGAGTTGGTTCATAAGGGTAAGTTGCCTGATTTTAACGTTGATAATGATTGTGTTTTGAGATTTGGAAAGATATTATGTGTGCCTTGTGATTTACAGTTGAAGAATGGGTTGTTATGTGAAGCTTATAGTTCTCTGTTTTCAGTTCATCCTGGTAGTACTAATATGTATAGAGATCTTCGAGAGTATTACTGGTCGGATGGAATGAAAAATCGATATTTTTGATTTTACTGTAAAGTGTTTGACTTGTCAGCAGGTTAAAGCAGAGCGGCTGTTATTGAAAGGGTTGTTTCAGCCACTACTAGTGCCAGAGTGGAAATGGAAAAATATATCCATGGACTTCGTTGTGGGATTACCAAAGACATTTCGAGGTAATAAATCAATCTGGGTTATAGTTGATCAATTGACTAAATCTTCTCATTTCCTTCATATTAGAGATACTTTGTCTCTAGATAAACTTTCTCGTTTGTATGTTAAATAGATAGTCAGGTTGCATGGAGTTCCCCTCTCCATCGTATCTGATCATGTTCCCAGGTTCACATCTAACTTTTGGAAAGGCGTTCAGAAGTTGTTGGGTACTAAATTAAATTTTAGTACAGATTTTCATCATCAATAACATGGGCAATCAGAATGAACAATTCAGACCTTGGAGGATATGTTACGTGCTTGCTCGATGGATTACCAGGGAAGTTGGGACCAACATCTTTCTTTGGTTGAATTTTCATATAATAACAGTTTTCATTCCATTATACAAATGGATCCATTTGAGGAATTATATGTAAAGCGTTGCTGAACTCCAGCTTTTTGGGATGAAGTAGGTGAAAGGAAGCTGATGGGACCAGAATTGGTATAAGAGATGGTAGAGAAAGTTCATTTTATTCAGAAGCACATGAGAACATCTCAGAGTAGAGAGAAATTTTATTCAGATAACCGGAGGAAAGAACTTTATTTTGATGTTGGTGATCATGTTTTTCTCAAAGTTTCTCCTTGGAAAAGTGTAATGCGTTTTGGTAAGAAGGGAAAGTTGAGTCCAAGGTTCATTGGGCCTTATTAAATTCTGGAGAAAGTTGGATCAGTTGCATATAGTGTGGCTTTACCTCCTGGTTTATCCCAATTACACGATGTTTTTCATGTTTCGATGTTGATAAAGTATATGCTAGATCCCTCTCAGGTTTTGATCCCAGAGGTAGTTCAGTTGGAAGAGAATCTCTCTTATGAATAAAAACCCGTTCAGATTCTTGACCGTAGAGAGCAGGTGTTGTGGAATAATGTAGTTCACCAGGAAAAGGTTTGGTGGAAAAACCATATGGTTGAAGAGGCAACGTGGGAATCTGAAAATTCTATGAGGGATAAATACCCCCATTTATTTTGATAAGGTGAATAAAAATTGCGAGGATGCAATTTCCAAAAGGGTGGAAGGATGTAACATCCCAGGTAAATGAATTATAAGAGATTTTCATATTTATTAATATTAGTGAATAAAATATTAATTTTAGTTTAAAGGGGTTTCTATGTTCGATAGCGTACCCGATACGCAACAACGGGTTTCTTTGAAACCTTACGTTGCACCCTAATAATATAATATTATTATTTTAAATGGTCATTAACTCCTAGCCGTTGTATGGGTGGGACTAAAAAAACTAACAATAATATGATTATATGTGTATTTACAATTATCTAATAAATGTTAGAGGCTTAAAATGTGAATGAATCTAATTTTAAGCATAATTTACATTAAAAGGCCCATTTATCACCTTTTAATGGCGATCCCTCCTTAAATATAGTTTTGGTCACATTAATAAATTATATATGAAAAAATAAAATCCTTCTTTATAATGGGGACATCAAAATTTACTTTGGGAAATTTTTTGGTATTTTTCTGATAAAGTTCATTTCTTATGAATAGTGAAAAATATTGTATTTTAATTCAAAAGTGCATTTTAATCTAATTTATTTATATGGATAGATTATCTTTTTAATTGTTCTTAAATTGAAATTGAAATATATATTTACCATTTAATCCAATGTTGGTCATTTTAGTTAATTTCTCTATGAAATTGGACTTAAACAAGTGTTAATCTTTTCATAGTTATTGTTTTTAAAAACACGCTATTTGTTTTGATAACGGGAATTAATTTTAAAATTAATTAATGCCACTTATATGTTTTGAATTTGGAAAAATGGACATCATTTTTGAATTCATAAAATAAAATATCTTAGGCTGAATGTCTGGTATTTTTTGGAAAAACGTCAATTTTTGATGGATAGTGAAACCACTTAGTGGTAGTTAAAAAAAATGAATTTTCATCTAAATAAAATTTTACTACTTATGTGAATTGAATTTCAAAAATCCGACATACATGTTTGTTATTATTTAGTAAAATTTGTTTCAATAAGATAAAAATAATTTTTGGTGAACCCTAACTTTTGACTTTTATTTACCGCGGTTAAAGGTAAATAGGGTAATTCAAGGTTAAAAGAATTTTATTATAATTTAAAATTACCTTAACACTTCTCAAAACCTTATTGGATGAGTAATGGCCGACCATAGGCATCCTTGAGTCGATTTTGGGGCCCCATGGAGCCACTTATTAAAGATAATGACACTTTACATCATTTAATTTAATGTAAAGACAAAATTGACATTAAACAAAATATTTTAGTAATTAATTTATATATGGTGTTATATAATTTTTATTTTCGACTATAAATATTAATTGGTAATATAAGAAGATTTAATACATCTTGGTAATTTTTTTTATAATTTTTAGACATCAAATAAATTAAATTATTTATGACACAATAATGATGCAGTATTTACCTCATTAATAAATGATTTAAATAAATAAGATTATAATGATTAAAATATTATCCAAAACCTGTAAAATTACTATTGGTTGATTTTATTTATACCATGAGTCATATAAGCTTTTAATATAATGATTTTTGGACCATTAGAAACCGAATATCATTATATTATAATATATAATTTTTTACTCTTTCTTAAAGAGCCCTTCCTCTCCCCTATAAAAAGAGACCACTTCTATGCAACTCCACACACTTCTCAAGCCATTTGGATCATCCAAAATCTTCCCAACTAAGCTCCCTACATCCATCTCCTCCTCCGTGAATCCTCACATTAGGAAGAAGGTACTTCAATAAGTCCTTTGGTTCAAACCAAATGGAGTTACCCAAATTAAAGGTAACAATTTATCTTAAATTGTTTTCTTTTATTTTACTTCTTCAACCCCTAAACTCTTTTATATTCCTTTCTATTGTAAAAAAACAAGTATCATAAATATACTAGGATGATTTTATAAGAAAGATTAAAATTACACTTACACACACCTCAATATAATGGATGAAGAACATAATGTTTCTGTGGATGACAAACGAACGCCTCACGAAACGATGATTGTTCAATTACATCTTTCCTCCTTTCATGGTGGCCATTATGATGGAACTGTATTTATATATGATATATATTATATTTATGATTTTATTATACTTTTGTACTTCGAAATTATATCAAGCCTTTATGGTTTCCATAGTGGGTAAATACGAAAATCTCATTAGAGGAAGTGCGGACTACCGCCCCCTCAAAGTGATGTGATTCGTTAATGCCCTATGTGGGAAGTATAAATAATAGAGTTAATTATATTATATATGATATTATACTAGAATGATAATATACCTATGTATCATTATATTTTAATTCCATTAAAGTAAGAAATAGAAATGAAAGTAGCGTTCATGCGTACGTACGACTTACTATCACCATGAACGGTGCATTTCATTTCTTACCTCGAAATGTTATGTACTATTATAAATACATGTATATACTAGATATATATGATATATATAATATATAAATCATTAATTACATTCTGGATGTAATAGACTATTGACCTCATGGATAACATGTAATTATAAGAAGTCCATTTTTGACTCAAGTACCAAATATCGACAAAACAAACATTATTAACATAAAAGATTGCATAATGTTTATAACATAGTAATAAGCGATATTAAAGGAATAATAAACATAAAAAAGGTTCTTAAGCAAGTAGAAATTAACTTTAGTTAATTATTCAGGAGATTAAAGAACGATCGAGTCAAGTTGAACATGAGGTAAGGGACTTCGTCTAAATCTCCTTTCATTGATGCATATTTTGTTTTAATACACGATTTCTTTTTATACGCCATATAAACACACTTGACTTCTCAAAGGGAATATTTTTTATGAAGTGTTTTACTAAACGAAAAAAAGGAATGTTTCTTTTAACGTAAGCGGTGACCACGACCTTTCTACCGCCTCGAGTATTATTTGATCTCTAGCTTCCTCAACAAGTCGTAATGTTTTTTTTAAAGAAAATAAATACCATACACTCTCTTATGTATTTTTGATATTGAAAATGGTTTTGAAAATGGATTTTATATGTCAATATATAAATGTGATATATTGTGACTGAAATGTGGAAATGTTTTCTTTCCTTTATATTTGTTTCATGTCTTATGATTTTATAATGGTACTTGGACATTTGACGGGTAGTTATGTGATAAACAAAATGATGGGTGGTGCTGTGAATACCAGGACAGGTGGTTACGTTATAACCTCCAATTCATTGGGTATGGAAGTCGGTAGTATGGCTATTCTATATAGAGATATGTGTGGAATTTGACCGTATGGTTATTCCATTTATGTATGTTTATGTCCCAAGTTACTTTATATGTTATGTGTTATTTTTATGGGTTTTATAATAATATTTCGATTACAAAAGGGTAAGTAATGAACTTTTATTCAATGAAAGGTATTTACTACTTCATAAAGGTGAAAAGTATTACTTATGTTAAATTATTCATGATTTACTTGTTGTTTTGAAAAAAAACTAGCAGTTTTCCTTCTTTGTATAACCCATACTGAGCTTTTTATGCTCATCCCAATTTTGAAATGTATTCACAGGACTTAAAGAAGAATAGGGTCAAGGATGGGATCAAGGAAAATTCAAGCTATCTAAAACATGGAACTAGACATGACTCTTTTTTTCAAGAGTTCATGTTTTTTTTAAAATGGAAACTGTGTAGAAATGTCTACTTTGTGTTTTTTTAGATATAATGTAATTGTTATGCCTAATTCTCTAAAACTATAAACCGGAAAAGATCCTCAATGTGAATTATTCATTCAATTCAATATTAAGCAAGGTTTAAGGTCGGGTCCTTATAGTTATATCCAATAAGTCTACAGTACTACAATCATTGGTGTGACTCATGTCTTATAAAGGGAATTTCACCCAAGGTCGAGTTGGGTGAGACCTTATTATACAATGTTTGGGAATGTAATATTAGTTTTTTCTTATGATATGGAGTAGGAATCTTTGGGTGGTGATCTCCCTCCAGATGTCGTTGAGTTTCCCAATGTGTTTCATCATGAATTCTTGAGTATTCCACTGGTAAGAGAAGTTGATTTTTCCATTGATTAATTTATAACACCCCAAGCTTCCATAGTACGATTCTCTTTGAATAATACAATAGTGTGTCAGGTACGCAACTTCGGGATTCTAACACACCACGACCAATCAAAGTAGCCATTATGAATATTAATACCCATATTTTGATATTTTATAAATATTATCTCTCATAATGGACTTCATCTTTGGATTCGTAATATCAAATTTATCCTAGGGTGAAATTTTGGTACTTTTCTAATAACTTGTATATTTTCATGAATAGTGAAAATTATTAAATTTTAATTAAAAACAACTTTTTTAATCAAAATAATTAATAGTGATAAATTATAAATTTGAGTGGTTTTAAAGTATATTTAGAATATATTATTACCATTTAATAAAATGTTGGTCATTGGACGTAATTTCATATTTAATCGGACATAAACAATTTTCAATTTTTTGATAGTTATTATGCCTTAAAAACACGCTTTTTGTTTTGACAGAGAGAATTAATTTTAAATTAATTTCTGCCACATCAATGTTTTGAATATTGGAAAATGGATTCCATATTTGGAATCAGGATTTCCAAATTATGTAAATAGGTATCTTTTATTTTTAGGCATTTTGATTAATTATTTCGGTAAATATTTTATTTACCATGGTTAAAGGGTAAATACAGTAAATAAGGGTAAAAACTAATATTATAATAATATTAATTTATCTGAAAATGTGTTGTAACCCTATTTTTTGATACATGTCCGACCATGGCCATCTGTGGGTCAATTATGGGACCCCATGGATCAACTTGTATGTGATAATCAAACTTTATATTAATTAAGTTAATGTAAATACAAAAATGACATATGCATATATCTTTTAGGAAAAAAAATTTACATAGGGTTATATATATTATATTTTCGACTATAAATATTAATTATATATATAAAAATATTTACTACATAATGGTATTTTATTTATAATTTTTATACATTGAGAAATTAAAAATATATATGACACAATAATGATGCAGTATTTTCCTTATTAATGAAATAATCAAATAATTGGTATTATAAATTTTAAAATAAATATAATTTGAATTTTTTGATGACATACACGAATTTTATTAGTTAATATTACATATTAGGATTTCTAAAATTAATTTTATTCGAATTAATAGTGTTTTTATGACTTTAACATAAATCAATTATTAAATATTGTCAAAATTGACATAAATGAGTTTCTAAAAAAAATATTATATTATTAAATGATATTCTATTTCTAAAAATCTAAGGTTCGGCCAAATGACTTATATAATGATATATGTGTCATTTATGGACCACTTGGGGGTCTCTTGGATGTTTATAGTCTGTTTAATTACTAGATATTATAAAAATACAAAGTGACATGGTAAGTGTTAAACTGATTAACCAAGAGTTAAAAATAAAAGATAAGGTTAATGTAAAGACCAAAAGCTATCTAAAATCTATTGGTTTAAAGGATTTATACCCATACCTACATTATACTTTTAATAATCATCTTTAGAGCCATTAGAGACTGAATATGAATTTATTATAAATTAATACTTTAAGTTTTTCCTAAAGAGCCCCTCCCCCCCTTCTAAATGGACACTACTTCTAACCAATTCTTCACACCGTAAAAGCCTTTTGGTTCTACCAAAACCTGCCTAAATACTCTCTCTACATCCCTCTCCTCCTCCTAGAAGCCTTTCCTTAGGCAGAAGGCTCTTCAAGTGTCTTTTTTGCTTCAAACCAAAGGGAGTTACCCAAATTTAAGGTAACGATTTCCCTTAGCTTCTTTTATTTTATTTTACTTCTCCAAACCCTAAACCCTTATTATTCATTTATTTTGTAACAAAACCAGTATCCTAAATATACTAGGATATTTTTATGAGATTTATTCGAACTACACTTACACACACCTCCATTTAATTGGTGAAGAACATAATGTTTTTGTGGATGGAAACCAAATGCCTCACGAAACGATGATTGTTTAATTGTCTCATACCACCTCTCATGGATGAAATTATGATGGAACAATAATTAAATATTATATTAATGATATTTATTTTATATATAAGCTTATTTAATTCCATTTTATATTTTACCTTTATTTGTTTCATGTTGTATATATATACGATAATTTCATTTGAAGAAGTGCGGACTCTCGCCCCCATAAAGTGATATGACTCGTTCATACCATAAATGGAATGTATAAAGGATGGTGTTAATGAACATAAGTAACATATATAAGATATTATGTAATATAGTAATAATAATATACCTATGTATCATTTGGTTTTGATTCCTTTTAAAATGAAAAATGAATTGGAAGTAGCGTCCGTGCGTACGTAAGGATTACTGTCTCCACGAACGCGATGAGATTCATTTACCTATCATAGCCATTCAAGACTAAATATCATTTGATGATTAAAATTAATATTTAAAGACATTATATAATTCTGGATAGGAATAAGATACAACCTATCCCTAACAAACACGTCTTACGTAATAAAGCATATAAAGGAAAACGAATCAGTTAACACCTGAAACGACGATAATACTAAAATATTATTTACAATGAAATATTAACAGATCATATATGATTTCATATATGATATCATAATTATATATATGATTCTTTTATAATATTATAATAATGATTTAAATATTATACCAGAGGTTAACCTACACTCTATCAAGGAAAAGTACAATGTAAGGGGTTTTCATCTCACTCTTTATTCCCATGAGATTCATGCCACATTGCCACTATTACCTTTTCTGTGGTGTATCTACTGCCCATAATTGTATTCTTTGTGTAATACACATAATTTTATTTGTATTTACATATTCATTGTTTGATACTTTTTTCATGGGGTGTATGTTTCGTATGTTAACAAATTGGTAAGGGTTAATTCATCAATCTCACTATTATTCGAGATTATTTATGGGTATGTTTTTATAGGGAAATATTTATTATCCATGTCCATGTTTCATAAAAGAGTTTTCAATGGGATTATTTTATGGGACTCTATTATTAAAATATCATTTTAATTTTTTTAAAAATTTATTCTTCTTAATCATTCTCATTAATGTCCATGTTTTAAAAATAGTTTTATGGTTTTATTTATATGGACATTAATGTTATAAAATTAAAATTCCTTTTAAATTTATCAAAGTGGAATGAGACACTTTGATTAAAATATCTATTTTAAACGAATTCTTGATAAATTGTGTGTCTTCTAAATGTTTTCAATAAAAAGGGGAATATTTCTCTCAATTATTTTTGATGATTATTTTCATCTATGTCAATATCCTTCATTATAATCGATTGAATTTAATATATTACCATACAATCTTCAATATTGTATTGAATGAGTTATGATTGACTGTGGATGTGCTATTTTTATACCATTCTTGGTTTATGGTTAATGTTTTGACATTTCGTATGCTAGTTCTAATATGAATTTTTATGTTATGTTTCAACCTTTTCAAATGAGGAATGTATTGTACATAGTAAGTGATGGGTGGAGCCCGCTATAGCTCCTCAATGCATCAGTAAGTATCATGAGACAACTAGACGTGGAATTGGCCAAGGACCTTTCCCAATTTGATATATGGTTTTGGCCGAGGCCTTAATAATTTTTAGACATCTTAGCTGAGGCCATGACAAAATGTTTTAGAATGTATGGCATTATACATTCCCTCATTATGAAAATAATGTTGATGGTTCCTGTGTTCATTCATGTAGTAGAATACCCATGATTATGTTTTATTATGGTATTATTTACCCAGTTCATATTCCTTTCATAAAAGTATTCATGTTTATTATTGGTAAAGGTATCTGTTTCCAATTTTTCACCATGCTTAATATTTATGTTATCTTCTGTTCTATTTCTTAACCATATTGAGCATTTGAGATAACCCTTTTCTATGCTTAATTTTTCCCAGGATTCCAAGAAGTGTATTCTGATTAATAAAAAGGGTTAAGCTAAGTGGATAATGGTCTTCTCAAAGAACTATATATGTTGTTTCGTATGTTTGTTATTGTAATGTAAAGTTCATGTATGTAATCTATTTTCCAAGACTGCTAAACTAATCAGTCCTTAGGGCTTGATTCCTTGTAATCATGCCAATATTATGTAATAATGCACCGACTCTGGGTAACTGGGATCGGGGAATTGTAGTAAGTATCATAGGAAGTTTAGTAATAACCTTGGAAACTAGATTTAGATAAACTTTGATTAGAGCACATTACCCTAAGATAGAAATTGAAGATTATTATATAAGAACTTCCTAGAATTTTGGTATTGTAGATATTTTGTGAGTTTTCCAAGAAATAAATCATTGTTTGGATACGAGTAGGTAGAGGCGGCTCTGGCACAGATGTACCTATGGATAAATCCCGAAAACACCTCTTTGAGTTAGACTCGAACTGGAACTGGTGCATGACAACAGGACTTACTGCACTCTTGGTTACGAAACTCACGGGGGATATAGTTAGGATAATTCTCATTTTCTTTACATACTAATATGAAGGATTTATGATATTATACCTCTTCAAGAAAACATTTTTGTGATTATGGATTATATCCATAAACTGTTTAATGTATGTTAAGTTTTTTACATGTTTGGGATTAGGTATTTCTATTCATAAACTAATATAGTGTATGTCATTGTTTAGAAATTGATCCTAGTAGAAGGAATGAGTACTACAACAATACACATGATCCAAAGAGTAAGAATAATCATATCTTTCATGGTCTTAAGCTAGAATTTAGAAGGGAAATAGTCTCCCACATATTATAATCATATGAAGAAATAATATCATGTGTTAATATGACAAGTAAAGAATTCTCTGAGTCTGATGGCTTTGAAGCGATTCCAAAAAATAAAAGGATAGTAGAAAGAAATATGGATAAAGGTAATAAGAGAAAGAAGTATTTTCCAAAATGTAATGAATCACCTTAGTAAAAGCCTGAAGGAAATGGTAGTTTGTTATAAGTGGGTAGAATAAGGACACCATGTACGTGATTTCAAGGGTAAGAAAAAGTTTTCAAATGTACAATGCTTCATCTGCAAGGAGTTGGGACATTACGCAAACCAATGTCTAAATCATCAGAGTATACAACAAATGATTCTATTAGAAAATAATAAGGATATGATAATACCTCATATGAAGAGGAATGACTATTGTTCTTATGTTGTCATTATATAATTATTTTATTTGAGTTTCGTATCAACAATATATTGATTACAAGAATTATGGAAATAAATAAGGATTGTACTACAGAACTATTTCATTAAGGACTTGAGATTGTGTGGAACCAGGAATAGTGGCTCAATAGCAGGTTACATTTTTGAAAAATATATGGCTGAGAGAAAGAAAAAACATAATATTGTTATGATAATGAGGTAGTGATTTTGGAATAAGATATGGTTGATTTGAATAAACTATATTGGATATTCTTGAGTACCTTGGAACTGATTAATGATTTTTATATGCCATCAATGTTGTAGATTACAACATTTTTGGATAGAAGTAGTATATCTAGTATTCTATAAGGAATAAGGGATCAAGATTGTAATAAATAATGTTTTAGGGTAATTCAGGATGTTGTAGTGTTTTAAAAGAATAAATGATGAAGGTGTTCACATGTTATTGCGTGGAAAAAATGGTCTTCATTGTGTTTACCTTCATTATAAATTTTGGACTTGGATAGAAGTATTTTGGATAATTCTAGTTTGAGATTACTTTTGGATATTTATAAAAAGGACAACACGCAGACCGTGTGACAACCTTTCGCGTCGGACAAAATTGTGGGAATCGAACCCACAACCATAATTCGATTGTGATTTATTTCCTAACACTGGACTGCGTGAAGTCCCTGGATTGTATAGTGTAGTTTCTTTTTTAAAGGGTCTGAATAAGAATTATAAATTCATTATATTTAGAACCCTATATGATTAGGATAAATAGAGTATTTTTGAGTTGTATTACGTTTTTGAGTGAAATATGAGTTTGTTGTAGAAATTTATTAATGGATAAAACTATAATTATAATGTAAGTATATCTCCTTATGATTCTATCCAATCTCATTAATAAATTCTTCAACATTAAGAAAAGTAACTTAGAACAAATACGTTGTCCTAGATAGTACCTTAAATCATCACAAATTTATGGCATTGTGATTATTGGTCTTTTCATAGCCATGTTCTCTACCATTGTCCATAATATATTGATGGTTATATTTCTCTTCTATATCCTTGTTTTCCTACATGGGACACTATTATGTGTTATTTTCGGTAACCTTCATACATACCACTCTTTATTCTAAATAGAGGCCTCATTAATCCATTTTTTCGATGTGGGATTTCAACTATGATATTTTGAAATGTCAACCCCAAGTTTCCAATACCGAGCATAAATTGTGAGGATGAAATTTATTAAAGGAGGGGAGAATGTAACATCCCAATCTTCTAAAGTACAATTCTGTTTGAATAATACAATAGAGTGTGTGGTACGCAACTTCGAGATTTTAACACACCGTGACCAATCAAAGTTGTCGTTATAAATAGTAATTCCATATTTTTGAAATTTAATATATTTTATCTTTCAAAATGGATTTCATTTTTGGATTCGGAATATCGAAATTATCCTAGGGTGAAATTTTGGTACTTTTCGGATAACTTTTATATTTTGATGAATAGTGAAAATTACTAAATTTTAATTAAAAACAACTTTTTTAATAAAAATAATTAATAGTGATAAATTATGAATTTGAGTGGTTTAAAAAGATATTTAGAATATATTTTTACCATTTAATACAATTTTGTTCATTGGATATAATTTCACATTCAAATAGGACATAAAAATTTGTCAATCTTTTGATAGTTATTATTTCATAAAAACACGCTTTTTGTTTTGACAGTGAGAATTAATGTTAAATTAATTCGAGTCACTTCTTTGTTTTGAATTTGGAAAAATGGATTGCATATTTAAAATCAGGATTTCCAAATTATATAAATAGGTAACTCTTATTTTTAGTTATTTTAAATAATTACTTCGGTAAATATTTTATTTACCATTGTTAAAGGGTAAATCCGGTAAATGAGGGTAAAAAATAATATCATAATAATATTAATTTACCCTAAAACATGTCATAACCCTATTGGTTGATACATTCCCGGCTATGGGAATCTTCAGGTAAATTTTGGGACCCCATGGATTCACATGTATGTGGTAATGACACATTATATTAATTAAGTTAATGTAAATAAAAAAATGACATATGCATATATCTTTTAGAAATAAAAAATATACATAGGGTTATATATATTATATTTTAGACTATAAATATTTATTATAAATATAAAAAGATTTCCTACATAATGGTAATTTATTTATAATTTTTAGACTTTGAAAAATTAAAAATATATATGACACAATAATGATGCAGTATTTTCCTTATTAATGAAAGAATCAGATAAATGGTATTACAAATGTTAAAATAAATATAATTTTAATTTTTTGATGACATACACGGATTTTATTGGTTAATATTATATATTATGATTTCTTAAATTAATTTGATTCGAATTGATAATGTATTTAACACTTTAAATAAAATCAATTATGAAATTTTTTCAAAATTGAGATAAATGAGTTTTTAAAACAAATATTATATTATTAAATAATATTATATTCCTAAAAATATAAGTATTGTCCAAAAGACTTATATAATGATAGGTGTATCATTAATGGACCACTTTGGGGGTCTCTGGGATTTATATAGTAAGTTTAATTACTATATATTATAAAAATACAAAGTGACATGGTTAGTGTTAAACTAATTAACCAAGAGTTAAAACTAAAAGATAAGGTTAATGTAAATACCCAAACCATTCTAAAATCTATTGGTTGAAAGGATTTAGACCCATCCCCACCTTATACTTTTAATAATCCTCTTCGGATCCATTAGAGACCAAATATGAATTTATTATAAATTAATACTTTAAGTTTTTCCTAAAGACACCCTCCTCCACCTTATAAAAGGACACAACTTCTAACCAATTCTTCAAACCATCAAAGCCTTTTGGTTCATCCAAACCCTACCCAAATACTTTCTCAACATCCCGCTCCACTTTTTTGAAGGCTTACCTTAGGCATAAGGCACTTCAAGAGTCCTTTTTGGTTCAAACCATTGGGAGTTACCCAAATTAAAGGTAATGATTTCTCTTAGCTTCTTTTCTTTATTTTAATTCTACAAACCCTAAAACATTCTAATTATTTTATTTTGTAACAAAAATAGTATCCAAAATATACTATGATATTTTTATGAGAATTATTCTAACTACACTTACACACACGTCCATCTAATGGGTGATGCACATAATGTTTCTGTGGATGGCAACCAAACGCCTCACGAAACAATGATTGTTCAATTATCTCCTTCTACCTCTCATGGTGGCCATTATGATGAAAATATAATTAAATATGATATTTATGATATTTATTTTATATATAAGATTATTTAGTTCCATTTTATATTTTACCATTATTCGTTTCATGTTGTATATATATACGATAATTTCATTTGAGGAAGTGTGGAACACCGCCCCCTCAAAGCGATATGACTCGTTCATACCATACATGGAACGTATAAAGGATGTTGTTAATGAAATTATGTAACATATATATAATATTATATTATACTGTAATAATAATATACCTATGTATCATTTGGTTTTGATTCCTTTTAAAATGAAAAATGAAATAGAAGTAGTGTTCGTGTGTACGTACGGATTACCATCTCCACGAACGCGTTGAGATTCATTTCTCTATCATATCCATTCAAGAATAATTATCATTTGATTATTAAATTTAATGTTTAATGAAATTATATCATTCTATATATGAATAAGATACACCCTATCCATAACGAAGATGTCTTATGTAACAAATCATATAAAGGAAAACGACTCAGTTAACACCCGAAAGGATGATAATACAAAATATTATTAACAAAGCAATATTGAAAGATCATATATGATATAATATTTATATATATGATTCTTATATAATATAATAATAATGATTTAACTATTATACAAGAATTTAACCTACACTCTATCAAAAAAATTTACAAGGTAAGGGGTTTTCATCTCACTCAATATTCAAGTGAGATTCATGCCATATTGCCACTATTACATTTTGTGTGGTTTATCTTGTAAGAACCCAGATCTTCCTTTTAGGTACATTTTTCCTTTTTCTGGAGTTTTTTTAAAAAAATGGAGTTTCTGGAAATTTTGGAAGTACACTCCAGGTACTTTCTGATTACACGCTGTGTACTGTTTTCCTGCTCGAACCCGTGTGTTGGCCGTGTTCGGGCCACACACACGGTGTGTAGGGGTGACGTGGAGGCCGTTTTTAGCGGAGTATGGAAAAGCCTTGTACACGTCGTGTACCCTCAAAGCATACACCATGTACTTTCTTTATTTCACTAAAAAGGTCGGGGTCGTGGGTTAACCCAAAAACGTCTTCTTTTAGGTTTCATTCGGCCGAGAGAGGGAGGTACAACCGGATCTTCAGAAAGCCACCACTCTACTGTCCGTTCTCCGATTTGAGCTTGGTTGGTTGTGTTGGAACCGCCTTGGTAATCTCTTCCTTCTACTTAAGCCTCGTTTTCTGATTCTCCCTCTGGTGTGGGATATCTATGGTTGAGCGTTTTTGACATTTTTGCAGATCTACTCCGTTATAGGCCGATTCACAGGCTGAGGATCACATATATCGATCACCTGAGATCAATGTAGGTGGTTTGTGCCTTAACTTTAGGATTATTTGAGTTTTTATGCTAAATTTCTACCGATACCCGTGAACGTGTTATCGGGTGTTTATCGTTTTTCCCCCGTTGATTTTCCTTCCTTGCTGTTATGCTTGTGTAGATTAATTTTGATCATAATTGTGGATAATTTTTGTGCATGGAGGAGTTTTCCCATGATTGTTCTGTTTACGACCTTCGGGTCCCGTTAACTATTGGTTGTTTTCCTGTTTTCCTTGCCTGGTGTTATAGGTTGGACTATTACCTTTGACTTGCTTGTTGCCTTATAGACTGATAGCCAAGTAGCTCTATAGGTGTACTTTGGTTAGCAAAGTATCTCCATAGGTGTAATTTGGTTTTTTGCATTGTTGTGCACTGACCGACATGGGGCTGAGAGAACCGAGTGCTATAGACTATTCGTGGTAGACCGAGTGAGCTTCCTGAGAGTCTAAGATATTTTAGACTACGGGGTAGACCGAGTGAGCTTCCCGAGAGACTTGTAGTTTATAGACTATGGGGGATGACTGAGTGAGCTTCCCGAGAGTCTTACTTTGCTTGAATATTTTATGAACCTTCCCAGGCTATAGGAGGAATTGACCGAGTGAGCTTCCTCAGAGAGTCTGCGGTATACCTAAGGATATAAGAGGAATTGACTGAGTGATATTCCTCAGAGAGTCTCTAGACCTTGGGTCTAAGAGGGTTAGACCACGTGATCTTCCTCAAGAGAGTCCCTAACTACCCTAGACTATGAGGGGAATTGACCGACCATGCTTTCCCAGAGAGTCTGATACTTTCGTATGACCAACCAGTGGGGTTAGGCTGAGTGCACTGCCCAGAGGGTTGTGGTACTTCTTGGATAGGACCAGAGGAATTGGCTTCATGTAATTTCCCATAGAGTTCCTGTAGTTAGCGCTTTGTGACTGCTGTTGTATTTTACTGATTTCTGCTTACTGTTACTATTGCTGCTCGTTGCTTACTGTTGCTGCTTACTGCTTATTGCATATTAACTGCCTTATACTCACTGACTCTTAGGCACAGATCATTGGGTGATTTCCTACTGGGATTGTATCTCACACCCTATTCGGGTCATGCTTTTGGGCTTGGGCAGACTTTATTGCTACTGGTATAGATAAGGGCAAGCGCCCTTCTACTTCAGGTGTCTGAGTTGCTGTGGAGTTGGAGAGCATGGGACCGGGCTTGGGCTCGCGATGCTGTTGGAGCTGCTGTTTACTTTAGTTATCTGTTTTTCAGTTTTATTCATCATGTTGAGTTTTTTACTACTTTCCATAGATACCTGTATCGTATTGCATCATCATTTTATATCAGACCTGTTTTTACTTTTTGTACAGTTGTTGTATGTTGTTTACTACATCCGCTATTGCTTGTTTATCTTTTTTCTGTTGTGTACTCTGCCGATGAGGGCATAGTTTCCCCACTAACTCACCAAGTCCCTCACTACTAGTTAGAAGCCTCTGGCGTTTGGGGAAATGTGCTTGAGGTCATGTGGTGAACCAGGTACGGGGCACCAGTGGTGGGGCTCCGAATCCGGGTCATTACAAAGTGGTATCAAAGGAATTCTTTTCTCTCGCTTTGCTATTTGGAGACCTTATCCAGGGATAAGATAGATTCGGTACTTGGTGTTAAGCTGTTCTTGGGAGTAGCTAACCCGTATACAGGGAAAATCCATACTACCTCATTAATTGCAGTTTCTGGTTTTGAGATTTTACAGTTGATCTGAATTCACCTAGAGTGATTTACTTGCCTTGTGATGTTGTTGTTTTGATATTTTGGTTCTATTTTCATCGCAACCCGATGAGATGAGGGTATTCCATCTCATGAATCATATAGGCACTTGTAGGAATCACATACCATGCATTCTTGTCATGCCATCTAGGGTGCATTAGCAATTGCATGGTATTGTGATAGACTTTGTGTAGATTATGCATTCTATTGTGATAGATGCTTGATAGAATCTCTGCTGTGATGTTAGGAAATTTTTTTCTTGTTCCTTGCTTAAAATGGACGCCAAAACTTGATTCTTGAGGTGTTATGGGCCCTCATTAGTCAGAATTTGGTGGATCATGACCCTGTTATCTCTTGTATATGATTGTAGGAGATGCCAAACTTTGATTCGCAGGGATTATGGGCCCTCGCGGATCGGAATTTGGAACCTCTTTGGCTTGTTATTGGTGTTCTGTAAATTCCGTGCAGTTTCAGAGCTACTGCCAAGAAAAACCTAGAATACACGGCGTGTACTTTTGGGGCACACATCGTGTATTTTTCAGGCCGTGTCACTGACTGTGTGAGTAGAACACGGTGTCTTGAAAGAAACTTAAGAACATGCCGTGTTTTTTTGGAACACGCCGTGTAGTTCAGAGCTGTGTACCCAGACGTGTCACTAACAATACAGGTCGGGGAAGCTCGAGTAGAACACGTCGTGTTCGTTTGGAACATGTCGTGTAGTCTTACCCAGGTACCCAGCCGTGTCATGAACAACACGGGTCAGCGTGACCGTCTCTTAGACACGCCGTTTCTCCTTCAGAGCACGCTGTTTAGTCTTGCCCAGGTACCCAGCCGTGTCACAAACAACAAGGGACGGTGTCACCTTCACCTATACACGTCGTGTTCATTCGAAACATGCGGTGTAAGGGTCAGTCGTGTAAGTGTCAGCCGTGTAAGTCGACCGTGTGACAAACAACACTGGCTGCCAAGCCAATGTCTAGTACACGTCGTGTCCCTTCAGAACACGCCGTGTAGTCTGAAGATAGTTTGGGCCGTGTTGGTTAACCATGTAAGGAGACTCGGGCAGGGTTTTGAGCTTATGTACACTCCGTGTTATGGGACAACACGCCGTGTAGTTTTGGGTTTTACACGACTAGTCGGTCTGGAATGCACGCCATGTTAATGGCTTAAGGAGACACACCGTGTAGCGTTTATACACAACGTGTAGTCGTGTTTTGGAGTATTTTGTGTTATTATTTCCCCTGTTCCCATTTTTTCTCTTGTGTTTTCTATCCTTGTTTTCCTGGTCTAAGGCGTGCTTTTGATCTTTCAGAGCTATGCCTCTGAGACGTCCTCCAGTCGTATTTCTGTTGTCGGGCAGTGAGCAGACACCAGATATGACTGATCAGGGTCTTCTTGCAGATCCTCATACTGTGCCAGCCTTTGCACCAGCAATTATACCCGTCGCAGGTGCCAATGTGCAGTTCAGAGAGGACTTCCTAAGGATGATGCATACTTTTCACAGAGCACCGCCTCCTACCCCATCGATGGCTTAGTTGACGTGGGTCTTTCATCAGCAGCATCCTCCTACTTTTTTAGGGGATGGTGGACCCCAGGCCGTAGAGTCCTGGACAGAGGCCATGCTGACTATCCTTGAGCACCTGGAGATCCCTCAGGAGAAAAAGGGTAAAGCTTTCTACTTATATGCTCTGTCGCACCTTCTACGACTAATTTTATCCTGAGACCCTGAGGGCCGATCGAGCCTGGGATTTTATGAGTCTGCAGCAGGGTACTCTTTCTATTATGGAGTACTCGTCTCGCCATACTGAGCTTCAGTTTTTCACCCTGATCCCAGTAGGTGGCGAGTTGTTTCTATCTAGGAAGTTCAAGGACGGTCTAAGGTAGGAGATCTGTTCCCAAGTGAATATCTTCCGATTGAACCCTATCTCCTCTATCGTCAACTAGGCGTTGATCACTGAGTGAAATCTTAGGGATTCTGGAGCAGTGAACCAGGGCGGTTCGATATCCAGGGTGAGTGTTCCTCCTACGGATAGTAGGAAGCGTCACAGAGAGTCTTCTCGAGGAGATCGGGGTACACGGGGGGTATCATCTGGCAGTCAGGTAGTGTGCTACCAGTGTGGCAGGATTGGGCATACCAGACCCCAGTGCCAGAGGGATCCGATGGAGTGCCAGTCTTGCGACAAGATGGGCCATATTTAGCGCTTTTGTCAGATCTTTTTTCCTTCAGCTGCTGGTAGTGGTTCCTCTATGACCCCACGTTCTGGAGATGCTTCACCAGTTTCCCACCAGTCTGGGAACTAGAGTTCTTCCGGCCATTCAGGTCGAGGTGGAGGACGCGGTCGTGGTGGTCAGTCACCAGGTCAACAGTGACATCAGGGTGGATCAGCTCAGAGTGGTCAGCCAGGGGCGCAGGGCCGCAGTGCAGGCCAGTCTTTCGCCGTGGAGCAGACCCTACAAAATCAGGATCCCGGCCCTTCTACTATTCGAGGTACGATCTTAGTAGCCTCAGTTTTATCTTTATCTCATTTCGATACTGGTGTTACACATAGTTTTATCTCTGTTGCTATTGTGGAGAGCCTTAGGCTCTGCCTCTTTTCTTCTGCCGATTCGTTGAAACTGGGCACACCTTTGGGGACGAGGACATCTACGCTACGCCAGTGTAGAGAGTGCCCTATTGAGGTTGCTGGGTATCGTTTCATATGGGACCTCTATGTCCTAGAGATGACAGGCTATGATGTCATATTTGGCATGGACTGGTTAGTTCCCTTCCAGGAAGTCGTCGACTGTTATCGTCGCAGAGTGAGTTTCATTTCGCCTGAGGGTGAATCTTTTCTTCATAAAGGCGAGTGGGATGTTCAGGCGAGTCGGGAAGGCTTCGATCATCATGGGCTAGGGAAAGTTACAGCCCAAATTTCTAGCCTTTATCTAGATGATCATGGGATGCCAGAGTTAGACTTTCCCCCAGTGGTGGATCGTTTTAGGGATGTCTTTCCAGAGGAATTTTCAGGTTTACCTCCGGATCGTGAGGTAGACTTTTCGATTGAGCTCGTTCCAGGAGCAGAAATGGTGTCCATTACTCCTTACAGGATGGCCACACTTAAATTACAGGAGCAGAAGAAGCAGTTGGAGGAGTTACAGGCAAAGGGTTTCATTCAGCCCAGTACTTCTCCTTGGGGTTCACCTGTCCTGTTTGCGAAAAAGGCAGATGGTACCCTTCGGCTTTGTGTGGATTATCGGAAGCGGAACCAGTTGATGGTTAATAACTGATATCCCTTGTCGAGGATCGATGACCTCTTTGACCAGCTTCGAGGAGCCCGGGTGTTCTCGAAGATTGACTTGAGATCTGGATGTCATCAGTTGCATGTTAGAACTTCAGATATACCTCTGACAACCATCATGAGCAGGTATGGTCTTTACGAGTATACAGTTATGTCGTTCGGTCTCAGGAACGCGCCAACAGTTTTCATGGAACTAATGAACTAAGTGTTCCAACCTTACTTGGATTCCTTCGTCATGGTCTTCATGGATGATATCTTGGTGTACTCTCACACTCGACATGACCATGCCACCCACCTTGAGATCGTTCTGAGTACACTGAGAGAGCATCAGCTGTATGTAAAACTCTCGAAGTGTCACTTCTAGATGGATCAGATTCACTTCTTGGGTCACATCATCTTAGAGGTAGGAGTATCAGTGGACCCAGAGAAAGTGAGAGCTGTAGTTTTCTGGGAGCATCCGAAGAACGTCTTCGAGGTATGGAGTTTCTTAGGGCTGGCTGGTTACTACAGACGCTTCATTCAGGACTTTTCTCGTCTATAAGCACCCTTGACAGGTCTGACCAAGAAGGGGGTGAAGTTATTGTGGTCAGATTCTTGTGAGTCTGCCTTTCAGGAGCTGAAAGGGAGGTTGACGTCAGCACCGATACTAGTCTTTCCAGAGCCAGGCAAGAGCTACACTGTCTACTGTGATGCTTCAGTTATCGGGTTGGGAGCTATGCTTATGCATGGATATGGAGTCATTGCATACGGGTCTCGGCAGTTGAGGCCACATGAGAGGAATTACCCTACACACGATCTGGAGTTGCCAGCTGTTGTTCATGCCTTACGTTGTTGGAGGCATTACCTTCTGGGAGAGAACTTTGTGGTTTTTACCGACCAAAAAATTCTCAAGTACATCTTCACTCAGCGTGATCTTAATCTGAGACAGCGCAGGTGGGTTGAGTATCTTCAGTCCTTCGACTTTGATCTCGCTTATACACAGGTAAGGGCAACGCAGTGGCAGATGCATTGAGCAGGAGAACTCAGGTTCAAGCAGTTCATGAGGCCAGTAGTTAGTGGTAGCTTATGGCCTTGTTCTCTAAGATGCATCTGGAGGTGCATGACAGGCAGGGACAAACATTACTTTCATCTATAGTTGTTACCTCTACACTTCTTGATCGGCTACGAATGAGGCATCTAACAGACTCAGAGGCCTTGGTCCTATGGGAGAGTGTTTCAGGAGGAGACCCTCTTCCTGGGTGGACGGTGGGCAAGGATGAGATCATGCGTTTCCATGGACGCATATGGGCGCCAACAGACATACGTGAGGAGTTGATGCGGGATTTTCTTTACTCTATTTGGGCAGTTCATCCTGTTGTCACCAAGATGTATTGGGACCTTCATCATCAGTATTGGTGGCCAGGAACGAAGAAGGATGTCGCTAGTTTTGTTATGAGATGTTCTACTTGTAAGAAGGTGAATGCAGAGCATCAGCGACCAGCAGGGATTTTACAGCAGTTACCCATTCCGGAGTGGAAATCGAATGATGTCACAATGGACTTTGTGACTGGTTTTCCAAGGTCACCTCGAGGGAATGATGTTTTTTGGGTCATCATCGATAGACTTACGAAGGTTTCTCACTTATTGTTGATCAAGGAGACCTTCAGTGTCGATGATCTAGGATGACTTTACATCCGTGAGATCGTTCGTCTACATTGAGTTCGACACTCCATTGTTTCAGATAGGGATGTGTGCTTTACTTCTCGGTTCTGTTAGGGACTTCAAAAGTACTTGGGTACACAGGTACTTCTGAGTACAGCATACCATCCCCAAACTGTTGGCCAGTCCGAGCGCACGATCCATGTGCTTGAGGATATGCTCCGAGCTTTCATTCTAGACTTTGGAGGTTCTTGGGAGAAGCATATTCCTCTAGTGGATTTCACCTACAACAATAGTTTTCAGGAGACTATTCAGATAGAACCTTACGAGGCTTTGTGCGGTAGACCATACCAATCACCCTTATGCTAGATGGAGGCAGGAGAGGCCGCTTTGCTGGGACCTAGTCTTGTTCAAGAGTCTTCAGAGAAGATAGAGTTCATTCAGAAGAGGATGGATACAACACAGTCATGATAGAAGTCTTATGTTGAATAACATAGATGACCTTTGGAGTTCGAGGTCAGAGATCAGGTTTACCTGCATGTCACACTGAGGTTGGGACACAAGAGGATTCAGAGGCAGGGTAATCTTTAGCCGCGGTACGTCGGTCCATTTGAGGTGTTGGAGAGAGTTGGGTCGGTTGCCTATTGGTTGCAGTTACCTCAGAGGTATCGGGCGATGCATGACGTCTTCCACGTCTCTCTTCTCCGATATTACTTTCCAGACCCATCTCATGTCCTTCAGCCTGAGGAGGTTTAGCTTGAAGCAAATGCATCGTTCGAGGAGCATTCTATCCGGATTGTCGATCGCAGTACGAAGGTTCTCCGAGGCCATTCTGTTCCATTAGTACGGGTGTTATGGCAGCACGGGCGAGTATAGGACGAGACCTGGGAGAGGAAGGCCGATGTACGATCGTAGTGGCCGGAGATGTTCGGGGATTCTTCTCCTCCGCCTCGTTAGGGAAATTCGGGGACTAATTTCTTTAAGGGGGGAAGTTTGTAAGAACCCAGATCTTCCTTTCAGGTACGTTTTTCCTTTTTCCGTAGTTTTTTAGAAAAATGGAGTTTCTGGAAATTTCGAAAGTACATGCTGTGTACTTTATGAGTACACACTGTGTACTGTTTTCCCTCTTGAACCCGTGTGCTGGCCGTATCCGGGCCACACACATGTTGTGTAGGGGTGACGTGGAGGCCGTTTTTAGCGGAATATGGAAAAGCATAGTACATGCCGTGTACCCTCAAAGTACACTCCGTGTAATTTTTTTTTCACTAAAAAGGCTGGGGTCGTATCTTAACCCCAAAAATGTCTTCTTTTTGGTTTCATTCGGCCGAGAGAGGGAGGTACGACCGGATATTCGGCGAGCCACCACTCTGTTGTCCGCTCTCCGATTCGAGCTTGGTGGGTTGCGTTGGAACTGACTCTGTAATCTCTTCCTTCTGCTTAAGCCTTGTTTTCTGATTCTCCCTCTTGAGTGAGATATCCGTGGCTGATCGTTTTTTATTTTTTTGCAGATCTACTTCATTCTAGGATGATTTACGGGCCGAGGATCATGTATATCAATCACCTGAGATCAAGGTAGGTGGTTTGTTCCTTAACTTTAGGAGTCTTTGAGTTTTTATGCGAAATTTCTACCGATACTCATGAACGGGGTATCGAGTGTTTACTATTTTCCCCCTTTGATTTTCCTTCCTTACAGTTATGCTTGTGTAGAGGCATTTTGATCTTAATTGTGGATAATTGTTGTGCTTGGAGGAGTTTTCTCATGCTTGTTCTGTTTACGACCTTCGGGTCCCGTTAACTATTGGTTGTTTGCCTATTTGCATTGCCTAGTGTTATAGGTTAGACTATTACCTATGACTTGCTTGTTGCCTTGTAGACTGATATCCAAGTAGCTCTATAGGTGTATGTTGGTTAGCCAAGTCACCCCATAGGTGTACTTTGGCCATTTTGCATTGTTGTAAACTAACCGACATGGGGCTGAGAGAACCCAGTGCTATAGACTATTCGAGGTAGACCGAGTGAGCTTCCTGAGAGTCTTAGATATTGTAGACTATGGGGTATACCAAGTGAGCTTCCCGAGAGTCTCGGAGTTTACAGACAACGGGGGATGACTGAGTGAGCTTCCCGGGAGTCTTACTTTTCTTGAATCTTTTAAGAACCTTCCCATGCTATAGAAGGAATTGACCGAGTGAGCTTCCTTAGAATGTTTCTTGTTCGAAAAAAAACTTGAATATACCTTTCACATTTTCGGTAAAATCTAGAAGGAATTGTTTTCAAAAAGAATTAAATATTTTTTCGAAAATATTTTGTAAAAATTTATTTAATAAATCATTTTTATGTGGTTAAGTTTTTTTCTAATTTTTTTTTATAAAACCTGGTTTTGGAAGAAAATAGAATCCTAAATGAAGAGAGAAATGAAGTCATATTTTCTTGGAAAGATTTTATCAATTAATTAAAGTACCAAATATTGTAAAAATGTTTCTATTACTTTAAAAATATCAAGAATAACCAATGGATAAAAAAATGAAAGGGTTTTTCAAGCAATGATAAAATAATTTCATTAAATTGAAATTCAAGAATAAACAACCTTGATTAGAATGATATTATGAATCAAACCTTCATTATGATCATAACATTGATGTAAGAATCAATGAATTGATTATGTGTAACTACCATAAACCCACATAATACAAGTGGAAATAAAATATAAGATAATAAAAAGTCATTATATACCTAATATTGGAATATCAAATACAATGAAGAAGTAATATAACCCAATGAAAAGAAATTGGGTTATGAAATAATTTACGATATGGTAACTTTTAATTAAAATCCCAACAGAGGAAATAATTAAAATTGAAACTTAAAATAATCATTAGTCCTCACATTAATCCTACAAAACAAAGACCATTTAAAATAAAGAAATATTTAAAAATAGTGGACCAATTGGCTATAATTGTTTATGAGTAGAAATCAATTGCATGTCAATTTGATACACGATGTGACATATATGACTCAAAGAGTGAGTTTTTAGTTAAAAAATGAAATTTCAGATAAAAACATGTTTTACTCATTTAAAACCAAGAAAACACACTTGTATTGTCTTGATACTTTATGAAAATTCTCTATAAGTTAATTTTGATGTTTATAAATCAACCATACATCAATCTGACTCAAAGTATGGCTGGTGTGACTCAAAGTGTGTGTGTTTTATTTAAAATTGGTATTTCAGTTCAAAAGATGCATGACATAATCAAAAGTGATAAAACCCAATAATTTTATTTTAATGCTTTAGAGAAATGATCCATAAGTTATTTTTGGAATATTGGAATCAAATGCACCATAATACCAAACATGGTGTGACCAATATGACTCAAAATTCTTGTTTTCAATTTAAAAGTGATATTTTAGTTAAAAACATCCATCACTCATTAAAAATAAAGAAAAATAACTCAGATGGTCTTGATGATTTAGTAAAATGTTTCATGAGTCATTTGTGACATATAGGAATCAATCACATTTCAATTTGATATATGGTGTGACTGTTATAACTCAAAATGTGTGTTTTCAATTTAAAAATGAAATTTTAGTTAAAAGTGTGTATCACTAAATAAAAACCAAGAAAACACACTCAAAATTAATTGATATTTTATGATTATGATCCATAAATAATTTTTGATATGTATGAATCTGTTTCAAGTTAATCTAACAAATGATCTGGCCAGTAAGACTCAAAGTACATGTTTTTATTTAAAATTGACAATTTATTTCAAAATATTTGACACATACTCAAATCCTAGAACATGGACTCAAATTGAATTGATAATTTATCACTATGATCCATTAAAAAATTAATTATAGCGAGTATCCACACATTAATCTAATAGACAAAATTTCCTGTGTAATTTGAAGTGTATGTTTTCAGTTTAAAAGTGACATATTATAAATTCATTATTTTATATTTGTGATTAATTTATTTATTTATTGTATTACTAACATAATAATTGTTTTATATATTATTATACTCTTTTTTGAGGTGGGGTGGTCTTTTCGAAACTCAATTGAATGATCAGGCTCTTTTGAAAGGGGTTCGGGGTCCAAAAATAATATAACATCAATTTTTTTGGATTTATTGGTGTTTTTGATAAATTGTGCATACCCATGTAATTTTATATACCAATGTTAAAAGTGTTTGTAAGCATTGTACAATTTTTTGTTGTTTTATCATGATGTAAATTTCATTGAAATTAAATGATATATTTATTGATATAGTGTGTTGTAATTTTAGTAGCACACTTCTATAGTCTAACTTTTATTATCACTATAAATAAAACTAAAAAAAGTTGCATATATCAATGTTAAAATAGCATTGATAAAGGGTTCATTTATCAGCGCCAATGAAAGGTGCATTTATCAACACTATTTTTTGAACTGATAAAAGTCGTTGTCTATTAATGGAACTTAAAACATCAATGTTTTTTTAGCAATGGAAAAGCTCATATCTATAGAACTAAATTCATTGTAGTTATTTTTATAGTCTTTGATTTGATAGATCATTGAGTATAAATGGACACCTATATCAAAATTTAGTTTCATTTTTTAAGATAAAGTTTAATTTTCATCTTCTCTTAGAATATTAGTTACAAGATCATGCTTTGGCCATGATTTTCACACACACACAAACTTTATAAATAATTAAAATTAAAAATAATAAATAATAAATTTATATATATATTAAATAATAATAAATAAATAATAAATTTAAATAAACTGTTAGTATTAACTAGTAAATTATTATTATTATTACATATTAATAATTTTTTATCATCAATTTTTGAAACTATTTATCAAAAAATGCTGTAAATTAAGACAGTTTTCTTATACTGCCACGAAAATCAAATAAATAATTTTTAAAAATAAGATTTCAAATTTATCAGTGACTTCCAATAAACCATTTCTGAAAAATTATGAATGAATCATTTAGCAATTGTTTTTAAAATCTTGACTAAATTCTTTTATTTCTATAGTGAGTGCTCATATATAAATATATGGAGTGGGGTCACATGCACTAAACATGAAATTTTCACATCTAAGATTATATTAATCTTTTGTGTTGGAGTGATTGTTCTTTTGCAATACCATTTTACTCTAATACTAAATTTATACCTTTCCCATAGAGGTTGGTTTGTTCTAGATCTCAGTAATACACATAATAACACAAACGCTATACATTGTGTAAATGTTCAAGGCTTTGAATTAATTTGGATCATTTGAAAATAACATGTTGCACATGTTGATGCCATACACATTAAAAGATCCCACATGATGACATCATATATATTTTTATTTCAATAAACATAAATAATTAATAAAAATAACTAAAATGAAATTATAAAACCATTAAAACTCTAAATCATCCCAAAAAACATTGATTTGTCAAAAAATGTTAATGTTTGGAAAATGGGTCAATATTTTGTTGTTTGTTCTATTTGAGGGGGGAAATCAATTTAGATTCATATTTAGATTTTTTTATTTTTAATTAAATTATTCATAATATAATTTAAAAAACATTCCTAGTATAAGTCCGACCAACCCAATAACAAATTAATTTCACGACATTAATGTACTAGATTGATCGATAAAAATAATAGGATCCCCCATATTGTCTCATTATTCTATGAGTTTTTACAGACTCAAGATTCTAAAAAATAGGCCATCATAAATGTGTCTATCATTAGGCCCAGTGAAAAAAATCTATAATCAATGTAGACCAAGCTGCTACCCCTAGTGACTGGCCTGTGGTCTACAAACATTTATTTTTTTAATAAAAATATGATATAACCATAACAAAAATATTATATACCCATGATATTTTTTAATGATTATGATCAAATTTTTAAATAAGTACATATAACAAATAATATAACGGGTCACCTATAAACCTATTTAAATTAAATTTTATAACTTATACACATATATATGACATTTGTTTATTCATGTTCAGAATTTTTAAATTTTATAATTGGTTTAAAAAATAATATATATTATAATTACATGTTTTTACTATTTATTTTTCATTATAAATTAAAACATTAAAATGTTTTAAACATTAATTTTTGAAATGAAAAAAATTGGGTTAAACACACTAGTTTATGGATCCATAAGAATAGAGAATAGTCCTATGATTTTAGGATCCATATAAAATTTGGATTGAATAGTCTGGTCCACAAAATACATGACCACATTGTCTAACCCCTAGACTTTCCATATCCAAAAATTCCTTTCCAAGTTAATTTGAATGTATTAATTATTATTCTCCCCATCATTTTCTGACCATATAGTATATTGTGATTAATTCTCACTAGATCATCTTATGTCTTGGGTGTGAATATTTAATGCTTCTTCTATAAGATATATGTTATTTAGTTAGTGTTTTTCTATGATATGTATCATTTTTAGATGGTTTATCATCCTTTATTCAATTTGATGTGCTAGGCCAAATAAGTCATTCGCCTAAACATTCATTTACAAAAACATTCTTTTTATTCAATCAAGCTTCTTCTTTTTGGATTCCATCATCATTATATGAAATTTAATTAATCTTATGTTTTTTAAAAATGAAACTAATTTTATCTTGTTGTTAGTTTCTTTAAATAAATACTGTCATGATCTTTTATTGGATATCATAATTCACAATATAATTAAATTATAAAATTATGGAATTCATGTTTTTTCAATTTTTAATTCATGATTTTCTTGTTTCCCTGGTCTTATTATGTTTTTAGGAACTGTTGTGAATGGTGGAATATCTGTTAAAGTCAAGATGGAGGATGATAAGATCTTTAATATCTATCATGTAAAGTTATTTTTCATTTTGTTTGTGATTAAATGAATCGACTTTATATTCTTCATTTTTATCATATGTTATTATTTTTTCACGATTAGTCTACTCATGGTGAATATATGGCTCATAAAGGAAAAAAAGAAGTCCCCCTTATTTAGAAGATTCCAAATCAAAAACTTGTTCCTAGATGGATTTTCCCTGATAATAGTCATATAAATTTTGATTTAGTGTTTGAGAAGGATTTCGAGCCATCCCCCAACTTGAATAATGGACTTGTTTACTTTATGACATACAAAATTGTTTCAATTGAAGAATATCATCACAATAGATTAATTTAACTTTGATCTTATTTTTATGTCTTACTTATTGATAATTCATCCCAGTTTAATAAATATCAAGTGTCTTGTTGTGAAAACATTCATGTACCTATAAATTTTGATTCATGTTAATTATATTCATATTGAAATTCTAATCATTTTATTATTTTTCTCTATTTTTAAACAATCTTATTTTTTGTTTTCTTTTATAATTTTCCCTTGATTATTCATACCATTTATAATTTTGAAGAGGAATATATGGAAAAATCTATGATGGAAGACTCGGATGATGATTTCGCTACACTAGAAAAGGTGATTTACAACTTCTCATTCTTCATTTTATTCATCCTTTTTAATGTATTGATGATAGGTGAGATTTCTCTTTCTCAAGTGGAAGCAAGAAAGATGGATCTTTGGGATTCTACCATAAAAACACCAATTATTCCTAGAATTAAAAGTTCACATATCTTTAGAATATTAATGGAATGATGGTGGAGCACATAGCCACTCTATATCCTTCAATGTAGCACCTTGGGAGGGGTGATGCCTATCCAGGTGGAAACAAAAATGCTTAGACCCTGGAGTCCTGGTTCCAAATATACATGTACTACATGGGATAAGGTATTCCATTCTGAAATGGGTCTTCAGATTCATTCTAATGTGATTCATGATGAAAATTGAATATGGAAGATTTTTTTTTGTTATCAAGGGTTATGATATTAATGTGTGAGCATCCATTGTGATAGATATAATGCACTTCCAACAAAACATATAATCAATTATCCACGAAATATTCTCTCTATTTTTAATAAAAAAAATGAAATGAACATGAATCCTCCAACTCTGTAATGAAAACCCCCAAATATTCTTTATATTTGTGAATAAACTCAAAGAAATGAAAAGGGGGAATATTATTGATCCAATCACATTAATTTTGGGAGAGAATTCACTTCCAATGACACTTATACATCATTATCCAAGATTAATGTCATGATATTCAAGACATATTGAAACAAACTCCAAGTTAAACTCACCACACTCCACCTTCACCTTGATTAAATAATATTTTATGTCAATATATTTCAACCATGAATACAACATTAGATTCACTGAAAAATTATTACACTTTTGGTGTCACATCCAATCCTCAATAAATATCTGATAACTACTATTAGGACGTTAAGATGTGATTTTTTCAACTAATTAGAGTTGTATCTTGTGATGTTTTAACATAATCAAATTTAATTCTGTTTTGTGTGATTGAATTTAACCTCTTAGTGTTGCAAATAACTCATCTTCCTTCGAGGATGAACTCAACTCTAGAGGTTGACTTTCATTCTCCAATGTCTCTTTCCAAATTATTATATGAAAACTAATTAATTCTGAATAGATTTATCATTTTTATACCCCAAGTCATTCTCAAGAGTTCATTTAATATAACATGTAATGAACCATATAATTTGATTTTTAAATTAATTTAAATTTTTATTATATAATTTATTAATTGTGTAATTATAAGTTAAACATAGTAAGAGGAAGAATGAGTGAGGGTGAAATGAATGAAAAGGAAGGGGGTTGCTTCTAGAGAAGCATGTGTTATTCAATGGCCCTGTATTTGGTACCCATTAGTCTTGAGGGGGTGGGAGGGGCTATTGTATCCCGTAAAAAAAATTTGTGCCTAAGAACCAAATATCTAATGGTCATCGAATGACCGTTGAACCTCCATATAGTACTCAGTAGGTGTACTGTCAACTTTAAAAAACTTAAGGGTAATGCAGTCATTTTGAATATTTTACTTAAAACTAAAATGGGGGATTTGAGATTTCATGGAGATGATCACCCAATAACCCCTATCATAATTTTATCATTCTATTTGTTCCGCTAAATCATAAATAATTAACTCTTTTTAATAAATCTTTCATAGGTCACAGATCATATATTTTAGAAACATGTATATTGTTAGACTTCTATTCCATCCTAAAATTTCTAATTCTATCTTTGCAAATGAAAAATAAATCCCAAATCTTCATGTCTCTTTTATTATCAAAAGATTTAGTCAATTGTGGAAATTCCTTTAAATTCCTTTGGATGGCCTTTCACATGTTAATCAGTAGGCACCCCCAACTCTCCAACATAATATTATAGTGTTCATATCTATAACAATATGGGGTAGAGTGATATTTAACTAAAATTATGTTTTCTACTCAAAATATCATCTTAATTTATTTTTCTTTAAAATTTATTAAATTAAAAGGATTTTTATTTTTGGTTATGATTTTCATTTGTTCATTGAATAAATTTCTTGAGTTAAATCATATTATATACTATTATTTAATCTATATCCATGCTATGATCTGCTTATCACGCATGTTATGAGATAGATCACAATTTATTTTTTATCTGAATTGATTTCAATAATATATTGTAGTGGATTATCTCTATAATAGGGATGAACTTATACAAAAAGGTAAATAAATAATAAAATCCCACTACAACATGATTATGAAGGTTCCTCAAGTTATAAATGTTGGAAATGCACTAAAATGGGTATTTTATTTTATGATATAACCTATTCCATATCTTCGGATAAGCATGTGATGCATATCATTGATTACGATATCCTCATATTTTATATTTTAGCGACCTCAACCCCAGTAGCATAGAGATGGTGCCTCCATTATTACATTGTCTTAAGATACAAAGAGTCACATCCCAAAGCACCCAATAGTTTAACAGTCCTGGTAAAATGGATATATACTTGAGTCTCATATCACATTTGAATATATAAATTACATTACATTTTTTTCAAGAATAAAATTATTCCCTCAATAACATCCATGTGAATCATTCATAGTAAAATTCATGGAATCGTGGGGAAATGAAAAAAAATAAGGGTGAGATCAAATGATCAGTAAGGGTTAAGTATAAATGAAGCTATCATGAATCTAGAAGTATAATAAATATGAAATGGTAAATAAATGAACACACATGTCATTTCATTAATAAAATATAAAGGAAGGACATCCAGAGATAATATTAATGTGAAAATATCATAGATAATAATTAATATGGCATGGTATATAATTGACCCCAAAATCCATTTAATCAATTACTTAGATATCATAATTATATAAGGCATAATCTATATAGAAAGGTAAAAAACTGAAAATTCATGTCATTTAATCAATAATCTGTGAAGGAAATGCATACAGAGAAAATATAATTTTTCAAATATCATTGATAATAATAACTAAAATCTTAATTAATTCAATGCTTAATTATTGGACACCATGATCTTAGGAAACATGAAAGTATAACATCAATAAATTTCACAAAACGGTTTAATCTATAAGTAAAAACCAATTTTGTGTTATCCTAACTTGATTACCTCATGATACTTATGGATTTATTGAGGGGATATATAATGTCGGACCCCACTCATCACTGTAATTCCAAATCATTCCTTAAATATTGAATAATTGATTTAATTCACAAACACAATGCCTTATCATCAAATATCAGTATTGAGAAAATATTGTGGATTTATCAATATTTACCAGATAAACAAATAACATTCAAACTAAACACCATATGTAGAAATGATATATGGTTTAGGAAATAAACTTATACATGATATATAATATGGATATTTAGGGGAAATTTATTTTCCAGTGATCACATGAAATTGAATAATTCATGGTAACATCAATGACTACAAAAATGAATCATTAAAGTGAACTTAATTACTTTCCTTGATCAAAATTACACAAAACCATCAATAGAAAGAATAATGATAGTATCAATATAACGTACACCCATTGGAGTAAGAATAAGGGTTTGTTATCATTGAAAAAGAGAAATACCATTAAAATAACTTTCAAACATTCTTGATAAAAATATCCTTTTCATTTTGAAAATAATTTTCCAAAAAACGTAAACATTCTAAAAATATTTTTATTTGAAATTCACTTATAAAAAATAATAATTTCCAGATTATTGGGAAAAAATTCTTTTAAAAGTATCTTTATAATCATGAAAAGGAATATTCAAATAAGTTATGGTGGGTAAATCCATATATGTTTTACAAGATAAAAAGAACATTCATTGTAATTTTAAGATGGTTTTAAAGTGTTTGGTTCGTAAAACGATAAGAATATTCCTTTCACATTTTCGATAAAATCCAAACAAGTACTATTTTAAAAATAACATAAATAATAAACAATTTTTTTAAAAAAAATACATTATTAAATCATTTTTAATATTATAAAATAAATTTTCAAAACATTTTTAGAAAAATTATTTTTGGAAGAAAATAGATTTCTGACGAAAGAGACAAATGAAGCCACCATTTCATAAAATCCTTTTACCAAATAATTTAAGTACCAAAGATTGGGAAAATGGTACTATTAATTTTAAAATATCATGACATAAATATCATATTTATACATCAATTATACTCTAGTACCCAATCATAATTGATTATTATGAAAAAATGAAGTACATTGCGATAATGGAGACAATAGGGTATGCGTACATAGGAGTAACGTTTTCATTTTTCAATAATCATTATGGAAAAAAGGTAAGTAATATTTAATACATACATAATGATAATAATATCAAAAATAAAATATTACATATTTAAATATATTTATATACATAATCCATGTGGTGTGGTGATAAAAATAGAGACGCATCACTTCGTGAAGGAGGTAGCCCACTTGTACACAAGTGATGTTATCATCTTTACTCGAGTGAAAAGGAAATAAATAAAATGATATATATTATCTATAAATAAGGATAAATCGGTAATTAATATAACAATTATTTCATTTATATCACAAATAATCATTAAATTTATCATCATCACCTTCCATGTGAAGTGTTTGTGAAAGAAAAATCACATCACTTCACGAGGCGGTTGTCCGCCGTGCTGACGAGCGATGTTGTTGTATCTCCTATGGAAGGGAAGGTAAAATGATATATATGATATAATGACTCTAGAGGTATAAATATGTTACAAATATCTAATATATATATACAAATTATATCCATCATCATACCCAATCATGAATTGTGGTAATTGAATAATGAATGATATCAGTTCATGAGGAGGTTGTTCTCTGTACACAAAAATGACGATTTCATGAAACATTTTATGGAAGTGGAGATTGTTATAGGTCATGAAATTATTTTAAAAACATACCAATATATCGAGGATAATATGTTTATTATATCATAATGTTTTAATAATAATTTAAGGAGGTGGACAAAGAAATAAAATAAAGTTTCCCATTGATGAACATTACCTCTTCTAAGGGTGTCTTCATTATGTTCACACTAATTCCTTCTTATGATGGAATTTTTTCCAAAATAAGTATTCCAGTAATATATGAGGGAGGTTGGGAAGTTTTTTTGTAAGGTATTTTTTTAACCAAGGAGTGTGAAGGTGTAATTAAAAGAGGATAGTGGGTGGCCTTTATATAACATGGGGAGAGGACACATTTTGTATTTTCGAAATGAATTGAGTGCTCCCACATTTTTCATATGTCACAATGGTCCAAAATAGACCATTATTAAACATTAGAGGTGGAATGGTTAAAATATGTCCATGAAATAGTTTTTAGACAAGATTATACGTTATTTGTACCCATATATTTTTAGATTAACCCCCTCGTAAACCCATTTTTTCCTTAACTACAGTAATTAATTTTTAATAAAATTACTATTAGTCTTGCGGAAAAATTAATTTGAACATATTAAGAATATTAAATTATGATTATTAAAATTTTGGAATCAATTTTTCCAAATTCAATTCACAGAATAGAAAAATTTTAATTTAAAATTAATCAGGCATACGTGATGCGAAAGCGAGTTTCTAAAGTGAAAATGTTCAAAAGTTTACAGTATTTTTGTATCTAAATTCAATATAAAAAACATCAAAATGACATAAATTAGTGAAATTTATATATAATTGAACTAATTTTTCTTTAAAACAAATTAAAATTATTATTTGACATTATAATTTATTTAAAAAAAATGGGTTTCAATTAAAATCTAGTATATTTCACTATTCATCGAAAATGAAACTTCTCAAAAAAATGCCAAAAATTCACCCTAAGAAAATTTTTGAAAACTAATTTCAAAAAATTATGTTTATATTGTCAAATAAATTTTCTAAAAGTGTTAAATTTTTAATTTAATTTTTTTATGTAAATCACGACTAATCAATTTTTTGGAAAAACAATATTTTTCATAAAATAGTTGTTTTTTATTTAAATGATTATAATTTTATTATTAATCAATTGATAACTAATAAACATGGGTAACCTATATTTTTTCATAGTTTTTGTAATACTATTCATACCCACCATTCTAATGTCTAGACAATAACGGTCATATTAAATAATAATATTAATAGTATATTGTTGTTTGGTAAAACTTGGCCTTTCCCATAACGCAAGATATCGAAGAAACTAATTGTTGTATGTAACACAAGCTTAACTCAGTGTTTCATGGAAATGAGATATAAGGTACATGTAATGGAATCTAAACTCATTACCCATTGGTAATGATGTATATGGCGTGTGGTCTCCAAGTCACATAGTCACTAGTCTGGTAGGCCGTACAAGAAAATATACGGGTCCTCTATGACTTAAAGGACTACATGCCATGCATAATAGTTACACGGTGTGTACTCCAGAAGACCATGTTCCAAGATATCCTGGTCAACACTAAATGGAAAATCAAATGCATCTTGTTTAATAAATTCAAATGGCGTCAATTAATTATAAATTAATTCTTGTTGCAATAAACAATAGTACATGGCGTGTACTCTTGTGTCATTCGGCCAAATTCCTTTGCACCACTAGATGAGATATTCAAATTTATTTCATTTATAAAATTAATCTATTTGATTATATTTATGTTAAATGAATAAGAATAATTATACCTCTCAATTTAGTTTAATGAACTATTAATCTTCAATTGAAAAACCAAACTCTTTTGCATAAATCAATCAATGATAGTTAAATAATTACAAATAATTAGGTGACTATTCTGATACCACTTGTAGGTTCCAAGCACAACAGAAGTGTGAAATAGTTCATTCCTAAATTTTCTTTTTTATCATTATTAATGATTAATTCGAGATTTCATATGACTTTGAACATTGTGATCAATAGAATTGAATAAAATAATAAACGCAAGGGTTAAAATTTCTGAACCAATAGTGGAATCATCACAAATTAATTATAATTAATTAAAATAACCACATTTTGTGAAATTCTTTCTTTGTTGATGTATTTGACAATAGATATACATCGTGCCATCTTTGTGTCATAGGAATCAAGGGAAGATTCCCTCAGATGGTGATCCACACGTGTTCGACAAATCTCAATACGTCAACATATGAATCTCCAGGAGCTAGAATGATAGATCTTATTCCTTGCAATGTTCATCTTAGATATCTCTAGGAATCACTTCCAAAGGATTATTCTTGATCAATCTATACTTGATAATGGAAGGTGTAGAAAGATCACACTCCATTCATGGGAGAGTTCATGGTGAAGGAAGCTCTCTAGGGCTTCAAGAGGATTCTCTAGATTCATTATGTACAAAGAAAAAAAATTATTGGCTCTCTTTAGAAAAATAATTTAATTGGGTTTATATACCGCTATGGTTAGAAATAAATAACTGCGTAATTCATATTTAATATTTATTTAATCCTTACAGAATAACATATCTATAATAATAATATTATTATTATTATTTCTCGACATGCGCTAAACACGCGAATTAAAATCAAAATGTTATATTTTCAAATCAAATTAAATAAATATTCATTATAATTGGAGCTATAGACATGGTCCTCTATTCCTACATAACATATATCATGCTTGAAAAATGACTATTTACTTATTAAATAAATATCACCGAATTATTCTACAATAAATAGATAAATAATATATTCATTAAATTGAAAATAAATATTTTTTAAATATGTCACTCACATAATATTCTCTCAAATAATAAGTGAAAAAATACATGCGATCAGGAAAACATAAAAAATTATTAAACCACATGCGGGAACAATATTTATTCAAATTTCTAAATAATAAATAATAACATATTATTTAACTGATACTCTTGATACACTTAGTGTGTGACCCTCTAGGCCACCTCATTGGCATTAGAAAAAAACAACATAAAGTCTATATTTAGCATCTAGAAACATGATAAGGAACCTATAGAGAGAGAAGATAATTTTCTAATGACATAATTCCTCATACGGATGGTTATTGGGTAATATAATCCCTTTATCATGATATCTCTAATCAAGCAGGTTGTTTCTTGGTGCCATCAACCTTTGTTGTTGATGTCTCTTTCTTTTAATTTCTGAAAATTTAACTTCCCTATAGAAAACCATGGAATATGATTTATTTAATCTATATCATTTCCATCAAAGTTTCTAATAAATAAACTTCTATTAAATAATTGAATGTAAAAATCTTTTCTTTCATTATTCATTAATGAAATATTACTCATAATGCACCCAACGTATCCGACATCGCAGTGAACATGTGTCATTATTCTTTTTATCAATACATAAAATTACATGAATTGAAATATTCATTAATAATAATCATAAATTATATGGACAAATACACACATCCATAGATAGGAAAATGTAGTGATATATATAAATATCGATTTCCTACTAGCGGTTCTCAATCTCATAAAATCCTGCACAAGATATTTCCAAGGGCGAACACCATACGAATGTGCCTAAATGTTATATGAGTCTCTAAAACTAATATATTGTAACATTTGTGTTCCTAAAATGATTTCAACTATCCATATAACATATTTTTAAGAATACCATCATGGAGATTCTGGGTTCTCATCATAGTGGGGAAATTTCATGACCTTTTATGTGACCACTACTCATAAAAAGTTATCACACACTATGTCACACAGAAGAACAATCATGACATGATAAAGAGTTTATTAATATCCAAAAAATGAATAATGGTTATCATAAAGTAGTTATATGTTGGTTCTAGGGAATTGAATCTAATAATATTCCCTTCTATGGTTGGTGTTTTGTTCCATACACTCTATAAAAAATTGTTCTTCTCTTAAAATATTGTGGTGTTACATTCTCCCAACCATAAATAAATTTCATCGTCACAATTATATGTGATCTCAGAAATCAATGGTTTTATATTTTAATTTTTTTTATTGAAAACCCCACATCATAACAGGTTTAATAATACATTCTCTTGATAAGAGGGAGATAGAAGTACAAAGGTTATATGGAATAACACATAACTAGGTTTCTATGTAGGAGAAAATTGTTGGAATGTGATGATATGTACATGGAATAAAAGTGTAAATAATTATATATAGTGGTAAATGTCATTGATAATAAGAAATTAAGCGATCAATTGATATATAAGGGAATCAAAACCATAAATCTATGATGATTTAAAAGACCATCCAATTCATTGGATATGAACGTAATAGGATAACATTTTTGTTTTGAGATCCTTTTTCTAAATTTTATGAATTATTTTAGTTTATATGAATAGAAGGATGTATACTTATTTTATACATTTCTATTTCATGAGAAAAATTTAATCATTTTTTTGTACTTCAATCAATTTTCAATTCATCACTTTCTCTAAAAAATGAATATCCAAAACTGAATCTTTTATATCTGAAGGACTAAAATTAACTTCTAATGGATCTTAATATCCATAATAGAGTGAGAATTTTTTTAATAGGTATTTAACTATATTAAAAAACCAATATGGTTAGCATAAGTTATCTAATATAATAAATGAATCTCTATACCTCAAAAGTAACAACATTGGTTCATCATTAATATTTACTCATAAAATCATTTAAAAAAATGACATATTAACTAGGACATCATGTAGTCCAAAGGTAGGTTTGAAACCATTATCATCATTCGGTATCGCGTTCAAGCCCCACATCCTTCTCGGATGCGATGGGTTTTCATCTAGCATGTGGGGCATGCAGGTTTTCCAATTTCTAAACTATATTAATATAATTTCAAAAATGATCCCTAAAAATATAATGGAAATCCTTGAAATAATGTTAATTATTAAATAAAATTTTTTATAAGGTTTTTAATATAAACCCAAACATAAATACTCCATCCATTTTATTTCCACATTAATCTTTACTTTTATAGTATTTATCCTTTAGATGAGGTTAATTGACCTGGATAATTCATAGGTTCACCACATTTAATAAAAAAACTATAAATGTTTCCCTTGGATGAGATTTATATTATGCCATCATACTCTTCATTTTTCTTTGATAATTATTTTCTTTATTCTCTTCCTTTATAATCATATATAATTTTACCATTCCAATTAGTTACTTTACTGGGTGTCTCCTTCCACATTTCTTACATGAAAATGGATCAATTTGTCTTACATGGTCTCCATCACCCATGTTCTTTGAGAAATTAATCCTTATCTTATTTGGTATGTCTTATAGTTTTTTGAAGTATATGTTTTCAATAATATTTTGGGAAAACTTATTAGTCATAATCACAAAATGATTTACTCATGTCATCATCCCATTTGATTTCTCATAATCACCACATTGTCCTTTATATTCAATGTTAACTTGATTCTTTCGGGTTCTAGCCATCGATTAAAACCAAAAGAATTTATTGTGAGTGACAATAATCTTAGTTGGAAAACTATATAATCATTTATAGGATGTCTAAATTATGAAACATTATTTTCAATTTATGATACCTTACGTTTGAATTAGGTCATTCATTATCATTATCTATTCAAATCCTTCATAATGGTTTGTAAAGAAAATCTGAATCATTTTAATCATATCCCCCCGAAGTGTTAAACTAGGTGCACAGTAAGGCTCATGGTCATGTACCAGGTAATGCTAAAGTTAATCCCAACACACCTTTTTTAGAGTTATTACCCTAAGGTACATCTATTCCAAAACCATGTATACTTGTAATATCCAAACATGGAGCTATTTTAAGGAAAAACAAAATAATATCTACCTTACCAAAAATTTAGGATGTTCCTATACGTATCCTGAAGGTTTATCATAGGTTTATGTTCTCTAATCTATGATTTTCAAAATATAGCACCCAAGGTTTCTTCTAAACTTCTTTTAATACCAAATGTAGAAACCCCAAACTTAGTAGCCCGAATCCAATTCCTAAATTATTAATTTGGAATAATGTACAATGAATTTCATCCTAAAATAATGAATAGTTTTGTATTGTTGGTAAAATAGATAAAAACATTTGTCTTATATTACATTTGAATATAGAAACCACAACACATTTTTTTCAAGAATAACATTATTCACTCTAGTATAACCTTTCATATCAGTCATTGTAAACTTCATTGAATCCTTGGAAAAAGAAACAAAATAAAGGTGATCTCAAATGATCCGTAAGGTATTATTATTGTGGAATATATCATGAATCAATAAGCATAATCAATATATAAAGGTAAATAACTAAATACACATTCCATTTAATCAATAAACTAAGAAGAAAGTTCAACAAGAGAGAATATCAATAATAAAATCTCATAGATAATAATCAATATGGTATGTTCAATAATGTATCACACATTCAATTTAATTAATTACTTGGATATCGTAATCAGATAAGGCATAATCAATATGGAAAGGTAAATAACTAAAAACACTTGTTATTTAATCAATAAATTGAGAATGAAATGCATCCAAAGATAATATCATTATTAAAATATCCTGGACAATAATAATTGAATTCTTAATGAAATCAATTCTTAATTATTGGGTTCCATGATCTCAGACATCATGTTACCTCTACCATCATGACATTTTACAAGACAACTTAATCTACTAGTAAAAACTCATTTAATTCTAGCTTAACTTGATTATCTAAGGAGATATATTAATGCATTTAGGGGGATTATAATATTGGGCCTCACCCATCACTGCAAGTCAAAATTCTTCCTCATATATGAAATAATTTCATAACCGATGTACCTGATCATAAAATGTCCATATTGAGTAAATAATATGGATTTATCAATATTTACCCAGATAAGAAAAAATTTACATGTGCGCATTGTATGTAGAAATGATATATGGTTTAATTAAAAAACATATTCATGATAAACAATATGGATATTTAGAGGAAATTTAATTTCCACTTATCACATGAAAGTAACTAATTCATGGGAATGATAATTACTATAAAAATGAATCAAGGAAGTGAATTTAAGTACTTTCCTTGGTCAAAAATATCATAAACCATCCACAAAAAAATACATATGATATTAATACAACATACACTCAATGGAGTAAGAATAAGGGGTTTATTTCATTGATGAAAAAAATACCATAAAATTATCATTAAAACATTATTGAGGAAAATATACTTTTCATTCTGAAAAAACTTTCTTTATAATAAAACATTTAGGAAATCATGAACTATGAAAATAACTTATAAAAACTAAGAATTTACAAGATATTGGAAAGAATTATCTTTTAAAAAGAAACATTATAAACATACAAAGGAAAATTTAGAGAAATTATGGTGGGTAAATCTATACATTCTATATAAGATAAAAAGAACATTCCTTTTTCACTATAAAAGGTTAGAAAGTAACCTTCTCAAAAAATTACAATAATATTCCTTTCACATTTTCCATAAAATCAAAATATATATATATTTTTTGAAATTTATAAAAAAATTCATTTTAAAATATTTTATAAAAATGTAGTTAATAAATCATTTTAAACAGGTTAGAAAATTGATTTTTTTTAGAAAACATGGTTTTGTAAGAAAACAAGGTTTTGGAAGAAAAATGATTTCTAACTGAAGAGAGAAATGAAGTCAGATTTTTTTTGAAACATTTTATCAATTAATTTATGTACCAAAGAGTGAAAATGGTACTATTAATTTAAAAAGACCTTGAATTAATAGATGATAATAAAATAATGGGATTATTAAATAATGATCAAATAATTTCTTTCAATTGAAATTCATTAATAAATATTATAGATTAGAATGAGATTATGAAATTAACCCTTAAAATTATCATAACGTTGATATGAGAATCAATCAATAAATCATGTGTAACAACTGTAAATCGATATAGAACAAGTGTAAATAAAACATATGATAATAAAAAATCATTATACACATAATCATGGATGATCGAAGACAATGAATAAGTAATATAACCCTATGAATGGAAATTATGTTATGAAATTATTTACTACTTTGTAACTTGTAATTCAACCCCCTTTGATGAAATAATTCATATTGAAACTTGAAATACTCATTATTCCTCACATTACTCATAGACAAAAAGTCTATTGGAAAGAAGTAATGTTTAAAAACAGTTGACCAACTAGCCATAAGGATTGAAAAGAAACATACAGGTTGAGGAATCTTCTTAAATCCCATGATACAGGAGTAAAACATTACAATTTAATCATATAAAATATATTTTATTTATTTCTTCACTTGTTCATTTATTTTTTGGGTAGAATTGGTTGTTCATTACAATCAATGTGGATGCTCCAAAGATTTTTTTTGGATTCATTACAAGAATTACGAACAAATAGACCATACATAAAGACATTTATCAATTTATAATACACTAAAATAAACATTTTACAAGTAAGAATAAACTTATACATTTTATATTTTGTTATAATAATTTTTTTAATGATATAACAGTGTTTAAATATATTTAAAATCATGGTATGAGGATGGTTCATGGGAACAATAATCCAATCAAATTCTACAATTAGATATGTGTTAGGGTATCTATGATAGAATTCCACTATCAAAACATATGTAAATAAAAATTACTTATTTTACTCAATGTTTTCAAAGTGTTTGAAGCAAAATAATGACATAGATTTTGGTTATTACATTTGTGAATTTATTAAATATATCATATTACAGAAACAATCTAGAATCCCCAAAGTGGTATTTTTTATGATACATACAATTTCATTTTATATATTTATAAAAAATTTGATTATTTATATTTTTATAGTACATCTAGTATTGTTAATAGTCTATGTATTCAAAAGGGGAAATATATTTGTTTATAATTGTGTGGGAAGAATACATGGTGTCAAAATGTATATAGACATTTGGAAGAGGTTACATCCTTCTACTTATTTATATAATTTTATCATCATTTTATATACTTATTTTTTGGTAAATTGTCTTATCATTTTTATCAACTACTTATTTTGTTAAATTTTATAGAGATCATCAAGAGGTGACATTGTAAAGTATTTATTCTTCTTGCAACAATTTTATACTCTATAAAGAGCAGAAAAGTCTTTTAAAACAATTAATTTCTAACCAAGGCTTTGACAAAGAGAAACCTCATATAAATCTGACACACGGTGTTCCCAGTATGACTCAAAGTACATTGTTTTAGTTTAAAAGTGTTATTTTAGTTCAAAAGGTACACCACTCACTTAAAACTGAGAAAACACACTTAGATGATCGTTATACTTTTGAAAATCATCTATATATCATTTTTAAAATACAAGAATCAATTACATGTCAATATGACAAAGAGTTCTCCTGGTATAAATTGAAGTGTGTGTTTACAGTTTAAAATGGAAAAATTTGTTAAAAACATGCGTCACTCCCTAAAAATAGATAAAACACACACAAATTGTCTTAATACTTTATGAAAAGTATCCAGAATTAATTTATGACATGTATGAATTGACTGCACATTAATTTTCCACATTATGTACCCGATATAACTCAATGTGCATGTTTCATGTTTAAAATTGATAGTTCAGTTTAAAATATGCATCACATAATCAAAAATAAGAAAAGATGCTCAGATTATCTAGATGCATTAATCAAATGAACCATAAATCATTTTTTTGTGTAAGGAGTAGCCACACATTAATCTAATACACTGTGTTCCCGGTATGATTGAAGGTTCATGTTTTGATTTGAAATTGACATTTTAATTTAAAACACACGTTACATACTTAGAATAGGGAAAATGTGATCTAATTGTCGTGATAATTTAGTTCAATGACCCATAAACGAGTTTTGAATTGTAGGAATCAACCACACATTAATCTGACACACAGTATGTCATATATGACTCAATGTGAATATTTTCAGTTTAAAAGTAGCATTTTAGTTCAAAATGCATATCACTTATAAAAAACTGGGAAAATTCACTTGATTATATTGATAATTTAGAAAAATGATCTATAGGTAATTTGTGTTGTATAAAAATCATCCACTCATAAATCTAACATAGGATGTGACCGGTATGACTAAAAGATCTTGTTATTATTTTAAATCAACATTCTAGTAAAAAACACACTTCACAAACTCAAAACTGATAAAAACATACTCATTTAGTCTGGATTCTTTATGAAATTGATTTACAAGTTATTTATTACATATATTAATCTTCTACAAGTCAATGAGATAAATTGTGTTCTTGATATGACTCATAGTGCATGTTTATAGTTTAAAAGTAAAATTTTAGTTCAAAACACATATCCCTAATTAAAAACCATGAAATCACCCTTGGGTTATCTTGATAAATTAAAAAATGATATATAAGACATTTTTGATGTATAAGAATAAACCACAAATCAATCTGATACACAGTGTTGTTGGTATGACTTAAAGTTTGTGCCTTCATTTAAAATCAACATTTTATTACGAAACACACTTCATATACTGAAAATTAAGAAAACTCACTAAAATTGTATTAATACTTTATAAAATGATCTATATGTCATTTTGACATGTAGGAATTAGGCACACATCAATCTAACACAGAGTATGACCAGTATGACACAAAGTGCATATTTTTGTTCTAAAATTGACATTTTAGTTAAAAAACATGTGACATTTCAAAATTGGGAAAACTTACTCATATTCTCTTGATATATTAAAAAAATGATACATATTTCATTTGTGACATATAGGAATCATATGCATAAGAATCTAAAACATTTTGTGACTAATATGACTCAATGTGTGTGTTTTAGTCAAAAAATAGCCGTTTTTGTAAAAAATGTGTGTCAGTCACTAAAAACAAAGTAAAAACATTCATATTATTTTGATACTTTATTAAAACAATCCATAAGTCGTTTTTGGTGTTTATCAGTCACTTGCACATCAATACATTACACTGTTTTACCCGCATGAATCAAAGTCCGTCTTTTTTGGATTAAAATGAAATTTTAGTTAAAATCGTGTTGCTCATTGAAAAAAGAGAAAAAAACACTTAGAAAATCTTCATCTTTGAGGAAAATTATCCATGATTCATTTTTTCTTATTAAAAATAAGTGTTATATCAATCTGATACACAGTGTGACCAGTAGGGCTCAAAGTACATGTTTTCAATTTAAAAATGACATTCTAGTTAAAAATGAGAAAAACTAACTAAAAACCTAGAAAAACACTTGGATTGTCTTGATTCATTAGGAAAATGATTCATAAGTCAATTTTGATGTGTGTGAATCCACCATAAATCAATTGGGTGCACAATGTGGCAAGTAAAACTCAAAGTGCATGTTTTTAATTGGAATTGATATTTTTGTTAGAAATATGTGTGACATACTCAAAATCGAGAAAAAAGATTTAGATTGTTTTTATACTTTAACATATTGATTGATAAAAAATATGATATGTGTAAGAATCAACCACACCTTAATCTGATGAACGGTGTGACCGATATGACTTGAAGTGTGTTTCTTCAGTTTAAAAGTGAAATGTTAGTTAAAAACATACGTCCCTCACTAAAGCATATCAAACACATTCATATTGTTTTAGTACTTTAGGAAAAGGATTTAGAATTCATTCCTATCGTTTATCGACCAATCTCACATCAATCTGATATGTTGTTTAACTAGTATGAATCAAAGTGCGTGTTTTTAGTTTGAAATAACATTTTAGTTAAAAATGTCTCACTCATTGAAAATAGTTTAAAAAACAATCAGTATGTTATGACATTTAAAGATAAATATCTACAAATCATTTTTGACATGTAGGGGTCATTCACATGTTAATATGATACATTATATGACTTGTATGACTCAAAGTGTATATTTTTAGTTTAAAAACAACATTTTAGTTAAAAATGATCATCACTCATTAAAACCCAAGAAAACACACTATAATTGTCGTAACACTATGAAAATGGTCCCTAAGTCATTTTGAATGTATATGAATCAATTCTACATCAAAATTATACATGATGTGCCTAGTATGACTCAAAGTATATGTTTTTATTTAAAATTGATATTTTAGGTCAAAATACAAGTAACATACTCAGAACAATGAAAACACATTTAGATTAATTTAATATTTTATGAAAACAATTCATAAGTCATTCTTGATGTGTAGAAATCTTCCATAACTCAATGTAATACATAGTGTGACCGACATGACTCAAAATGTGTGTTTTCAGTTTAAAACTACTATTTTAGATAAAAACATTGGTCACTCACTAAAAACCAAGAAAAACACTCTAATGGCATTTATACATTAATAAAACTATCCATAAATCATTTATGACGTATAGGAATCAGCCGCACATCAATCTTATTCACAGTGTGACGGGTATGACTCAAAGTGCATGTTTTTAGTTTAAAAATGACATTTTAGTTAAAAACATGCCACTCACAGAAAACTATCTAAAAATAATCATATTATTGTGATTATTTTGTAAAACGATTCATAAATTATTTTTGATGAGTATAAATCAACCATGTGTCAATCTAATAAATGATGTGACCTGTATGATCCAAAGTGTGTGGTTTTAATTTAAAAAAGAAAATTTTAGTTAACAATTTGTTCCACACATTAATATCCAAGAAAAAAACATTGAATATCTTGATACTTTATTAAAAATGTTTGATATATTATTTTTGATGCTTAAAAATCAGCCGCATGTCAATCAGATACACGGTATGGACGATATGACTCAAAGTAAGTATTTTTATTTAAAATTGTAATTTTAGTTCAAAAGATTCATTACATAATTAAAAGTGAGAAAACACATTCAGATTCGTTTGATACTTTAGGAAAATGATCCACAATTCATTTGTGACATATAGGGATAAGCTTCACCATAATCCCGTACATAGTGTGAATAATATGACACAAAATGTGTTTTTTTGGTTTTAAAGTGATATTATAGTTAAAAACATGTTTCACTCAATAAAAACATAGAAATATCACTCGTATGGTCTTTATACTTTAGGAAGATATTCTACAAGTCATTTGTGATGTGTAGAAATTAGTAACATGTCAATCTGACATATAGTGTGACTGGAATAATTCAAACTGTGTGTTTTCAATTTAAAAATTACATTTCAGTTAAAAGTATATATCACACCCTAAAAACCAAGAAAAAACACTCAAATTGTCTTTATATTTTAGGATAGCAATCCATAAATCAATATTGTTATGTAGGAATTTGTTTTATGTTAATATGGCACAGGATCTGGCCAGTACGACACAAAGTACAAGATTTTATTTAAAATTTAGATTTTCGTTCAAAACATGTGCAACATACTAAAAAACAAGAACATGCACGCATATTGTCTTGATACTTTAGGACAATGATCCATAAATCATTTTTGATGTGTAGGGATTAGCCACATATTAATCTAACACATAGTGTGTCTGGTATAACTTGAATTGTATGTTTTCAGTCTAAAAGTGACATTTTGTTAATGTATTGTATCATATTTGTGTTTAATTTATTCTTTATAGTGTTACTAACATAAGAACTGTTTTGTTATAGGCACACACTTTTTTAGAGCTATAGTGGTCTGTTCGACATTCGGTAGCATGATCATGATCATTTGAGAGGGGGTTGTTGTCCAAAAATAGTATAACATCAATGTTTTTGCATTTATTTATGTTTGTGATAAATTATGCCTACCTATGTAATTTTATATACCAATGTTTGAAATGTTTGTAACCATTGTACCATGTTTTTTTGTTGTATCATTATGGAAATCTAATTGAAATTAAATTCTATATTTGTTGATATAGTGTGCTATAATTTCACCAACACAATGCTATACTTTTAATTTTATTATCTCTACAAAATAACACTGATAAAAGTTCTTTTTATCAGTGCTAAACCATTTCTGATAAAGGGTTCACTTTATCAGCGTTGATGAAGGGTGATTTTATCATCATTTTTTAGCACTGATAAAAGTCATCGGCTTTTAAAGGCATATACAATATTATTGTTTTTTTAGTGCTGAAAAAGTACATATATATAGATATAATTTCATTATAGTTCTTCTATTAAGCTGTGAGTTGACATATCATGGATTATAAATAGACACTCGTATCAAAAGTTATAGTCTTTTTATGCTGAAGATTGATTTTCATCTTCTCTTAGAACATTAGTTATGTGAAAATATTTTTGTCAAGATTTTCACACACACACATAATAATTAGTAAAAATTATAATAATAAATAATTAAGGTTTATATATACTAAATAATAATAATTAATAATAAATTATTATTATTAAATAGTAAATAAAAATAATTACTAAATAATAATAATTTTTTATCGTTAATTTCGATATTTATTTATCAAAAAATGCTGCTAATTAGAGACAGTTTTCTAAAATTGATGATAAATGTAAATAAATATTTTTATAAAATAAAATTTCAAGTTTAGCGGTGATTTCCAATAAACCATTGGTAAAAAATATTGAATGAAACATTTAGCAGTTGTTTTTAAAACCACTACAAAATGCATGTTTTTGTGCAGTGCCTATAAATAGATGTAGTTGGGTCACGCGGTCTGGTCATTAAATTTTCCCATTTAATATTCTATTATGTATTATGTGTTGGAGTGATTGTTATTTTGAAATATCTTGTTCCACTTTGACCAAATTTGTTTCATTTCCGTGGATATTAGTTTGTTCTAGATCTCAGTAGGACAACACCATATATAATTTCATTTAACAATACATAAATATGGAATGAAAACAACTAAACTGAAATTATAGAACTATTAAAACATTAACTCACCACCCAAAACATTGATTTGTTAACAAATGTTAATGTTATAAAACATGAAAATATTTTAATGCTTGTTCTGGTCATGGTGGAACATAAATTCATATACATATTTTTATTTTTATTTTAAAATAAAAAATTAATTATATATTTTAAAAAACTATCCTAGTTTATGTCTAAACAACCCGATAATCAATTAATTTCATGACATCAATGGACTGGTCCAATTCGTTAAAAAATCTAGGAGCCCACATGTCGTCCTGTTAGTTTATGATTTTTTACAAACTCATGCTTCTAAAAAATAATCCGGCCAAGATGTGTGCATCATTTTACCTGATCCATAAAATCTATAATCAAATTGGAACAGGGCATGGCCCTTAGTGACTGACCTGCGATCCGCAAAAATTTATTTCTTTATATAAAAATGTTGGTCAGCCTGGTAGTCTATGTATCTGCAAGAATATAGATCAGTAATACAATTTTACGATCCATAAAAAATTCAAATTGAATGGTCCGATCCACAAAACATATGACCAAACAGACTAAACCCCGACCTACCCCAGCCCGACCATCTGTTTAAAATGACCCTTTTTACGGGGGTCAGGCACAGCTCGGCCTAGCCTAACTATACATTTATATCAATCTAGTTAAAAAAAATATATCTTTATCTTTAAAACCCATGTTTGAGGATTGTCCCAGTGTCAGCAATAATTTCCAAATTAACAGTTAAATTGTTTACTCTCTGTTATGCTATTCTTCAGCCTTGAATCTAAATACCTAGGTTTATGAAAGTATCCATGGATTTTTGGGGTATGATCTATCATCAGTTTCATTTGGGCTTTCAGACTCTTCAAATAAATGGAATCAAGATCTTTTATTGGCTGTTATAATTCACGATCTAATGAAATTATAAAATTATGGAGTGAAAGTTTATTTTATGTGTTATTTAGGATACTCTTTTTCATCTTGTGTCCTTATGATTATCGGGAATCATAGTGAACGGTGTAAAATTTGTTAAAGTCAAGTTGAAGGCTAATAAGCTTTTTCATCTTGCTCATGTATAATTACTTTTCTTCTTGTATGTGATTAAATGAAGCCACTGTATATACATCATTTTCATCATATGTTATTAATTAACTATGGTCAGAGTACTCTGGGTGAATCTAATGTTGATATAGGAAAGTAAGAATTCACCATTTTATTGAATATTTTCAATGAATTTTTTTTATGGATGTCTTTTCACTCATGATAATTGTATGGATATTGGTCTGGTGATTAGGAAGGATTTTGATCTATCTCATGACTGGTATAGTGAAAGTATTTTCTTTATGGGATACCAAAGTGTTGCAAATGAAGAATATCATCATAATAGTTTCATTTATCTTTTCTCTTCATGTCACATCAAAACTATTTTTAATTCAACCTAGTTTAATCCACATCCAGTGTCTTATTGTGAAAACATTCATGTACCTGTAGATGTTGTTGCATGTTATGTATAGTCATATTTAAATTTAGATCAGGTTCTTATTTTCCTCTCTCTTTTAACAATCTTATTTTTGGTTTTACCTTGACTCTTCTTGTCATTTACACTTCTAAAAATGATGACGATGTAAACTCAGAGGAGGAAGATGATGCAGTTGCACTAGAAAAAGAGTTTTGCTGCTTATCATTCTTCATCTTCTTCTCCAGTTTTAATGTATTGATGACCGGTGATCCTGTTATTTCTTAAACCCTCTAGTCCTTGTACCTAAGATACATCTTCCACTTGTGAAAATGTATTTAGTTCTAAAATCAGTCTTTAGAGTTATTCAATGGTGAATCATGGTGAAAAGTGATGTTTCGAGGATGTTGTTTTTGTTACCAAAAATTTTCTACCAAAGTAAACTCCTCAAAACTATTCTCCCCCTTTGAATTCTTATATGATGAATAATAATCCTCCCCTCTCCAAGAAAAACATTCAAATATTTTCTCTAATTCTCAATAAATTCAAAGACATGAAAACAGGAACATATGATTTATGTACTCACTTTTATTTTGGGAGAGAAATTGATAGGGAGTGGGAACAAGAGAGGGGGAGAGGAAAAATAAAGTATATATCAAAAAATAGTCACTTCGTAAATGAATTACAGAAGATGGTAAGAAAAATAATAATAATATAAGGGAACAAGATATTTTTTCGAGATGCTGCTCTGAGGCCCAAGCCTGTAATTTTTCATAGAAAAATCCAGCAAAACCAAATCTAAAATCATCCCCCTATTTCCACTGCACCTCTTATTTATAGGATTTGAATCTTCTAAACAAACCCCACAAACAAAATCCTAAAAACTATAACTATTTCTGATATCCCTATCTACTAATAGAAGTTTAAAAGACTACCAAGACTATTTATTAAACTACTTGGATGCTTCAATATAAAATATCTTCTTCATCCCTCCACCCATTGTGTAGCCTAGCTCCTAGCACATTGGACCCTAAGCACCCAGCCCTAAGATTATATCAAGTATACCCCCTTAAAAATCACTTTTTGCTTAATTTGATGAGTTTCAGACCATCTAATTGAATTATAAACCAAAAGTTCCATGTTGGCCTATCCCTTGATGGAGGCTTCGATAGTGGCCTTGGAACCCAAGTAACTTGTTTTGTTGTTTTTTGTTAATAGGAATATCCTCCTTTTATGGTGATATTAAAAGGATGGAATTAGCTTGACCTTATGAGAAATATCTTTTTTATGTGATGGATTATGTACACATATGTCTCCCCTACATGCCCTGAAATCAGCCAACTCCACTTGCAGTTGATTGTAGCACCTTATTGCAGTCTTCTAAATGGCTTGCCCCTCCCAACTTCCTTCCACTGTAAGCTTCAGTCTTGTCTCCATATGTAGTGTTTATGGAAATCCAGTTGAACGTCAAACAAATACCTTCAAGGAATCTTGGACTGGTACCCACATATATTGAAAGGGCAGTTTCAACGGCTGTGTAGGACTGAAATCATTCAGTACAGCCTCAGCTTGAGACAACATTGAAGAATCTTCTTGTTGTCCCAAAATTTTAGGAGTCGATTTTCCCTCTCCAGGTGCTTCTGAATTTTTATTTTCTTATGATTATGTTGTTCCTCTTCGTTGTTCCCATCCGGTCCAGTTTGATAATCACACATGCTCCCTACAACTGGATTCCTTCTCACCATTTTCGTTACTCTTATAGGTGTCAAAATATCGAATGAATGTTGTCGGATAGATTTCTCTACTAGTGGTTCCTCTTGTGTTGGTTTTTTCTGCAGCTCCACGCCTTGGTCCTCCTAAACACATTCCACCAATTTCAAATATTATGTAATCAATTCCACTATTTCAAGCACTTCTTCACTACCAAATCTCCAAAGTAACATTTCTTTGAAATGAGTCCAGATAATCCAATTAATAGATGGTTTCAATAATAGATTCCAAACCTAAGACATACCTTACACACAAAATTACTCCATTGGTTCATTCATATATTTGGGAGCTTGTCGGTTCAAGAAATATGCCTAAGCCCCTGTGATCTAAATTTCAGGATCCTTACCAGAAAAAATCTATCATCACCTTTTGCATTGAGTTTTCCTCCATTCTTTAGTTAAACATAGCCAGATTCACCAAGATCATATTCATTTATTACTCCATGTGCATAGATTGCAGATTTATGAATGTTTTCAACATTGTGAGTCACGTTCCTCTTAATGTGGAATACTTTCCTCTACTTCAACGGTCGCATCTATTGTGTCCTCCAACACAGCACGAACCACCTATGTGCGGTACATCTGCTTTTATTTCTTTACCTGATGTATTGTGGAATGTCCAATAATACTACGATTTGTTTTCCTCTGATGCTGGATATTTTAGAATTAGATATCACAATCAAGATAGATAAATAATTTGTTGAGAGTTGGAATCTTCTACAGAGAACAAGTTGCTGCAAGGCCTACATATTCGATCAATATTCGTCCCCAATGATTAACCTATTGCATCAATATCTTTTTCAAGATCAAGAACCTATTTATTCTATTTTATCTCTCTAAAAACCTCCCAATGACAGAACCAATTGATAGGGTTCATAACAAGATAGAGAGAAAAAATAAAAAGTTTATATAAAAAAACATCCCCTTTATACAAGAATTACAGAAGAATAAGTTAAGAAAAAGAAGTAGAATGAGATAAGGGAAGAAGATATTCCTCTAAGATGCTTCTCTGAGGCCCAAGATAGAATCCCATAATTTTAAAATAATGTTTATATAGAAAAATAGTCACATCATACAAGAATTACAAAAGAAAAAGGCAAGAAGAAGAAGAATAAGATAAGGGAAGAATATATTCCTCTGAGATGATGCTTCGAGGTCCATAGTAGTGGCCTATAATTCTCCAAAACAGAATCCTACAAAACCAAATCCAAAATCACCCCCCCCCCCCCACATAGTCCACTACTCCCATTATTTATTGGAACTATTGGAACCTTCTAAACCCACCCCAATAACCACTAACAACACCCAAACAACTCTAACTACTTCTGACAGCTCCAACTACTAATAGCATAGTACAAGGATATGTCTACCTGGTTATTAAACCACATAACTACTTCAATATATAGTAGATTCCCCATCGCTTGCCCATCGTGCAGCCCAACTCCAAACACACATGACCCCTAAGCACCCAATCCCATATTTCTTTAAAAAATGAACTTCCAATAACACTTGTACATCATTTTCCAAGAGCTTTGTACAACTAATTTGAGTTGTAGCCTGTGATGTAGTAACATACTCAACATTCATTGTGTTTTTTTGACTCTTGGTGTGCCAAATAACACATCTTCCTTCAATGAATAACTTAGTTTTAGAAATTATAATTTCATTCTCCAATGTCACCTGCCCAATTATTATATGAAAAAACCATACAGCTGAAGAGATTTATCTTTTTTATACCCAAGTCATACTCAAGAGTTCATTAATTATAACAGGTAATGATACATATCATTTGAGTTGTAAATTAATTTAAATATTTATTATTTCATTGATTAGTTTTGCATTTAAAAGTTAAACATGACCAGAGGAGGAATGAGTGAGGATGAAGGAAAGAAAATGAAGGTGTTGGTGCTAGAGAAGCATGGGGTACCCGATGCCCCATATTGGGCACCCAATAGTCTTGAGTGGGGTGGGAGAGGCTACTGTCACCCATAATGAATGTTTGGTACATAATCACCAAATATCTGATGGTCGTCGAATGGTTTATGTGCCCCGATCAGGTACTAAGTATGTATAATGTCAACTTTAAAAAAATTATGGTTAGAGATGTCATTTAACATATTTTACATATAACTAAAAGGGGATCTATGAGATTTCTTAAAGAGGATGACCCAAAAACCCCTCTACTGATTTTCTCATTCCCTTTCCTCCCCCAAATCATTCATACTTCCACATTTTATGTAGATCTTTCATAGGTCATATCTCATCTGTTTTAGAAAAATGTCTACAGTTAGACCACTTTTCCTTGCCCGATTTTCTACTTCTATATCTGCATAAGAAAAATAAATCCCAAATCTTCATGTCTCTTCCATTCATCAAAGGTTTAGTCAATTATGGAAATTCCTTCCTTTTGCTTCCTCTGGATGGACTTTAACATGTTAACCAGCAGGCGACCCCTCCTCTCCAATATACTATTAATGTGTTTATGTTTGTATTGACATGGGGTAGAGTGAGATTTAATTGAAATTACATTTTCTACTTAAAATATCTCTTTAAACTATTTTCCTTTTAAATTAATTTAATTAAAGGGAATTTTATTTCTTGTTATGATTTTAATTTGTTCTTTGATGAAATTTATAGAGTTAAATCTGGTTTTTTACTATTATTTACTCAAAATACATGCTATGAGCTGTTTATCTTTCATGTTATGAGTCAAGTAAATTTTTATTTATGTTCTGAATTGATTTGTATAACGTATTCTAGTGGATTATCTCTATAAGAGGGATGACCTTCTAAAAAAGGTAAATGTATAATAAAATCCCACCAAAACATGTTTATATAGGTTCCTTAAGTTGTAAATGTTTGAATTGCACTGAAATGGGTTTCGTATTGTCTGATATACCCTATGTTGTAGCCAGTGATAATCATGTGATTCATACTACAAATTATATTTTTCTCATATCCTATATTGCAGCGACCCTAACCCCAGTATTCTGGAGCTTGTTTTTTCTTTATTACATTGGAATAATATACAAGGAATCACATCTAAATTGTATGAATAGTTTAGTAGTCATGGTATACTAGATACATATTTTATTCCCATAGTAAATTTGAATATAGAAATTACAAAAAAAATAGAATAGTATTATTCCCTCTAGTATACCCCTGAGTATGAGTCATAATAAATTTCAAGGAATCTTGGGGAAAAGAAACAAAATAACAGTTATCTCAAATGATCAGTAAGAGTTCAGTACAATATAAGATATCATGAATCAATAATCATAGTCAATATGACAAGGTAAATAACTGAACAAACATGTCATTTAATCAATAAACAAAAATGGAAGTGAATCTAGAGAAAATATCAATATGAAAATATCATGGATAATAATCAATATGTATCTTTAATATCATAATTAGATATGTCCTAATCAATATGGTAAAGGAAAATAATTGAAAACACATTCCATTTATGCTAAGAATGAAATGCATACAATGGTAATATTACTGTGAAAATCTCATTGATAAAAATAACTAAAATATTAATGAAGGAAATTATTAATTATTGGATTCCATGATCTCAGACATCCTGATAACTCTACCGTCACGAACTTTTACAAGAATATTTAATCTACAGTTAAAAACCCATTTAATATTGGATTAACTTGATTGTCTCATTAGACATACTAATGCATCGATGAGCTATATTATGTAGGGCCCCACCCATAAATGAATGTCCAAATAATTCCTCTTATATCGAAGAATCAATTTAATTCATGACCAATGTGCCTTATCATTAAATATCCAGATTGATTAAACAATACATATTTATCAATATTCCCCCATATAAACAATTAATATTCAAACTAAACAACGTATGTAGATATGATATACGGTTTAAGCAATAAACATATCCATGATAAATAATATGGTTATTTAGGTGAAATTTAATGTCCAACAATCACATGATATTGATTACTTCAAGGGAAAGTTAATGACTTCAAAAAATGAATCAAAATGTAAATGTCTGTATTTTCCTTGATCCAAATCATCACAAACCATTCATAGAACGAATAAGGATGGTATCAATACATTATAAAACTATTGGAGTAAGAAGACGGAGTTATTTTCATTGATGAATAGAAATACTATAAAAAGACCATTAAATACATCTATGTGTAAAATTTCTTTTTCATCATGAAAACCATATTTTAAAAAACATAAAACATTCTGAAAAATCATTTTCTTTGAAAATAACTTTTTAAAACTATGAATTTCCTTAATATTTGGAAAAAATTCTTTTAAAAGTAACCTTATAATCTTGAAAAGTACGATTAAATTAAATTTTGGTGGGTTAATTCGATCACAACATACAAGATAAATTGAACATTTCTTTTTCATTGTAAAAGGGTTTTAAAATTCCCCGTTTGGAAAATGACATGAAGATTCCCTTTACATTTTCATTAAAAGAAAAATGATCATTTTTTAAATATTACATAAAGATTCAATTGAATTTTTTTTGTAAAAATGATTTTGAAAAATGATTTTGAAGATTTAAATACTATTTTTGAAAACATTTTTAGAAAACATGTTTTTTGAAGAAAAAAAAAATTCCGACAGAAGAGAGAAATGAAGTTGGATTTTTGTAGAAACATTTTATCAATTAATTTATATGCCAAAGAGTCGAATAATGTTACTATTAAATTAAAAATATAATTATATAATTTTCATAATTATACATAAATTAAACTTTTACAACAAATCATGAATGTTTATAATGTAAAATAAAGTTTTCTACAATCATGGAGATGGTAGACCGTATGTACACATGAGTAATGTTTTCATTTTTAAATGATTGTTATGGAAAGGAGGTAAGTAATATTTAATCCATCCATAAAAATCATAATATCATAAATATCATATTCCTCCATTAAATATAGTAATATATATCATCCATGTGTTGTGGTGATAAAAAGGAAACCACATTGCTTCGTGAAGGTGGTAGTCCACATGTACACAAGCGATCGTATCATATTTACGTGAGTGAAAGGGAAAGAAAGAAAATGATATATATTATCTTTATATAATGATAAATATGCAATTAATATCATATATTTGTAATTTATATCACATATAATAAATAACTTTATCCTTATCAGCTTCCTTGTGTAGCATTAGTGTAAGGTGAATCACATCACTTTGTGAGGCTGTAGTCCACCATACACTTGAGCAACATTATTATATCTCTTACGGAATAGAAGTTAAAAAAAATATGATATAAATACTCTAGAGGTATAAATATGTTATAAGTATCATATATATACCTTGTATACATCATCATACCCAATCACGAAAGGTGGTAATGGAAGAACGAATGACATCAATCCGTGAGGCGGTAGTATGCCGCAAAAATGAATGATGATTTTGTTACTCATTTGATGGAAGTGGAGATGTTTTTAGGTCATGAAATTATTAGAAAATATCCTTGTATACGTAATATACTGTGGTTATTATTTCATTATGGTTTAATAATAATTGAAATATGTGGAGAAACAAATAAAATAAAGATACTCATTGAAGAACATTACCTATTTTTCATGTATCATCCTTAGGTACATCCTAAAGCCTTCATAAGATGGATTTTTGACAAAACTAAGGCTTCTAGGATGAGGGGAGGTTAGTTGATAAGTGATTTGGGTAGATCTTGGATGAACTAAATAGGTGTGATGTTGTGAAGAAGAGAGGATTGGGGGTAACCTTTTATAAGTTGGGAGAGGTCACCCTTGGAATTTTTGAAATGAAATGAGTGATCCCACATTTTTCATATGTAAAAGGGTTTAAAAATAGTCCATTATCATGCCTTAGTGGTGGAATATTAAAAATAGGTCCATATAATAGTTTTATATATGTTTATTTGTTATTTTTTCATCATTTTCCAAGATATTTGTCATGATACGTGTGACCCATTGAAACATACTCCAAGTTGAGATCACCACAATCCAATTTCACCGGGATGAAATAATTATTGATCTCTATATGTATCAACCTTGAATACTGAATTAGATGCTTTGAAAAATTAATTACACTTTAATTGTCACATCCAATCACCAATGAATATGTGATTTATCATCTCAGGTCCTTAAGATACAATTTTTTTTAACTAATTTGATTTATAGCTTGTGATGTCATAACATTCTCAACATTCATTATCCAATTTTTCCTACCTAATTAGTATATGAAAAACCATAAATCTAAATAGATTTGTATTTTTTAGACCTCAAGTCATACTCAATAGTTCCTTTAATATAACATGTAATGATTCATATCGTTTGAATTTTAGGTTAATTTTATTGTTTATTATTTGATTAATTAATTGTGATTTCAGAAGTTAGACATGGCCGAATGAGGAATGAGTGACGATTAAAGGTAGGAAATGAAGGGGTTTAGTGCTAAAGAAGCATGGGGTACCTGATGGACCCGTATTGCATACCCAGTAGTCTTGAGGGGGTGGGAGAGGCTACTGTCGCCCATAATGAATGGTTGGGTTATAAGAACCAAAAATACAATGGCCATAAAATGGATGATGTTTACCTATCAGGTAATCGGTAGGTATAATGTTGTTTTTTAAAAAAATTAACGGAAAATATGTCATTCTTCCTATTTTATTTATAAATAAAAGAGGATCTTTTAGATTTTTTGAAGAGAATGAACCAAAAACCCCTCTCATCATTTTTCCATTCCCTTTCTGCCCCCTAATAACCCATGCTTACCTCTATTAGTTAGATCATTCATAGGACTTAGCTCAACTATTTTAGCAACATGTCTATGGTTAGACCACTTTTACTTCCTCTAATTTATACTTTTATCATTGCGTAAGAAAAATAAATCCTCAATATTTATTTCTCTTCTTTTGTTCAAAGATTTAGTTAATTGTGGAAATTCCTTTCTTTTACTTCCTCTATATAGCCTTTCACTTGTTAATCAGTAGGAGACCCCTCCTCTCCAACATAATATTACATTTTTTTATGTTAGTACCGACATGGGGTAGAGTGAGATTTAACTGAAATTATGTTTTCTAATAAAAATATATTCTTAAACTATTTTCCTTTTAAATTAATTTTAATTAAAATGGATTTTATTTCCTGTTATGATTTTCATTTGTTCTTTGGTGAATTTTCTTGAGTTGAATCATGTTTTTCACTATTATTTACTCTAAATCCATGTTATAAACTGTTTATCTTGCATGTTATGAGTCAGTTCACTATTTATTTATGCTCTAAATTGATCTCTATAACATATTATAGTGGATTATCTCTATAACTGGGATGAACATCAACAAAAAGGTAAATGTATAAGAGAATACCAGCACAACTTTTTTATGTAGGTTCCTTAAGTTATAAATGTTGTAAATTCAAAAAAATTGGTTTCATATTATATGATATACCCTATTTTTTATCTTGTGATTATAATGTGATGCATACTATAGATTATGATATCCTCATATCATATATTGTAGTGACCTTGACCCAAGTAGCCTAGAGTCGATACATTATTTATTATATTGGCATAAGATATAAGGAATCACATCCTAAAGGTTCGAATAGTTTAGTAGTCATGGTAAACTTGATACATATTGGAGTCCCATATTATATTTGAATATAGAAGTTATAACACATTTTTTTAAAGAATAACTTCATCCCATCTATCATATCTATACGTATCAGTCATAATAAACCTCATGGAATTATAGGGAAAAGAAACAAAATATAGGATAGGTTAAATGATTAGTAAGGGTAATGTACAATAGAATATATCATGAATCAATAAGCATAATCAATTTCACAAGGTAAATAATTAAACACACATGTTATTCAATGAATATACTGATAAGGAAGTGCATCCCGATATAATATCAATATTGAAATTTCATGGATAATAATAAATATAGGTAGGTAAATAACTGACCACAAATTCCATTTATTCAATAACTTGACTATCATAATTAGATAAGGCATAATCAATATGATAAGGTAAATAACTGAAGACACTTTCCATTTAATCAGTAAACTAATAATTAAATGCATCAATATATATTATAATTGTGAAAATATCATTGATAATACTAATTGAAATCTTAATGAAGGAAATTCTTAATTATTGGATGCCATGATCTCACGCATCATGATACCTCTACCATCAATAACTTTCATAAGACGATTTAATCTATAGGTAAAACCCATTTAATTCTAGGTTAAATTGATTGTCTCATGATACTTACTAATGCATTAGAGGAATATATAATGTTGGGCCCCTCCCATTACTTTAATCCGAATGTTTTCCTCATATTTTGAATAATTTATTTAATTCACAACTAACGTGACTTATCATCAAATATCCATATTGTGTAAAGAATATATATTTATCAATATTTATCATAACAAATAAATCACTTTAAAAGTAAAAACTATATGTATAAATGAACATTATTTTAAATGATAAAAAATACATGATAAATAATATGGATATTTAAGGGAAATTTAACTTCTAGTGATCACATTAAATTGAATAATTCATGGGAAATTTATTGTCTACAAAAATGAATCAATGAAGTGAATGTGAGTACTTTCCTTGGCCAAAATGATCATAAACCATCCATATAAAGAATAAGGATATTATTAATACAATATAAACTCATTGGATTTAGAATAAGGGTTTTTTTCATTGATGAATAGAAATACCATAAAATTATATTTAAAAACATTCTTAAAGAAATTATCCTTTTCATTTTGAAAATAACTTTTCTAAAAACATAAAACATTTAAAAATATTTTTCCTTGAAAATCATTTTTAAAAACTAAGAATTTATAGAAATATAGGAAAAAAATTTCTTTTAAAAGTGTCCTTATAAAATTGAAATGGAAAATTCAATGGAATGGTGGTGGTTAAATCCATACATGTCGTACAAGATAATAATAACATTTCTTTTACATTGTAAAAAGTTTAGAAAGTGCCTTGTTCAGAAAATGATAAAAAGATTCATTTTTAATTTTTAGTAAAAGTCAAAGAGGAATTTTTTAAAAAAGAACTCCGTTTCTAAAAATTCTGTTAATAAATCATTATTCAGTGGTACAAAAATATTATAACATTTTTAGAAAACATCATTTTTTTAGAAAACATATTTCATACCGAAGATATAAATGAAGTTAGATTTTCTTAAAAATATTTTATCAATTATTTTAAGTGCCAAAGAGTGGAAAAATGGTAAAATTACATTGTAAATATCATGAAATAATTATCATATTTTTACATAAATTATAAATTTAAAACCATTCATGAATGTTCATTATGAAAAATGAAGTACGCTACAATCATGGAGACGGTAGACCATACGTACGCATGAGTAACATTTTCATTTTTTAATGATCATTAAGGAAAAAATGTAAATAACATTTTATCCATACATAATGATAAAAATATAATAAATACTATATTAACACTTTAAATATATTTATAAATATCATCCTTATGGTTTGGTGATAAGAGCCACATCGCTTCATAAAGGCTGTAGTCCACACGTACCAGAGCGATGTTATCGTCTTTATGTAAGTGAAAAGAAAATAATTAAAATGATATATATTATCTTTAAAAAATTATAAATATGTCATGAATATCATAATTATTTCAAGTATTTAACATATAATCAATAAATGTTTTCCATATCACCATAAATGTGAAGCATTAGTGAAAGACAAATTACATCGCTTTGCGAGGTGGTAGTCCATCGTACACACGACCGACGTTATCATATCTCTTACAAAATGGAAGGTAAAAATATATATATAATATAATGACTATATAGGTATAGATATTATATAAATATCAAATATATACATTATATCCTTCATCATACCCAACCTTAAAAAGTGGTAACATAAGAACAAATGACATCGGTCCGTGAGACGGTAGTCCGCCGTACACATGAATGTTGAATTTTTAACCCATTTTATGGAAATGGAGATAGTTATAGTTTTAAAACCTAATATAACAACATCCTAGAATATGGAAGATATTGGGTTTATTATATAATCATGGTTTAATAATAATTTACGTAGGTTGAGAAAGAAATAAAATAAAGATGCTCATTGATGAACATTACCTCTTCTTTGGGTATCCTCATTAGGTTTCCACTAAATCTTTCCTTGGTTGGATTTTTTTACCAAAATAAGGATTATATGATGAGGGGAAGGATTTTCGGAAGTGATTTGTGTAACACCCCGAGATTTAATGAAAATACTTTTTAAATTTCTTTTATGTCTTATGTTTTATGCTACACCAATATTATCATGTGCTATAGGCAACACTGTATTATCCTGCAGTATGCGCAACTCTATCCTTGGACCGTGTTACACTCAATTTCAAGATTTTTTTGTAAGAATTATTCAATGAAACATTAAGTATAGATTTTTTTTAATGTATAAGTGAAATAAGTTTTCATTATGTTATACGCAACCCCAAAGGGAGATTGCACTACACGCATCCCTGACTTGGCTTGCATTACATGCAATCACGACCTTCCTCGATAGCGTGTGTAGTACGCAATACCGGGTTTCAGTAAACAACGATATATTATTAAAATAATATATAAACTAGCCGTTATGAATAGTAATAACCACTTTTTGAAATTTTAAAAATTTTATCTTTCAAAATATACATCATTTTTGGATTCGCATTATCGAAATTATCCTAGAATGAATTTTTGGTATTTTTCTGAAAACATTAAATTTTTGATGAATAGTGAAAACACTGAGTTATTGGTTAAAAACCGACTTTTTATTTAAATATTTATTTATATTATTTAAATTTATTTTAGGAAAACATAGACATATAATATCTATATATGTTCAATGTAATTCAATGGAGTAATTTTATAATAATTTTAGATATATAAAACTTTTATTGAACTTTTCACCGTCTTTTACCCACCTCCTAGGAGAGTTTGAAAATTTGTATAAAACATACTTTTACTGATTCTGTGAGTGGAATTTAAAAAATTTTAGAGACATTGTTGAGGTCAGTATGAAAAATGTGGTTCAATGAGATTAAAATAATTTTTGGTGAATAGTATCTTTTTACTTTTTTTTACCACGACTAAAAGTAAATAGGGTGATTAAGGGTACAAATGATATTATTATTACCCTAACACATGTCCTAATTCTATTGGATAAGTGTATTTCGACCAAAAACAACCTTAGGAATAAAATACGACCATTTAGTTTCACATGGATTAGATTTGGACATTTAATATTTTTTTTATTTAAAGAAGAGTTAAAATAGTTAAAATCAATATTTAATAACTAAAACATTTTTAATATAGGGTTATACATAATATAAATTCGACTATAAATATTACGTAGAAAGCTAAAAATATTTTCTACATAATGGTATTTTATTTATCATTTTTAGACTTTAAATAATTTAATTTATTTATGACAAAACGATAATGCAGTAATTACCTTTTTAATGAAATATTAACATAATTGATGTTATAAATGCCCAAATAAATGCAATTTTCTTATTTTTATGAATTCCACTAATTTTCTAGGTTAATATTACATGTTATTATTGATTTAATTAACGTTTTTCAAAATAATCATGTTGTTTTTCTTTTCACAAAAAACAAGTACCAAAGAGTGTCAAAATTAACATAAAATAGTTTTTAAAAAAATATTATATTATTAATTGTTATTTTACGTCTAAAAATCAATGGTTCATCCAAATTAATTAGATAAGGATATTTATATATTAATAATGAACCACTTGGGGTTCGTTTGGCTTGTTATATTATGTTTATTAACCATATAGTGTAAGAAAACAAAAAGACACAGTAAAAGATAAATTATTTAACTTAGAGATCAATCTAAATGGTAAGGATAAAATAGTAACCTAAACATGTCTAAAACCTATTGGTTGAGAGGATTTAGACCCATACCCACCTTATAATCTAAATAAATCAATTTTGAGCTATTAAAAACCGAATATGACTTCATTATAAAATAATATTTTTTGTTTTTCCTAAGGTGCCCCTCTCCTCCCTTATAAAAGGGCACCTCCTCCCTCTCCTCCTCACAGCACATTGAGCATTCACACTCTGCCAAAACCTACCCATTTACATTCTAAACTTACCTAGTAACATTATGGAGGTTTTGGTCTTCTCAGAAGTCTAACTCTAGTCCCTTAAGTTGAATCTTAAAAGAGGTGTGTCAAAGAAGAGATAATCTCTTCTACCGATTCTTTCAAGATTCTTTCTTCTCCATATTCCTCTTCTTTAGTTTTTTAATTGTAAAGTAATACAATCAATATTACTAATATAATTATATGATATTATAAATATGAAAAAACCCCATTTCACCTTCTATCCATCCTATAGAAAATGAAATCACCGCGCGTGCGTACGTACGGAATACCGTCTCCATGCCGTGGTGTAATCTGTTTTTCCAACACCACCTTACATGGATGGTTATAATGGTGTAAAGAATAACTATATATAGTTATTATAAAATCATACCAATTATAATATATTATATTATCCACTCCAATTCAATTCAATAATTATGGGAATTATATAATCGCTCGTGCGTACGTACGGACTAACGTTTCCACGACTCGATGTGATTTATTCTTCATTATAATCATTCTGAAATGATTATAATGTATGTATAATAAATAATAATGGAATATATAACATAATAATGCTACTGGACTTATGTATATATATATATATGTCATCTACATACTTCCATTCATGTCAATAAGGAAAGGAAAACAATGTTCATGCGTACGTACGGCCTACCGTCTCCATGAATGGTGTGTTTCATTTCATTTCTTATCTATTATTCATATATAATGAATATATTTGATATATCAATAATGTTTTACATTATATAAGTAATTTAATCATGATATAAGTAATAATAATATCAAGAATAACAATTCCAATCGCATACGATAAATGAAACGATTTTACCCAAAACGCTACTTTAACATGGAATTTACAAAAGAACGGGTAATATAAAGTCATAAGTGAACCATATATGATATCATAACAATGAATATGATTCTTTAATAAGTCAATGACATTATTTAAATCATTATATAGGAGATTCAGATGCATATAAAGCATATCAGACATAAGGAAAGGGATAACTTTTCCAATCTCGTTTTTTATCCGAGATTGTTTATTCGTTAGTATTTTTTGGGTTATATTTATCATCCATGTACCTATTTTATATAAATGGTTTCATGTATTTTTAAAGTATTTTTTACCCATTTTTTTAATTTTACTACATGGTATGTATATAATCTTAGTTTTTTTTACCATACGAGGAACTTTTTGACTTTTCCAGAAAAAGTACAAGAATAATGTTTTTTAACTTATACGGCATGAAAGGATTTTTACGGTTTTATATAGCCTTATTTTCATGAAGCTTCCTCCAAAATATTTTACGAATATTTTCAAAAAAATCCATTTCTTTTAAAATTTCTGGACATTTTTTGAAAATAAAATGATTTTGAAGAAGAAATGATATTTTCCTGAAGAATTCATTTCAAGTGTTTTATCAAAACCATTTTCCATCTAAGATGACAATATTTCTTAAGTGTATGTTTCAAGTATAATGTCTCTATGATTTACATGGGTTTACTTTTCTAATTATGAAATTATATCCATTTCCTTTATATGCATTATGTTCATGATGGGATGATGTTTATGAAACCCATTTAATTTGTTGGGTTATTATGAATGATGGATGTTTATTTTGTGGCACAAGTAAGAATGATTTCATTATAAGATGGGTGGGACCAATATCTCCCTCAAATTACTTGGGTAAAGATTAATATCTCATTATATAGACATGGCTGGAATGGTAAGTTAATCCGATTCAGTATTACAGGACTGGAACAAAGAGTGAACTCGATTCAGAAAGAGAATTTGTCCACTAAGATGGTCTTGGAAGCAATGCCTTGTCTACAATGGAAATCATAACATGTTCTTAATGGATTCCACAGTTTCATGTTTTATTCCCATGCTATTTTATCATGATTGATGTTCCTTAATGATATATTCCTTACATAATTTCAAGATTTACGCCTTTTCTCATGATTTTGATGTTTAGATTTTATGTTCAAGTTTTTGCATTCAAATGTTTATAGATTGTTTTATGTCCTCTATGCTTACCTTACTGAGCATTTGAGCTCACCCTTTATATGATTTCTTTTCCCTAGGATTTAAAGAATGGTTTTAGTAAGAAAAAAAAAAGGATCTTTATGGGATATGTTGAAGATATTTCACCATGATTAGAAGATTATGTTCCGAGTTTCCAATGACAGTAAACTATTACAGTCCTTGTGTGTCTTTTTTTGTTATGTATTATGTATTCCACAGAATAAATGTAATGTCCATGTACATCAGGCTTTGGGACTCTATAGTTGGTATCATAGGAATGGTTTAGTTAACCTTGGGAAACTAGGATGCCAAAACATTAGTGAGATTCCTAGAGATATTTATAAGGTATGTCTAGGGATGTCCCTAAGGATAACTATAAGTGTTGGTTATAGTCCTAGAATTACGGTAATGATATTAGAATTAACCCTAAGATGTGAGATATTGAATGTACTCCACCTTAATTGTGTTTTTTTCCTATCATGATTTTTCCTCTCACACTATTCATTTTGGGTTTAAGACGATGGCCGAAACCCGAAGGAACCATGTTAATCAATGTAAATGGATGAAGCAATGATTGTCCTCCTGAACAAACCAATGTTACAGGAGATGGAGTGAGAACATTTATTGCTATACTTACACAAGCTATGAATCATTCGGGACTTCCAAATGACCAGAGAAGGGAACAATATTCTATTGAGTCCTTTATGAGGAAACGTCCACCTTATTTCATTTGGTCTTCTGATCCACTTATTGTTGAACAACAGATCCATACAATTGAAAAGATATTTTCCACACTTCGCTGTTCGAAACATGAAAAATTCATTCTGGCAGTTTACTATTTAGAAGGTGAAGCAGACCAATGGTGGACTCTAATTAAGAATACAAGGCCCCAAGGTGAAATTGAATCCATGGAATGGGATGAGTTCAAGAACTTATTTTTCAATAAGTACTTCAATCGTATTTTTCGAACAAAGATGGAAAAAGATTTCCTTGAGCTTAAGAAAAATGATGATGAATCTGTTGGTATAGACGAAGCGAATTTTACAAGGCTTGAAAGGTATGCATATGGCATTATCAACCAACCTGAAAGTAAATTTGATCAATTCTTCAGTGGCTTAAAACCACATCTTCGAAGGGAATTAGCTATAAGAGACTTCAGCAGCTATGATGAAATTGTGTGTTGTGCTATAAAGGTAGAAATAGAAGTTATTGTTACATATCCATCGCATGGTTTTGACAGAAACAAAAGATGTAGTTCAAGGAGAAATCTCATAATAATGGTGAAAAGAAGATAAATGATTCTTTATGCTCAAAGTGTGGAAAGAAGCATGGCGGAGATTGTCTTAAAGGGACTAGAAAATGTTTTATTTGTGGAAAATAAGGTCATCAAGCAACTGAGTGTCGAAGTAATAGAAGAAGGGTTTATAATGATGTGAATAAAGAAAATACTGTAGAGAACGCACCACCAACACTTCAATGCTTCAAGTGCATGGAAATGGGGCATTATGCTAATCAATTACCTAATCCAAGGGATAATGATGATCAACATCAGCAACCTCTTAAGGGAAAGGATAAAGGGAAGTCACATGCAATAACTATTTGTGATGTTGATAATGATAATGATGTTGTGTAATGATTAAGTGTTTATGTAATGGTATTTCGAAATAGTATCATGGAATCTCATTTATGGTATCGTGGAATTTTGTAATATCTATGTATTGGTTTTCAATAATTATATGGTACTGGTAACCATGAAAAGTGATTGAAATATGTTTGGAAAGAAGATGATATGTGTGTAATGAAGGAACAAAAAATAATATGTTTTCTTGTATTCATGAACTCATGATTGATATATGGACTAAGTGATATCATGGATTAAGTATATAGAAATTTTGGGATTTTAGTATGTGGAAAGAGTAACTTTTGACAACATTCATGTTTTCAATAAGTTTTAATGAGTATTCAATTTTCAAGAGAATATATAATTAAGGTATTCAGATGTCTGGAATGTGACCAACAAGATATATTTTATGATATATGGTGGTTAAATAATGGTATTCACATACTTGTTTGATGACATTTCTAGTAATCGTTCTCTTTATACTATAAGATTGATGTATTTTATATAAGCCTAAATATTGAAATAGATTATGTTGGACATAAGTTATTATTGTTTAAGGATAAAACTTATTTTGATATTATTGATGGGATGTTATAATAATGTAGTTTTAGAAAAAGGAAAACCTGCAGGACGGGCGACAACCCATCGCGTCGGACAAGGTTGCGGGAATCGAAACCACAACCGAAGTGCGACAATCCTTTATCGCCTACCACTGACCAACAGGAATTCCCTGGTTAGTAGAAACTAGTTTTATTTTATTAAGCATGATGATAGATGAAGTATAAGTCTATTTTGGAACCATATATGATTAATCTCACCATAGATGGACTTATGTATATAACTTTTTCTAACTTATATTTGAAAGAGATGGAATGACCTGTCATTCTATCGCATGATCTACTAACACTTTTCAAAAGACAAATTCAACATCATTTCTTTAAGAGATGAAGTGGAAATTGTTCAAGGCATGAGCAACGGTAAGATTGTACCAAAATCAGGTAAATATTTCTTTTAATTCAAATTTTCTTTCGCATTAGGGAAATGATCTTGAAAACCAAAAATGTTGTCTTTGTGCTCTTATATCTAATGAATCTAATGGTACCTTAGATAATCACAAATTTATGGCTTTGTGATTGTTGGATTTTTCATAGCCATATTCTCTACTAGTCTCCATCAGAACATGATAGTTAGATTTTTCTTCCATATCCATATTTTTATCTAAGTTCTCCTATGTGGAAACCAAGTGATGAGTTAATCTGGGTAACCATTACATATCTAACTTTCCTTAATAAAATGAAGTATTAGTATTCCTTTTTACAATGTGGGTTTCTATGAAAGAAACTTCCAAGTAGTAGACCATTTATAACCCTGACGAATTTCGATGGCGAAATTCATTTTAAGGGGGGTAGAATGTAACACCCCCAGATTTTATGAAAAAATTATATTAATTTCATTTATGTCTAATTTTTTACACTACACCAAGATTATCATGCACTATACACAACATTGTATTATCCTACAGTATGCACAACTCTGTCCTTGGATCGTGTTACTCTCAATTTCACGTTTGTTTTATAGGAATTATTCAATGCAACATTATGTATAGATATTGTTTAATGTATAAATGAAATAAGTTTTGATTATGTTATATGCAACCCAAAAGGGAGATTACACTACACACATCCCTGACTTGGATTTCATTACACACAATCACGACCTTCCTCGATAGCATGTGTAGTACTCAAAATCGGGTTTCACTAAAAAATAATATATTATTAAAATAACATATAAACTAGCTGTTAAGAATAGTAATAACCACGTTTTGAAATTTTAAAAATTTTATAAATTTTATCAATCAAAATAGGCTTCATTTTTAGATTTGGAATATACAAATTTTCCTAGGGTGATTTTTTGGTATTTTTCTGAAAACATTCAATTTTTGATGAATAGTGAAAATACTGAGTTATTAGTTAAAAACAGACATTTTATTTAAATAATTATTTATATTATTTAAATTTATTTTAGGTAAAAATAGATACATAATACCTATATATGTTCAATATAATTCAATGGAGTCATTTTATAATAATTTTAGATATCTAAAAATTTTATTGAACTTTTCATCGTCTTTTACCCACCTCCTAGGAGAGTTTGCAAATTTGCATAAAACATAATTTTACCGCTTCTGTGAGTGGAATTTTAAAAATCTGAGAGACACGATTGAGGTCAGTATGTAAAATGTGGTTCAATGAGATGAAAATAATTTTTGGTGAATAGTAACTTTTTACTTTTTTTACCACGATTAAAAGTAAATAGAGTAATTAAGGGTAGAAATGATATTACTATTACCCTAACACATATCTTAATTCTATTAGATAAGGGTAATTTGACCAAAAACATCCTTAGGAATAAAATATAACCATTTAGGTCAACTTGGATTAGATTAAGAGATTTAATATTTTTTATTTAAAGAAAAGTTAAAAAAAATTAAAATCAATGTTTAATAACTAAAATAAATTTAATATAGGGTTATACATAAGATAAATTCGAGGAAAAATATTTATTAGAAAGATAAAAATATTTCCTACATAATGGTATTTTATTTATAATTTTTAGACTTTAAATAATTTAATTTATTTATGACAAAACGATGATGCATCAATTACCTTTTTATGGAAATATTAACATAATTGATGTTATTAATGCCCAAATAAATGTAAGTTTATAATTTTTATGAATTCCACTAATTTTCTAGGTTAATATGACATGTTAATATTGATTTAATCAAATATTTTAGAAATAATCATGCTGTTATGATTTTCACAAAAAATCAAGTACCAAATAGTATCAAAATTGACATAAAATAGTTTTGAAAACAAATATTATATTATTAATTGTTATTTTTCTACTAAAAAATAAAGGATCGGCCAAATGACTTAGATTAGGATATATATATATATATATTAATAATTAACCACTTGGGTTTAATTTGGCTTGTTATAGTAAGTTTATTAACCATATAGTGTAAGAAAACAAAAAGACACGGTAAAAGATAAATTATATAACTTAGAGATAAATATAAATGATAAGGATAAAATAGTTACCTAAACTTGTCTAAAACCTATTGGTTGAGAGGATTTAGACCCATCCCCACCTTATCTTTGAAACAAATCAATTTGGTGCTATTAAAGGCCGAATATTACTTTCTAATAAAATAATATTTTTAGTTTTTCCTAAGGTGCCCCACTATTCCCTTATAAAAGGGCACCTCCTCCCTCTCCACCTCACACCACATTGAGAATTCAATCTCAGACAAACCCTACCCATTTCCCTTATCAAAATCCCTAGTAACATTCTTGAGGTTTTTATTTCTCAAAAGACCAACTCTAGCCCCTAAAGTGGAATCTTAAAAGTGGTGCGTCAAAGAAGAGGTAATCACTTCTACCGATTCTTTCAAGATTCTTTCTTATCCATCATCCTCTTCATTAGTTGTTTCATTTTAAAGTAATAAAATCAGTATTAATAATATACTTATATGATATTATAAATATTAAACAACCCCATTTCAACTTCTATAAATCCTACGGAAAACAAAATCACCGCGTGTGCGTATGTACGGAATACCGTCTCCACGCCGTGGTGTAATCTGTTTTTGCAACACCACCTTACATGGATGGGTATAATGGTGTAATGAATAACTATATATAGATATTATAAAATCATACTGATTATGAGATATTATATTATCCACTCCAATTCAATTCAATAATTATTGGAATGATATCATCGCTCGTGCATACGTACGGTCTACCATCTCCACGACTCGATGTGATTCATTCTCCATGATAACCATTCAAGAATGATTATAATGTATTTATAATAAATAATAGTGGTATATATAACATAATAATGCTACTGGAATTATTTATATATATATATTTCATCTACTTACTTCCATTCAAGTCAATAAGGAAAGGAAAACAGTGTTCATGTGTACGTACGGCCTACCGTCTCTATGAACAGTGTGATTTATTTCATTTATCTATCTATTATATATCATATATACTGAATATATATGATATATAAATCATGTTTCACATTATGGAAGTAATTAAATCATGATATAAGAAATTATAATATCAATAACAACAAGTCCAAATGCATACGATAAATGAAATGATTTTACCCAAAATGCTACATTAACATGGAATTTACAAAAGAACGGGTAATATAAAGTCATAAGTGAACCATTTATGATATCATAACAATGAATATGATTCTTTAATAATTCAAAGACATTATTTAAATCATTATAAAGGAGGTTCTGATACATAAAAAGCATATCAGACATAATGTAAGGGATAACTTTTCCAATCTCGTTTTTATCCGAAATTGTTTATTCGTAAGTATTTATTGGGGTTATATTTATCATCCATGTCTCTGTTTTCTATAAATGATTTCATGTATATTTAAATTCCTTTTTACTCATTTTTTTACTTTTACTATATGGTTTGTATGGAATCTTAATTTTGTTTACCATACGAGGTACTTTTTGAGTTTTCCGGAAAAAGTACGAGAAGAATGTTTTTTAATCTTATACGGCATGAAAGGATTTTTACGATTTTATAAAGCCTTATTTTCATGAAGATTCCTCCAAAAGATTTAATGAATATTTTCACCAAAATCCATTTCTATTATAATTGCATTACATTTTTTGAAAAGAAAATGATTTTGAAGAAGAAAGGATATTTTCCTCAAGAATTCATTTCAAGTGTTTTATCAAAAACATTTTCCATATAAGAAGACAACATGTCTTAAGTGTATGTTTCAAGTATAATGTCTCTATTATTTACATGGTTTCACTTTTCTTATTATGAAATGTTATCCATTTTATTTATATGGATTATGTGATGATGTTTATGAAACCCATTTTATTTGTTGGGTTATTATGAATGATGAATGTTTATTTTGTGGCACAAGTAAGAATGATTTCATTGTGAGATGGGTGGGACCTATATCTCCATCCAATGTATTGGGTAAAGATTAATATCTCATGAGATAGACATGGCTGGAACGATATGTTAATTTGGTTCAGTATTATAGGACTGGAACGAGGAGTGAACTCGATTTAGAAAGGGAACATTGTCCACTAAGATGGTCTAGGAAGCAATGCCTTGCTACTATGGAAATCATAACATGTGCTTAATGGATACCACAATTACATGTTTTATTCCCATGCTATTTTAACATGATTTATGTTCATTTATGATATATGTCTTATGTACATTCAAGATTTATGTCTTTTCTCATGATTTTGATGTTTAGATTTTATGTTTAGGTTTTTGCATTCAAATGTTTATAGATTGTTTTATGTTCTCTATGCTTACCCTTACTTAGAATTTGAGCTCACCCTTTATATGATTTCTTTTACCAAGGATTTAAGGAAATGTTTTAGGTATGAAAATAAAAAGGGGAAGATATTTATTCGAGATGTTGAAGATCCTTCACCATGATTAGAAGATTATGTTCCGAGTTTCCAAAGACACTAAACTATTACGGTCCATGTGTGTCTGTTTTTGTTATGTAATATGTATTCCTCAGAAGGAATTTAATATCGATGTATGTCAGGCTTTGGGTCTCTACAATTTGGGTAGGTATTTTCGAAAACAAAAATTTTTGAAGGTGTGTAGAAGAGAGGATTGTGTTTGGCCTTTTATAAGTTGGAGAGATGACACACTTTGTATTTTCTAAATGAATTGAGTGCTCCCATGTTTTTTATATGTCACAAGGTTATAAAATGTACCATTATATAACCTTATAGGCAGAATGATCAAAATATTTCCATCTAATTGTTTTTATACAAGTGTACAAGTCATTTTCATCCATTTATTTTTATTTTAATCCCACTGTAAACCCATTTTACCTTAACCAAAATAATTAATTTTTTTCCGTTCACTATTAATTTTGCTAAAAAATTAATTTGACATTATTATAATTTATAAATTATCTTGATTCCAAATATGGAATCAATTTTTTCAAATTAAATTCACAAAAGAGGTAAATTTTAATTTAAAATTAATCCCATAGACATGATGAGAAATTTATCGTAACGTCTTGGGGTGTTATATTTGTATGTTTCAAGTGGAACAGATGCATGTGATGGGTTGTTCCCAACATTAATTTTTTTTCATGATCAATGATTAATACAAGATTTTATATGACATTAAATTCTGTGATCAATGAAATTGAATCATGGAATACAAAAAGGTAATAAGATGTTGGAACCAAGTGTAGGATCATCAAACATTATTTATAATTATGTTATGAAATTAAAGAATTAGCTTGTGTGATTTTTTTGTTAATGGATCCTAAAATAGATATAAGTAATAAAATCAATGTGCTGTTGGATTTAAGGGAATATTACCTCTAGTGATGATCCACACATGTTCCAAAAATATCTGAACTTCACTGTTGGAATCTACAGGTGATAGCACGATAAATCCTATTACTTGAGTCATTCACATTTGATCGCCTTGAGAATCACTTATAATGTATTATAATTGATATCCATAGACTCGAGAAGGGAAGGTGGAGGAATATCTCTCTCCATTCCTAAGAGTGTTCTTGGAGAATAGAGCACTCTAGGGATTTGAGATGATTCTCCAGATTCGTTGTGCACAAAAAAATGAATTGTCTCTCTTGTTAAAATAATATATTTGGGTAATATACTCCTAGGGTTAGAAATAAATAATTGTAAAAGTTCAATTTAATATTTATTTAATCCTCATAGAAACTCATGTCTATATTATTATTATTATTATTATTATTATTATTATTATTATTATGACTTCTTGACATGTGGTAAACTAATGAATTAAAATTAAATATTATTTTTTCAAATAAAATTCAATTTATATTATTTCTCATTAGACTTATAAACCTGGTTGACATTCGTCCACAATATTTATCCGGTCTTGAATAATAACTATTTATTTATTAAATAAAATATCATTTCATTGTTCACTAATAAATAAATAAATATTATATTCTCTAAATAGTAAATAATTAATTAATTAATATTCTGCTCACATAATAATCTTGTGAATAACGGGGGACAAAATATTTGTGATAATTCAAACATGAATAATTATTAAACCATGTGTGGGGATAATTTTTATTCATATTTTTTAAAAATAAATAATAATATATTATTTAACTCAGATTCTGGATACACTTATTGTGTGACCCTCTTTGCCTCTTTCATTGTTGCATTATGCGAAGCTGCCTAAAGTCTAAGGATAGAATATAGTAACATACCAAGAAACCCAAGGAGAAAGAACTTAATACCTCAATGAAATAATACCTTATACAGATTATTACTATGTAATATAATCCCTTTATCATTATATTTCTAGTCAAGCGGGATGCGTGTTAGTTCCATCAACCTATGTGGTCGATGCATGTTTCTTAGACTTTAAAATAATCAAAATTTCCTATAGAACACCATGTGAATAGATTTATTTAGGCTATATCATTTCCAATGAAGGGATTGAGATATCAACTTCTATTAAAGAACAAAAGGTACAAATCCTTTATCACATTATTCATAAATGCAATACTACCCATGACACACCCAATCTATTATACCTCTCCACAAACATATGTCATTGTGGTTTTTGTCAATAAATCAAAGTAAGATACTTGAAATATTCATTAATAATAATCTTAAAGTCTAAGGATAAATACAAAAATATGAAAATATGAAGATCAAATGACACATGTAAATGTGGATTTCTTACTGGTGGGTCTCGTTATCATAATATTTTACTCTGGATATTACCAAGGGTATACACCCTAAGAAGATGACTATAAGTCCTATGAGTATCCATTCCTGATATCCAGTATCATTTGTTTCCCTCAAATTATTTCATCCGTCCATTGAAAATATATTTAAGAATACTACCATGAAACTTTGGGGTTCTCATCAATGTGGGGAACTAATATAACCTTTCAATGAGACAACTACTCTTAGGACATTATCATATACTATTTTACATAAAGGAAAAATCATGATGCGATAAGGATTTTATTAGTATTCAAAAAAATTAATATAGGTCCTCATAAAGTACAAAGAATTTGTTTCTTGGGAACCAACTCTAATAGAGTCTCACTTGCACTAGATCCAATTACAAACAACCTTCAGTCAACTATCTCTTGCATGATTGTCATTCTTCGGTAGATATATGCCTTTAGTGAAGGTGTACAACATGTTTTATTTTGTGGTAACTTTATTTACAACATATTCACCACTTTGATAAAAATTCTTCAAGAGGTGATACTTCTAGAGTATGTGCTTTATCCATTGGTGTGACCTTGGATCTTTTTCAAGAGCCACCACTATAATTTTATCACAATAAAATATGATAGGGTTTTTCTACTAGGAGCCACATCAATCTCCTAGAAAATTATCATTTCCAAAGTGATTCCTTGGATAAATTAGAAGATGCTAAATACTTTTACTCTATTATAAAATTAGTAAAAACTGGATACTTTAAACTCTTACAACTCATAGATCCTTCATTTAGATAAAAACATATTTTGACCCTGACTTCAGATCATTATAATCTATTTGAAAACTACCATTAGTATAACCCCGGATGGCTATCTCTTTATTTCTTCCAGACACTAGGAACATATCATTATTTCTTCTTAGATACTTGAGTAAAGCCTTAACAACAATCCAATGATTACACTAGTGCAGAAAATGGGTTTTCACATCATTTTTATTCTTTTTAACATTTCTTAATACATAATGTTATTACAGGAAATGTATTAAATATGTTTTTAATGTCATTTAATAAAACTGACATTTTAAATGAATTATTGGACCAGTTTTTTAATAATTTTATTTTCAACCCTCTTATCTGCAGTATAAAAGAATAGAAACAAGCATAAAAACAAGAATAAACAAAGAATTAACCAAGTATAAAACATGTAATAATAGAAATAAAAGAACATTAAAAACACATTTTCAATTAGTAATTTCAATATTATAATATATATAACAAATTAATTGAAATCCAATCAAAAATATAAAATTATTTTCCCTATCAATTTTGAAGTGTCTCATCTGCTATTCACTATAAGGATGAGTGTCATAAAAAATCTAAAAAATTATTATATTTAACATATATTCTGAAAAAACTAATGGGGAAAATTATATAAAGAAATATAACTTGCTAGAACATTATAACTATTATAGTTGAAATAATTTCATATATAAATTTTAATACATAATATCCACATTAGTTTACACCATCTTGTTTAAGAAAATTCTATTTAAAAACTTTTTTCAGTTCAAAATAACATTATTAAGTAATATATCCAAAAGTTACTAATTTTAAATAAATTTCGCCTTTTCTTTAACATATTTGATCTTAGTGCTCTTCTTTTTTTTGGTCTATCAAATGAAATTTCGTGCCATGTTTGAAAATAATATGAAAAAATAAAATTAAAAGTCATCACAGATAATCTATAATTAAAAAAATTCAAACTTACATGTCTAATACATTCTTACAATTTTATCGCACTTCAATATAAATAGAGCATTTCTAGAAAAGTGCATTCTCCCTTTGAAAGAAAACACCTAACATCAAATGAACACTAATATAAAATAAAGTTTAATGATTGTGGTTATTATGTTAAGATATATATATATATATATATATATAACACTTTGTGAGATATATGTTTCATTATCTTCAAGATAAAGAAACATTAAACCCTAAATAGTTGCATTATTTTGAAACACTTCAACAATATAAAATGTTATTTCTGATTCAGTAATTATCATTTCTATAGTTGAAATAAACTATGGGTCCATTAATCCATATACATCTATCTTTCCATGCACATATATTTTAAAAAGATATTTAATAAAAAAAAAATAAGTATAAATTTTCAATAAATTAAACATAAAGAACTATTTATGTTAAGAATTACATGGAAAAAAGTAGCATCATTCTAATTCCAAACTGATATGAAGTTACAAGATCCATGATATCATTTTCTTAATGTTACATAGTATTTTCATAACCACAAATACCTGCTTCAATTAGAATCTCATAAACATCCAAAAAAAAATTTGAATATGTTGACAATCTGTCAAGACTACTAGAATTTGTATCTCAATTCATAGAACATTTTATTTGTTGTTTTTTATATAATATTTCTTTTCCTTTAAATAAATCCCATAAAAATAAGTAAATATATTATCTTTAAAATGTAAGAAAAATTAATACAAAAATGAAATAAAAGATAAAATATACACATACCTCTACGATAATAGTTCGAAAAAGTCATGATGGGTAAACTAAAAAGTGGCCAATACTTTTTCCAAATGTACTGACCTAATATGTAAGTAATAGTAATCATATTGATCTATCTATTATATCATATGTAATGAACCAATGATTCTCTATCTCTATCTGTTGACGATGAATAGTATCTCTAATATAAAATATCATTCCATATGCAACAATATGGTGCTGTGGATCATGAACATATAACCTTCAATAATACGGAAGCTATGGATAAGGGGGTTTAGGAGTATGATAAGTATTAGTGGGGTCTCAAGATAGTGGTGTATTAGTGGGAGTTGTTGGATGATATGGAGTGGGATTAGCAGTATGACATTCTCTTGGCATGTCTGAAAACATCGACTGTACCAAAGCTATGATCCAATCCTCTATCATCACATGAATATCCAAAATTTCATCTTCCAAATATTTTATATTTTTTATAAACATCCTCTATTTAAGAATATTTAGTGCAAGGAATGGTTTTTTCCAATAAACCTACTGGGTATCCCTATACACGAACTAGGTGTGCAGGATTTCCCAATATTGTAGCTAAAATATCCTTTCTAACCCCATCTATAGAGGCCCCAAGTTTTCTCTACTACTCAAGAGAATCCTATATGGTATATTTGAAAAAATATTTAATGAATCACAATATATAAATAATTGATTTTACATAAATAAAAAAATAAATCAAACATCTTACAATCCTCTTAGCTGCAACCCTCAAATCTTTCGAAATATATTGTCATTTTTTCTCATCTAAGGCTTCTTCAATTCTCATGTCTACTATGGTGGGGGTGACGGCCAACCTCTACAGACCCTAAATACTCATCTCTCACATTTTTATATTTTTCTATTATCATTTTATCTTCCAATAACATATACCCTCCCTGAGATAATTTATGGGGGAATACGTTTCTATATTGGATCTCCTCAAGATATCTTCTCGATTAATGTAAATTAAGAATTAAGTATAAAGAAATCATTAATATGGTCATTAATATAATAAAAACATATAAAATATGACTTTTCACTTACTAAAAACACTTCTCATTATCTACTTTCAACAAAATGATTCAATGTATCATCATCTAATAATGCAAATATATCAAATGTATTTTGATGTTGTGTATGCACAAAAATTAAATGTGATGTGAGTGATCATTTAAAATCCCTCCATATCCTAGAATCCAATGATAAAAAATTTACCCATAACTCTTCTAGTATTAGATATATCATATGTCATATGATAATAAGGGGAAAAATATATATTACTATATGATTTTCAATATAACTAAAATAATACAAAACAATATTACCAAAATGGTCTCCCGCAAGTGAAATATTGTCACTTTTTCAACTATAAACAAATACTATGGACTCATCCAACTCACAAATCCTCCATTGAGAGAGAAAACATATCCTAACTATGACATTATATTATTCTAATAAATTTTAATGTAGAATATGTATAACCCCCGATGTCCATCTCCTCATCTCCTCTACAGACTAATAATATATCCTTAGTTCATCTCAAATACTTAAGGATATCCTTAACAGTAGTCCAATGTTATTCTACTAGATCCTTTTGATATCTTTCTACCATACTCAAAAAATATGAAACATCAAGTCAGGTACATAACATGGAATACATTATTGATCATATCATTGAATCATTTGAGATATTATTCATTCTCTCTTTCTCATATTGTGTTTGAGGACACATTTTCATAGCAAGATATATACCATGTGACAGTGGACCGAATCCCATCATGTAATGTTCGATACTAAATATCTTTATTTTCTGGTAAATATATGTACTTTGACATAGTCTAATAATCCTCTTGGATATATCATGAAGGATCTTGATCCCGAGAATATAGGTTCATTCACCATTGTTCTTTATAGAAAAACACTTGTTTAATGAGTCCTTAACAGACAATAAGACTGGTATGTCACTTCCAATAAGTAATATGTCATCAATATGTACAACTAGGATAATGACTTCATTCACACTCAACCTCTTTTAAACACATGGATATAATTCATTCATAATGAAATCCAATTATTTTATAGCTTCATTGAATCGAATGTTCCCTGACCTAGAAACTTTCTTCATTATATAAATAGATATATTCAACATTAAATTTTTTTGGAATCACCTGGAGTCATAAACCCTTTTGGTTGTGTCATGTAGACATCTTCTTCAAGGTTCCCATTATGTAAATATATTTTGACATCCATTGGAAAACTTTCATTGCCTTTGTAAACAAATATATAAAGTAGAAGTATGATGGACCTAAATGTAGTAATTGTAAAAATGTTTTCATTATAATTAATTCATTAATGTGGTTTAACCCTTAAGACACTATACATGCTTTATAGGTATTAAAATTATCTTCTATATACAATTTTCTCTTGAATACTCATTTACACCCTATGGGCTATACATCATCTATCACATTGACAAGAACCCAAACTTGGTTTTGATACATGGAATCTATTTCATAATTCACGGCTTCTTGACATTTTTTTTCTTATGATCTCTCTAATTCCTCCTTGTAGAAGAGTGGTTCATAATTTTTATTAAATAATGAGTTACTATATTTGGATACTAGAAAACCATATCTCTCAGGTTCACTTACCTCTCTTGTTCTCATATGCAATACTGATGTTTCATAAACTAGTTCTTCCATGAGTACCTCTAGAATCTGTTCCTATACCAAATCCTGTATATCTTGAGCATCAACTTCATAAAAGTTAATATTGAACCAAATATTATTTTTTAGGATCTTATCCCTCCCAAGAAGGATGTTTTTCCTAGTAATAATAAGTTTCTTGTATAAGGTTTTGTATAGGTAGTATCCCTTTATTTCCTTAGTACACACTATAAACATGGACTTTGTGCCCTTAAGTGATAGTTTGTTTCCTAAAAAGTCTTCAAAAAATACCTCACAACCCCATACATGTAAAGACATAAAAATAGGTTTCTTTACACTTCATAACATGAATTGAATCCAATTTTCCACTTTAGTTGGTACTTGGTTTTGTGTGTATTTCGCAGTTTGTAATGCATATCCCCAAATGGATAATGGAAGATCTGCATGACTCATCAACAACCATACCATGTCTAACAAGGTACGATTCCTAATTTTACTAGCACTATTCCACTGTGGTGTGTAAGGTGGAGTTAGTTAAGATAAAAAAACCATAGATATTTGATGAACTATTGGTTAATATATTCTCCTCCTTAATCCAATTGAATCTTTTTTGTCTTATTTCCAAGTTGATTATCAACTTCATTCTTGAATTCTTTGAATTTATTAAAGGATCTAAACATATAACTCATTAAGTAGATAAATCCATATCTAATAAAGTCATTAGTAAAATTTATGATGTATGAATATCCACCTCTATATTCTACTATAAATGGTCCACACATATCAATGTGTACCAATCTTAGAAGCTCTATGGACATTTCAACCTATACACTGAATGGCGGATTGGTCATTTCTCATTGTAAATAAGAATGAAATGTTTTAAGTGGTTTTATCTTAGAAGATTATAAACAACTATCTTAACAAAACTATTTCCATTTCTTCTCATTAACATGACCAATATGGTGATCCCATAGTTGGGTGTTATATGATTCATGTGAACATGATTCATTATCTATTTCCAATACTTTTTTTCATAGTTTAATACATAAAGACCATTATTTTAATGTTATATACCATAACATACGTTGTCTTTATAAAAGAAACAACTTTTGTTTCTTGAAACATGAAATAAATCCATCTACATATAAGACTGACATAGAAATTATGTTCATGGTAATTGTTGGTACATAATAAAACCCACTTAAAACCAATATCATTATTTTTTTAAATGAAAGTTGGTAGTCTCTAATGGTTAGAGCAACCAGCCTTACACCATTGGTGGATTGAAAATCCAACTCTCATCTATAAATTTTTAGAAATTTACTTGGTTCCTTCATTTAGATATAGATATAAGCACCAAAAGTTGTATCTAATACCCAATGTGTAGATATTGAATGTTTATACTTGATAATGAACGCACCTTTAGCTTCCACTTGCTTTTGGGTGTAGTTGTTCTTCCAGTGGACCTGATTTCCACAAGAAAAACATAATGCCTCCTTTACCTTTCCCTACCACTGGATCTTTCTCTTATTGTAAGGACATTACTTGGGAGATTTATACTTTCTATGAGCCTTGTCCCACTTAACCTCATACTTCCATTTATTATTCACCATAATGACAACTAGATTACCAAACCCCATTTCATTATCCAGTTTTATAATCAATGTAACAAGTTCCAAAAGAATCTTATCATTATTTCTGGTATTATAATTAAAAATTAAACTAGATAAGGTCTTGGGTAGTGAGAAAATTATGATTTCTAAGTGAATCTAATCTGATAATTTGATCCCTAAGATGTCTAAGTGTTTAATATAGAAAATATTATTGACGACATGAGGCCCAACTAGTGTGAAATATCTATGATTAGTTGTAAATAGATTATTGGAGATCTTTCATCTCTCTTGTATTGACTTCTCTTGATAGATATCTTGAAGGTGATACATTATTTTATACGCATATGGGTCAATATATAGCTTTAAAAGATCATTTTTATGGATGATAGCATAAAACAGTAAAAATTTTCAGTATCATTCAAATGTTTCTCATAAAGAGATAACTCTTCCTTATTATCCTCATTACCAAGAACATTTGGAATATGTTCTTTCATCACATACAATTTCCTTTCATGGTGTAATATAACGCATAAGAGCCTTTTCAATTCTTGTAAATTTTTGTCAGTGAGAAGATTATCCTTCTCAAATATTGAACATAGTGATGTTTTTTATGTAATTTTTATGTTGGATTCTTCAAATAATATTACCAATGTTTTATTAATTTATATGATAATATTTATACAAATAAATAAATATTATATTTATTAATCTCTTAATATTTTATCGAAACCCAGCAACACTTACCGTTGGATTCATAATATCCTATTTCTTAGACATTATCGGGTTAAGAATCCATATTATCCTTCTCTTCAACCCAAATTTGATTGGTTAATCAATTTTAAATTTTTTAGGTAGTCATTCCAAAGGAAAACTACATTAATTAAAAATTCCTTAATCTGTTGAGTGGAATCCCCAATCCTCAAATCCAAAACATGGATTTCCTCAATCCTCACCTCCTAGATACACCAAGTCTTGTTTTAGTAGTCAACACTTGATGTCAAATAAGTAAAATCAAATCAAAACATCAAATCATAATTAATTTATAATTGAAATCACCCCAACATTGGTTAGTCAATCACATTGAAATATGTTTTGATTTTTACTGATGTAGCAGAAGGCTATATAGACTTAATATATAATTGTGTTATTTTATCATTTATGTATATGTTCCCAATTATTATCTTTATTACATGCATGTTAATATTATGTGGATTTATTTAAGTGATTAAACATGTCTTATATAATATTTACACATAATCCAATATACTTTTGTTTTATCTTGCATTCTTGTTAATTCATTAAATCATGCGATCACAACAAAAAATACATACTGAAATAACCATGAAAATTGATAGAAATAAAATAATAAAGTGGCATGATCAAAAGATTTTACTAAGGGTTATTTTATCTAGTAGATGGTAAACTAATCATTACCCTAGGGGAAAACCACCTTGAACCATTTATGGTTTATGTTGCAACTTTCCACATGTCCACCTATGTATCTCTCATAGATTGGTTTTGCCTCATATCCAAACATGAACCACCTCCACTAAATTGGGAGCTCTAACCATTACATATGATTTTACTCACACACAGGTGAGGGGAAGGGGTTTACATAAGATAAACCATGGTCATTAAATCCTTTACATAATAAGAGGAGATAAGGCACAAAAAAATTAATTTAATAATAAATTGAAAGAAACCAATAACATACAAAGGTTTGGTCTAAACTCATTATCATCCACATGAAATTAATTACACAATTAATAAAATTAGAATTCAATTCTAATAATTCTTATTTAATATAAATAATTCTTTAATTAATTAATGATCTTCTTTAATTGATAAATTATTTTATCTTAATTCTCGTATGAATTTCCTTGAGATTGTCATCAATTATAATTTTAAACAAATTAAATAAAATTATTTAAAATTAACTATGTACATAAATGTACCTTGGATGCGATATGGTGAGTACCCATTTGAATAATGAAACATGTATTATACTCGTATACTGTTTACTCTTGTGAGATGTGGAAAACATGACTCAACACATACTTTCATGATTTGTCCTATCAACTTAATGATAACATGATTTTTCAATCACATGTTATGCTTCAAGGAATATTTATTAATAACTATGATATGAATCATTCATTATATACATATATGAACATTATGTAAAAATTAATTAAACATTTATATATATTAAAACCCATAAAATGGAATTTTTTATCAACTTATAGAATACACTATAGTACATGTTGATAAGGTTTGAATAATATAATAAATTAATTTCTAATTAGGTGTAATTTGGTAAAAGTACATGACATGTACATTGGAGCTACACGATTTGTATTTTTTGTCACCATATATCTATGGAACACACATAGGGACTCAATGTGTAAATGTTATATAGAATAATTAGAGTACCCAGTGTGTACATTGGCTACATAGTGTGTACATGGGTTACACAATGTGTGGTCTCAGAGTGACACAATGATGAGTTAGGTAGGAAACATAAGAACATACACAACCCATCTATGAAATAAAGGACTAAATTCTATGTAAAATAGTAAGACTGTGTGTAATCTAGCTGACCATGTGCTCGGATGTCCCAATCAACACCTGATGTAAAAATAAATGCATCGTGTGTAATAAATTCACACATCTTGAATTAATTCTAAATTAATTCATGGTTCATTAAACACTAGTACACGGTGTGTACCTTTGGGTTACACAGAGTGTTCTCTTTTGTTATCTAGCCTAATTTCTCTTCCCCACCAAATGATATTTTTAAATTTATTTAAATTATAAAATTAATAAATTTGATTATATTTGCCTCAAATGAAAAGGAAGAAGAAAATCTCTCAATTTGGGTTAAATAATGGTTAAAATTGAATTAAAAGTCCAAATAATTATGTGTAAATCAATCTATGATATATAAGTAATTTTAAATTATTATGCGACCTCTCTGATACACCTAGTAGGTTCTGAGCATAGCAGAAGTGTTAAATGGTTAATTCACAACATATATTTTTATCAAGATTGATGATTAATCCGATATTTTATATGATGTTGATCATCATGACGAACATAATTGTATCAAAGAATATATACATGTAATTGAATGTTGGAACCAAGCACAATATCATCACATGTTATTTATAATTAATGTATGAAATTAATGAATTACATTGTGTGAAATTCTTTCTTAATTGAGGGATTTGACAACAGATCTACATCCTACCATCACAGTGTTATAGGAATAAAGGGAACATTCTCTAATATAGTGATCCACAGATGTTCCACAAATCACCAAACATCGTTGTAGAAATCTCTAGGTTCTAGCATGATAGATCATATCACTTACATTGTTCACCTTAGATCACCTCGAGAATCACTTCCAAAGGTTTCACCTTGATCTCTGTAGACTTGATAATGGAAGGTGGAGGAAGATCACTATTCATTATTGGGAGCATTCTTGGAGAAGGAAACTATATTGGGATTCGAGAGGACTATCTAGAATCATTTTTCACAATAAAAAAATGAATTGGCTCTCATTGAGAAATAATATAATTGGGTTTATATACTTCTAGGGTCACAAAAAAATAATTTCATATGTTCTCTTGAATATTTATTTAATCCCTATAGGATTCCATGTCAATAATAATAATATTAATATTAATTCTCAACATGCGATAAACTCATGAATTAAAATCAAGATATTATTTATTTAAATAATACTCAATATATATATTGTTTCTCATATAACATATAAACTTGGTTCACAATCCACAAAATTATTTATTAGGCTAGAAAAATAACTATTTATTTATTTAATAAATATCAATGCATTATAATCCAAAAAATAAATAAATATTATATTCACTAAATAGTAAATATATATTCATTAAATATTATCCTCACATAATATTCTCTAAAATAATTGGTGATGAAATATATGTGATCAAGAAAACATGAATAATTAGTAAACAAGTTGTGGGAATAATATTTATTCATCTTTTTAAATAATAAATAATAACATATTATTTAATTTATATTCTAGATTCACTATATGTGTGACCCTCTAGGCCTCTTTCTCAGTAGAATTAGGAAAATCACCCTAAAGTCCAAGGTTAGCATCTAAAAGCATGCCAACACACCCATACCGAAATATGTTAATCTTGTAATGACATAATACCTCATACCGATGCATAATGTGTAATATAATTCCTTTTTAGGATATCTTTAATTAATAAGGTTGTAGATTGGTGCCACCTACCTATGCAGTCGATGTCCCTTTCTTTTACATTTTGAAAATTGAACTTTCTTATAGAAGCCATGGCTATAAATTTACTTAGGCTATATCATTTTCATTAAAGGGCCTAAGAAATCTACTTCTATTAAATAACATAAGGGAAAAAATCGATTCATAGATTATTCATTAATGCAATATTACTCGTGTCATACCCAAAATATCCTACCTCGCAGTAAACGTATGTCATCAGAGTTTTCATCAATACATAAAAGTAAATTACTCAAAATACTCATTAATAATAATCTTAAAGAATATGTATCAATACACATATCCAAATATAGGAACATCCAATGGCACAGATAAATGTTGATTTACTACTGGTGGGTATCATTCTCATAATAACATATACTAGATATTTCCAAGGGAATACACCATGAGATGGTGCCTTAAATCCTATGTTTATCCAACCCTAATAGCCCGTAACATTTGTGTTCCTAAAATTATTTCTTCTGGCCATAGAACATATATTTTAGAATACCTTCATTGTACTTCTATGTTTATCATAGTGAGGAACTATTATGAAATTTCTATGTGACTGCTACTCATAGGAAATTATCACAAATTATGTCACATATAAGGACAATCATTATTTGATAAATATTTTATTAATATTAAAAACAATGTATACATGTTATCAGAAAGTAATTAGATTTTGGTTCTAGGGAAATAACTCTCATAATATTACCTTTTATTCTTGGTGTTGTGTATCATACATTCTATCAAAAACAATGATCTTCTCTTAAAATATTCGGGTGTTACATTCTCCAAACCATAGATAAATTTCATCCTCATAATTTACACATGATATTGATAATCAAGTGTTTGATATTTGAAAATTATTTTGTTGAGTATGACACTTCGTAAAAGGGTTAACAAAACATCCTCCTAATAAGAGAGAAATGGAAGTATTAAGGTCTTATGGAATAACCCAAAACTAGGTTTTAACATAGGAGAACATCGGTGTCTAATGAATATATATACATGGAAGAAAAGATTAAATAGTTATATGGAGTGATAAATATCATTGATCATAATAAATTAAAAAATCAATGAAATGTTAAGGGCCTCAAAACCATAAATTTATGATGATATAAAAGGCCATCAAATTCATTAGATATGAATGTAATAGGATAACATTTTTGTTTTGAGATCATTTTCCTTAAGCTGAGTAATTATTTTACATTCTATGAATATAATAAAATATAATTACATGATATGTTTCTATTTCATAATAACAATTTCATCATTTGGTTTTTCTTCATCAATTTTTAATTATTCCCATTCTCCAAGAAATGAATATCCAAAAATGAATTTTTTATGTCTAATTCACTAAAATTCACTTCTAATAGATCATAAAATCTATAAATGTGTGAAAAGTCTTTCCATATATATTTAACTATTTTCATTGACAAATATAGTTAGCACAATTTATCCAATATAATAAATTAATCTACAAACATAAAAAGTAACACCATTAGTTCGTCCTTAATATTTACTCAACAAATAATTTAAAAACAATGAAATTTTAACTAGAAAATCATGTTGGTTAGTGTTAGGTGTTAAAACATTATCATCCATAAATAATGGGTTCAACTCCTAAATCATTTCCAGATGTGATGGGTTGTCACTTAGCATTAAGGTTGACCTTTTTCTAAGCTATATTAATATAATTCTGATAATCTTCCCTAAAAATATTTGGAATAGCTTGAAATAAAGGTAATTATCAAATAACTATTTTACTAAGGATATCAATATAACCAAAATACATAAATACTTTATCCATTTTATTTCCACATAGGTCTTTCCATATTATAGGGTTTATCCTTTAGAAGATGAAATTGACTTGGATAATTTCTAGGTTCTCCATATTTAAGACACCAAACTATAAATGGATCCTTATGATGATATTTATTTTATTTCATTATACTCTTCATTTTTCCTAAGGAATTCTTTAATTTATTACCTTCCTTTCGACACATAAATCATTTTATTTTTCCATTGAGTCACATTACTCGGGGTCTCCATCCACATTTCATATAAGGAAATCAAGCATTCCTTCCTCCACAGTCTCTTTTAATCAAGTTATTGGAAAAATTAAATAATCTCTTTCTGGTGAGTCTGTGAGTTTATTTCAGTAAATATTATTAATCATATTTTGGATGAAAAATTAGTAATAATCAAGAAATCATTCAATCATGTAATAATACCATTTGGCTGATCATAGTCACCACATTTTTCTTCATATTCAATGTTAACTTGATTCCTTCAGCTTCTATTCATGGATTAAAACCCAAAAAGTATATTGTGAGAAATAATAATCATAGTGGGAAACCAAATAATAATTTATATTATGTCTAAATTATGAAACTTTATTTTCAATATAAGACCCCTTTGGTTTGATCTAGGTCATTCATTATAATATTCATTAAAATATTTCATAATGGTTTGTAATGAAAATTTGATGTATGTTAAGGATATCCCCTAAGAGTGTCAAACAAAGTACATTGTAAGGCCTGTTACCATATATCAGGTAACACTCGAGTCAATATTAACACACCTTTTTTCAGAGTTATTAACCCTAGGTACATTTATTCCAAAACCACGTCAGCTTTTAGTATCTAGACATTGATGTATTTCAAGGAAACAACAAATAATCTCTACCTTACCAAAACATTAGGATGTTCCTATACTTATCCTCATGATTTATTATAGGGTTATGTTCCCTAATATATGTTTTCCTAAATATATATCCCAAGGTTTCTTAAAAACCTCATTTGATACCTAATGTAGTGACCCCAACCCCAGTATCCCGAAGCCGGTGTATACTTTATTAAATTATCATAGGATACAAGGAATTTCCTCTTAAATGAATGAATAGTTTAGTAGTCTTCATAAAATAAATACGTACTTGAGTCCCACATTATATTTTAATATAAAAATCACAACACATTTATTTCACGAAAAACATTATTCCCTTATGTGTATCCATTCATATCAATCATTTAAAACATCATGGAATCATAGGGAAAATAAAAAAAATAAGTGTGATCTCAAATACTCAGTAAGATATAAGTATAGAGGAAGATACCATGAATCAATAAGCATAATCAATATGGAAAGGTAAATAATTGTGCATGCATTCCATTTAATCAAAAAACATATAATAAAGCACATCAAGATATAATATCAATAATAAAATCTCATGTATAATAATAAATATGGAAAGGTAAAAAAATGAGCACACATTCCATTTAATCAATAACATGGCTATCATAATTAGATATGGCACAATCAATATAGAAAGGTAAATAATTGAAAAAACATGTTATTTAATCAATAAAATATGAATGAAATAAATCCAGAGATAATATCATTGTGAAAATCTCATGGATAATAATAATTTAAATCTTAAATAAGGAAATGCTTAATTATTGGATGCCTTGATCTGACACATCATGATACCACTACTATCAAGACCATTCCCAAGATAGTTTAATCTACAGGTTAAAACCCATTTAATGCTAGATTAACTTGATTGTATCATGAGATATATCTATGCATCAAGGGGTTATATAATTTCAGGCCTTAACCATCAAAACAAGTCAAAATTATTCCTCATATATCGAATAATTTCATTACTAATGTACCTGATCAAAAAATATTCATATTGATTAACTAATATAGATTTATCAATATTTCCCTAGATATATAAATAAATTTCAAATTAAGCACCATATGTAGAAATTATATATGGTTTAATAAATAAACATATCCATGATAAATGCTATTGTTATTTTGGGGAAATTTACTATCCAATGATCACATTAATGTGAATAATTCAAGGGAAAGCTAATGAGTAAAAAATGAATCAAGGAAGTGAATGTTAGTACTTTTATTTTTCGAAATTATCATAAACAATCCATAGAAAGAATAATGAAGATATCAAAAAAATACACTCATTAGAGAAATAATAAGGTGTTGTTTTCATTGATGAATAATAATACCATAAAATGATATTTAAAATATTCTTGAGGAAAATATATTTTTCATTATGAAAATAAATTTTTTTAAAACATAATACATTTTGAAAATAATTTACTTTGAAAATAAGTTTAAAAAACTAAGAGTTTATAAAATATTGGGATGCATTTTTTTTAAAAGAAAACTTATAAAATTACAAAGGAAAAATCAAGGAAATTATGGTAGCTAAATCCATACATTCCATACGAGATAAAAAGCACATTCCTTTTACAATATAAAAGGGTTATAAAGTCCTTTATTTATAAAATTATAAGAATATTCCTTTCACATTATCTATAAAATTTAAATATAAATTGTTTTGAAAAGTAAATAAAGATTCATTTGAAAATATTTCATAATTTTTTTTATGAAATCATTTTGAATAGTATAAAAGATTTGTGAAAAAAATTTTAGAAAACATGGATTTGGATGAAAATAGATTTCATACATAAGAGAGAAATGAAGTCATATTTTCTTGGAAACATTTTATCATTTAATATAAGTACCAAAGAGTGAAAAAATGGTACTATTACATTAAAAATATCATGAATAATCATAAGAGAAGAATATAAAGGTTTTATTAAACAATGATCAAATAATTTCTGTTAATTAAAATTTAAGAATAAATAATCTCGATTAGAATGATATTATGAAATAATACCTTAAAATGATCATAACATTGAAGAGAGAATCAATGAATCGATTGTGTGTAACAACTATAAATCCATATAAAACAAGTGTAAATACTACATAAGATAATAAAAAATAATTATACACATAATCATGGAATATCAAATATAATAAATAAGTAATATAACCAAATAAAAATAAATTATGTTATGAAATTAGTCACCAATTTGTTACAATTAATTCAAATCCACTTAGATGAAATAATTCAAATTGAATCTTAAAATACTCATATTTCCTCACATTACTCTTATAAAACAACGGACATTGAAAAGAAGGAATATGTATAAATAGTGGAATAACTAGCCATAAGGATTGAAAAGATAGTTATAGGTGGTATAATCTTCTTAATACCCATGATATATGAGTGAAACTCAATAATTTAATCATATCAAATATATTTTCATTTCTTTCCTTAATTTTTTTACTTAATGTTTTTTAGGGAGAATTGGTTTGTCATTACAATCAATTTAGATACATAAATTTTTTTTCGATTCAATTCATGCATTACCAACAAATAAACCATATATGAGGACATTTATCAATATGTAATAAACTAAAATCAATATTTTACAACTAAAATTCAAGTTAAACATTTAATATTATGTTTTATTGAATTTTTTAATGATATGACAATGTTTAAATATATAAAAAATAATGGTTTAAGGATGGTATATGATCATAAAAATCCTATCAAAATTCAACAAATAGATAGTTATTTTGGTGTATATAATAAAATTTCAATATCAAAACATATACCAATATTAATTACATATTATCCTCAATGTTTCTTGTAGTATTAGAAACTAAAAAATCACATATAATTTGGTTATTACATTTTAAAATTTATGAAAGATATAATATTACATCAACAACTAGTATCCCAAAAGTTGCATTTTTTATTATACATACAATTTCCCAAAAAATATTTTTTAACCATTTTTTTATTTATATTTTTCTTGTACAACCAAAATTCTTGACAATCCATGTATTCAAAAGTGGAAATATTGTTTTTAAAAAAATGAGTGGGCAGGATACATGGTGCCGAAATGTATACAAACACCAGGAAGATGTGGATTCCTACTATTTATTTAGATAATTTTCCCATCATTTTATTTACTTATTTTATTGGTTTATTGTATTATAATTTTTATCTACTACCTATTTAGTTAAATTTTATAGAGATCTTGATGTGGTGAATTCATCAATAATTGAATCCTCTCAAAGAATTTTGTACTCTATAAAGAGTACAAAATGATTTGAAAATAATCAATTCTTGACCAAGGCTTAGAAAAGTATAATCCTCACATAAATCTAACACACTATGTGCTCTAAATGACTTGAAGTGCATGTTTCTAGTTTAAATTGTCATTCTAGTTCAAAAAATGCACCACTCACTGAAAAACAAAAAAATGCACTTGGGTAGTCTAGATATATTAGGTAAATGATCCATATATCATATTTAATATGCATGAATCAATTTCACATCAATATTACACATAGTGTTCCTGATATGACTTAAAGTGTATGTTTTCTATTAGAAAAATGGAATTTTAGTTAAAAACAGGTATCACTCACAAAAAAAAAGATAAAACGCACTCATATTGTCTGAATATTTTAAGAAAATTAACCATAATTAATTTATGAAATCATATAATTGACCACGCATTATGTTTCAACATTTTGTACCTGATATAACTCATGTTGTGTGTTTCCAGTTTAAAATTGACAATTCATCTTAAAATATGCATCACAAAATCAAATATGAGAAAATATGGTTAGATTATATTGAAACCTTAGGAAAATGTTCCATAGGTCATTTTTGAAATGTAATAATGAGCCTCATATTAATTTGATACACTGTGTTACCTGTATGATTGAAGGTGCGTGTTTTGATTTAAAATCGACATTTTAATTCAAAACACATATTACATACTCCAAATAGATAAAATGTGCTCGTATTTTCTTGATAATTTATCGTAATGATATAGAAAACATTTTTGACATATAGGAATCAAACACACATTAATCTAACACATGGTATGCCCGATATGACTCAAAGTCCATGTTTTTAGTTTAAATGAATCATTTTAGTTCAAAATGAATGTCACTTATTGAAAACTAAGAAAATGAACTCGGATTATCTTGATAATTTATAAAAATGGTCTATACATCATTTTTGTTGTATGAAAATCATCTACACATAAATATAACACACTGTGTGACCTGTATGACTAAAAGTGCGTGTTAATATTTAAAATAAACGTTTTAAAACAAAACACACTTCACATACTCAAAATTGATAAAACATGCTCAGTTTGTCTTGATGATTTAGGTAAATTATCTATAAGTTATTTATGAAATGTAGAAATTATAAATATTCCAATCAGATACATGGTGTTACAGATATGACTCAAAGTGCATGTTTTTAGTTTAAAAGTATCATTTTTGTTCAAAACATGTGTCACTGATTTAAAACCACGAAATCACACTCATATTGTCTTGATAAATTATTATAAATATACCTGTGTCTTTTATTATGTATAGGAATAACCCACACGTCAATAGGATACACGGTGTGGTTGGTATTTAAAAAAATGTTTGTCTTTATTTAAAATCAACATTTTATTACAAAACACACTTCATATACTAAAAACTAAGAAAAATCACTTGGGTTGTATTGATACTTTATAAAATTACCTGTATATCATTTTTCACATGAAGGAATCAGGAACACATCAATTTGACACATACTGTGACTATTATGACTCAAAGTGCATGTTTTTCATTTAAAATTGGCATTTTAGTTCAAAAACATGTGACCTAATCAAAATTGGGAAAACTAACTTGGATTATCTTTATATATTGTAAAAAATGATCCATAATTCATTTGTGACATGTATGAATCGGCTTCATCTCAATCTAATACATGTTGTTACAAATATGAATCGAATTGCATGTTTTTAGTTCAAAAAAATAAATTTTAGTTAAAAAGTGAATCACTCAGTAAAAACCAATAAAACACATTTAGATTATTTTGATACAATTTTAAAAAAATCCATAAATCATTTTTTATCTTTATTTGTCACTTGCAGATCAATCTGATATATGGCGTGACCTTCATGACTCAAAGTGTGTGTTTTAAGTATACAATTATATTTTTGTTAAACAAGTGTCACTCACTGAAAAACAAGAAAAAACACTATGATCAAATTAATGTTTTAGGAAAATTATCCAAGAGTCATTTGAAATAATTAAAAACTATTCATACATCAATATAATACATATTGTGACCAGTATGGCTCAAAGTGCGTGTTTTCTTCTTAAAAATGATATTCTAATTAAAAATGAGTTTTGCACAGTAAAAAACCATAAAAACACACATGGATTATCAATATATTTTAGGAAAATGACTCATAATTAATTTTTATGTGTTTGAATCAACCGTACATCAATCAAACACAAAATATGGCCAGTATAACTCAAAGTGCATGTTTTTATTCAGAATTGACATTTTAGTTAAAAATATGTGTGCTGAACTCAAAAATGAGAAAAACATTCATATTTCTTTATACTTTATGATATTAATTTATAAATAATTTGTGATATGTAGGAATCAACCTCACCTTAATCTGAAACATAGTGTGACTAGTATGACTTGAAGTGTTTGTTTTCAATTTAAAAGTGAAATTTTAGTTAAAACATGTTTCCCTCCCTAAAGATGATCAAATCTGTTATTATTGTTTTAATATTTTAGGAAAATGATCCATAATTCATTTTTAACGATTATCGATTAGTCTCACATGAATATAATACAATTTGTAACCAATATGAATCAATTTATGTGCTTCCAGTTTAATATAATATTTTAGTTAAAAATGTGTCACTCCCTGAAAACAGTTAAAGAACACTTAGTTTGTTATGATATTTTAGAAAAATGATATATAAATCAATTTTGACATCTCGTAATTAGTCTCACAATAATATGATATATGATATCACTTATATGACTCAATGTGTGTGTTTTTAGTTTAAAAATTACATTTTAGTTAAAAACATGCATAACTCACTAAAAACTAATAAAATAAACTCAGATGGAATTAACACTTTTATAAAATTACATATAGGTCATTTTTTATGTATAAAAATCAACTCTGCATCAATTTGACACACAATGAGCCTTGTATGTCTCAAAGTGTGTGTTTTTATTTAAAATTGATATTTTATTTCAAAAGACATGGGACATTCTCAAAACCAATAAAACACATTATTATTTTGTTAATAATTTATAACAACAATTCATAATTCATTCTTGATGTGTGAAAATATTGTGTATATCAATATGATACATGATGTGACCAACATGAATCGAAATGTCTCTTTCTAGTTTAAAAGTTATATTTTAGTTAAGAACATATGCCACTCCCTAAAAACCAAGAAAACACACTATTATAGTATTGATACATTATCAAAGCTATCCATAAATAATTTATGACATATAGTAATCATTCAAACAACAATCTGATACACGGTGTGACTGATATGACTCAATGTCTGTGTTTTATGTTTAAAAATAACATTTTAGTTAAAAAGATGCCACTCATTGAAACCAAGTAAAACAATTATATTATATTTATATTTTTGAAAAACAATTAATAAATCATTTTTGATATGTAGAAATCAATAACATTAAAATTTGATATATGATGTGACCCGTATGACTCAACCTGTGTATTTTTAGTTTAAAAATGAAATTTTAGTTAAAAACAAGTTCTTTTCATTGATAACCAAGAAAACACACTTGGATTGTCATAATAATTTATAAAAATATTCCTTATGTCATTTTTTTGTTTAGAAATCAATCGTACATCAATCGGACACACGGTATGGCTGGTATCACTCAAAATATGAATTTTTCTTTAAAATTGTAATTTCAGTTCAAAAGATGCACGACATACTCAAAAGTGAGAAAAAAAGATTTAGATTATTTTGATGCTTTAAGAGAATGATCCAAAAGTAATTTGTGACATATAGGAATCGGTTTCACCATAATCTCAAAAACGGTGTGGCTAATATAACTCAAAATGTGTGTTTTTAGTTTAAAGATGATATTTTAGTTAAGAACATGTTTCACTCAATGAAAACCAATTAAAATAAATAATATGGTCTTGATACTTTAGCAAAACATTACATGAGTCATTTGTGATGTGTGAGAATCTATCACATGTCAATCTGATATATAGTGTGACCAGTATGATTCAAAGTGAATGTTTTCAATTTAAAAATTACATTTTAGTTAAAAGTGTGTATCATTTAGTAAAATCCAAGAAAACATCTCCAAATTGACTTCATATTTCAGGAAAACGATCCAAAAATCATTTTTGACATGTACAAATTTGTTTCACATTAATCTGACACATGATCTGTCTGGTATGAATCAAAGTACTTTTTTTATAATGGACATTTTTGTTCAAAACCCATGTCACATATTCAAAACCATGCACATGCACTCAGATTGCCTTGATAATTCTGGACAATGACCCATTAATCATTTGTTATGTTTAGAAATTAACCACACGTTAATCTAACACACAGTATAAGGCCGCAGCCTTAAACCAAACTTAATCTTGAATTAAATTGAATAATTCACATTGAGGATCTTTTCAGGTTTAGATTTTTAGAGAATTAGGACATAACTATTACATCCCAAAATATTACAAAGTAGATACATCTACTCAGTTTCCATTTTTCACAATATAAGAACTCTTGAACAAAAGAGTCATGTCTAGTTCCATGTTTAGACAGCATGACACTTCCTTAATCCCATCCTTGACCCTATTCCACTTTATGTCCTATGAATAACATTTCAAAAACTAGGGATGAGTACAAAAATCTCAGTAAAGGTTATAACAATAAAGAATGAAAACATTTGTCCATATATACATAAGAATCAATGAAATCATACTTTACACATAAAACATAAGCACTTCAACATACCTCATGAATTCATAAGATTAATGAATAACTCATAGAAATCATAAGACATAAAGGTAACTTGAGGAATCCATAACATTCTTACGTAGGGAGTAACCCTCTTGGTTACATTTGTAATACCCATCATGGTATATTCCCTTAAATCTCTCTGGAGAAACCTTAACGTTTAACTCCTTCACATTACCCAATGCATTAGAGAGATATATCGGGCTCACCCACCCTTAGTTTATCACGGAACCACCCATATTCATAAAAAAATCCCAAGAACCATAACATAATCATAGCACATAACTTAAGCACAATGAAAGGATAGCATTCCCACATTGTAATAACAATATAACATTTTAAGATATTGAAATAATAAATCCATTCTAAAAACCATTTTAAAAACTAGTTAAAACATTTAATAAATATATTTTTGAATCAAAGTGTCCCATACCACTTTAAGGATTTTAACATTTTAAACCATTAATATCTATATAAATAAATCCTTAAAACCATTTTGAAAACATGGATATTAATGAGAAATATTTATAAGAATAAATCATTAAAACATTTAAAACGAAACTTTAGTTAAAGGGTTTTTAACAAAATGAGAGACACTTGAATACAAATAATTGAGGAATAACATTTAATCATAACTTTATAATATCATGATAATAAATGTAATTCATGATATAATATTCCAAAGGATAGTATATACACCATATAAGAGTGAATTGGTGAATAAAAACAATGAAGTCTAAATATAAATGTAAAATGAGACGAAATCCCTTATAAAGAAGGTATCCTTAAATTAAGGATTAATCAATCTCATAATTATGTGTGACAAATATAAATACACCCAATATAAGTGGATAATATGGGTAAAACAATAAAAGGTAATTCACACATATTTATAGGATGACATATTCAATAACTACATGTTGAAACCAAAGAAATCAAAATTGGGTTAAGAAGTTCCCTTGGTAAAATTCGACAGCATAATGACATCACATTAAAACTCATAAAATTAGTTGATGAGAGAGAAAATGATATCTCATAACATGGACATAAAATTTACATCAATAATGATATATAAGAACATATCCCAACATAAAATATGTAAATTAAAAGACATAACAAAAAAAGTCTTTTAAAAAGAGGAGGGTGAAAGGTTCCCTTACCGATTTGGATAACATTCAAAATGTACACCCCATGAAAGAAAACTCATACAAAGAAGATGTAACTACCCTTAAATGAGAGTATATTACACAAATATTATAATAATTGTCAGTACACACACCACACAAAAGGATGTAGTGGAATATGTAGCATGAATCTCACAGGAACAAAAGTGAGATGAAAATCCCCTTATGAAAATTTGTCAACCTAACGACGCCACTTAAAACTTCCAAAAATGGATTGATGACATAAAATAGGGTATATAATCATATGAACATAAAAGTAAAGTATTATGGATATAGATATCATATCCCAACATAAGAACAAGGAACTAAAAATACATGACATGAAAATAGAACTTTGAAAATGAGAAGAGTGAATAAATCCTTTACAAAAATTCGGCAGCCTAACGGTGCCGCTGAAACATTCTTAAAATGAATTTATGAGAGAAAGAGAGGTTATCTCATCATATTAACATAAATAAGACCGTATTATGAATATAAAATAACATCCTCCAACATAAGAACATGGAGCATAAAAGAAATGACATAAAAGAGAGTACTTGAAAACAAAGAGATACGTAGGATCACTTACCTTGTGTCCGAATTGACTTGATCATTCTTTAATCTCATGAATAATAAACATGAGTTAGTTTCTACTTGCTTAAGAATTTTTCTCAAGTTCATTATTCCTTTTATATCTCTTATTACTATGTTATGAACACTATGTAATTATTAAAGTTAATAACGTTCGTTTTGTCGATATTTGGTTCTTAAGTCCAAAATGGACTTCTTACACTTACATGTTGTTTGTATTGTCAAATATCCATTATCTGAAGAATGATATTCATGATTTAGATATCATCTATATCCAGTATATACACAAATTTATAATATTACATAATCATTTAGAGGTAACAAATGAAATTCACCGTTCATGGAAACGGTAAGCCGTACGTACGCATGAACGCTACTTCCATTTCATTGTCAAATTAATGGAATTAAAATAATTGAGATATATATATTATAATTCCAGAATGATATTAATAATTTTTATGTAATATATATATTATAAATCCATTATACATATGTACATATAATAGTACATAACATTTGGACATGAGAAATGAAATGCACCGTTCATTGAGACGGTAATCCGTACATACGCATGAATGCTACTTTCGTTTCTATTTCATACTTTAATGGAATTAAAACATAATGGTTCATAGGTATATTATAATTACATTATAATATCATATATAAAATCACAAACTCCATCCTTTATACGTCCCACATATGGCATTAACGAATTAAATCACTTTGACAGGGCGGTAGTCCGCACTTCCTAAAATGAAGATATCGCGTTTTCCCATAATGGAATCCATAAAGATTTGGCATAAATAAAAAATACAGAAGCATAAGGAAAACATAAACTCAATATATATCATATATAAATACAGTGACATCATAATGGCCACCATGAAAGGTGTTAGAAGAATATTGAACAATCATCGTTTCGTGAGGCAGAAATACGCCATCCACGGAAACGGTATGTTCATTAACCATTAGATGTAGGTGTGTGTAAGTGTAGCTCAAATACATCTCAAAACTACATCCTAGTATATAGGTGATACTGCTGTTGTTACAAAATAATTGAATAAAAAGATTTTAGGGGGTTGGACAAGCAAAATAAAACAAATGAACATTAGAGAAAGAAATACCTTTAAAAGAGTAACTCTTTTTGATTTGAGCCAAAAGGCTTCCTTGGAAATGATTATGACCAAAGTGAGGCTTCTAGTATGAGTATAGGGATATGGATAGAGTATTTGGGAAGAGTTTGTCCAAGCCAAAGGCTTGAGATGTCTGGGAAAGGTGGTAGAGGTGGGGTCTCATTTATAAGAGGAGAGGAGGGGCTCTTTTGGAAATCATGAATGTTATATTATTATGAAATGCCTTTTAGGATTTCTGAGGTCCCACAAAGATATATTTTGAAGATAAGGTTATAAGGGTTCTAAATATACTCATAAATTAGTTTTTGGGAAGTTTTATGTCTTAGATTTTACATTATCTTTTCATTTTATTTAAACCATTCATTTATGAGGTAATCATTGCATCATCATGATGTCATAAATAAATTAATTTATTTAATGTCTAAAATAATAAAAAAAAGTACCTTGACATATGAAATCTTTTTATCTTTCTAATGAATATTTATAGTCAAAAATATGACTTGTATAACCCCATGTAAAAATTGTTTTGGTAAAACAATACATGTTTGTGTCATTTTTACTTTTACATTAAAAAAAGGCATTAATGTCATTATCCCATCCAAGTGGCTCCATGGGGTCCCCCAAATTGACCCATGGGTTGTACTGGTCGTAAATGACACATAAAATATGGGTAGGACAAGTTTCATGGTTTTCTCATATTATAATAACATCATTTTCACCTTAAATTACACTAATTACCTCTAATCGCGGTTAATGAAAAAAAGTTACTATTCACCAAAAATTATGTTCTTCCCATTGAACCAAATTTTACAAACTAATGACAACCATGTATGTCGGATTTTCAAAATTCAAAACACATAATTTTTACACTTTCATTTAAATGAAAATCAGTTTTCTTGACTACCACTTAGTGGTTTCACTATTCATCAAAAATTGAACTTTTTCAGAAAAATACCAAAACTTCACCCTAAACTATATTTGATATTCCAAATTCAAAATGATGTATATTTTACCTAATTAAAATAATATTAGTAGAAAATAATTAATTTAACAATTAACTCTCGTTGTCAAAACATATAGCGTGTTTTTAAGAAACAATTTATATCCAAAGATTGGCATTTGTTTATGTCCAATTTCAAGGTGAAATTAATTGCAAAGTCAACCATTGGATTAAATGGTAAAAGTATATTACAATTTCACTTTAAAACCAATTCAAAATATAATATAATCTTATAAATAAATTATATTAAAATGAGGTTTTGAATTCAAATACAGCATTTTCACTATTCATTAAAAAAATAAACTTTATTGGAAAAATAACAAAAAAATACACAAAGTAAATTTTGATGTCCCAAATCTAAAGAAGGATTTTATTTGGTCCAATAAAATGTATAAGAGTGACCAACACTATTTATAAAGAGGGTTCCCCATCAAAAGGTGATAAATCGACATTTTAGTGAATATTAAAGTATTTATGCTTAAAATTGAATTCTTTTATTATTTTATGTCTTTATATTTAATTGGATAAATATAAAAACATTTAACAAACATATATAATCATTTTTTTTTTATATCTATTCATTCCCGTGAATACAATAGCTATGTGTGAACTACCATTTCAAATAATATTATTATATTATTGGTGTGCATTCTAAGATTTCAAAAACTCATTGTTGCGTATTGGGTACGCCATCGAACATAGCATCCCTTTTAAGGTAATATTAATATTTTATTCACAAATATTAATAAAAAGAAAATGTAATATTCATTATTTACCTGGGATGTTACACACAGTGTGTCCTGTAAAACATGAAATGTATGTTTTCATTTTAAAAGTGACATTTTATTAATGTACTATATAATATTTGGGTGTAATTTATTTTTTTTATAGAGTTACTCACATAATATTTTTTTATATAGGTACACTCTTTTGTTCGAGCTAGAGTGGTCTGTTCGACACTCTTTAGCATGGTCGAGCTCTTTTGAGAGGGGTCTGGGGTTGGGGATGAGGTCGGTATATATCAATGCATTAATTTTTTGTAAGCATTGTACAATGTTTCATTGTTGTATCATGATATAAATTTAATTGAAATTAAATTCGATATTTTTTTATATATTGTGGAGTAATTTCACCATCATGGAGCTATATTTTGGCTTTTATTAGCAGTAGAAATTACACTAATAAAATATCCCTTTATGAGTGCTAAAATAGTGCCGACAAAGGTTTCACTTTATCAGTGCTAATGAAGGCCACATTTATCAATGATTTTTTAGAACTGATAAAAGTAGTTGGCTTTTAAAGGCACTTATGACATAAGTTTTTTTAGGGCTGAAAAATTTCATATCTACATTTTGTTGTAGTTCTTTTCGTAAGCCTTGATTTGACATATCATGAAGTATAAATATACACCTGTATCAAAAGTTATGATCATTTTATAATGCTGAAGATTTATTTTTATATTTTCATAGAACATTAGTAACATAAAAATATTTTGGTCATGATTTTCGCACACACACTTAATAATTAATTAAAAATAGAAATAATAAATGATATATTTTTATATATATTAAATAATTATAATTAATAAGAAATTATTATTTTTAAATAGTAAATAAAAAACAATTATTAACTTTTAATAAATTTTTATCATTAATTTGAGTAGTAATTTATAAAAAACACTACTAATTATAGAATTTTTTCAAAAAATTCCATTAAAATTAAATAAATAAATTTTTAAAATAATGTTTCACGTATAGCAGTGGTTTCCAATGAACCATTTCTAAAAAATTAGGAACAAAATATTTAGCGGATCTTTTTAAAACTGCCACTAAATGTTTGTTTTAGTGTAGTGGGTGCTTGTCTATAAATAGATGTAGTTGGGTCACATAAACTGGACATGAAATTTTCATGTTTAATATTCTATTAAGCTTGTGGGATGGAGTGATTTTTATTTTTCAAAATCTTGTTCCACTTCCACTACAATTTTTTTTTCCTGTGGAGATTGGATTGATCTAGATCTTGGTAGGATGACACTATATATAATTTCATTTCACAATACATAAATAAGTAATCAAAACAACTACACTGAAATTATAAAACTAATAAAAATTTAACCTACACCCAAAAATGTTGATTTGTTATCAAATGTTAAAGTTATAAAATGGTTCAATAATTTGACACTTGTTTTGGTCGAGGTGGAACATCAATTCATATTCATATTTATATTTTTTATTTTAAAATTTAAATTTTAATAACGTATTTTAAAAAAACTAGCCTAGTTTTTGTTTGACAAACCCAGTAATAAATTAATTTCATGACATCAATCCGATAAAAAGTCTGGGAACTTGCATATCATCTCGTTCATTTATGATTTTCTACAGACTGAAGCTTCTAAAAAAGAGGCCGGTCTAAATGAGTTTTTCATTTGGTCTGATCTACAAAATCTATAATCCAAGTGGATCAGGAAACAAACCTTAGTGACCAGATGAAGGTCCAGAAAATGTATTTTCTTTATTAAAAATACATGTTTGCATGATAGTCTATGGATCTTCAAGAATATAGATCTAGACTACAATTTTACGATTTATGTAAAATTCAGATTGAATGGACTGGTCCCCAAAAGATATGACCGTGTAGACTAATGCCCGACCTGCCATAGCAAAACAATATGTTTAACATGCCCCTGTTTATAGGAGCTCAGCCTGAACTAGACTATTTGAACCATCAATTTATCTCAATCCAAAATATATATATATATATATATCTTTAGCATAAAAACACTCATTTTGTGAGAGTCACGATGATAGTTATAATTTCATAGTTAACCATTAATTTCCTCCCTGATAGCCTATTCGTCAGCCCCCAGCCATAGTCCTAGTTTTAAGGAAATATCCATAGAGTTTTTGGGTATGATATATCATTAATTTCATTTAGGCTTTCAATCTCTACATATATATATATTTTTAGTCCCCTATCTATTAGAAACATGATCATTACTTATTCAACTATGAAGAATATTTCAAATTCATTCATTTAATTCTTTTCGTAAACATATTCTGTATTTTTTCATTTGTTTTTCACTTTGATTTGTTATTCATGTTTATGCCCCTGGTTTATAGTTTTTCCAACCTATGATGATCCATTATTCTTAAATCCCTTGGTTTCCAATGCTAAAAATCCATTGATTAAATCAAACAAACCATACATAATTTTATTCTTGATTTGAAATACCATTCCCAGTTTATTTTCATCCAGAGATTATTCTTATCCCCATTGTTTTTTGACCTTTTAGTATGTTGTGATTAATTCTGACTTGATCATCTTATGTCATGAGTGTATATATTGAATGCTTCTACTATCAGGCATATGTTTTTTAGTTAGTGTTTTCTATGATATGTGTGCTTTTAAGCCGGGTTATCATCCCATTTTTGTGCTGAAATGCTATGCCAAATGAATAATTCACCTAAACATTATTCTATAGAACCAATATTTTTATTCAAATGGTCTTCTTCTTTTTGGATTTAATCCTTATCATATGAAATCTAAAGATTCTTATCTTTTTTTTAAATGAAACTAATTTTATACTGTTTGTATTTTCTTTAAATAAATGGTGTCGAGCTCTTTTATTGGATGTCATAATGCATGATCTAATTAAATTATAAAATTATGGTGTGAAAGTTCCTTCTATGTGTTATTAATGATTTTCTTTTTGGACTTGTTTTAATATGTTTTTGAGGAATCATAGTGAAAGGTGGACAATCAGTTAAAGTCATGTTGGAGGCTGATAAGCTCCTTTATCTCACTCATGTATAATTAATTTTCATCTTTTCTGGGATTTAATGAAACCACTGTATATGCTTTATTTTCATCATATGTTATTATTTTTCCCTGGTCAAGATACTATTAGTGATTCTAGGGTTGAAATAGGAAATGAAGAAGTCACCAATTTATTGAATATTTTCAATGAAAAACTTGTTCTTGGAAGTCTTTCCAATGATGACAGTTGTCTAGATATTGATATGGTGATTAAGAAGGATTTCGAGCTATCCCTTGAATGGATGAATAAAAGTTCTTTATTTATGGGATAAAAAGTATTGCAACTTAAGAATATCATCATAATAGCTTTATTTAGCTTTCCTCTACATGTCATGTCTTACCTATGTTTAATTCAACATAGTTTAATCCATATCCAGTGTCTTGTTGTACAAACATTCATATACCTATAAATGTTGTTTCATTTTCCTTATATTCATATTGAAATTTAAATCATGTTCTTGTTTTCCTCTCATTTTTAACAATCATTTTTTTGGTTTTCCCTTGACTCTTCCTGTCATTTCAACTTCTGTAGTGGATAATGAGGATGGATCGAAGGAGGAAGTTGATGTCATTGCACTGGAAAAGGTGTTTTACAGCCTCTCATTCTTTATTTTCTTAGTCTATATTAATGTATTTATGATTGGTGATATTGTTTTATATCAAACATAGGATTCGTAGTTCCTGAGATACTTGCACCACTTGAAAAAATGTATTCAGTTCTGAAATCGATCTTGAGAGTAATTCTAAGGCGTATCATGGTGAAAAGTGAATCTTCAAGGATGTTTTTTTGGATACCTAAATTTTTCTTCCAAAGGAAACTCCTCAAAAATCTTCCCCCTGGACTTCTTATAAGATGAATAAGAATCCTCCCACATTGCATGGAAGGCCTCCAAATGTTATCTCTATTTTTTAATAAACACAAAGAAATGAAAAATGGAACATATGATTGATGCACTAAAATTTATTTTTGGAGAAACATTTTTAGGGAACAGAATAAGACAGAGGGAGAAAATAGAATGTATATATCAAAAAATAGTCACTTCATACAAGAATTTCAGATGAAGGTAAGAAGAAGAATATGATAATGGAATAAAATATTCCTTAGAGATACTGCTCCGAAGTCAAAACATATAATTTTTCATAGTAGAATTTTAAAAAACCAAATCTAAAATCCCCCCATATGTCCACTACTCCTCTTATTTATATGCTCTACTAAATGGTTCTAAACAAACATCACCAACCACTAACAACATCCTAACAACTGTAAATATTTATGATAGCTCCAATTATTAATATCTAATTAAAATATTACCCCTGACTGGTTATTAAACCAGTTTACTGCTACAATATACAACAAATTCCCCATCCCTCCCCATCCCTCTGCCCATTGTGCAACCCATCTCCATACACACTGGACCCCTAACCACCCAGCCTTATATTCCTATTAATTCTTCCTTCATAAAAATCACTTTTTACTTAATGATATGAGTGGTAGACCATCTAATTGAATTATAAACCAAAAGTTACATGTTTTCCTTTCCCATGATGGAGGCTTCGACATTGGTCTTGGCACCCAAGAAAATTGTTTTGTTGTTTTTTCCATTTATAGGAAACTCTTCCTTTTCGGGTGATATTAAATGGATATAATTAGCTTGACCTTATGAGAAATATACTTTTTATGTGGTGGATTATGTACACTTATGTATCCCCTATAGACCCTAGCATCAACAAGCTCCACTCGCAGTTGTTTGTAGTACCTTATTATATTTTTTTAAATGACCTGTACCTCCCTGATTCATTCTACTACAATCTTTAATATTCTCTCCATATATAGTGGTTTTCTTAAATCCAGTTGAACATCAAAAAAATAGATTCACAAAATCCTGGACTGGTACCCGTGCAAATTGGAATGGCTGTTTCGGCGACTAAGTAGGACTGAAAAATTTTAGTGCCTCCACGGCTTGAGACAACATCCAGGAATCCTCAAATTGTCCTGAATTTTTAGGCGGATACTTTTTCCTCTATAGGTAGTGATAAATTTTTATTCTCTTCCATATATGTTTTCCCAATTTTTCATTCCCATCCTATCGAGTCTGGTAATCACTCAGTCATCATACAACAGGCTTTCATCTCACTATTTTTTCTTCTTCTATAGAAGTTGAAATTTTGAAAGAATGTTACTGGATAGATTTCATTACATGTGGTTCTATTTTTTTTGGTTTGTTCTACAGCTTCATGCCTTGATACTCCTCAACACATTCCACCATTTTCAAATCTTATGTAATTGATTCCTCTATTTCAAGCATCTTCGTACTACCAAATATCATAGGAAACTTTTCATTGAAATTACTCAAGATAATCCTATTTTTAGTTGGTTCAATAAGAAATTCCAAACCCTAGATATACCTTGCATAAAAAATTACTCCATCAGTACATTCATATTTTATAGAGCTTATTGGTTTGAGAAATATTCCATAGCTCGTACGATCCAAATTTCAAGATCTTGACCAAAAAATCTCGCATCATCTTTTGCATTGATTTCTCCTCTAGGCTTTTCTTCAACATAGTCAGATTCAACTAGATCATCTATATCTATCCCTCAATGTCCATAGATATCTGTTTTCTATATGTTTTCACCACTACGAGTCACTTTAAACTTATTACAGAATGCTTTCCTCTTCTGAATCTATCACATCTACTGTGCCCCCCAACAATGCATGAACTAGAATAACCTATGTTCAGTGCGTCTGATATTATTTTGTCACCTGCTGTGATGTAGAATGGCCTCTACTAATACAATCTATTTTCCTTTGATGATGGGAATACCAGAATCTTCTATCACAATAAAGAAGGATGATGAATTTTTTTCCAGTTGGACTCTGCTATAAAACACAAGTTTCGGCAAGGACTACACTGTTGATCAAGATTCTTCCACATTGTATAACCTGCTGTGTTAATCTTTTTTCAAGATCAAGAACCTATTTCTTCTAGTTTCTCTCCATAAAACCTCTCAATAAAAGAAACAATTTTTAGGGTGTATAAAAATAGAGAGATAAAATAGAAATTTTATATAAAAAACTGCCACTTTTTATTGGAATTATAGAAGAAGAAGGTAAGAAAATAAGAAGAATAAGATAAGGGGAGAATATATTCCTTCGAGATTCTTCTATGAGGCCCAATGCAGTATACCATAATTAATCAAGGAAGTTTATATAGAAAAATTTTCACATCATACTAGAAATAAAAAAGAAGAAGGTAAGAATAAGAAGAATAAGAATTGGGAAGATGATATTCCTCTGAGACGATGCTCCAATGTCTAAGGCAGAAACCCATAATTTTTCATAGAATAATCCTACAAAACCAAATATAAAATCATACCCCCACACAATCCACTACTCCCCTTATTTATATACTCTAGTAGAACCTTCTAAACAAACCACACTAACCACTAACAACACCCTAACAACTCTAACTACTTCTAACTACTCCAACTACTAGTAGCATATTACAAGACTACATCAAGATGGTTATAAAACCACGTGACTACTTCAATATGCAATGGCTTCCCTATCTCCTTAAAATCATGTATCCTAGCTCCCAACACACTTGACCACTAAGCACCAAACCCCATATTCATATTATAAGTTCACATCCAATAATAATTGTAAAAATTTTCCAAGAGCTTTGTCCAACTAATTTGAGTTGTAGCCTGTGATGTTGTAACATAGTCAATTTTTATTTTGGTTTTTACCACATGGTGTTCCAAATGACACATCTTCCTTCAATGAATAAATCACTTTAAGAAAGTATGCTTTCATTCTCCAATTTCACCTTCCCAATTATTATATGAAAAATCTATAAAACTAAATAGATTTATATTTTTTATACCCAAGTCATACTCAATAGTTCCTTAAATTTAACATGCAATGATTTATATCATTTGAGTTGTAAATTAATTAATTTTTATATTATTTTATTGATTAGTTGTGCATTTAGAAGTTAAACATGGATAGAGGAGGAATGGGTGAGGATGAAAGGAATGAAAATGAAGGGGATTGGTGCTAGAGAAGCATGGGGAACCCAATGCCCCATATTGGGTACCCAATAGTCTTGAAGGGGGTGGGAGAGGATACTATCACCCATAACAAATGGTTGGTGAATAATAATTGAATATCTAATGGTCACAAAATGGTTTATGTACCACCATGAGGTACTCAGTAGGTATACTGTTGACTTCTTTTAAAAAAATTATGGTTCGAGATGTCATTTTTTATATATAATTTATATCTAAAAGGGGACATTTGAGATTTATTGAATAGGATGACACAAAAACCCCTCTCCTCATTTTCTCATTCCCTTTCTTCCCCCAAATCATCCACGATTCTATCTTTTAGAGAGATCTTTCATAAGTTGTAGCTCATCTCTTTTAGAAACATTTAAATAGTTAGACCTCTTTTCCTTCCATTAATTTCTACTTCTACCTCCATATAAGAAAAATAAATCCACAATCTTCATGTCTCTTATATTTTTCAAACAATATGTCAATTGTGGTGATTACTTCCATTTTATTTCTAAGGATAACCATTCACATGTTAACCAGCAGGCGACCCCTCCTCTCCAACATACTATTACAATGTTTATGTTTGTATCGACATGGGTTAGAGTTAAATTTAACTGAAATTACATTTTCTATTAAAAATATCTTCTTAATGTATTTTCCTTTTAAATTAATTTAATTATAGAGTTTTTTATTTCCTGTTTTGATTTTCTATTGTTCTTTGATTAAATTTCTTGAGTTAAATTGGGTTGTTTACTTTTATTTACTCAAAACCCATGCAATGAGCTATTTATCTTGCATGTTATGAGTCAGTTCACTGTTTATTTATTCTCTGAATTGATTTGTACAACATATTGCAGTGTATTATCTCTATAAAAGGGATGACATTATAGAAAAAAGGAAAATATAAAAGAAAATACCACCACAACTTGTTTATTTAGCTTCCTCAAATTATAGATGTTTGAAATGCACTAAAATGGGTTTTGTATTGTTTGATATACCCTATATCGTAGCCTGTGATAAGAAGGAGCTGTATTCTAAAAATTTTGACATCCTAATATCCTATATTGTAGTGACTCAAACCCCAGTATTCTAGATCTAGTTCTTGATTTTTTACATTAGTATAAGATACAAGGAATCACATCTCCAATGAATGAATATTTTAGTAGTCCTAGTAAACTAGATACTTACTCGATTCCCATAGTATATTTGAATATAGAAATTACAATACATTTTTTTGAGAATAATTTTATTTCATTTATCAAACACCTACATACGAGTCATAGTAAATTTCATTGAATCTTAATGAAATGAAACAAAATAAGGGTTAGATCAAATGACCAGTAAGAGTTCAGTACAATAGAATCTATCATTAATTAATAATAATAATCAATATTACAAGGTAAATAACTGAACATACATGTGATTTAATCAATAAACTAAAATGGAAGTGGATATGAAGATAAAATCAATATGAAAAATATCATGGTTAATAAAAAATATGCCAAGGTAAATGATTGGCCACACATGTCATTTAATCAATAACATAACAATCATAATTATATAAGGCATAATCAATATGGTATTGTAAATAATTGAAAACACATTCCATTTAATCAATAAACTAAGAATGAAATGCATCCAGAGATAATATAATTCTAAAAATATTATTGACAATAATAACTGAAATATTAATGAAGGAAATTCCTAATTATTGGACACCATGATCTCAGACATCATCATACCTCTATTCTCAACAAAATTCACAAGATGACTTAATCTATAGTTAAAAAACCATTTAATGTTATCTTAACATGACTGTCTCATGGAATATACTAATGCACTATGGGGATATATAATTTTAGGCCCCACCCATCACTAAAAGTCCAAATAATTCCTCATATATCGAATAATTTATTTAATTCATGACCAATGTGCCTTATCATAAAATGTATTTTCTAATTAAAGAATAAAGATTTATCAATATTTCCCCAGATAAACAAATAATATTCAAACTAAACACCATTTGTAGAAATGATATATGGTCTATGAAATAAAAATATCAATGATAAATAATATGGTTATTTAAGTGAAATTTAATTTCTATTGATCACATGATATTGAATAATTCAAGGGAAAGTTAATGACTATAAAAATGAATCAAGGAAGTGAATGTCAGTATTTTCCTTGGTCAAAATTATCATTAAAACATTCATTGAAATAATAAGGATGGTATCAATAAAACACACAACCAATGAAGTAAAAATAAGGAGATATTATCATTGATGAATAGAAATACCATAAAAATACCTATAAATACATCAGTGTGGAAAATGTCTTTTTCTTCTTGAAAATGATATTTCTGAAAACATAAAACATTCTCAAAATCCTTTTTCGTTGATAATCACTTTTAAAAACTCAAAATTTCCTGAATATTGGGAAAAAAATTTCTTTTAAAAGTAATATTATAAAATTGCAATGTAACATTAAATGAAATGATGGTGGGTAAATCTAATCATGTCATACAAGATAAAATGAACATTTCATTTGCATTGTTAAAATGTTAGAAAATGCCCAGTTCGGAAAATGACAAGAATATTCCTTTTAGATTTTCAGTAAAATCCAATTGACAATTTTTTGAATAGGACATAATGATTTTTTGATTTTTAAGGATGAATTTAACAAATCAATTTGAATATTTTAAAACCATTTTTGTAAAAACCATTAGGAAGCACGGTTTTGGATGAAAACCAATTTTTGACCGAATAGAGAAATGGAGTCGAATTTTCTTAGAAAACTTTTCTAAGTTAATTTATGTGCCAAAGAGTGAAAAAATGGTGATATTAATTTAAAAATATAATAATGTAATTATAATATTTATACATATATTAAATTTTTTAAACTAAACATGAAATTTGATTATGAAAAATGATGTACCATACGATCATGGAGATGATAGACCATACGTACACATGAGTAATGTTTTTTTTCAATGATTGTTATAGAAAGGATATTGGAAATATTTTATCCTTACATAATTATCATAATATCATAAATACCATATTCGTACTTTATGTATAGTCATATATATCATCCATGTGGTGTGGGGATAAAAATACAACCACATCTCTTCGTGAAAGCGGTGGTCTGCATGTACACAAGCGATCTTATCATCATTACATGAGTGAAAAGAAAAGAAATAAATTGATATATGTTATATTTAAAAAACATAAATATGTCAGGAATATCATAATTATATCATTCATATCACAAATAATCATTAACTTTGTCCTTATCAACTTCCTTGTGATGTGTTAGTGAAAGACGAATCACATCACTTTGTGAGGCGGTAGTCCACCGTACATATGAGTGATGTTATCGTATCTCCTAAAGAATGGAAGGTAATATATATATATATATGATATAAATACTTTATAGGTATAAATATGTTATTAATAACATATATATTGCCTTATATCCATGATCATACCCAACTTTGAAATGTGGTATTTTTAGAACGAATTACATCAGTTCGCGAGGCAGTAGTCCACCACACACATGAATGACGATTTTGTAACTCATTTGACAGAAGTTGATATAGTTATTGTTCACAAAAATATTAGAAAAATATACCAAAATATGGTATATATTGAGGTTATTATATCATCATGGTTTAATAATAATTGAAGGAGGTGGATAAAAAAATAAAATATAGATACTCGTTGAAGTACATTACCTCTTCTTCATGTATCTTCATTAGGTTCCCCCTAAGGCCTTCCTAGATTGGATTTTTGACCAAAATAAGGCTTTAAAGATTATAGGATGGATTTAGAGAAGTTATTTGGGTAGTTATTGGATGAACCAAAGATGTTTGAAGGTATGAAGAAGAGTGGATTGGGGTAGCCTTTTATAAGTTGTGGAGAGGACACACATTGTATTTTTGGAATTAATTGAGTGCTCCCACATTTTTCATATGTCAAAGGGTTCTAAAATAGACCATTATCAAACCTTAGAGGAGGAATTCTCTAAAATATGTCCAACAAATAGTTTTTAGGCAAGTGTATTGGTCATGTTGACATCATTTTCCAAGAGCTTTGTTAACATACATGTGATCTGTTAAAAAATACTCCAATTTGGGCTCACCACACTCCAATTTCACCAGGATTAAATAATTATTGATATCAACATATTTCAAACATGAAAACTGCATTAGATTCTTTAAAAAATTAATTACACTATAGTTGTCACATCCGATCACCAATGAAATTGTGATTTCTAGTCTCACGTACACTAGTAGAATACTAACCTATACCAACGGTTTGGAACCGTTGGTATAGGCCTCCAAACCGTTGGTATAGCCTATACCAACGGTTTGGAGAACCGTTGCGAAGTAAGCCGTTGGGATAGGTCTATACCAACGGTTTTCCCAAAACCGTTGGTATAGACCTATCCCAACAGTTTTCAAAACCGTTGGTATAAGTAATATGAAAATATATTCCAACGGTTATAAAACCGTTGGTATATGTATTTCAAAAAAAACATGTGGTGGGATTTGATCCCAAAACCCCCCGTTTATAATTAAACGCCTTAACCACTAACCTAACATAACTTTTATAAACATAACTTCATAAATATATATATGTATTATCATAATTATTTATAATTTATATTTACATAATGTTCTCGGGTAGTAGACCTGGAAGAAATCAAAGAATCTATCCCAACGGTTCTCAAAACCGTTGGGATAGGTGATAATTTCCAGGGGTGAATGCTGGATTTTGGGCTGAGTTTTCCCAACGGTTCTCCCAAACCGTTGGGAAAGGGGGGGTCTTTCCCAACGGTTCTCCCAAACCGTTGGGAAAGGGGGGGTCTTTCCTAATGGTTCTCCCAAACCGTTGGGAAAGGGGGGGGCCTTTCCCAACGGTTCTCCCAAACCGTTGGGAAAGGGGGGGTCTTGGGGGTATTTCCCAACAGTTTGGGAGAACCGTTGGGAAAGGGGGGGTCTTTCCCAACGGTTCTCCCAAACGGTTGGGAAAGGGGTGTTTTGAGGCCCCTTTCCCAACGATTTGGGAGAACCGTTGGGAAAGACCCCCCCCCCCCTTTCCCAATGTTTTGGGAGAACCGTTGGGAAAGGGTGTATATAAGTGTTGGGAAAGATCCGATTTCCAGTAGTGGTATTTAAGCTACGATTTTGTTTAACTAATTTGAGATATAGCTTGTGATGTTATAACATTCTAAACCATCATTCTCCAATTTCACCTACCCAGTTAGTATATAAAAATCCATAAATATGAATAGATTTATCTTAGTTATACCTCAAGTCATAATCAAGAGTTCCTTTAATATAACATGTAATGATCTATATCATATGAGTTTTATGTCAATTTTTTTTTTTTGATTTGATCAATTAATTTAGTATTTAGAAGTTATGAACGACTGATGGAAGAATGTGTGATGATTAATGGAGGGAAAATGACTAGGGTTAGTTCTAGATAATCATGGGGTACCTGATGGACCGATATTGCATACATAGTAGTCTCGAGGGGGTGAGAGAGGCTACTTTCACACACAATGAATGGTTGGTTCATAAGAACCAAACAACCAATGGTCATTGAATGGACTGTGTACCCCCATCATGTACTCAATTGGTATAATGATGATTTTTTTAAAAACAATTAAGGGAAAATATTACATTTTTCCTATTATATTTATAATTAAATGGGGGTATTTGATATTTTTTGGAATGAGATGACCCAACAACCCCTCTTCTAATTTTTCCATTCCCTTCCTCCCTAAAAATAACATGCATTCCTATATTAGTTAGATCTTTTATAGGACTTATATTGACTATTTTAGCAGTATGTCTATGGTCAGAACACTTTTCCTTCTTCTAATTTATACTTCTATTTTTGCGTAAGAAAAATAAATCGTCAATCTTCATTTCTCTTCTATTCTTCCAAGATTCTGTCAATTATGGATATTTCTTCCCTTTACATCCTTTGGATGGCCTTTCACATGTCAATCAGTTGGAGACCCCTCCTCTACAACATACTATTACAATGTTTATTTTAGTACTGACATGGGGTAGAGTGAGATTTTACTGAAATTACATTTTCTACTAAAAATATCTTCTTAAACCATTTTCCTTTTAAATTAATTTTAATTAAAAGTAATTTTATTTCATGTTATTATTTCAATTTTTTCTTTGAAGAAATTTCTTATGTTGAATCATGTTCTTCTCTATTATTTACTCAAAATCCATGCTATGATCTATTTATCTTTCATGTTATGATTCGAGTCACTATTTATTTATGCTCTAAATTGTTTTTTACAAAATATTATAGTGTATTATGTCTATGATAGATATGAACATCTAAAAAATGTAAATGTATAAGAAAATACCACCACAACTTGTTTATGCATGTTTTTCAAGTGATAAATGTCATAAATGCACTAAAATCGGTTTTATATTATATGATATACAATATTTCGTAGCTTGTGATAATCATGTGATTCATACTATAGATTACGATATCCTCATATCATATATTTTAGTGACCCTGACCCTAGTATCATGGAGTCAATTACTTATTTATTACATTGGAATTAGATACAATGAATCACATCCTGAAGGGATGAATATTTCAGTAGTATTTGTAATCCAGATACATACTGGAGTTCTATATTACATTTGAATAATTAAATTACAACACATTTTTTTTGAGAATAACTTTATCCCCTCCATGATATCCCTATATATAAGTCATAAAATATATCATGGAATCCTTGGGAAAAGAAACAAAATAAGTGTGAGGTAAAATGATCAGTAAGGTTTAGGTACAATATAAGATATCATGAATCAATAAGCACAATCAACATCGCAAGGTAAATAACAAAAGACATATGTCATTTAATTAATAAACTGAAAAGGAAGTGAATCCAAAGGTAATATCAATATAAAAATCTATGGACTAATAATCAGTAGGGAAAGGTAAATAACTCACCACACATTCCATTTAATCAAAAACTTAACTATCATAATCAGATAAGGCATAATCTATATGATATGTTAATGAATTTAAGATACATTCCATTTAATCAATAAACTAATAATGAAATGCATCCAAAGATAAGATAATTGAGAAAATGTCATTGATAATAATAATTTAAATCTTAATGAAGGAAATTCTTAATTATTGGATGTCATTATCTAACAAATCATGATACCTTTACCATAAAAAAATTTTATAATGCAGTTTAATCTATAGGTAAAAACTTGTTTAATCCTATCTTAAATTGATTATATCATGAGATTTATTTAATCATCAAGGGGATATTTAATGGCAGGCCCAACCCATTATTGTAATCCAAAAGGATTCCTCATATTTTAAATAATTTATTTAATTCCTAAATAATGTTCCCTATCATCAAATATCTTTATTGAGTAAAGAATACAAATTTATCAATATTTCCCCAGATAAAAAAATAACTTTCAAAGTAAACACTATATGTAGAAATAATATATGGTTTAAGAAATAAAAATATCCATGATAAATAATATAGATATAGGGTGGAAATTTAATTTACAGTGATCACATGATGTTGAATAATTCAAGGGAAATTTAATGACTACAAAAATGAATCAAGTAAGTGATTGTTAGTACTTTCCTTGGTCAAAATGATCATAAACCATCAATAAAAAAATAACCATGGTATCAATACAATATAAACAAATTGGAGTAAGATTAAGGATTTTTTTTCATTGATTAATAGAAATAACATAAAAATATATTTAAAAAAATTCTTTTAGAAATTATCCTTTTCATTTAGAAAATAAATTTTTAAAAAACACAAATGATTCTAAAAAATCCTTTTATTTGAAAATAACTTTTATAAAATAAGATTTCTAGAAAATTAGGAAAACAATTTCTTTTAAAAGTATCATTATAAACTTTAAAAGGAATATTCAAATAAATAATGTTGTTCAAATACACACAAGTCATAAAAGATAACAATATCATTTCTTTTTTCATTGTATAAAGTTTTGATAGTGCGTTGTTCGGAAAATAGTAAGAAGATTCCTTTAAAAATTTTGGAAAAAGACAAGTGGCATTTTTTTGATTAGAAAATAGATTGTATAATTTACTTTAATAAATCATTATTAAGTAGTTAAAAACATTTTTTAAAACATTTATAGAAAACATCATTTTTCAAGAAAACAGATTTCATACTGAAGATAGAAATGAATTTATATATTATTTGAAACATTTTATCAATTAATTTAAGTGACAAAGATTGAGAAAATGGAACTATTACTCTGAAAATATTATGAAATAACTATCATATTTTCACAAAAATTATACATTGAAAACCAATCATGAAATTTCATTATAAAAAATGAAGTACTCTACGATCAAGGAGACAATAGACCGTATGTATGCATGAGTAACATTTTCATTTTTCAATGGTCATTATGGAAAATAGTTAAGTAATATTTATCATTATATAATTGTAAAAATATCATAAATATAATATTACATATTTAAATATATTCATATATATATATCATCCATGTGGTTTGGTGATAAGAATAGAGCCACATTGCTTCGTGAAGGTGGTTGTCCACACGTACAAAGGTGATGTTATCGTCTTTACATGAGTAAAAAGGAAAGAAATAAAATGATATATATTATATTTAAAAATTGATAAATATGTCATTAATATCATAATTATGTCATGTATATCACATATAATAATTAACTTTTTTTTCTTGTCACCATAAATGTGAAGCGTTAGTGAAAGACAAATCACATCACTTCGTGAGAAGGTAGTCCGTCATACCCACGACTGGCGTTATCATATCTCTTACAGAATGGAAGGTAAAAGGATATGTATTATATAATAAATATAGATTTATATATATTTTATAAATATCATATATATATATATTATATACTTCATCATACTCATCCATAAAAGGTGGTAACGAAAGAATGAATAACATCGGTTCGCTAGATGGTAGTCCACCGTACACACAAATGTTGATTATAAATATCATATGTACTATACTATGCTTGTTACATCATCATGGTTTAATAACTATATAAGGATGTGTAGAATGAAATAAAATAAAGATGCTCATTGAAGAACGTTACCTCTTCTTCAGGTATCCTCTGAAGGTTTGCACTAAATCCTTCCTAGGTTTTATTTTTGACAAAAATAAGGATTATATGATGAGGGGAGGGATTTTGGGAAGTTATTTAGGTAGTAATTTAAGAAAAAAATAGGTTTTAAGGTGTAAAGAAAAGAGGGTAGGGTATCCTTTTATAAATTAGATAGATGATACACTTGATATTTTTAAAATAAATTGAGTGATCCCATGTTTTTCATATGTCAAAAAGATAGAAAATGTACCATTATTGAACCTTATTGTCATAATGGTCAAAATAGTTCCATCCAACAGTTTTTATACATGTGTACAAGTAATTTTTACCCATATCTTTTTAGTTTAACCCCTAGTAAACCCATTTTTACCTTAACCACAATAATTAATTTTTACTGCATCACTATTCATTTTGTTCAAAATTTAATTTGAAATTATTAGAAATTATAATTTATGTTGATTCAAAATATGAAATCAAATTTCCCAAATTCAATTCACAAAAGTGGAAAATTTTTATTTAAAATTAATCCCACATACATGATGATAAATCAATCGTAAAGTCTTGGGGTGTAATATTTGTAGGTTTCAAGTGAAAAAGAAGCGTGTGATGGGTTGTTCCCAACATTCATTTTTTCATGATAGATGATTAATATAATATTTTATAGGATTTTTAATTCCTTGATCAATGAAATTGAATCATGGAATAGAGAAAATGGATAAGATGTTAGAACCAAGTGCAGGATCAGCACCCATTATTTATAATTAAGATAAACAATTAAAGATTTAGTTTGTGGGAATTTTTTTGTTAATGGATCCTATAATAGATCTATTTCATAACATAATTGTGTTTTAGTAATAAAGTAATATTCCCTCTAGCGATGATCTACACAAGTTCCAAAAATCATTGAACATCACCACTAGAATCTCTGGGTGCTAGCACGATAGATCCTATTTCTAGAATCATTCACCTTTGATTTCCTTGAGAATAAAATATAAAGGATTCTACTTGATCTCTATAAAATTAAGAGTATAAGGAAGATGAAGTCCACTCTCTATTCCTAGGATAATTCATAGAGAAGGGAGCTCTCTAGGGCTTTGATAAGATTCTCCAAATTCATTGTGCACAAAAAAATTGAATTGGCTCTCATTGAGAAAATAATATAATTGGGATTATATACCGCTAGGGTTAGAAATAAATAATTTTATAGGTTACCTTTAATATTTATTTAATCCCCGTGGAACCACATATCTATAATAATAATAATAATTTTGATAATATGGTTTCTTGATATGTGTTAAACACATGAATTAAAATTAAATATTATTTATTCAAATATTATTAAATATATATTATTTCTCATCGGAATTATAAAATTGGTTTAAAATTATATTATAATATATATCATGTCTTTAATAATGAATATTTATTTATTAAAAAAATATAATTTCATGATTCACCAAAAAATAAATAAATATTATATTCATTAAATTGAAAAAAAAATATTTATTAAATATTCCCCTCACATAATATTATATTTAATAACTCATGAAAATATATATGCGATCAAGAATAAATGAATAATTATTAAACCATGTGCGTGAATAATTTCTATTCAACTTGTTAAATAATAACCAATAATATATTATTTAACTAAGATTCTAGATACACATGGTGTGTGACCCTCTTGGGCTTTTTCTCAGTAGAATTAGGTGAAGATGCCTAAAGTCCAAGGTTAGAATCTAGTAACACGCCAAGACACCCATAGATAAAAAACATAATTCCATAATGACATAATACCATATATAGTTTATTACTATGTAATATAATCCCTTCATCATGATATCTCTAGTCAAGCAGGATGCATGTTGGTTCCATCAACCTATGTGTTCAATGTCTCTTTCATAGACTTTAGAAAATCAAACATTCCTACAGAACACCAAGGACATGGACTTATTTAGGATATATCATTTCCACTAATGGGATTGAGATATCGACTTCTTTTAAAGAAAAAAGGTACCAATCTATTATAGTATTATTCATTAATGCAATATTACTAGTAACACACCCAATGTATGCCAACTCTCTATGAACATATGTCATTGTGGTTTTTATAAATAAATCAATGCAAGAGACTTGAAATACTCATAAATAATAATATTAGATTCTACAAATCAATACACACATATGATAATAGGAACATCAAATGACACATGTAAATATGTATTTCTTGCAAGTGTGTCTCATTCTCATAATATCATACTCTGTATATTACCAAGGAAATAATTGATAAGAATATGCATCAAAGTCCTATGAGTATCCCCTCCTGAGAGCATGTATCATTTATGTACCTTAAATTATTTCATCCATCAATTGAAGATATATTTAATAATACTATCATGGCACTTCTGGGTTCTTATCATAGTGGGGATCTACTGTGACCTTTTAATGCAACAACTAATCTTAGGACATTATCATATACTATGTTACATAGAAGATAAATCATAATGCAATAAAGAGTTTATTAAAATTTCATAAATTAATATATGTCATCATAATGTACATAGAAGTTGGTTCTTTGGAACCAACTCCAATAGACTCCCACTTGAACTAGATCCAACTACAAACAACCTTCAGTTCACTAGCTCTCCCATGATAGAAATTCTTCTGGAAAGAAATTCCTTTAGTGAAGGGGTCCACCACATTTTCTTTTGTGGTAAATATATTTACTACATATTTCCCCCTTTGATAAAAATCCCTAAAGAGGTGATACTTCTAGAGTAGATGTTTTTCCTGTTGGTGTGACCTTGGCTCTATTTCAAGATCTACCACTTCATTATTATCACAGTACAATATAATAGGGTCTTTACTACTAGGCACCACATCAATATCCTAGAAAAAGTTTTGTATCCTACGGGTTTACTTGGATATATTATAATATTCTATATACTTTTATTCTACTATAAAATTAGTGAAAACTGGCTATATTAAACTCTTCCAACTCACAACTTCTCTATTGAGATAAAAAACATATCTTGGCTATGACATTAGATCAATCTAATCTACTTGAAAACTAGCATCAGTATAACCCCTGATGACTAGATCTTTATCTCCTCTATACACTAAGAAGATATCATTATTTCTTCTAAGATACCTGAGGTAATAATTAATAGTAGACCAATGATGTCACAAGTGTAGAAAATGGGTTTTCACATTAGTTTTTTTCTTTTTAATATCACTTAGTATGCAATTTTATTGCATGAAATGTTGTAAATAAGTTTTTAATGTCTTTTAATAAAAACAACATTTTAAATGAATTAATGGATATGTTTTTTAATAATTTTATTTTCAATCCTTTTATCCACAACAGAAAATAATAAAAAACAAGCATAAAACTAGAAAAACCCAAGAATAAACTAAGCACAAAACAAGTAGAAATAGCAATAGAACAAACATAAAACACAATTAAAATTTTGAATTTCAATATTACAATATATAGTAAAAATAAGAATATCCAATCACAACTATAAAATTATTTTACATTTCAATTTTCAAGTGTCTCATCTCCTATGCACTGTAAGGAAAAGAGACATAAAAAAGCAACAAATAAAAAGTAATTCATTTAACATGTTTTTGAAAATAATAAACTATTAATGAAATCTTTTTAAAGAAATTTTACCTGATGGAACTTTGGAACTATTCCAGTTGAAATTATTTCATTGATAAATCTTAAAACATAATAACCACATTTTTTAGGCATTCTTATTTATGAAAATTGTATTTAAAATAGTTTTTTCAGTTCAATATAACATTATTAACTAATATATCCAAAATTTACTAATTTTTTAGAAAAAAATCCCATTTTCTATTACATATTTGATCATAGTGCTGTGCTTTTTTGTGGTATCTCAAAATAATTTTCATTCCATGTTTTAAATTATTTGAAAAAATAAAATTAAAAAGTTATTATAATATAATTTAAAAAAAATTCAAACATATTTTTCCAATACATTCTTAAAATGTTATCTCACTTCACCATGGATAGAACTTATCTATTAAAGTTCCTTGTCCCTTAGAAAGAAAACAAAAAACGTCCAATGAAAACTAATATAAAATAAAATTTAATGTTAGTGGTTATTATGTTAAGATATATATATCACTTTGTGAGATATATATTCACGATCTTGAAGATGAAGAAACATCCAGCACTAAATAGTTCCATTCTTTTGAAGTACTTCATATATATAAACTATTATTTCTATAACATCCCATTACTTTCTTAGGTACTTTTATTTTTTCTAAGTACTATGGTTTTGAATGAATGGTTTGAGGGTCCGTTTGAGGGAAAATTTAAGGAAAACAAGAAGGCAGCGGCTTGTGCATGGTTTGTGAATGGTTTGATATACCGTGCAAGCATACCGTGCCAACCTAGCAGCTCTGGATAGTAGGGTACGCACGCTGTGCACACGGTTTGGTAAACCGTGCGACTAAATCATGCGGACCAGCAACCCTGGATAGTGAGATCCACACGGTATGCGCATGTTTTGATAGACCGTGCCGACAAACTGTGCGGTCACATAAAACTAGATACTTAAATTGTCGATCTCATCCATTTTGCATCTAAATTCTTCGTTTTTCTCCCTTAGCAGCCCTAATTCAGGATTTGTCTTCTCCTAAGGTTAGAGAAGGTTCTCCCTTTGTTCCAGAGGTGATCCAAAGGCTTCTCTTGGTGATTCAAAGCGGGATTCTCAAGGTATGTGATCATTCTTATTCTTTCTTGATCAGTTTCATAGATCTACATAGATCTACTTCTTATTTTCCCTTGGTTTCTTTAATCTACACCTGTTATGGGAAGTTCTAAGTGTGTAGGAACCAAAATGATGAGTTTTGGTCTTGATCTTTCTAGGAGAAGGGATAAAGGATAGGTTTTTTGAGAATCAATTGGGATTCTTGGGTGTTCTTCAACTACTGTGATTTTGATCCAAACCCTTGAGGTAGGTGGTTCCATCATGTCTTTCCAAATTGATTATCATTTTATTTTCTTTATTTATTTCGATTGTTGATTAAAATTCAAGTGCTCATGTTTTTTTCAATTAAAGTTGATAAAAACTCGATTCCAGTTAATTGTGATATTTGAAATGGGTTTGGCATAGAAATTTGGGAAAACCCCCCAATTCTATTGAATTGGGTGTGTTTATGGAAAATTGGTTGATTTAAATAGTTTAATTTAAATTGTGGAATTGATGGAAATGGTTTCACTTAAATTGTTGAATTTAATTGTGGAAATTAAATTTGTAATGATGGAATTGGTTTTGAATGGATTTCAAACTTATGAAAATGGCTTAAAATGATTTGATAGAAACCCATTAGTTTTATCTTGTGAAAAAGGCATGTTTTGAGTAAAACTTGTTGTTGTTTTAAATGGAATGGAATTGGAACTTTTAAAATGGAAGAATGGGATTTATCGTATTTTAATCATTCTTAATATAATTCTCCCATTATGTAAGAGTGCATGCAAGCCTTAGGTAGTTAGTGAGGTATTTGGATACACTCTATGCTACGACAACCTTCTAACACATACATGCAGCGGGTCACATCCTCGATGGGTTGGTGACGAGTCTTCTTTGGCCATTGTCATATGGACGTGTGTACGCACATCTTGCTGAATTCACATAGAGAGTGCAAAATCCAATTGCTGATTAATACTATTGTACCTTTGTGAAGATGACCATGTTGCTCGCTTGTTTATTAATATTTGAGATATAAATGTATACCAATGTTTATGAACTGCACTACATACTTCCTGAATTTACGAAAACATTTTTATGTAACTGTTTTTGCTTAGGCCATTGTTTTAGAAATATTCCATCATTGTAAAACCTTGCTTGGTGAACATTCCATTACTTGAAAATGTATAGCATGTTTGTTGAAATATTCTTTTGTTTTGACAAATTTTATAATTTGAAAATTGAAAGATTTTTTATGGATAATCTTTTCTTGGCATCTGTTATGGAACCTTTGGTGGTATCCTACTGGTCTTAGGCTCACACCTTACTTTTTCCTTCGGGTGTTTGTGGACTTTCTTCTTCCAGGATCGAGAAAAGGGAAGGGTCCTCTTGGAGGTGGGTCCAGCTGTTGATCTTTGGACGTGGTGAGCTGTGTTCTTAGGGACTTTGGGGTTGTTTTCCTATTTTATGTACTTGGGTTGTAGTACTTTCGGTTTTATGCCTCTTTGTTTTTCTGGTATAATAATCCCAGTGGAGATTCCTTTGTTTTGCATACTATTTTGTTTTACTCTTGCTTCCACATTCTTGTGGAAAAATTGTTCCCACTTGTATGTTATATGATGCCAGGTGCTAGTCTCTGACCCAAGGTGATCGGGAATTCCCTTCAGGTTATGTCAGGACCGGCTTGGTTATCAGGTTACTAGGGTACCCGGGCTAGTTCGTGACAAAATGGTATCAGATGGAGGTTTAGAATCTTGTCTTGATAATAGTATGCATTTGAGTTTTCTTGTAGGGACTTAGGAGGTAGTTGCGATTGAGTGCCTGGCCAGCTCTCACCATAATGAACTTTAAGTTTCTAGGGGTGGTTATGGAAAGGTGGCTTGGGGATTAGTTCAAGTCTATTCCTTATTTAGATTTTGATAGAGTGGAATCCATATCTTATTATTACTTCAGTTAGGAATAGTTTCCCTCGTTACTTAGGTCGATTGTTAATCTAATGTCTTTTTTGTTGTCTGCTGATGTTGTGTTGCATCATGCCTCCGAGAAGACGTGGAAATCAGATCCAAAAAAAGGATGATGCTGAATCTCGGCAAGAAAGTCCTATTATAGATCCGAGTCTGGTTGAGGTGATCGTTTGCACTGTCCAAGCTTTGGGACAAGCACCACCTCCATTTCATGTTCAGACTCCAAATATAGATCCTCATAGTGATATTCTCTGAAGTCATTCTCATGAGTTCCTATGCCGAAATTCATCAGTATTCAAAGGCTCCACTGATCCTCAACATGATGAGGAATGGTTGAGTAAGATTGAATTCCAGTTTGGGTTCTTAGAGACACCTGATGCGATCAAGGTGAAGTGTGCCACCTTCGTGCTGGAGGTACCAAGTAGGAGATGGTGGGACATGATGGTGACGACTGCGAAACATGAGGGTTTGGAGTGGAAAACATTAGGGTTCCTTTCACTAACCAGTTCTATCTATAATCAATGGTGTTGGCCAAGGCTATAGAGTTTTTCAAGCATGAGTAGGCCAAAAAAACTATGACTGAGTACTCAAATCACTTTGCTGAATTGGTACAGTTTGCTCCTGAAATTGTATCTAATGAGAGGATGAAGTCTTGGCGATTTGAGATGGGGATTCGATCAGATATCAATTATCAGGTTTTCTTGATGAAGTTTCCCACTTATGCTGATGTACTGGATGGGGCGATGATGGTGGAGATGGACCTAGTAGGAATGTCAGGGTTACAGGAAGTTCGTTTTCTTTCTAGTGGTAGTGTTGGTTATTTTAAAGGGAAGTGGAAGCGCGACATTTTTCATGGTGGTTCTTGACATCAGAGTTTTTCAACACCTCTGGTGGCACTAGGGGGGATTCTTTGACTTTCTATCAGTTTGGGAAGCCAGGACATTCTAAGAGGGTTTGCACTGAGGCACCCATAAACTGTAGCTCCTGCACATGTTTGGGGCACTTACAGAGGTTCTGTCATCACTTCACTACTCTATGTAGTGGAACAGGATCATCAGTACCTCTAGTAACTACGGGGAAATTAAATGCTTCACATGAAAAATGGTTCCAGTCACAGGCATCTGGAACTAAGCTTCTTCACGTAGTGGAAGAGTCACCTAAGGTGGCTGATGTAGGTCCTACAACTGTAAGAGGTACCATCACTATAGCTTCATCTTTAGTGACCGCACTTTTCGATATTGGTGAATCTCACTCTTGTATTTCATCCCATGTTTTTAATCTGCTTAATCTACTTATGGAGCTCTTGCCTTGTGAAATTGGTATTATTACACCTCTTGGTATGATGAGAGAGAAGGGTCTCTGTAGTCCTTCTTGCCTATTTTTTCTATCAGATGTTGAGCATTCATGAGACTTTTTGGTCCTTGACATGAAATATTTTGACGTCATATTTGGGATGGATTGGATCATTCCCAATAGAGCCCATATTGATTGATATCTTCGACGGGTCTACCTTACTACACCCAGTGGTGTACCTCTTGTTTTTAAAGGGGAATGTGACCCCAGGTCAGGCAGAGTCAGACCATCTTATCCAGAGTTGGGGAAAGGTTATAACAGTGTTTTCATTTGATCTAGAGAGAGATATTTTGAGTGGTGATCTTCCTCTAATCGTCGCTGAGTTTCCCAACGTGTTTCCTTCTAACTTCTCTGGTTTAACACCAGTAAGAGATTTATTTTTCAATTGACTTGGTTCCTGGTACTCAACCGGTTTCTATTCCCACATACCGAATGGCCCCATATGAACTAAAATAACTGAAGTCTTAGTTAAACGTTATCCTTGATAATGGTTTTATACGCCCAAGTGTGTCACCTTGGGTAGCTCCAGTTATCTTTTCCAAGAAGACTGATGTTTCTCTTCGCTTATGTGTTGATTATTGTAAGCTCAACTGAGTTATGATAAAGAAAAAATATCCGTTACCCCAAATTGATGATTTGTTTGATCAATTGAAAGGGGAAAAGTGGTTTCCAAATATTGATCTTCGATCTGGTTACCATCAGTTGAGGATAAAAGAATATGACATTCATAAGACCGCTTTTCAGAGTAGGTATGGCCATTATGAGTATCTTGTCATGCCCTTCGGCCTAACAATTTCTCTTGCAGTTTTCATGGCCTTGATGAAAAAAAATTTCCCTGAGTATCTGGATACCTTTGTGGTAGTATTTGTGGATGAAATCTTTGTATACTCCATGTTTGTGGAGGACCATGTGCTTTATCTGAGAACAGTTCTGAGTCTTTTATGAAATCGCCCTCTTTTTCCATGCTTTCAAAGTTTGATTTCTGGATTCAGGAAGTTAAATTCTTGGGACATGTGGTGTCAGAACAAGGAATATCCATTGATCCTAAGAAGGTGAAGGATTTTTTGACTTGGGAACAACCACGTAATGTTTTCAAGATTTGGAGCTTCTTGAGCTTATCAGGATATTATCGTTGTTTTGTCAAGGAGTTTTCAAAGTTAGCTTCTCTAATAACTACTCTTAATCGAAAGGGAGTGAAGTTTTCTTGGAATGAAAATTGTCAGAGTTCTTTTGTTGAGCTAAAGTGTCTTTTGAAAACTGTGCCAGTATTAACTATTCCTCAGTCTGGGGCAGATTATGTGGTCTTCCATGATGCAACGGGTTCAGGTTTGGGATGTGTCATTATGAAAGGTAATCATGTTGTTTCTTATGAATCTCGTTATCTTAAGCCTCATGAGAAGAAATATCTAACCCATGACCTTGAACATGAAGCTGTAATGCACACACTCTAGTGTTGGTGACATTACCTCTATGGAGAAAGGTTTACTATGTATTCAGACCACAAGAGCTTGAGTTATATCTTCTATAAAAAATATTTGAATCTCCAGCAAAGGCGTTGGGTGGAGTACCTGCAATCCTTCGACATCGACATTGCCTATACCCCGGGAAAAGGGAATGTAGTCACTGATGCATTGAGCAAGAAACTACCATTGCAGGCTGTGAAAGAATCTTTAGAAGAGTGGAGTTTGATGGCTCTTTTTGCTCAGTTGCACATTAGAGTTCACTGGAAGGAGAATGAAGTTTCTTTAGCCAGTGTCTAGTTAACATCTACTCTTCTTGATTTAATTCTTCTGGAATAACAGTTGGATGATGAGTTTCGTGGCAATATGGACTCTTTTTATGATGGGGAGATCAACGACCTTGTGGTCATTCTCCAAAGAGGGTGTTCGATGTTATCGAAGCTGTTATGTTGTGTTGTTATCAGCAAGGAAGGATGTGATGAGTGATTTCCACAACTCTCTATGGGATGTGCACCTGGGAACCATGAAGATGTTCTATGATATGTGGCGGCAGTTCTGGTGGCCAGGTATGTGGCAAGACATTTCTGAGTTTGTATCTTATTGCTATACATTCCAACAGGTGAAAGCTGAGCACCAAAAACCTTCAGATTTGCTTCAACCACTTCCGGTTCCTACATGGAAGTGGGTTGAAATTTATATGGACTTTGTGGTTGGGTTACCTCAAACCCAGAGGAAGAAGAATGTGATATGGGTTGTGATTGACAGGCTGACCAAGTTGGCTAACTTTATACCCATTCGAGATACAACAAAAGTTGAGGAGTTGGGAAATATCTATGTGAAAGAAGTTGTTCGTTTGCATAGAGTTCTGTCTGCTATAGTCTATGATAGGGATCCTCGGTTTACTACTTATTTATTGAGGGGCCTTTAGGAGGCACTGGGATCTTAGGTCCGTTTAAGCATGGCCTACCATCCTCAGTCAGATGGCCAGATGGATAGAGCTATTTAGATTCTTGAGTATATGCTATGTGATTCTGTTCTTGACTTTGGTGGGACTTGGGATGATCATTTGGGGCTGGTTGAGTTCTCTTATAACAAAAGTTATCAATACGCGATCAGAATGGCTCCTTTTGAGGCTTTGTATGGTCGTCCTTGTAAATCTCTGTTATGTTGGTCAGAGATTGGTGAAAGTTCTCTGGTACGACCATGTTTGGTCCAAGAGATGACAGCTAAGATCCAGTTCATTCGTCAGAGGATGTTGACAGCACAAAGTCAGTATAAGTCTTATACTGATCGTTATCATAGACCTTTGGAGTTATCTATTAGTGACCATGTGTTCTTAAAGGTCTCACCCAGGCTAGGTCATCGAAGTCATGGGAAGAAAGGGAAGCTTGCTCCCCGTTTTGTGGGACCTTTTGAGGTTTTTGGTCTTGTGGTGAATGTTTCTTACCATTTAGCTCAACCACCACAGCTGACATTGATACATAACATGTTCCATGTGTCACAATTGCGGAAATATCTCTCTGATCCATCTCATGTTGTGATCTAGAGTGATCTTGAGATTGAACCAGATCTATTTGTGATTGAATGACCTGTCAGGGTTGTTGATTCTGAGTCCAAGGTACTTCATGGGAGAACGATACCTCTGGTCTGTATACATTGGAAACATGGTTCAGATTCTCATGAGATGTGGGAAAGAGAGGCACTAATGAGGGATCAGTGGCTTCATCTTTTTGTCATGGAGGTTTTTTCTTAGGCTTTCTAGGGGTAGAAAGGTCTTATGGTGGGGAGGTTGTAATAACCCGTTACTTTCTCAGGTACTTTTGATGTGTCTAAGTACTATGGTTTTGAAGGAATGGTTTGAAGGTGCATTTGGGGGAACATATAAGGAATAAAATAAGGAAATGGCTTGTGCACGGTTTGCGCACTGTTTGATTAACAGTGCGAGCAAACCGTGCCAACCTAGCAGCTCTGGACAGTAGGGTACTCACGGTGTGCGCACGGTTTGGTAAACCGTGTGACTAAACTGTGTGGACTAGCAACCCAGGATAGTGAGATCCGCACGGTATGCGCATGGTTTGATAAACCGTGAGGAAAAACCGTGTAGTCACTTAAAACTAGATCGATAAATTTTGGATCTCGTCTGTTTTGCCTCTAAATGCTTCGTTTTTCCTCCTTAATGGCCCTAATTCGGGATTTGACTTCTCCTAAGGTCAGAGAAGGTTCTCCCTTTGTTCCGGAGGCGATCCAAAGGATCCTATTAGTGAATCTAAGCAGGATTCCCAAGGTATGTGATCGTTCTTCTTCTTTCTTGATCGGTTTCTTAGATCTACTTAGATCCACTTCTTCTTTTCCCCTGGTTTCTTAGATCTATGCCTGTTATTGGTAGATCTAAGTGTGTAGATACCAAAATGATCATTCATGGTCTTGATCGTTCTAGGAGAAGGGATCTAGGACAGGTTTTTGGAGAATCAACCGGGATTCATGGGTGTTCTTCAACCGCTGTGATTTTGATCGAAACCCTTGAGGTAGGTGGTTCCATCCCATCTTTCCAAATTGTTTATCATTGTATTTTCTTGATTTATTTCAATTATTGATTTAAATTCAATTTATCAAGTTTCTTTCAATTAAAGTTGATAAAAACTCGATTCCAATGAATTGAGATTTTTTAAATGGTTTTGGCATAGAAATTTGGGGAAAACCGCAATTCCATTGAATTGGGTGTGTTTATGGAAAATTGGTCAATTTAAATTTTTTAATTTAAATTGTGGAATTGATGGAAATGGTTTCAATTAAATTGTTGAATTTAATTGTGAAAATTAAATGTGTAATGATGTAATTGGTTTTTAATGGATTTAAAAATTATGAAAATGGATTAAAATGATTTGATAGAAACCCATTGGTTTTATCTTGTGAAAAAGGCATGTTTTTGGGTAAGTCCTATTATGGTTTTAAATGGAATGGAATTGGAACTTTTGACATAGAAGAATGGGATTGCTCGTATTTTAATAATTCTTAAAATAGTTCTCCCAACACGTAAGAGTGCATGCAAGCCTTAGGTAGTTATTGAGTTATTTGGATACACTCTACGCTACGACAACATTCTAAAACATACAAGCAGCGGGTCACATCCCCGATGGGTTGGTGAGGAGTCTCCTTTGGCCATTGTCATAGAGAAATGTGTATACACATCTTGCTGAGTTCACATAGAGAGGGAAGAATCCTATAGATGATTAATACTATCATACCTTTTGGCATATGACCATGTTGCTCGCTTGTTTATTTATATTTGAGAAATAAATGTATGCCAATGTTTACGAACTGCTTTACATGCTTGCTAAATTTTCATAAATTGTTTTATGTAACTATTTTTACATAGCCATTGTTTTAGAAATATTACACCATTGTAAAACATTGCTTGGTGAACTTTCCATTACTTGAAAATGTATAACATGTCTATTGAAGTATTCTTTTGTATTTCCAAACTTGTTTATTTGAAAATTGAAAGCTTTTCTATGGATAATATTTTCTTGGTATCTGTTATGGAACCTTTGGTGGTATCCAACTGGGAATAGGATCACACCATACTTTTTCCTTCAGGTGTTTATAGATTTTATTCTTCCAGGATCGAGCAAAGGGAAAGGACATCTTGCAGGTGGATCCAGATGTTGATCTTTGGATGTGGTGAGTTGTGTCCATAGGGACTTTGGGGTTATTTTCCTGTTTTAAGTACTTGGGTTGTAGTACTTTAGGGGTTTATGCCTCTTTGTTTTTCTGGTAAAATACTCCCAACGGAGTTTCTTTTGTTATGCATAATGTTTTGTTTTACTCTTGCTTCCACATTCTTGTGGCAAAATCATTCCCACTTGTAAGTTAAATGATTCCAGGTGCTAGTCGCCAACCCGTGGGGATTGGGAACGCCCTTCAGGTTATGTTAGGACTAGACTGGTAATCAGGTTACCAGGGTACCCGGGCTGGTTCGTGACAATTTCGACATCATTCATTGTCCTCGCTATAGGTGAAATAAATTATGGGTCCATAAATCCATATACATTTCTCTTTTCATGATTCTTATAGATTTTAAAACGCTACCTTATTCAAAACAAAAATATGTATAAATTTTTAAAAAATTAAATGTAAGGAAATATTTATTTTAATAATTACATAGAAAAACATTTCATAATGTTGATGCCTAACAGATCATAAGTTAAAAAATCCATGATATCATTTTTCAAAAGCTCCATAGTCATTGTATTCCCACAACACCGGCTTTAATTGGAATAACATAAGCACAGAACAACTAATTTGAATATATTTAAAATCAATCAGGACTACTATAATTTGTATCTAAATTTATAAAACTTTGTATTTGTTGTTGTCTATATAGTCTTTCATTACCTTTAATGCATTATTATAAAAAATAGATAAATATATAAACTTTTAAATGTTAAAAAAAATTAATACCAAAATGAAATAAAAGATAAAATATACACATACTTCTAAGGTAATATGTCGAACAAGTCTAGATGGGAGAACAAAAATGTGTCCAATACTTTGTCCAAATATACTCACCTCATATGTAGGTAACTGTAATACTATTAATCTATCTATTATATTCTGTACAATGACTCTTTGATGATATGTCTCTATAGGATGATGATGAATAGTATATTCAATATAAAATATCATCCCCTATGAAACAATATGATGTTGTGGATCATTAACATATAACTCACAATAATATTGAATCTATAGATTAGGTGGTGTAGGAGTAGTATAAGAAGAAGTGCAGAATCTAGATAGGGGTGGAGGAGTGGGAGCTGTAGGAAAATGTGTCGTGGGATCAGCAGTTTGAAACTCTCTTTACATGTCTGCAAACATCAACTATACAAAAGCTATGATCCTATCTTCCATAATCACATGAATATCCTAAATTTCAGATTCCAAATATATATTTTTTTTTAAAATTCTCCATTGATGAAGATGCAATGCATGGGAAGGATTTTTTTCTGACACACCTACTGGGTATCCTTGTACACAACCTGGGTGTTCGAGATTTCCCAATGTTGTAGCTAAAATATCCTTCCTACCCTCATCTATAATGGACCCCTGTCTACTCTGATACTAAAGATAATACTATATGGAATATTTAGAAAATTATTTAATGAATCACAATATATAATGAATTGATTTAACATAAATAAAAAATAATGTAAACATCTTACCATCCTCTCAACTACAACCCTGAACTATTTCGTAAGATATTATCCTCTTTTCTCATATGATCCCACTTCAAATTTTAATTTCTAGTGGGTGGGGGTGGGAAACCTCTACAGACCTTGAAGATTCATCTCTCAAATTTTGAATTTTTTCTACTATAATTTTTTCTCCCAATAAAGTGTACCCTCTATGAGATAATGTATGGGGGTATACATTTCTAGATTGGATCTCCCCATGAGATCTCCTAGATTTCTGTAAATTAATAATTAAGAATAAATAAATCATTAATATGGTCATTAGTATACTAAAAACATATAAAAGGTAACATTTTACTTAAAAAACACTTATCATCATCTACTTTGATCAAATTGCTTCCATGAATCATCATATTAAAATGGATATATCTCACATGGATTATGATGTTGTCAATATACAAAAAATATATGTGATATTAGTGATGATTTAAATTCTCTACATCTCTTAGAAGCCAATGATTAACATTTCCTCCTAAATCTTCTAGTATCAAGTATATTGTATGTCATCTGATAAGAAGGGGGGAAATATATATTACTATAAAATTTTCAAGATAACTAAAATAATAAAAAACAATATTAAGGATATGGTCTCCCACAAGTGAGATATTTTCACTTTGTTAACAATTTTCAAATCATCAAAAAAAATACTAACTTTGATTTTAGCACGCACTGCTACAGAAGTCTCGAATTTTGTTTCATTTAGACCTCTTGGAATATCATTATCATCAATGTCTACAGATATCCTCTAGTTCTAGCTATGTGAAGCCTATAATTATTTTGTAAATGTGTGGTTCACATTTAGAAACCCTCTAACTCTTTGTTCCCCTGTGGAAGTGGATGTCTCACGTAAAAAAGGATGAGAAGGCTCATTAATAGAAGCTTGTGAACATTCCTTCCAATAGGTATGAGTATTATCATCTCCATAATTATGCAGTGGATCAGATTATTGAACTTTTATTAGTATAAAATTAATGTAATATATAATTTGTACATAAATATACAAAGACAACTATTTCAAAAAAATCTAATTTAATTAAGAAATATTATCAAACAAAAATTAGCACATTTTAATTCATATTTTTTATAATTAACTGAAATGATAATAATATTAATTAGAGAGGAAATGACATGAATGAATGAAAGAAAATCAAAAAATGGTGTGTGAATAGTAAAAATTTTCCATCTTGATAAATCATTTTTACCCCAAAAATATTTTTTTGAATATAATCTTATATAATATTTTTTTAATTTAAAATATTATATTTAAGATATTTTTTTCAATATAATCAATTAATAGATATGTTATTTAAGGGTAAACATGGTAAACTAAACAAAAATAGACTATTATAAACAAAAAATTTAACTTATTGGTTATAATAGGTGTTTTAATAATGAAAATAAAATTAATATGTCAAACAATTTATGAAATTTCCAAAATTAATCCAAAAATAAACAAATTTTACCTATAATATTAGGAATGTACTGAAGAATTGTTTTCCCAAATACCTTTTTCATGATTTTTCCATATGGAAAAAATCATTTCTAGGATGCTCTCATTAATATCATTCGTTAGTATTTCCATGGAAGTAGAGATCTCACATAAATCAACATCTTCGTAAAGTTTATCATTACCAAAATACTATTTTTTCCTTATAAAACAATATACCGCTTCATATCATATTGATCAAGAACATAGAATTTTTTTCATGTGTTTCCATGATAAATGGATCATCTTTGTATTCTAATTTATTTAAATTAATTACTATCATTTGAAATTCATCGTGTCTGAATCAATTTTTACCGATAAACCATTTGTAGTAAAACGGTAGAACAAGAAATTTAATGTAATCAAACTACCATATTTCTTCAATGACTCCATAATATATATTTGCTGCAGAGATTTGATTTTTTTTATATGGTACTCGAAAATACATTACATCTAGGAACACCAATACACTACTATTCTGAACTGTACTTCTATGGTCCTAATCTTTCATATGAAATGTATAGCCATTAATGACATATATTGACCATTTTCTCAAATTTAAACCTGGAAAATCCACTGAACATCTCAATGTTTCCAATTCATATGATCTATCAAGCACAATATCACTAAAACAGGGAAATAAATTTTTGTTATTCTCATCTAAAAAATCCACATATCTTTATTATTTGGTTAACGTTATTTCAACACATTAATATAAATATTTTATATATAGATGGGTATCATCTATGTCATTCAAGATGTATAAATTTAGATTCTTTATCAGTTCACTTTCCAATGAATTAAATTTCAATCCACAGATCCTCTTTCCCCCAAAATTAACTCATTCATGGTGAGATGTAGGCAAACTAATGTGCTCTATTGCAGAAAAATATTGTGTACAAAACATTGCACCCTCTTCTGAAATATACTTCTCAATAATAGAGGTTTTATGTCCATATGGATTCTTAACATAACCCTTCAATATATTCATATACCTTTCAAAAGAATACATCCAACATAGATATATTGGTTTGTAAATATTTATTTCTTGCCAAAAGTAAACCATTAAATGCACATTATTATCAAAAAAATATGTAGGAAAATACCATTCCAATTGACAAATTATAGAAACTACTTCATTATCTAAAGTGTTCAAAGAATTCAGATTAATCAAGTTCTTACAAATTGAATTAAAAAAATAACATACCATCATGATAGTCATTTTGACATGGATGTTAAATATACAATGCAATGAAATTGGTAGGGTTTGTTCCATCATGATGTGATAATCATGAGATTTAATACCTATCAACTTCAAATACTTTAAATAAACAATTGTATTTACATTTTATGTATAGCCACATAGAAATTTTATATCTATAAGACATTGAAAAAAGCTAATTTCCTACCTTTTGTATAACGTATGACATGCCGGGGGTAGGAATGTTCACCTTGCATCGGTAGGGGGAGATAACTGCAAATGTATTCCCAATGAGAGTAAGTCCAATCTTGCCTCCAACCCATATTTAGTATTTCCTTTAATATCCAATAATGGTCCAATCAATCTGTCACATATATTATTCTCCACATGCATGAAATCAATGTCATGTTTGTCCTCATTATATCTCTAATACGGTAGCTTAAAAAATATTGACAATTTCATCAAAAAAATTCTATCATTTCTAGATTTATGTGTCTTTTTGAATGTCACGTCAATGTTTTGAACCTTCACAAAATGTTGATATGTGGATAAATGTTTTGGAGTAATATTAAATTCATGTGATCTGTTTAATGCCTTTTTTAATATCCTTTAATAGTGATCCATAGAATGAATCTTTTGATGAACCATGAATTCTGTTTTTCTCCCATGATATAGTTGATAATATGAAGTAAATTGTTCAAAAATTGGATAAGCTTTATTCACCTTAACACTATATCCCGATGAATTTCCATATTCTGGGAAGTCATTTAGAGTGAACACAATAATTTCATGTGGTTGAAAATATTCCATTTAATACGAACCATACACCTTTATACCTTACTACCATAATAGTTTCAAATCAAAAATTAATGGTGACAAGAAAAGTTCAATATCATTTCCAGGATGTTATGGTCCAGAGATAATTAAACTCAACAAGAAATATTTTATCTTTTAAAAAAATTTCATGAGATAAGTTATAAATTACCAATAAAATAGTACATAATCTATTTTTGTTACTAAGGATTTGATATGGGTTCATTACATCCGTGTATAGTCTGTGTCTAATAATTCTAACATCATTTTCGAATGTTGGAAACTGGTGATCAATTTTCATCAACTATGGACAATCAGTTGGATGCTATAATTTTCCATTACATATCCACTCATCTACATATCATCATAACCTTTTTTCATCATGTTAATTTACAAATAAACATTTCATATATGTAATTATAGGAAGATACCAAAATTCCTTGGCATGGGTCACTGTAACTGCTAAATAAACATGTTATTTTTAATTCAACTTATACCACGATGTCCCATTTTTTTGGAAACCTTGAAAGAAATTATTATCCCTTACTATATAGAACATAGTCAGTTGGGAATGTATGTAATTTATTATAACCTAATACCATCATGCATAGTATTTTCTTCACATTATAATATGTGTATGGAAGATCATTGTCTTTAGGAAGAATATCATTCAAAAATTGTATCAAATCTGTAAAACTCTTATCACTTCATCCATGTTTCTACTTCAAGTTAATCAATCTTAACATTTTCGAAGAAACCATAAATTCTATACAACTTGGATACAATGGTTTTTATCAACAACATATAGATTCTCATTTTTTGATTCTTTCTCAATTTCCTCTACTCCAATATCACAAATCATTTTGTCAATTTGATCAGACATATCATATTGCAGGGTGTCATCATTTAAAGATCCAAAATTCTACCGAGTTTCACCATGCCAAATAAAAGGGTTTTACCTTAGATTAAAACAAGGAAAAATTAAATTATATTTCATCTATCAACTTTTCAACTTATTCATGTTAGAAAAATTTCATGAAAGGATATAAAAATATGTCGTTTTTGTAATATTTCATTTAGAAAATTCCAATAAAGAATCAATAACTTCCTCATATTCCTCACATAATCGAAGCTTCATAATCCAACTTCATCACATTATTATATATATATATATATAATATCAAAAATATATATCTCTGAAAGATAAACCATGTTTAAATTGATATCAAAGATGCCATAATTTTAATGTAATTTTTTTTTAAATTAAAAAAAATATGTTTATTTGAAAAGTATAAGTATAAATTCTAGAAAATAATGGAATATAAGTTTAAATATAATTTGTAAATCGTAAAAATAAATGCATGGAAGTAATTTACAGAATAAAATATAGTCAAACCATTCTCTCATTTTTCATTTTCCTCTAAATGAAATTGGATGAAACATGAAATTGAATATTATTGACCAAAATCCAAATCAAGTGCACAATTTTCATTTTGATTAGTATATTTATCATCAAATTTTCTAAAAATAAATTTATAAGAAAAATGGAACAATTATAAGTTTAAATATTAATTACTAATATATTATAATATTATAAGAATATTTAAAATAACACAATGATGAATTTTTAATGTCGTGCATATATATATATAGAATTTATATTATATATTATTTATGTCTAGTGTATTATGAAAATTGTGAATAACATATTATATACTATCTATTATATGGAAACATGATTTATTTGAATGTAACAAACTAATAACCGAAATTTTAAATATTATAGTATACTTCATTTGATACAATAAAAATCCAAATATATGGGGAAAAATGATTTCAGTGCAAATACCATGTGATGTATGTGTAATTTCGTGAAAATATATCTATCAAAATATAAAAAAGATATGTAAAGGAACTAATTAATAGTTTCTCTTGTGAATTCACCAATAATGTCAACATTATATTGAAAGAAACTCATAATATGGATATTATATATTTAATATCTGATTTTAAAGATAATAATGTTCTCACATCAAATGAAAAGTGTAGATATGCATATAAACTACCTATATGATATTGTATATTGAACTGTATGGAAATTGAAATGTATGTATATATTATATTTTAAGATTATTAGGTCACTAATAAGTTCATAACATTAATTGAAATTTACCCATATACATAGAAGTGCATTCATAAACATGTAATGATTCACAAACATCATCAAAATAAGCTACATTTTGAGATTCAATGTAGAAATTTAAGATGAGATGCAATATAAACATCTGCAAAACAATTCAGTACAAATGAATTTACATTTAAAAGAAACACCACAATATTAAGATTACATTCTATCCACACACTTTTTCACTTAAATCAATGAAAAACTAAGGTATATGAAGATGCTAATTCAAGATTTCAGATGAGAAGATCTATATTCGAATGTGAAATGATGAGGTGGATAAAATATAACTTTGTAAGAATATGGTAATGTGGTATTTGAGTACATGTAATAGAAAAAAAATTAAAGTTAGGGATTTAGCACCATTGAATGATCAAAAGATAAGATCATTGCATGGGTATTACCTGAGAGCCGAGAATATCAAATTCACAACAATGAGGATAAAGAAACCACATGATCTATGAAGATAGAAATCCAAGATTTGAGTCCACCAGATCGAAGAAACAAGGGATAGGGCTTTCGTGCGAGAGAAACAAGTAGGATATTCTGAGAGATAAAAACACTAAAGTGATTCAAACCAATTATTTATAAAATTTTAAATGGTATATAATGTCTTTAATATTTTAACCAACATTAGAAATCAAATTTTCACATAGGTTAGACGATAATTGTTGTGATAAAGAGGGTAACTATATTTATCTCATCAGTTATTATATAACTGACATGATAAAAAAAATATACCAAGTTTTTTCACATCATTTATTATTTAACCTATGTGAAAAACCATGTTAACCTCTTCATCACATCAGTAATATAATAACTAATGTGATAATTCAAGATAAATGGTTTTTTCATGTCGTTAATGAATAACTGATGTTAAAAAGATGACATGATAAATAATTTTTATACTAGTGTGTTCTCCAAGATCTACTTGATATCTTCCTACCATGGTTAATGCATCGGAAACATCATGTCTATTACATGACATGACATACATGATTAATCCATTCATTGAAGAGTTTGAGATCTTACTTGTTCTCTCTTTCTCCTTTTGTGTGTGAGGAAACACTTTCTTTGAATGATGAATACCACAAGACACTAGAACCAATTCCCTCTTGGATTGTTCCATATTAAATATATTTAGTATCTAGTAAATGTATGTTATTTGACATAGTACAAACAACCTCTTAGATCTATCACAAATGATCTTGATCCCTAGAATATATGTTGGTTCACTTATGTCCTTCATAGAGAAACACTTATTTAACCAGTCCTTAATAGACTGTAAGACTGTTATATTGTTTCCACTAAGTATTATGTCATTAAAATTTACTACTAGGATAAAGACTACATTCCAACTAAACATCTTGTAAATACATGGCTCCCTTTCGTTCTCAATAAAACCAAATTATTTTACAGCTACATCGATTTGAATGTTCTATGACCTGGATGTTTGCTTCAATCCATAAATGGATCTTTAAAACTTGAAAATATTTTTGGCATCACCAGGAGTCATAGAACCTTCTAGTTGGCTCATGTAGACATCTTCCAGTAGGTTCCCATTAAGGAATGTTTCACTGAAATCATTATTAAAAAATAGGCTTTTAATAGTGCTAGAAAAAGAACTAATAATGGGAACCTTTAACTACACTAAAATGATCACTAATAAAGGGTAACTTTTATGAGCACTAAAAAAAGCACTAATCAAAGGATACAATTATCAGCGCTTATTTTTTGGCACCCTTAAAGGGCCCATTTATCTGCACATTTTTAACACTGACAAAAGTCTGAATAAAAAGAAATAATTAAATAAATAAAAAATAAAAATGAGCTTATTAAAAAAATATAATATTTTTTATTTGTTAAATAATTATTAATACAAAAATAAAATGATTATACTATATATAAATTATAAATACTAATAAATAGTATATATTAAAAATAGAGATATATGTAAAATAAAAATTACACAAATAAAAGTTAAAAATATGTAAATTTAGAATAATATTAAACATTTTATCAATAAAATAACGATTATTAATGTTAATAAATAATATATAGTTAATATATAGATATATATGAATGTATATATATATATGACTAATATAATACAAAATATTTATGCCTTATATTAAATTGTAATGTATTTAGTGAATAATGGTTTATAATTAAAAATTAATATGAATTGACAATAGTGACTACTTGCATTGAGTAATGTACATAATTGAATGTCATTTGATGATTCAATTTAACATAGATCAAATATATGTTATATTAATTTCACATATACTTAATTAATGCATTTTTTTATACATCCCACACACCCAAATATTTTTTGGGGAATTTAATCAATTTCTATTATTTATTATATATATATTTATTACTATGTTTTTATAGTTTCAGTATGTATTCATATATATTTCAATATATATCCATTTATTTGATAATACATATTTAGTTAATCAAACCTATCAAATATTCCAATATTTTTAATGTGTACTCATTTTTTTATTCAATTTCACTCATTTTTAGCATGCATTCACTTATGATTAAATATTAATTATTAGGCTAAAAAAATATATGTTAAAAAATATTTTTATAAATGTATATTTACTATTTTTATACATTTATATATTTATAATTATAAATAAATTATTATTATTTTTGAAAAATTTATTTCAATAATTATAAATAAATAAATAAATATAATTAAATATTTATAAAATTATAAAAAATCTATTTAAATAAATAATATATTTACTCTATTTATATTTATAATTATTAATTAAATAAATATATATTTATATAAATATATATAATGATATAAATATTGTTTTTTTAAAGTATTTATATAATTATAAATAAATGAGTATATAATTAAATAATTATAAAATGATAATAAATATATTTAATATATATATTTTTTATATATATTTTTTATATATATTTATTATATATATATATACAAATTTTTTATTCATATTTGAAATTATAAACCTTTTATCAATGATATATTAATTAGCACTGTTAAAAAACATCTTTATCGCCACAAAAAAAGTGCTGATAAAACATTATCATTATCAGCACTTTTTTTGAAGCACTGATAAAATTATTCTGATCTATTTAAGTTAACCCTTACCAGTCGTGAAATTTTCATGATATCTGAAGTTTTCCGCAGAAGACACCCTCTTCCAGCACTCTTCTTCGGTGAATTGAAGATTGAATCAATTCTTGAATGAAGACTCGAAATATTTAAACGTTCAAATCCATTGCTCGAATGATTCAAGGGTCAAAAGAATCAAAGGCTCAATCGTTTTCCATGTTTTTTATTTCTTTACTTTCTCTTGGATGATTCAAAGCTTTAATCCAAGGTATCTTTTTTTCCCCCCATCCTACTCACTCATTGATTGATTGTTTGGTGGGATTTATTTATGTTTTTTATCATCATTCTTGATTTACCATCATAATATCCATATGGTGAACAATGTTTATTGGGTATGTTAGGTTGAAAGGAGTTGAGTCTATTATTCCTTTCACTCACCCACCCTCACCCCTTACTGATTCTATGCAACCTACCAACCATAATGCCACTAAAGGAAGTAACTGTTTATTGTTGAGTCTAAAAATTCTTTTGGAATCATGAATCATTAATTATGAGACTTCATTCCACTCTATAACCAAGAATGGATGAATGGATTATTATGTGTCACAGTTTTTCAATAATGCCCATCTGGTCAATGATAAATGTCTATAGATTTTATGAGAAGGGTATTATTAAATATGATATTTTGTTTGAATGTTACTTGATCATAGAAAGAGATAGAAACATACCATGTTTATGGATGAACATAATTTCTGTTGTTCAGCTTGATGAAGTGGGATTTGGCTCATGGTTCACGAATTAAAAGTGGAAAATTACTCGGGGTTCCATGGTTTTCAAGTGTAAAATTCAGGTTTTTTATATATAGACACACACATGTATATTTTAAGAATAAAAATATATATATATATATATATTACACAAATACATTACGAATATATATAATATACAAATATATATATATATATATTATACTAAACAAAAATATATTATACAAATATATTATACAATTTTATCATAAAAATATGTTATACCAATATATTAAAAAAATTATATGTATAATATTAAAAATTAAAAAAATGTTATATATTTATATATATTATATTTTTTCCCCAGGGTCCAGCTCTTTTGGTAGCGACTCTACGGGGACTTGATGAGGTACCGGGTTCGAGTCTCGCTAAGTTATTTCCTGTTGCAGCAGAGTAAGATTTTCATTATAATTATCCCCCTCCTAGGAACTGCTGTAATATATATTATATTTAAATGTAAATAAATATATATTAAATATTTAAAATTTATAAAATAAAAATATATATTATGCAAATAAAGACATATATTACACACATAATATATATATATATATTATACAACTGAAAAATATATATTATAAAAATATATATTACACAAGTATATCATCTAGTTGATCGAATAAAATTTTATTATTCTTGTTTATCGTATTAGGGTTTTTATTACTACTTAATTGCATATATTTTATTTTCATTTGTTTAGGGGTTTTAAGAAATACTTGAGGGATCATTTTAATAGAGGTTGTGTAAATCCCTGACCCCAGTTTACCAGAGTCAGTGCATTATTTTAATACATTAGCATGATTACAAGAAATCTAGTCCCAAAGGACCGATCAGTTTAACAGTCTTGGAAAATAGATTACATACATGAATGTTACATTGCACTTTAAGACAAACAAAACAACACAAATAATCTTTATGAACGCCATTATTCCCTTGTCTTAGCCCTGCATATCAATCATAATACACTTCATGGAATCCTAGGAAAAATAAAACATCGAAAGGGGTGATCTCAAATGCACAGTAAGGGTAATAAATAAAGCGGAAACTTTGATTAGCATAAACATTTAAGGAAATGTATAACTAAAACAAAAGCATTTTAAACTTGAACTTCAACATAATATGGAAAACATAAAATGAAATAATTCCATTTACTTATTCACATGGATATTCTACTAACCGAATAATCACATGCAATATCAATAACCAATTTCATAATGATGGAATGAATAATGCTGAACTTTAATTTCTTTGTGAAGGCCTCGTGCCAAGTCCTAGGGGCTAACTGTAACCGGAACCCAACCCGGGGTGCCTCTAATAACCGGACACCATCCCGGAGTGCCTCTAATGACTGGACACCAACCCGGAGTGCCTCTAATAACTAGACACCATCCTAGAGTGCCTCTAATAACCAGATACCATCCCGAAGTGCCTCTAATAACTGGACACCATCTCGAAGGGTCTGCTGTAACCGGACCCCAACCCGGAGGGCTTACTTGTACCGGTCCCCAATCCGGAACATACTATTCCAACACATTCATCTTAATAAAATATTGAAATATAACATAAACAATCGTATTAAAACTATCTTATGAAATGTCAATACATTAACCATAAACCATGAATGACATAAAAATAACTCATCCACAGTCAAACATATCATAAAACCTTCAATACAATATGGATGTTTTGTATCATAATGAATCAACTTCAAATAATCTTAAAATCCTTCAATGGATGTTGACATAGATGAAATCAAAACTGTTTGAGAGAAATATCCCTTTTTTTAAAAAAATAATTTAAAAGTTATATATTTATACAAAAAACATTTATTTTGAAAATATCATTATAATCTTGTAATGGAATCTTCAATGGTGTAATAATGGCGGAGAATAACTGCACCAGCCGTATAAGTTAAAAAATCATTCTTACCTTAATTCTGTCGAAAGGTTAAAAAGTACCTTGTTTGGAAAATGATGGAATGATTCCATTCAAAAATGTATAAGGGTAAAAATGACTTTAACCCATTTTTCATTAAATAGTAAAAAAAATTGAAAGATATTTTAAAAAAACATGGATGTGGATGATAAAGGGGTCCCAGTAGATAATTATGTATAAAAAACCTCAGATAATGAAGAGATTGTGAAATAAACCCTTACCAATTTGGTAACATAAGAAACATACAAACCATGAAAGAGGTATCATACAATAAAAATGTAAATACACATGTATTACAGAAAGAATACAATTTTGTACAGTACATACACCACACAAAAGGTAATAGTGGGAATATGGAATGAATCTCACGGAAATAACGAGTGAGATGAATATCCCCTACCTTGTAATTTTCGTTGATAGAGTGTAGGTTAACCTCCGGTATAATAGTTAAATAATTTTTATTAAATTATAAAGGAATAATATGTATATATATGATATCATATATGATCTTTTAACATTGCTTTATTAATAATATCTTAGTATTATCGTTGTTTTGGGTGATAACCGATTCGTTCTCCTTATATGTTTAGTTATGTAAGACATGTTTGTAATGGATAGTTTGTATCTTATTCATATTCAGAATGATATTAAGTCTATAAACATTATTTTTAACCATAAAATGAGAATAATACTTGAATGTATATGATGTAGAATGAATCTCATCGCATTCATGGAGACGGTAGTCCGTATGTACGTACGAACGCTACTTCCATTTCATTTTTCATTTTAAAAGAATCAAAACCAAATGATACATAGGTAAATCATTATTCTGGTATAATATAATATTTTATATATGTTACTTTAGTTCATTAACACCATCCTTTATATGTTTCATGTATGGTATGAACGATTCATATCACTTTGAGGAGGCGGTAGTCCGCACTTCCTCAAATTAAATTATCTAATGTATATACAACATGAAACGAATAATGGTATGATATAAAGTCGAATTACAGAAGCTTATATATAAAATAAATATCATTAATATCATATTTAATTACAGTTCCATCATAATGTCCACCATGAGAGGCGGTAAGATGTAATTGAACAATCATCATTTCATGAGGCGTTAGTTTGACATCCGCAGAAACATTATGTTCTTCATCCATTAGATGGATGTGTGTGTATGTGTAGTTACAATCCTTATTATAAAAACATTATATTATATTGAGTATACTAGTGTTGTTAGAAAATAAAGGAAATAAAAATAATTTAGGGGTTGGAGAAGCAAAATAAAAAAAACAATTTAAGAGAAACTGTTACCTTTAATTTGGGTAACTCACTTTGGTTTGAACCAAAAGACATCTTGAAGTGCCATAATACTAAGGTGAGGCTTCAAGGAGGAGGATAGGGATGTAGGGAGCTTATTTGGATAGAGTTTTGACGAGGCAAATGGCTTTAGAGGGGTAAGGAATTGGTTAGAAGTGGTCTCCTTTTATAAGGGAGAGAAGGGGTTCTTTAGGAAAGAGTGAAAAATATTATTTTATAATATATTGATCTTCAGTTTATAATGGTCAAAAAATCATTATAGTAGATTATGAGATGACTCATGGTCGAAATATAATCAACAAATAGGAATTGGACCGGTTTTGGATAATATTTTAATCATTACAATCTTATTTATTTAAATGATTTATTAATGAGGTAAATACTACATCATTATTTGTCATATATAATTTAAATTATTAGATGTCTAAAAATTACAAATAAAATATCATTATGTATGAAATATTTTTATATTTCTAATGAATATTTATAATTAAAAATCCAACATATATAACCCTATGTAAAAATTGTTTTTCTAAAAGATATATACTTATGTCATTTTTGTATTTATTTTAACTTAAATAATTTAAAGTGTCCCACCACTTACAAGTGGTGCCATGGGGTCCCAAAATCGACCCAAAGGTGCCCATGGTCAAATATGTATCCACAAATAAGGTTAGAAAACGTTTTATGGTAATTTAGTATTATTATAATATTATTTTGTTACCCTTATTTACCGGATTTACCCTTTAACCATGGTAAATAAAATATTTACCGAAGTAATTATTCAAAATGCGTAAAAATAAAATTTATCTATTTACAAAATATGGACATCCTGATTCCAAATATGGAATCCATTTTTCCAAATCCAAAACATAGAAGTGGCAGAAATTAATTAAAAATTAATCCTGATGTCAAAACAAAGTGTGTTTTAAGATATAATGTAACACCCCAAGATTTCATAGTGTGTTATTTCTTCAAAATAATTCAATAACTTGTACTACACACAACACCGAGTTCAAGCGCACCATGACTTACCAAACAAGCCGTTCAAAAAAGGTTATGAATAGTATTAACTAAATTCTAAACTTTATATAATCCTTATAATTTTAGAATCCATATTATGAGTTTCTTAGACATAATGTAAGAAAAAATTCATCTTCAGTATTGTAGTTTTACCAACTTTTAATAGTGAACCCTTTTTAAATAAAATATTTTAAACTTTTTGACTAAATGGGGAAATCAAAAAAATTTAAAATAAAACATCCCAAGCTTCCACGGTACGCTTTCCTTTGAATAAAACAGTAGCGTGTGTTGAATGCAACTTCGAGTTTTAACACACACCACAACCGATCAAACTAGCCGTTATGAATAGTAATACTTAATTTTTGAAATTATATATATTTTATATTTCAAAATGGACTTCATTTTTGGATTCGGAATATCAAATTTAGCCTAAGGTGAAATTTTGGTACTTTTCGGATAACTTTCATATTTTGATGAATAGTAAAAATTACTAAATTTTAATTAAAAACAACTTTTTTAATCAAAATAATTAATAGTGATAAATTATGAATTTTAGTGGTTTTAAAATATATTTAGAATATATTATTACCATTTAATATAATTTTGGTTATTGGACATAATTTTACAATTAAGCCGAACATAAACAAGTGTCAATCTTTTGATAGTTATTATCTCTTAAAAACACGCTTTTTGTTTTGACAGCGGGAATTAATTTTAAATTAATTTCTGCCACTTCTGTGTTTTGAATTTAGAAAAATGGATTCCATATTTGGAATCAGGATGTTCAAATTGTGTAAATAGGTAACTTTTATTTTTAGACATTTTGAATAATTACTGCGATAAATATTTTATTTACCATGGTTAAGGGTAAATCCGGTAAATAAGGGTTAAAAAATAATATTATAATAATACTAAATTATCATAAAACGTGTCTTAACCATATTGGTTGATACATGGTCGACCATGGGCATCTTTGGGTCAATTTTGGGACCCCATTGATCCACTTGTAAGTGATAATGACACTTTATTTTAATTAAGTTAAAATGAATACAAAAATGGCATAAGCTTACATCTTTTAAAAGAACAATTTTTACATAAGGTTATACATGTTGGATTTTCGATTATAAATATTCATTAGAAAGATAAAAATATTTCCTATATAATGATATTTTATTTATAATTTTTAGACATCAAATAATTTAAATTATTAATGACACAATAATGATGCAATGTTTACCTCATTAATAAATCATTTAAATAAATAAGATTATAATGATTACAATATTATCTAAAACCTGTAAAATTCTTATTGGTTGATGTTATTTAGAATATGAGTCATCTTATCTTCGACCTAAATGATTTTTGGACCATTATAAACCGAATATAATTATATTATAAAGTAATACTTTCACTCTTTCCTAAAGAGCCCCTCCTCTCCCTTATAAAAGGAGACCACTTCTACTCATTCCTCACACCTCTCAAGCCACTTGGCTCGTCCAAACTCTGCCCAAATAAGCTTCCCACATCCCTCTCCTCCTACTTGAAGCTTCCCCTTATGCAGAAAGCATTTCAAGAAGTCCTTTGGTTCCAACCAAAGTGAGTTACCTAAATTAAAGGTAACATTTTCTCTTAAATTATTTTCAATTATTTTGCTTCTCCAACCCCCAAACTCTTTTTATTTCCTTTATTTTGTAACAACACAAGTATCCACAATATACTAGGATGTTGTTATAAGAATTATTAAAACTACACATTCACACAACTCCATCTAATGGATGATGAACATAATGTTTCTATGGATGGCAAACTAACGCCTCACGAAACGATGATTGTTCAAATACATCTTACCGCCTCTAATGGTGGCCATTAGGATGACACTGTAATTAAATATGATATTAATGATATATATTTTATATATAAGCTTCTGTAATTACATTTTATTTCATACAATTATTCGTTTCATGTTGTATATACATACGATAATTTCATTTGAGGAAGTGCGGACTACCGCCCCCTTAAAATGATATGACTCGTTCATACCACACATGGAACGTATAAAGGATGGTGTTAATGAACTTAAGTAACATATATAAAATATTATATTTTAATGGAATAGTAATATACCTATGTATCATTAGGATTCGATTCTTTTAAAATAAAAATTAAATGGAAGTAGCATTCGTGCGTACGTACGGACTACCGTCTCCACGAACGCGATGAAATTCATTCTCCATCATATCCATTCAAGTATAATTATCATTTTATGATTTAAAAATGATGTTTAAGGACTTGATACAATTCTGGATATGAATAATATACATCCCATTAATAACGAATATAGCTCACATAACAAAGAATGTAAAGTAAAATGAACCCGTTAACACCTGAAATGACGATAATTCTAAGATATTATTAACAAATCAATGTTAAAAGATCATATATGATATCATATTAAAGTAACTGATTCTTGTATTATTCAATAACAATTATTTCACCATTATACAGGAGGTAAACCTACCATCGACCAAGGAAAAAGTACAAAGTAAGGGATTTTCTTGTCTCACTTTTAATTCCGTGAGAATTCCATTGTTCGCTACTAAATTATTGAAAGTGGTGTATTGTGTACTTCCATTTGATATATATTATCATGATTCACTTTATATTCATGTTATTCTGTAAATCATTTGGTGGTTATTAACTTTTGGCCATGCGACTCAGTTGATTAACGTGGTAAGGGATTTTCTTATCTCACTTTCAATTCCGTGAGATTTCCACTGTTCGCCACTAAATTATTGAAAGTGGTGTATTGTGTACTTCCATTTGATATATATTATCATGATTCACTTTATATTAATGTTATTCTGTAAATCATTTGGTGGTTATTACCTTTTGGCCATGCGACTCAGTTGATTAACGTGGTAAGGGATTTTCTTGTCTCACTTTTAATTCCGTGAGAATTCCATTGTTTGCTACTAAATTATTGAAAGTGGTGTATTGTGTACTTCCATTTGATATATATTATCATGATTCACTTTATATTCATTTTATTCTGTAAATAATTTAGTGGTTATTTACTTTTGGCCATGCGACTCAGTTGATTAACGTGGTAAGGGATTTTCTTGTCTCACTTTTAATTCCGTGAGAATTCCATTGTTCGCTACTAAATTATTGAAAGTGGTGTATTGTGTACTTCCATTTGATATATATTATCATGATTCACTTTATATTCATGTTATTCTGTAAATCATTTGGTGGTTATTAACTTTTGGTCATGCGACTCAGTTGATTAACGTGGTAAGGGGTTTCTTGTCTCACTTTTAATTCCGTGAGAATTCCATTGATCACCACTTAATTATTGCATGTGGTGTATGTGTACTACCCATGATTGTATTCATTGTGTAATATACTTTATTTTATGGGTATTTACATAATCATGGTATGATCTTTCTTTCATGGGTGTTTGTTTCTTAAGTTACCTAATCAATAAGGGAATTTGAGATTTCAATTTCCACTCATTTGGATTTACGCATATTTCATTGATTATATTACCCCAAGATTATGTGTGGAATCACTATTCATTTGATTATGTCATAATTTCCACTCCCCTTCCTGTGGATATACTTTTGATACACATAATCACTCCATTGAAAATTCTCAAGTCATTGATATGAATTTGATAAGAGTAATTTTAACTCTTTCACCATTTGTTGAGTTAAACATCCAATTCGTTGGTGTTGTTTTTACAGGAATATGTGTGAATATACTTTGATTGTTTTACACTGAATATCCAATCATATTTAGTGTATTTATATTTTTCACACATAATTATGTTATTGATTTATCCTTAACCTAAGGATATGGCCTTTATGAGAGATTTCATCTCAACTTACATTCCATTGAGACTTCTGTGTTGATATACACCAAATCACTTTTAAGTGGTGTATATAATGTACTTTGACATAGTATATCATGAATTCCCTTTATTCTCATGATATTACAAAGTTTTGATTACCTCAATTATTTTCATTCAAGTGTCTCTCTTTTGGTTAGAATCTCTAACTAAAATACCATTTTTAAATGTTTTAAAGACTTATTCATCTAAATCTTTCTCATTAATGTCCATGTTTTAAAAATCGTTTTAAGGATTTATTTATATGGACATTAAAGTTTAGAAATTAAAAATCCTTTTAAAAGGTTTCAAAGTGGTATGGGACACTTTGATTCAAAAATCTATTTTTAAATGGCTTCTTGACAAATAGTGTGACTTTTAAATGTTTTCAAGAAAAGGGGGATATTTCTCTCAAATAGATTTGATGATTATTTTCATCTATGTCAACATCCTTCATTATTCATGATTGAGGTTAATGTGATACAATAAAATCTTCCATATTGTATCAAATGAGTTATATTTTACTGTGGATGTTCTATTTTTATACCATTCATGGTTTGTGGTTAAAGTATTGACATTTCGTATGCTAGTTTTAATACGAATGTTTATTTTATGCTTAAACCTATTCATATGAGGAATGCATTGGACTTAATAAGTGACGGGTGGAGCCCGCTATAGCTCCTCGATGCATCGGTAGGTCTCATGAGACAAACTAGTGTCTTGGCACAAGGCCTTGGCAAAATCTTATTTGTAGTCTTGGCACGAGGCCTTGGCTATGTGGTTATGATAGTCTGGCATTATGCATTCCATCATTATGAAAGTGGTTATTGATATTGCATGTGATCATTCGACTAGTAGGATATCCATGTGAGTAAGTAAATGGCATTATTTCATTTTACCTTTGCCATTTTATGCTGAAGTTCAAGTTTTAAAGGCTTTTGTTTTAGTTATAAATTGCCTTAAGTGTTTATGCTTATTTATGAATGCTTCTGCTATAATGTTATCCTTACTGAGCATCCGATCTCACCCCTTTCAATGTTTTATTTTTCCCAGGATTATGAAGAAGTAATTTATGAATGACCTGCAGGGGTAGTATGAGGGGATATGAAGACAAGATGTTTTTTTTTATGATGTAATGTAAAAATTTTATGGATGTATCTAGTTATTCCAAGGCTACTAAACTAATCGGTCCTTCGAGACTTGATCTTTCTCATGATCATGCCAATGTTATGTAATAATGCACCGACTCTGGGTAACTAGGGTCGGGGCGTTACAGTTGGTATCAGAGGAAGTTTAGTACAAACCTTGGTAGCTAGATTTAGATAAACTCTGATTAGAGCACGTAGACCTAAGATGAACTTTGAGGATTAGTATAAAAGAACTTCCTAGAATTTTGGTATTGTAGATATTTTGTGAGTTTTTTGAGAAATACATCCCTGTCTGGATACAAGCAGGTAGAGGCGGCTCTGGCACAGATGTACCTAGGGGTAAAACCCGAAAACACCGCTTTGAGCTAGACTCGAACGGGAACTGTTGCACGACAACGGGCCTTGCTGCACTCTTGGTTACGACACTCCCGAGGGATATGCTTAGGATAATTTACATTTTCTTTACAAACCGATTTAAGTAATATATACATAAGATGAGAGTAAATGACCTTGGTTAATCCTAATATGTTTCAAATTGAGAATATGGTGACATTTTAATCTCTAAATGATTTTACGACTACTATTACTCACACAATGCTTTCTGGTTTTAGTCAATGGCTGGATTCCAAGGAAGTCATAGTGACTTTGGGAATGATGTACAAGGTGGGAACGGTGGTGGAAATGAGCAACAAAATGGAATGTTGATAGGCGTAAAAGATATCGTCTTTATGCCAAATCAGTTTTCCAAAAATATGATCAACAACATATATATTAACCAACTCCCAGACTCAACAAGGAAGAGAAAGGTGATAAATGATAAGATCTCCAGCAATGGAGACCATGGAGAAAAGAAACCTCAATTTTCATCATGCAGGAATTGTGGAAAGAGACACCCAGGAAAGTGTCTCAATGGGACAACGAAATGTTTTACGTGCGGGAAGGAAGGACATAAAGTGAAGAATTGACGAAGAAAAATGAAGAGTACTATGGAAGAAGATAAAAATGGTCCCAAGAGTCCATTTACAGTCATTTGCCGTAAATGTAGGGGACCTGGCCATTACCCGAGTGAATGTCCTATTTTATAGGATGTTTTCTTGCTCAAAGAAGAAGCTATGCGGAAATAAATGGTTGGAGAAAAATTTAAAAAGTATTAGCACTCCTTGTTGATGGGTTTACTTTGGAATAATTTTCTCTTGTATTTGTAACCCCTCAGTTTGCCATGTGAGAATGATATTTGAGGAATAATTGTCTCTTCTCTTGTGGATATAGGTATAAATAACCATTTGGTTTTATATGATCATTGGGGTTTGAGAAAATGATAAGTTATTATAATTTGGGATGAAAATGAAAAGTTTGATATAACATTTGTGGTTAAATTATGTTATTTTGAAAAATTTATCTCATTTTGGTAATATTATAGAATATAGTTTTTGAAAAAGGACAACACGTAGACCGTGTGACAACCCGTCGCGTCGGAAAAAGCTGTGGGAATCGAACCCACAACCAAAGTGTGATTGGGATTTATCGCCTACCCCTGGACTACGTGAAGTCCCTGGTTAGTATGACTATTTTTTTTGTTAAATGATTTTATTGATCAATAATAAGATGATTTGGGTTCTTATGTCTTATCAAATGAATACCCTTGGTATAGGAAAATGATTTGGTGATTAAGTGATAATTGTTATTTTGGAAGATGTTCGTTTTGTTAGGAACACTATATGCCCAAGGAAAATAGAATACAATGAGGTTTCATTTGTAGAGTAATGGTGGATTTTTATCTACATTTTTATTTTTGATTTATAGTGATTTGGGTTATTTATGGAAATGATTAACCTATAACAGAGAATATGTGATGATGTTAATTACTTTTAAGTATGTGACTTTAAGAGTATTTGATGTCATTTGGAGATACAATGTAACATGGGAGACTACATAATCAAATTCTTCTATGTTTTGGGTTTCAATATTAGTTTGGATTATATTAAAGGATTTTAAGGACAATTGGTTATTGAATGGTATCTATTTAACTTTGGGGTATTGTTGGTTTAATTTTAGAAATTAAGATTAGTGCATATTTATCTCAATGAATATCCTTTTGGGGGATCATTAGATCATTCACTAACCATTTTGGTTTTGATTAATCTTCAAAGACAATGTAAATATATGGTTTATCCTGCATGGATCATGTGATTCTATAGAAGTTTATTCTAACTCTTCCAGTGTGACCAAGTCTTCTTGAATACTCATCGTTTAAAAAAAATTGAGTTAGTGGTGGAAATTTATTAAAGAATGAAAATCTACTTAAAATTTAAGTATATCTCATAATGTTCTTAGTCAATATCATAAATGAATTCCTCTTCCTTATGTAATGTAACTTTAAAAAAAAATGTTGTCCTAGATGGTACCTTAAATCATCACTAATTTATGGCTTTGGGATTGTTGGCCTTTTCATAGCCATGTTCTCTACCACTCTCCATCAGATAATTGATGGTTAGATTTCTCCTCCATATCTATATTTTCCTACATGGAACCCTAGTATGTGTTATTTTCGGTAATCTTCATACTTTCCACTCTTTATTTTAAATAGAGGCCTCATTAATTCATTTTTCGATGTGGGATTTCAACTAAGATATTTTGAAATGTCAAAAATGTGTGATCCCAATACCCTATATTTTGTTGAACCGATGGTACTTCAAATCATCATAGATTGATGAGTTTAAGGACCTCAATTTTATACTTGTTTGTGATTGATGACCTCAACCACTACCTATAAATATTTACGTTTTTCCTCTAATTATATGTCTCTAATTGCCACCAATGTTCTCCTAATCGAGATCATAATTTGGTGGTGACCCTTTCATTTCTCTTTTCCTCATATTAAGACTAAATTTTAGTAAACCAATTTCCGATGTGGGTTTTCCCACAAATATATTTTCTATTTTCAACCTTTTATTTTCGAAGAACAATTTCAAATTGCGAGGACGCAATTTATTGAAGGAGGGGAGAATGTAACACCCCAAGATTTCATAGTGTGTTATTTATTCAAAATAATTCAATAACTTGTACTACACACAACACCGAGTTCAAGCGCACCATGACTTACCAAACAATCCGTTCAAAAAAGGTTATGAATAGTATTAACTAAATTCTAAACTTTATATAATCCTTATAATTTTAGAATCCATATTATGAGTTTCTTAGACATAATGTAAGAACAAATTCATCTTCAGTATTGTAGTTTTACCAACTTTTAATAGTGAACCCTTTTTAAATAAAATATTTTAAACTTTTTGACTAAATGGGGACATCAATAAAATTTAAAATAAAACATCCCAAGCTTCCACGGTACGCTTTCCTTTGAATAAAACAGTAGCGTGTGTTGTACGCAACTTCGAGTTTTAACACACACCACAACCGATCAAACTAGCCATTATGAATAGTAATACTTAATTTTTGAAATTATATATATTTTACATTTCAAAATGGACTTCATTTTTGGATTCGGAATATCAAATTTATCCTAAGGTGAAATTTTGGTACTTTTCGGATAACTTTCATATTTTGATGAATAGTAAAAATTACTAAATTTTAATTAAAAACAACTTTTTTAATCAAAATAATTAATAGTGATAAATTATGAATTTGAGTGGTTTTAAAATATATTTAGAATATATTTTTACCATTTAATATAATTTTGGTCATTGGACATAATTTTACAATTAAACCGAACATAAACAAGTGTCAATCTTTTGATAGTTATTATCTCTTAAAAACACGCTTTTTGTTTTGACAGCGGGAATTAATTTTAAATTAATTTCTTCCACTTCTGTGTTTTGAATTTAGAAAAATGGATTCCATATTTGGAATCAGGATGTTCAAATTGTGTAAATAGGTAACTTTTATTTTTAGACATTTTGAATAATTACTGCGATAAATATTTTATTTACCATGGTTAAGGGTAAATCCGGTAAATAAGGGTTAAAAAATAATATTATAATAATACTAAATTACCCTAAAACGTGTCTTAACCCTATTGTTTGATACATGGTCGACCATGGGCATCTTTGGGTCAATTTTGGGACCCCATTGATCCACTTGTAAGTGATAATGACACTTTATTTTAATTAAGTTAAAATGAATACAAAAATGGTATAAGCTTACATCTTTTAGAAGAACAATTTTTACATAGGGTTATACATGTTGGATTTTGGATTATAAATATTCATTAGAAAGATAAAAAGATTTTCTACATAATGATATTTTATTTATAATTTTTAGACATCAAATAATTTAAATTATTAATGACACAATAATGATGCAATGTTTACCTCATTAATAAATCATTTAAATAAATAAGATTATAATGATTAAAATATTATCTAAAACCTGTCCAATTATTATTGGTTGATGTTATTTAGAATATGAGTCATCTTATCTTAGACCTCAATGATTTTTGGACCATTATAAACCGAATATAATTATATTATAAAGTAATACTTTCACTCTTTCCTAAAGAGCCCCTCCTCTCCCTTATAAAAGTAGACCACTTCTACTCATTCCTCACACCTCTCAAGCAACTTGGCTCGTCCAAACTCTGCCCAACTAAGCTCCCCACATCCCTCTCCTCCTACTTGAAGCTTCCCCTTAGGCAGAAAGCATTTCAAGAAGTCCTTTGGTTCCAACCAAAGTGAGTTACCTAAATTAAAGGTAACATTTTCTCTTAAATTATTTTCAATTATTTTGCTTCTCCAACCCCAAAACTCTTTTTATTTCCTTTCTTTTGTAACAACACCAGTATCCACAATATACTAGGATGTTGTTATAAGAAGGATTAAAACTACACATTCACACAACTCCATCTAATGGATGATGAACATAATGTTTCTGTGGATGGCAAACTAACGCCTCACGAAACGATGATTGTTCAAATACATCTTACCGCCTCTCATGGTGGCCATTAGGATGACACAGTAATTAAATATGATATTAATGATATATATTTTATATATAAGCTTCTGTAATTCCATTTTATTTCATACAATTATTCGTTTCATGTTGTATATACATACGATAATTTCATTTGAGGAAGTGTGGACTACCGCCCCCTTAAAATGATATGACTCCTTCATACCACACATGGAACGTATAAAGGATGGTGTTAATGAACTTAAGTAACATATATAAAATATTATATTTTACTAGAATAGTAATATACCTATGTATCATTTGGATTCGATTCTTTTAAAATAAAAATTAAATGGAAGTAGCATTCGTGCGTACGTACGGACTACCGTCTCCACGAACACGATGAAATTCATTCTCCATCGTATCCATTAAAGTATAATTATCATTTGATGATTTAAAAATGATTTTTAAGGACTTTATACCATTCTGGATATGAATAATATACATCCCATTAATAACGAATATGGCTCACATAACAAAGAATGTAAAGTAAAATGAACCCGTTAACACCTGAAATGACGATAATTCTATGATATTATTAACAAATCAATGTTAAAAGATCATATATGATAACATATTAAAGTAACTGATTCTTGTATTATTCAATAACAATTATTTCACCATTATACAGGAGGTAAACCTACCATCGACCAAGGAAAAAGTACAAAGTAAGGGATTTTCTTGTCTCACTTTTAATTCCGTGAGAATTCCATTGTTCGCTACTAAATTATTGAAAGTGGTGTATTGTGTACTTCCATTTGATATATATTATCATGATTCACTTTATATTCATGTTATTCTGTAAATAATTTGGTGGTTATTAACTTTTGGCCATGCGACTCAGTTGATTAACGTGGTAAGGGATTTTCTTATCTCACTTTCAATTCCGTGAGATTTCCACTGTTCGCCACTAAATTATTGAAAGTGGTGTATTGTGTACTTCCATTTGATATATATTTTCATCATTAACTTTATATTCATGTTATTCTGTAAATCATTTGGTGGTTATTAACTTTTTGCCATGCGACTCAGTTGATTAACGTGGTAAGGGATTTTCTTGTCTCACTTTTAATTCCCTGAGAATTCCATTGTTCGCTACTAAATTATTGAAAGTGGTGTATTGTGTACTTCCATTTGATATATATTATCATGATTCACTTTATATTAATGTTATTCTGTAAATCATTTGGTGGTTATTAACTTTTGGCCATGAGACTCAGTTGATTAACGTGGTAAGGGATTTTCTTATCTCACTTTCAATTCCGTGAGATTTCCACTGTTCGCCACTAAATTATTGAAAGTGGTGTATTGTGTACTTCCATTTGATATATATTATCAAGATTCACTTTATATTCATGTTATTCTGTAAATCATTTGGTGGTTATTATCTTTTGGCCATGCGACTCAGTTGATTAACGTGGTAAGGGATTTTCTTGTCTCACTTTTAATTCCGTGAGAATTCCATTGTTCGCTACTAAATTATTGAAAGTGGTGTATTGTGTACTTCCATTTGATATATATTATCGCGATTCACTTTATATTCATGTTATTCTGTAAATCATTTGGTGGTTATTAACTTTTGGCCATGCGACTCAGTTGATTAACGTGGTAAGGGATTTTCTTGTCTCACTTTTAATTCCGTGAGAATTCCATTGTTCGCTACTAAATTATTGAAAGTGGTGTATTGTGTACTTCCATTTGATATATATTATCATGATTCACTTTATATTCATGTTATTCTGTAAATCATTTGGTGGTTATTAACTTTTGGCCATGCGACTCAGTTGATTAACGTGGTAAGGGGTTTCTTGTCTCACTTTTAATTCCATGAGAATTCCATTGATCACCACTTAATTATTGCATGTGGTGTATGTGTACTACCCATGATTGTATTCATTGTGTAATATACTTTATTTTATGGGTATTTACATCATCATGGTATGATTATTCTTTCATGGGTGTTTGTTTCTTATGTTACCTAATCAATAAGGGAATTTGAGATTTCAATTTCCACTCATTTGGCTTTACACATATTTCATTGATTATATTACCCCAAGATTATGTGTGGAATCACTATTAATTTGATTATGTCATAATTTCCACTCCCCTTCCTGTGGATATACTTTTGATACACATAATCACTCCATTGAAAATTCTCAAGTCATTGATATGAATTTGATAAGAGTAATTTTAACTCTTTCACCATTTGTTGAGTTAAACATCCAATTCGTTGGTGTTGTTTTTACAGGAATATGTGTGAATATACTTTGATTGTTTTACACTGAATATCCAATAATATTTAGTGTATTTATATTTTTCACACATAATTATGTTATTGATTTATCCTTAACCTAAGGATATGGCCTTTATGAGAGATTTCATCTCAACTTACATTCCATTGAGACTTCTTTGTTGATATACACCAAATCACTTTTATGTGGTGTATATAATGTACTTTGACATAGTATATCATGAATTCCCTTTATTCTCATGATATTACAAAGTTTTGATAACCTCAATTATTTTCATTCAAGTGTCTCTCTTTTGGTTAGAATCTCTAACTAAAATACCATTTTTAAATGTTTTAAAGACTTATTCATCTAAATCTTTCTCATTAATGTCCATGTTTTAAAAATGGTTTTAAGGATTTATTTATATGGACATTAAATTTTAGAAATTAAAAATCCTTTTAAAAGGTTTCAAAGTGGTATGGGACACTTTGATTCAAAAATCTATTTTTAAATGGCTTCTTGACAAATAGTGTGACTTTTAAATGTTTTCAAGAAAAGGGGGATATTTCTGTCAAATAGTTTTGATGATTATTTTCATCTATGTCAAAATCCTTCATTATTCATGATTGAGGTTAATGTGATACAATACAACCTTCCATATTGTATCAAATGAGTTATATTTGACTGTGGATGTTCTATTTTTATACCATTCATGGTTTGTGGTTAAAGTATTGACATTTCGTATGCTAGTTTTAATACGAATGTTTATTTTATGATTAAACCTATTCATATGAGGAATGCATTGGACTTAATAAGTGACGGGTGGAGCCCGCTATAGCTCCTCGATGCATCGGTAGGTCTCATGAGACAAACTAGTGTCTTGGCACAAGGCCTTGGCAAAATCTTATTTGTAGTCTTGGCACGAGGCCTTGGCTATGTGGTTATGATAGTCTGGCATTATGCATTCCATCATTATGAAAGTGGTTATTGATATTGCATGTGATCATTCGACTAGTAGGATATCCATGTGAGTAAGTAAATGGCATTATTTCATTTTACCTTTTCCATTTTATGCTGAAGTTCAAGTTTTAAAGGCTTTTGTTTTAGTTATAAATTGCCTTAAGTGTTTATGCTTATTTATGAAAGCTTCTGCTATAATGTTATCCTTACTGAGCATCCGAGCTCACCCCTTTCAATGTTTTATTTTTCCCAGTATTATGAAGAAGTAATTTATGAATGACCTGCAGGGGTAGTATGAGGGGATATGAAGACAAGATGTTTTTTTATGATGTAATGTAAAAATTTATGGATGTATCTAGTTATTCCAAGGCTACTAAACTAATCGGTCTTTCGAGACTTGATCTTTCTCATGATCATGACAATGTTATGTAATAATGCACCGACTCTGGGTAACTAGGGTCGGGGCGTTACATATAATAACTATAAAAATATTGGCACTTGTTTGTGTCCGATTTAATTGTGAAATTATGTCCAATGACCAAAATTGTATTAAATGGTAAAAATATATTCTAAATATAATTCAAAACCACTCAAATTATTAATTTATATCTATTAATTATTTTTATTAAAAAGGTTGTTTTTAAATTAAAATTTGTAATTTTCACTATTCATAAAAATATAAAAGTTATCAGAAAAATACAAAAAATTCACCCTAGGCTAATTTCTATATTCCAAATTCAAAAATGAAATTCATTTTGATAAATAAAATTTATAAAATTTCAAAAATTGGGTATTACTATTCATAACGGCTAGTTTATTTTGTTGTGGTGTGTTAGAACTCGAGGTTGCGTACAACACACGCTATTGCATTATTCTATGGGAAACGTACCATGGAAGCTTGAGGTGTTACATTGTAAATTTTTTATGTCCCTATTCCAAAGAATTGATTTATTTAGTCAAATTAAATATATAAAAGTTTGAAATATTTGATTTAAAAATGGTTCACCATTAAAAGTCGGTAAAAGTGCTTTTTTGGAAAAATACTTCTTTGGCCTGAAAAAAATTGAATTTGTCCATACATTATGTCTAAGAAACTCATGATATGGATTATAAAATAATAAGTATTATATAAATTTCAAAATTCAGTTAATACTATTCATAGCATCTTTTGAACGGCTTGTTTGGTAAGTCCTAGTGCGCTTGAACTCGGTGTTGCATGTAGTGAAATATATTGATTTATTTTGAATAAGTAACACACTATAAAATCAAGGGGCGTTACAAATTGGACTAGTCTTAGTTAGGGAATTGAATGTATTAAAAGTGATATTTCTCTTATAAATATAGAATTCATTGAGGCCTCAAATATTCATATATCATAACATGTTTTCAGGATAGTGAGAGAGAGATTAAGAAGAAACTATATTCAATACTTAATGTAGATGAATCTTGGAATATAGTGGGTAGGGGAGATGGTAGAAGAATAGGATTGTTATAGAATAATTTCTTCTGAAGAATAAATCTTCCCGATAGAGCCAAACAATGGCTTCCCAAATCCGGAACCTCCCTATTGTTTAGAAAGAGAAAAATCAAATGAATTATCTCCCAGCCCATCTTCACTCACCTCTATTTATGACCACTAACAAACTAATATCCTACTTTAAGATATAACCCCTAACACACCAACAACCTACTACTAGCTGTAACCCCTAAAAAACTAACAATATAAAGGTAGAATGTTTCCCCTGGAAACTAATGCCCAACCAACCAACTTCCCCTCTCACAGACATCCCACTACACACTACTACAACTCCCACACACATGGAAAACCCACTATTTTCCTAACACTTGTCCCCATTGACACCCCTTGATTCACATACAAGAATATTTATGCTCCCTAAATATCACCTTCAATAGGTCATGAGTTAATAACTAGTTCCAATGGTGTAATTTTCACAACGTTGAGGCATTACCCTTTTAGAGAACACAATGCAGTAAAATTATCATCCTCATCAGCTTCATATCTAAAATAGTTTTTATTGAATTTTTTTCATTTAGACTCATCTCCCATAATTTTTTGTTTCTTTTACTACATTGAGCAATATTCATCCCATGGATAACTACTACTTAGAGTATTTCAAGAAACATAGGTTCATGTCTACAAGATATGGAGGATGTGTGTCAAACAACAAGATGCAATGATAAATGTCTGGGATATGAGTTGATGGGGATGATGGTAGTCGAAAAAATTCACATTTGAATAAATTCATAGGATAATACCTACCAAAGTGGTGTAATTATTTTCATAAATTCAACTACCCATTTTCATTAAATCATGCTGAAATTATTTGAAACAATCATTTCATGATGTTCCCAATGTACACAATGTCTTGTACATTGGAGGGGACCACAAAGAGTGGATTTTCTTTCTCGATGGGGTAACAAAATAGATAAAAACATTAAATAAATAAAGAGAGTTCAATAATAATGTAAAAGTGTTTTTTAATATACTATGTTTTTCCTCATAATATTATATATCCTCTACTAAATTAAAATAATCTAAATTAAATGTTTGACTACTAATGTAACAATGTATTATGTACATGATGATGTTACCAATCCCTCAGAATAAAAAACAATAATGAAGTACTTTGGGAAGATGTAAAGGTAATTTTACGATATACTTACTATATTTTACAAAACAAAATATAATTAAATGTTGATTTAAATTTCATTATTCCTTACAGAGTGAGTTTATTTTAGAATATTTCTATCCATGTTTAATTCCTCTCTACACAAAAATATCTGTAGAATTATTGTCCCTCAAAACATTTTCACCATTTCAGTGTTTCTTTTATAACTTTCATTCATGTTACCTCCACTATCTTTGTAGAAAGAGAAACGAACCTACCTATGCTCAATCACGATGGTAATCTTGATGTTTCCACAGTAAAACCATTTTCCATAGAATTATATTATTTATTTTATATTTATGATTAAGTTATTTTTTTAGTAGTACTCAGATAAGAATTGTTTTCTTATATAGGTGGATTCATTTGTTCGAGTTGCAGTGGTCTGTCAATCTTTCATTTCTTTTTTCACCAAAATATTGGCATACTTATTCTCACTCAATATCATTTTCACCCCTATATTGTTGCCATTTATCACTTACCGTCATGTTCCCTCCACTTCAAAATCATAGAGGTAATCTTGATGTTTTCAAAGTAAAATCACTATTTATAGAATTTATTTATTGGCTCATATTTATGTTTAATTTATTTATTTTGAGTATTACCCATGTAATAAGTGTTTTCTCATAAAAGTGGATTATTTTGTTTGAGTTGGGGTGGTTTGTTCTATGTTGCTCATGCTCATGAGATATTGGACCTCAATCATGGAATTGAGAGAATTACAGTAAGGAAATGCATCAAAAATGAATACAACCATCAGGAAAATTTGAATTAATATTACTTATTTGATTAATTTTTTATAATTTGATCTACTATTTTTATGTTAATTTCCTTATCATTTTATCTAATACTTATTTAGATTTTTTCCCAGATCTTTTGGGAAGTCCAATTTTTATTTCAACATTCGTTAACAAGACATAAAAGATATATTATGTTTCTTTCTTCCAATATTACCACGATTTATATTTCCACTTCCTTTCATTTTTGAACTTCAAAAACTCCATGTTGACTACATGTTCTTAGCCAAAAAACAATTCTTGTTTTTGAAAGGTATAGGAGTATAGGATGTTCATGTCCCATTTTGGTGACTTTTCGTGATATAATGGGCACATGATCTTCCTATGCTCTTTTGGATTTCAAAAATAAGAATTTTTTTCAGCTAATAACATGGAGTTAATGTGCAGTGTTGGAAGTTTGAAAAAAAAAGTCAATGGAAATCATGTTAAAATTCGAACTTCATATTTTTTTGAGACTTTGGGAAATTTATGAATCAACCGATCCTTTTTTAGACACACGGTGAGACTAGTATGAATCCATGTGCTCTTATTATTTTAAATTGATATCAATTTTAATAAAAAAGAAAACTTAAATATTCAAAAATGAACAAAAATATTCTGATTATATTGATACATTAAGACGATGATCCATAAGTCATCTGTGATGTGTAGGAATCATCCGCACATCAATCGAATATATAATGCACCTTATTAGACTCAAAGTGTTTGATATCATTTTCAAATCGACAATTTATAAAAGTTCCACTCATTGAAAACCAATCATATGTGATCAAATTTTATTGATAATTTAGGAAATATATTCATAAATAATTTGTGTTTTGTAAGAATTGGTCTCACATAAAACTGATACATAATGTGATCTGTATGAGTCAAAGTGTATGTTTCTAGTTTAAAATGATATTTCAGTAAAAAGACATGTGACGTACAAAAAACAATAATTTTTTTGATTGTTTTTGATAATTGAGTAGAATGATCCATAAGTAATTTATATTTTTAGTATTCAACCACACCTCTATCTAGTACATGATTTTCCTTATAAGACTCAATGTGTCCATTATTAGTTTAAAATCGATTATTTAGTTCAAAAAATGTCACTCACTGAAAATAAAGAAAAAATGCATGGATTTTGATGATAATTTATGAAATCAATTCATAATTAATTTTTGATATGTAAGAATCTGTCTCACATCAAAACTAATACATGATGTGATTGGTATGAGTCAAAGGGTGTGTTTCTAGTTTAAAATGATATTTTAATTAAAAACAAGTGATATAATCAAAATCGAGTAAATTCATTAGAATTGTTTTAATAATTTATTAAAATAGTCTATAAATAATATGAGATGTTTAGGAATAAAACATATCACAATTTGACACACGGTGTGATTGGTAAGACTCCAAGTGCATCTTTTTATTTAAAATTGACATCAATTTTAGTAAAAAGGACAATTGACAAACTGAAAACCAAGAAAAATCATTTGGATTGTTTTGATACTTTATTAAAAATATGCATAATGAATATTTGATGTGGAAGAATCATCCAAACCTCATTCTGATACACGATGTACCCGGTATGACTCAATGTGTGTGTTATCAGTTTAAAATCAATAGTTTAGTTTAAAAAAGGTCACTCAAAGAAAAATGAGCAAATGTGCTATGGTTTTACTGATAATTTATAAAACTGATTCAAAATTTATTTTTGATTTTTAGGAAGTGGACTCACATTGTACTGATATATGATGTGATATGTATATTTTAAAGAGCATGATTCCAGTTTAAAAAGGCATTTTCGTAAAAAAAAGTGACATACTCAAAACCAAGTAAACACATATATATTGGTTTGATACTTTAGGAAAATAATCCATAAGTTATTTAAGACGTGTAAGAATCATCTATACCTAAATTTGAAACAACAGTGTGACAAATATGACTCCAAGTGCATCTTTTTATTTAAAATTGACATCAATTTCAGTAAAATGGACAACTAACCTACTGAAAACTAAGAAAACACATTTGGATTGTTTTGATAATTTACAAAAACTATATATAGGTCATTTGAGAAATTGAAAAATAATCTTAACCTCAATCTAATGTATAGTGTTACTTGTATGACTCCAAGTGCGTCTTTTTATTTAAAATTGACATCAATTTTAGTAAAAAGGACAACCAACCAACTCAAAACCGAGAAAATGAATTCCAATTGATTTGAAACATTAGTAAAATGATCCATACGTAATTTTTGACTTGTAAAATCATTTTAACTCAATATTATGCACGGTGTGACTGGTATGACTCAATGTTTGTCTTTTTATTTAAAATTGACATCAATTTAAGTAAAAATGACAACTGATGTACTCAAAATAGTGAAAATTAATTCAGATTATTTTTATACTTTTAAAAAATGAAACATATGTAATTTTTGACATCTAGGAATCAACCACACCTCAATATGATACAAGATCTTCCCAGTATTACTCAATGTGTCCGTTATCAGTTTAAAATCGATATTTTAGTTCAAAAAAGTGTCACTCACTGGAAAAAGGGAAAATATAGTTGAATTTTCTTGATAATTTAAGAAAATTATTCACAAGTCATTTGTGATGTGTAAGAATCAGTATCATATAAAACTAACATGTGATGTGATTGGTATGAGCCAAAGTGTGTGTTTCCAGTTTAAAATTACATTTTACTAAAAAATACAAGTGACATACTCAAAATTGAGAAAACAAATCCAAATTATTTTTATACTTTTAAAAAATGATCCATATGTCATTTGAGATATGTAGGAATAAGCCTCACCCCAATTTTATTCATGGTTGGACCAGTATGGCTCCAAGTGCATATTTTCAATATATAAGTGTCAATTTATTTTAATATGCGCATCACATCGCCAAACCTGAGAAAATGATCCAATATTATTTTCTCATCATTATATCTTCTATTAAATATTTAATTTATTTATCATTTTTATCTTATAATTATTTAGTTAATTTTCATAGATATAATTCATGAAAATGAATAGTAAATGGTGTGACGTGCAAGAATCAACTACAACACAATCTGATACATAATGTTCCTGGTATGAATCAAATTTTAGTTTCAAATTAATCCTTTTTGTTTATTTATTTATTGATATTATTACTAACATAAGAATTTTTATCTTATATAGGTGAATTGTTGGATTTAATAGAGGTTAGGATCAAAATATAAAATAACACTGTTGTTTTTGATTGTACGTAATAATTTGTACATATGTAATTATATAAACCATTGTTTGAAATGTCTGTAATACAGTATTTTATTTCTTGTATTTTTGTTGTAAATTATATTTCATTTAAATTATGTATTGGTACTTGATTTTGATAATTTCTTGGTGGTTTTGGTGCTGCAGTGTGCTGTTATAGCACACTATAGCATGTTCCTTTATGAGCACTTCTACAAGTGAAGATAAAGGAGTTCTTTATCAGTGCTATTAGAAGAACTGATAAATGTTTCCATTATCAGAACTTTCTAGGCATTGATAAAACTAACCTTTATTTTTACTTTATAAGTGATGATAAAAGACATGGGATATTAATCTCATTCTGATAGTTAGTGATTCTTTAGAACTGATAAAGGCCATTTGTAGTGCTGTTAATGGTCTATTTTGTAGAAGTTCATCCATCTTCCAAATTTCAAATTCATAGTGATATGCTATAGGAAGTAGATTTATGTTGTATTTAAACATGTTAACTGGTGAAAATGGTTCATTGTAGTGAATTCCATGATGTTGTTTAAACCATTTTTTCATTAACCTTGCTTAATAGGTATTTAATTTTCCTTCCATTTTCAGTTTTATCTTAAATACCCATTTGGACCCCACATGATTTACATGAACTGTACCATTGGCCAAAACCCAAGAATAGTTATAATAGATGGAATCTATTTTAAAATTCATGGATTCTTTCCATCTTATGGATTCTGATCACTCTACTACCTTTCTGCAGGTGATAGGTTCATCATTGTCACCTAATAATGAGTCACCATCTTCATTGACTAGAAAACTATATATCTCGTGTTCTATTAATTCTATTGTGATCCTACATAGTACTTCTGTTTTAAGAAATAATTTTTCTATGAGAAACTATGGAATCTATTCATCTTCCAACTCTTGTGTATCTTTAGTATCAAATTTATTAAAGAAAATATGTCTCCAACTATCATTTTTGAGGATGTTATCCCTCCCAAGAAAGATGGATTGTTTGGAGAATATCACTTTCTTACCTGAGGGGTTTTTATGTAGTATCCCTTTGTTTCCTTGAGATACCCTATAAATATACACTTTGTTCCTCAAATTTATACTTTTTTTCCTGATATGTATTTCAAAAAATTCCATGTAACCCCATACACATTCAAGCAACAAAACATGTTTCTTTTCAATTCACAACTCCAAGGGAATTCGATTTTCATCTTTAGTTGGTACTCAGTTTGGTGTGTATTATATAGTTATTAATGTATATCCCTAAAAGTATAATGGAATAACGACATAACTTATCATCGACCTTACCATGCATAATAAGACATGGTTCCTCCTTTCACTAACACCATTCTACTATGGTGTGTAAGCTGGAGGTATTTGAGATAAAATCCAAACCCCCATAGAAATTTTATGAACTGTTTGTTAATATATTCACCACCTTGATCTGATCAAAGCTTATTTATCATATTTCAACGTTTATTCTCTAATTCATTTTTTAATTATTTGAATTTATCAACGGAATTGGACTTATACCTAATTATTTAGAAATACCCATATATACTCAAGTCATCAATAATAGTTGTGAAGTATGAATATCCACCTATAGCTTCTACTAGAAATGGTCCACACACATCAGTGAATATCAATCCTAGAATATCTATGGCCCTTTCCTCATGTTCACCAAATGGAAGTTCGGTCATTTTTACTTATAAACAAGCATGACATAATTCAAGTGGTTTTAGCTCAAAAGAGTCTAAATAAACATCTTGATAGAGATTGTCAAATTCTTATCATTTACATGACCAAGATAGTGATGCCATAACTGGGTGTTATATGAGCTGTGTGAATATGATTCATTATCTACTTCCAATGCTTAGTTTTTTTAATTTAATACATAAAGAAAATTATTTAAATAATCCATACAATAACATCTATTGTATTATATAAAAGAAAAAAAAATTATTCCAAAACAAGAAAATAAAACCACATGCATCAAATAATTACATAGAAATTATGTTCTTGTTAATAGATGGTACATAATAAAAATACGTTAAAACCAATATCATTCTCATTGCTAATGAAAAGTGGTAGTATCAAATGGCCAGAGTATCCATCCAGGCACCATTTAAAACTTTCAAATCCACTACTCCTCTAGAAATATATTGAAATCTACTTCGTTCTTCTTTTTGAATACATATGTGAGCACCAAAAGCAATATATAATACCCAATGTGTAGATATTAAATTATTACACTTGATAAAGAATGCAACTTTAGCTTCCCCTCACTTATGGGTGTTGCTCTTCCTCCAGTTTTCTTTCTTTCCTCATGTAAAACATACTGCCTTTTTTTCATTCCCCTCATTTAGATCTTCTTATTCATGGAAGGATGGTTCTCGATAGAATTATAATTTTTATGAGTATTATCTCATGTTGCCTTGTTCTTCCTTTTCTAATTCACTATAAGGAATGGTAGTTTATCACACCCCGTGTCCTTATCTATTTTGAGAATCAAATTAAATATTTCTAAACAACTCATATCATTATTTATCATATTATAATTAACAATGAAAATGGATAAGGTCTTGGTTAGTGTGTAAAGTATTAGATCTGAATGATAATCATCCAATAATTTCATCTCTTTGATGTATAAGTGTTCAATGTAGCCAATAATCTTGAACCCATGAGGCAGACTAAATCCCACTATCCATGATTAGTTTTAAACATCAAATTGGGGATCTTTTATTTCTCTTGTCTCACCTTATCTTGATAGAGATCCCAAAGGTTAGACATCATGCTATACACATCCATGTCCTCATGTTTATTTGAAATCTCATTGGTTATAGATGATATCATTGCATAATGCAAATTGTTTCTCATAGAGTGATAACTCTAACACAGTATCCTCCTTACTAGGTGCATCATGAATAGTTTCTTCATGAATATACAATTTCCTTTCATGGAATATTATAACATGTAAGAACATTTTCCATTCTTCTAAATTTGTATCGGTGAGAAGTAAATCCTTATAATGTTTAGATCATAGTGATATGTTTAAATTCATTTTATTTATGTTTCTATAAATAAGATGAGTAGAGTTTTAGTACTTTATCTGATAAAATTTAAACAATTAAATAAATGTTATATTTACTAATCTCTCACAATTTTATTGAAACACAACAACCCCCACTATTGGATTCATAATATCACTTTTATTGGAAATTTTGGTGGCAAGGATCTATATTAATCTTCTCATCACCCCAATTTTGGGTGGTCAAGAAATTTGAAGGGTTTTAAGTAGGAATTGATAAAGATAACTTAATTAACTGATACTTCATTGATCTACTGAGAGGACTCCCCAATCTTGAAATCCTTAAATTGGATTTCCTTAACTCTTTCCTCTTATTACACTAATTCCTTCTTTGGTAGTCACCCTTTTATGTGAACTAAGTTAATTTAACCCAAAACATCATGTCATAATTCCCCAATAATTTAAGGCTTTGACTAGTTAAAAACTTTTAAATATGAATTGACTTTGACTGAAGTAGTAGATGGATATACTAACATAATATATAATTGTGGGATTTAATATTTTATGCATAAATTTCCAATTAATATTATTATTACATGCTTGTTAATATCAATTGGATTTATATAAATGATTGACCATGTATTATATAATAGCCATTCATAAAATAGTCCATTTTAGTTATATCATTCATGCTTGTTAATTCATTAATTTATGTGATCACGAAAAAACATCCATAATAAAAAAACCATAAAACATGAATGAAATCAAATATTAAATAGTTATAATCATGAGATTTTAATAATGGTTATTTTATATAGTTTATGATGAAATAAAAATCAACCTAGGGGAAAACAATATTGAACCATTATGGTTCATGTTACAACTTTCTGCCTATCTACCTGTGTATCTCTTCTGGACTTGTTTCGCCTCAGCTCCAAACAGGAACCACATCCACTTACATGGGAACTCCATCTATTACATATGCTTTTACTCACATGCAGGTTAGGGGAAGGGGTATATATGAAAGAAACCATGGGCACACAGGTCGTTACATAATAAGAAGAGATATGTAACACAAGAGAAAATTTAATTTAATAAAAAATTAAATTAAACCAATCAAATTAAAATGTCTAGTCTATGATCATGATCATCCAAATGAAAATAATTACATATTTAATAATAATAGAATCCTATTCTATTCACATTTATTTAATATTAATCACGCTCAAAATAATTAATTATCTTAATTAATTTATTATTTCGTTTATCGTAATTCTCATCTAAATTTCATTGAGATTTTCATCCATCATAATTTTAACAAAATGAAATAAGTTTATTTAAAATTTATTATGTACATAAATGCACCTTTTATGAAATAGAGTGAGTACCCGTCCAGACTACCCATCATGTATTATACTCGTATACTGTTTACTATTGCGACATGTGGCATACACAACATATCATGTACTTTCATGATGTGTTCTATCAACTTGATGATAACATGGATTACATCATTTTTTTAATGTGTTATACACATGTAGAGTAATGACAATAAAATTAATCATACATGATATGAAGATTCAAACATGATGTATAAATTAGTAAAGCATTTATATATATTAAAACCCGACACATGGCATGTCTTATAATCTTAATAAACACACACAACTATATATTGATAAGGGTTTCATAGTATAATAAATTAATTTTTAATTATGTATAATTTAGTAAAAGTACTTCGCATGTAGATTGAAGATGCATGATTTATATTTTTTTCAGTTTCTATCCATGACACACAACTAGGGACTCAGTGTGTAAATGTGACACAAAAAAATAGAAGTACAAGACATGTACATGGGATACATAGTTTTTGGTCTCCATGTTAACTGGACACTAGTCAAGTAGGATATGTAAGAAGATAAATGGACTATCTATGACTTAAATGACTACATTTAGTGTACATTAGTTACAGAACGTGTACTCTGGATGACTGTATTCTAGTATAGCTGGGTCAAAACATAGTGTAAAATTAAATTCATCATGTGTGATAAATACACATGACATGAAATAATTATGAATCAATTATTGGAGCATTAAACACTAGTACATGGTATGTACCTCTGGGATACATGTCATGAACTCTTATTTTATTTATCCAAATTCCATATAAACTCAAGATGAGATCTTAGGATTTATTTTTTAAAATAAAATTAATGGATTTGATTATATTTATGAGAAATGAAGTGGAAGAAAAAGATATCACAATTTGGATAACATAATGATTAAACATTAATTGAAAAAACAATTACTTATGTATAAAGCAATCAATGATAGTTAAATTATTATGAAAAATTATATGATCGCTCTAATACCACTTGTAGGTTCTAAGCGTAGTGAAAGCGTGTTATGGGTCATGCCCTACTTTTCTTTTTACCATGATAAAAGATTAATATGAGATTTTACATTATGTTGAATGTTGTGATCAATAGAAATGAATAAATTAATATAGAAAATGGGTAAAATGTCAGAACCAAGCACATTATCATCATATATTATTTATAAATAATTTATGAAATTAGAGAATTACCTTGCATGAATTTATTTATAAATTGTTGTATCTGAAAATGGATCTACATCATTCCATCATTGTATTTTAGGAATCAAGGGTATATTACATTTAGTATTGATCCACACGGATGTTAGATTTTGGGGGTTTTTAATTAAATTGATTAAAAATAATTTTTTATATTTATTTTTATTTTGGTTGTTAAAACATCCAAGGGGAGGTTGATGGTGGGGGCCACCACACCCTAACCTCCAATGGGAGGTTATAGTGGTGGGGACCACCTGAGCATAACCTCCCTTGGGATGATATTATTAGGTGGGGCCCACACGTGCATTAAATCCCCTATAACCCCTCTTTTTTTGTGGGATGAAACCCCTTAAACTTCCCTTGATTTAATGAAACTCTACACCTTCTCTCCATTAGTACCAACCCCCTCTATTAATTATTTTAACTCTTTCACATGATTAATTGGAGACTTTTGAATTCTTTTGAATTCATGACAACAATAAAATAATAGACAAATCTATTATTTATTTTTGGTTGGATCTCTCTTTTGGTGGACCCTTGGATGAATTGAGAGAACATCATCCTCTCAATGAAGAACACGAAGAACCATCGCCCATGAAGAACACCCGTCACCACCGAAGGACGACTAACATCATCATCATCCTTCTCTAACTGGGGAAAGAAAGGGATGTTTCACCCACGAAGAATGCTGACGACGCTTCTTCCTCGGTCTCCTACCCTAGACACTTCCCCATGTCAATGGAACGACGTCTGCCTTCCACGACTCCGTCATCGATCACCGAACTCGAGGTAGGAGGATTTGAGTTGATTTTTATACCCGTTCTATGTCGTTGAATTTATGGTTTGAGAACCACATGATATCACCGTAATGACGAGGGCTCAGACTGCACGAACACGGCCTGAACCTCCCCCTTCTTTTTCCCGTTTGGTGACGATGGAGGTGGAGAAACAACGGTCGGTGTCAGACCGACCGCAATGTAAACCTGCCGGCATCAGGCCGACCGCAATGGAAACTGGCGGCGCGAAGGCTACCGGGTCGCCGAAGGGGCGCGATGTCATCGCCCCGCGCAAAGAACTGAGCCGCGGCCAGGCAGGCCGTGGCAATGCTTGAGGGGCTCGGTGCTGTCACACCGTGCCCGAAGAAGGAGCCGCAGCCATAAGGTATGCGGCTGTTGGACGGGCTGGGCGTGGCGTCGTCGCACCGCGCCGGTGACGAACCGTGGCCTAAGGCCACCGAGGACCATGGAGGGAGGCCAACAGAGTCGGCCGCTAGCACATGCTACAATGCGGGACCCATTAGTTCCCATGGGTTAGCAGAACTGGCGCATAGCATCAGTTCTGAATGGAAGACGGGTGGCACAGAACCCCCCCCCCCCCCCACGGTGTGGCCAGCCGGGCCACACGGGCTAACTAGCTGGGCCACCTCAGGTGGGGCCAGGCCATTTTGGGCTGGGCCGCCCCCATGGGCTGGTTCGGACCCACGGACCGGGTCGGACCCCAATCCGAACCCATTTGACATGAAATCACTTATTCGCCCATAGCATGGGCAGCAGGTGTCTGATCGAAAAATCATCTGTGGCAATGGAATGCTTAGAGCGAGAAGATTATTTTGGAATACCCCCTTGAGGTTTGAACACAGTTGGGGTATATTCATGTTAGTTTGAACCTAAAAACCAACCAAGCCCCTCAAACGGAAATGAAAATAACTCAAAGAACAGGCGTTGGATTGATGAGCCATATATTGTGTTGAGATCCCTATGATGAGGCGGACCATTGAGGTAATTCTACACTAGACTATGTGACAGTTGGAGTGTCGACCTATAGCTCGTGGTGCGGATCCTCCTGGTGACAAGAGAGCAATGTACGAAGACTTAGCAGCTGGATGATACCTGAAGACTTCTGACCTTTCGACTTGGAGTGTTTCAACTAGCCCAGTAGGGGAGCGCCTCTGGGTGAGTGCAACAAACCCACAGTGGGTAGAGCCTATGTGTGACGTGGCAGACCCATGGTACTCGACAGGAGGAGTACCTCAGCAGGCTTCTAGGGGGAGTGCCTCTTTGAGAGTGCAACATACCCGCAGTGGGGATCGCCTCTGTGTGACACTGCCGACCCATAGTACTCGACAGGATGGGTACCACATCAGTCCAGGAAGGTGGGAAGTGCCTCTGTGTGACATGACATGCCCACTGTACTCGATAGAGGAGGAGTGCACCATCAGCTGAGATTCGGATTGTTTGATTGTGGATGTTACTTTCTACTACACAGAGAATGGAATCTCGATTTGAGCTGAGTCAATGAATTTTGTGTTTCCTCATGATTGATATGGGTTACTAGATAACATAGGTATATGTATGGGCATATATCTTAGTATGGGTTATCTGTTGATTATTTACTTTATGGTTTATCCGTGTTGGATATTGTGTGACCTCGCAGGTCTCTAGGTCCGTTTTGAGTATTGTTATACTCACCCCTACATGGGCTATGCCCGAACCTCATTGTGTTTGATGAAAAAGAAGGATATAGTTGACTAAGGAAGAGAGTAGTAGGACTGGATGGTACCCGGAGATGGACCACACGGTGTGACGATACTCGGAGCGGACAGATAGATTTGGAGTGTTGAGGAGGCCATCTGTACCTACCCTCCAGGTATGAACATTGGAGGATGACACAGTAGCTTCTTTACTTTCTTTTAGTTGTACTTACATTCAGTTGTACCTGTACTTTACTGTTGGGCATGTATTTCCGGCCCCCTATCCTTTCAGTACACTCTTTTGTATACAGTTTTATATAGCGTTTTACCTCCAGTTGCGTACTCTATTTTTTTTGTTTACTGTTATAATGAAAATTCCTTCCCTGTGTAAGGATTTATTCCTTTGGTGATAGTATCTAGCCCTTGACCTATAGAAGGCAAACTTGGGGTAGTCACGACACGTGCCCCGAGGATGGTTCATGACAATTAAATATTCCACTCACATAGTATTCTCTCGAATAACTGGTGTTATAATATATATGATCAATTAGACATGAATAATTATTAATCCATATAAAAGATTAATATTTATTCAACTTGTTAAATAATAAATAATAATGTGTTATTTGGTATTCTGGATACACTAAATGTGTGACACTCTAGGACACTTTCTCAGTGGAATTAGGTGAAGCGGCCTAAAGTCCAAGATAGCATTTAGCAACACACTAAGGTAACCAAGGGTAAATAATTTAATGCCTCAATGACATACGACCTCATAATAATGCTTACTATGTTATACAATCCCTTTATCATGACATCTCTAATCAAGAATGTTTCATGATGGTGCCATAAACATATGCATTCAATGTCTCTTTCTTTGACATTATAGTAATCAAACATTCCTATAGAAACCTTGACATGGATTTATTTAGGCTATATCATTATTATCAAAGAGACCAATATATCCAATTTTGTTTAATAATTAATGGGATAAATCTTTTCTCACATTATTTATTAATGAAATATTACACACGATGCACCCAACGTATCCTACATCGATGCAAACATATAGTATCATGGTTTTCATCAATACTTCAAATTACATGAATTGCAATACAAATTAATAATAATCTTAAATTATTAGGATAAATAAACACATCAAAAAATAGGAACATCCAACGAAACATATAAATATTAATTTCCTACAAGAGGGTCTCATTATCATTATATCTCGCACTATATATTACAAAGGGATCACACTATGAGAAGGTGCCTTAATATCCCATGAGTCTCCACTCCTAATATCATGTATCATTTTTTCCTCAAACTATTTTATTTGGACATAGAAAATATATTTAAGAATACCATTGTGGCACTTTTAGGTTCTCATAATTATAGGGATCTGCTATAACATTTCAGTGTGACCGCTACTCATAAACAATTTCCACATACTATTTCACCCATAAGAACAATCTTGATGTGATAAAGAGTTTATTAATAATCAAAAAAATTAATAACATTATCATTAAGTACATATAAGTTGGTTTAGGGAACCAAATCCAACAATATTCCCTTTTATTCTTAGTGTATCATGTCATTTACATTATTAACAACAATGTTTTTCTTTTAAAAACATGGGGTGTTACATTTTACCCATACAAAATAAATTTTATCCTCAAAATATAAACTTGATCTTAGTAATAAAGAGTTTTATATTTAACCATTGTTTGGGTAAAAAACCTACATCGTAAAAGGGTTAACAAAACATCCTCTTGATAAGAGAGAAGTAGATGTACAAAGGTCATTTGGAATAACACATAACTAAGTTTCAATGTAGGAGAACATTTATGGAATTTGAGGATATGTACATTGAAGAAAATCATAAATAATTATATGTAGTGAAAAAGGTCATTGATCACCATAATGTAAGTGATCAATGGAATGTTAAGGGCATCAAAACAATAAATCTGTGATTATTTAAAAGGTCATCTAATTTATTTGATATGAATGTAATAGGATAACATTTTTCTAGAGATCCATTTCTTAATTTTGATGAATTATTTTAATTTATAAAAATATAAGGAAATATATTTACATGATACGTCTCGATTTCATAAAAACAATTTCACCATTTGGTTCTACATCAATAAATTTTAAATTCATCTGTTTCACCAAAAAATGAATATCCAAAAATGATTTTTAAGAAAAAATCACTAAAATTCATTTCTAATATATCATAGGATCCATAAAAGAGTTACATGTCTTTCCATTTCTCTTTAACTATTTTCCAAAACCAATATGGTTAGAACAAGTTATCCAATATAATAAATTAATCTCTAAAACTCAAATGTAACTCCATTGGTTCATCATTAATATGTACTCATCAAATAATTTAAAAACAGTGTCGTATTAATCAGGACATCATGTAGGCCAGTGGTAGGTTTGAAACCCTTATCATCCTTTAGTCATGGGTTTAAGCCCTGCGTCCTTATCAGATGCGACGAGTTTTCCCTTAACCTGTGAATTATCCTTTTTCTAAACTATATTAATACAGTTTTTATAATGTTCCCTAAAAATATATTGTACAACCTTGAAATAGAGTTAATTATTAAATAACATTTTTATGGTTTTAAATACAACCCCAATATATAAATACTTTATCCATTTTATTTCTACATAAGTCCTTCATTGGTCTAGGTTTTATGATTTAGATGTGGGAATTGACTCAGAAAATACCATGGTTCTCCACATTTAAGATAGTAAAATATAAATGGAATCCATGGATCAGATTTATATCATTCCATCATACTATTCATTTTTCCTTGATAATTATTTACTTTATTACCTTACGATATACTCATAAATAATTTTTACACTCCATTGAGGCAATTTATTGGGTGTCTCTTTTTAAATTTCTTTCATTGAAATCAAGATTTATTTCCTTGGTGATTTCAATTACTTGAGTTCTTATCCAAATTTATATTCTATTCTATAGTGAGTCTAGAAGTTGGTTAAAATAAATAATTTTAATCATATTTTTGAAAATTTGATTATCCACTATCATGAAATCTTTCACTCCTATCATAATCCTATTTAGTTGCTCATAGTTACTACATTGTCCTTCTTGTTCAATGTTAACTTGATTCCTTCAAGTTACATCAATTAATTTAAACCAAAAATTATATCATGAGAAACAATAATCTTAGTGGTAAAATGCAATAATAATTTATAGGACATCTAAATTATGACACCTTATATTCAATACAATACACCTTAGGATTGACCTAGGCCTATCATTAACATCATTTATTCAAATCCTTCATAAAGTTTTGTAAACAAATTGTGAATTGTTTTAATCATATCAAATGGGAGTGTCAAACCAGGTGTGCGATACGACATGTTGCCATGTACTTGGTAACAATCAAGTAAATATCAACACACCATTTTCATAGTTATTACCCTTAAGAATATCTATTACAAAAAACAAGTCCACTTGTAGTATCCAAACATGGATGAATTACAAGGAAAAACAAAACAATCTATACCTTACCAAAACATAAGGATGTTCCAATAGTTATCGTCATGGTTTTTCATAGGTTTATATTCAATGATATATATCATCCAAAATCTATCTACCAAGGTTTCTACTAAACTTCCTCTGATACCAAACATATTGATCCCGACCCCTATAGCTTAGAGGCATTGAATGCTTTATTACATTAGAATAAGATACAAGGAATCATATCCTATAGGACTAAATATATTAATAGTATTGGTAATCTCGATACATACTTGAGTATCATATTACATTTGAATATAGAAATCACAACACATTTGTTTTCAAGAATAACATTATTACCTCTATAACGTCCATTCACATCAGTCATAGTAAACTTCATTAAATACTAAGTAAATGAAGTAAAATAAGGGTGAGTTAAAATTCTCACTAAGGTATATGTACAATATAAGCTCTCATGAACCAATAATCCAAATCAATATGGAATGGAAAATAACTGAAGACACATTCTATTTAATTATTAAACAAAAAAGGAATAGTGTACAATGATAATATCAATAAGAAAATATCATAAATAATAATCAATATGGTAAGGTAAATAACTGAGTACATATTAAATATAATCAATAAATTGTATATCATAATTAAATTAGGAATAATCAATATGGAAAGGTAAATAACTGAAAAGGCATTTCATTTAATCAATAAAATAGGAATGAAATGCATCTATAGATAATATCTTGGTGAAAAAATCATCGATAATAATAATTTAAATCTTAATTAAGGAAACACTTAATTATTTGACATCATGATATCATGCATAATGATGTATCTACCATCAAGACCTTTCCCAAAATGGTTCAATGAATATGTAAAAATCTATATAATTTTAGATTAAATTGATTGTCACATTAGATACACCAACACATAAAGGTTATATATAATTCCAGGTCCCACCCTTCACTAAAATTATAAATAATTAATCATATATCAAACAATTTATTTTATTCATGGACGATGCTCTTTATCATCAAATATCCATATGGAGTAAATAAAAAGGATTTATCAATATTTCCCTAGATAAAAAAATAACTTTCAAAGTAAACATCTTATGTAGAAATGATATACGATTTTACCAATACACATATCCATGAGAAATAATTTGGTTATTTAGTTTGAATTTAGTGTCTAGTGCTCACATAAAAGTCAATAATTCAAGGGAAATTCAATGAATATAAAAATGAATCAAGGAAGTAGGTGTTAGTACTTCCCATTGTCAAATTGATCATAAACCATTCATAGAAAGAATAAGGATAATATCAATACAATATAAAATCTATGGAGTAAAAATATGGGGGTAGTTTTCATTGATTAAGAGAAACAACATAAAAAAATATTTAAAAAATTCTTTAGGAAAATATCATTTTCATTTTTAAAATAAATATTTTAAAAACATAAAACATTTTGAAAATACAATAATTTATAAATAACTGTTAATAAAATGAATTTACAAAATATTGGGAATTTTTTTAAAGTATACTTATAAACATAGAAATAAAACTTCAATTAAATGATGGTGGATAAATTCATACATGAGGTACAACATAAAAAGAACATTCCTTTTACACTGTAAAAAGGTGAGAAAGTGCCTTGTTTGGAAAATGAAAACATGATTCCTTTCAAATTTTTTAAAAATCCAAATATACATAATTTTGAAAATTAGTTAAATGTTTCTTTGAAAATACATTTCAATAATTACTTCAATAAATTAATTTTAAGAGGTCAAAAACTTTTTTTAAAAACTTTTTAGAAACCATTGTTTTGGAAGAAAATAGATTTCTAACCAAAAAAGAGAAATAAAGTCAAATATTCATAGAAAAATTTTATCATTTAATTAAAGTACCAAAGAGAGAAAAAAATGGTACCATTTTTCTATAAATTTAATGAATGACCAGTAGAGATGAAAATAAAAGGTTTTATTAAATAATTATCAAATAATTTCCTTCAATTTAAATTCAAAAATAAATAATCTTTATTAGAATGAGATTATGAAATTAACCCTTATAATGATCAAGATGTCTAGGAGAGAATAAGTGAATAAATTTTGTGAAACAACTATAAACTCATATAAAATAAGTGAAAATAGAATATAAGATACTGAGATTTCGTTCTACACATAATCCTAGAATATCAAAGATAATGAAGACTTAATATAACCCAGTTAAAAGAAATTGTGTTACGAAATTCTTTACCAGTTGGAAAATTTTATTTCAAATACCCTTAGTTGAAATAATTAAAATTTAAACATAAAATAATAATTAGAACTACCTATAATACTACACAAAAAAATTATATTAAAAATAAAATAATATTTAAAAATTGTGGACGAACTATCCATAAGGCTTGAAAAGAAACTTATTGGAAGAATAATCTTATTAATACCCATGATATAAGGGTAAAAATCAAAATTTTATTCATATGAAATGTATTTTCATTTATTTATTTACATATTACTTTATGTTACTTTTCATTCATCATCCATTGATTCTTATCAAACCATTTTATGCTCTATGAACAACACAAAAGTCTTTGAGAACAATAAATTCTTGACAATGGATTAGATAAGAATAAGCATCACATAATCTGGCTCACGATGTTCTTGGTGTGACTAAAAGTGTATTTTTTTAGTTTAAATGTGTCATTTTAGTTAATAAAGTGAACCACTCAGAGAAAAGTTATAAAAAACACTCGTATGGTCAGGATACAATAGGAAAATGATCCATATATCATTTTTTAAATGCATGAATGAATCTTGCATCAATATGGCACATGGTGTCCCCCATATGACTTGAAGTGTGTGTTTTCAGTTTAAAAATTAAATTTTAGTTAAAAACATGTGTCACTCACTAAAAATATATAAAACACACTCATCTGGTATTTATATTTTAGGAAAATTATCTATAAGTCATTTATGAGATCTAGGAATTGATCACACATTAATTTTCCACATTGTGTGCTCGATATAACTCAATGTGTATGTTTCTAATTTGAAAATGACCATTAAAATTAAAATATGCATCACATACTGAAAACTATGAAAAAATGTTCAGATTGTATTGATACTTTAGGAAAATGTTCCATAGGACATTTGTGATGTGTAAGAAATAGCCAATGAATAATCAGATACATTGTGTTCCTGGTATTGTTGAAGGTGAATTTTTTATGTAAAATTGAGATTTTAATTCAAAATACATGTCACAAACTTGAAACATATAAAAAATTCTCTGATTATCTTTATAATATACTGTGATTATCCATAAACCATTTTTGACATGTAGGAATCGATGGCACATTAGTCTGACAGACGATATGATCAGTATGAGTCAAAGTACATGTTTTCAATTTAAAAGTAACATTTTATTTCAAAATGCATGACACTTTTTAAAAACTAAGAAAATGCACTAGGATTATCTTGATAATTTATTAACATTATCAATAAGGAATTTGTGTTGTATAAAAATCAACCACACATCAATATAACACACAGAGTGACCGGTATAACTTAAAGTATTTATTTTATTTAAAATAAATATTTTAGTACAAAAAACGTATTACATAATCAAAACTAATAAAATATGCTCAATTTCTCATTATGATTTATGAAAATGATCTAATTGTTATTTTTGAAATATAGGAATGAACTGCACGCAATCAGATACATGGTGTTCTTGATGTGAATCAAAGTGCATGTTTTTAGTTCAGAAGTAACATTTTAGTTCAGAACACACACCACTAATTAAAAACCATTAAATCAAACTTTGATCACCTTTATTAAATAGGAAATATATACATAAGTTATTTCTGATGTATAGGAATATCCCTCACATGAATCTGATACCTGGTATGGTTGGTATTACTAAAAGTGTGTGTTTTTATTTTGGATATAAATGTTAGTACAAAACTCACTTCATATACATAAAACTAAGGAAATTCACTTAGGATATATTAATTCTTTTATAATGACCTATATGTCATTTTTTACATGTAGTAATTAGGCACACATCAATTTCACACATGGTGTGACTGGTGTTACTCAAATTATGTGTTTTCAATTTAAAATCGACATTTTAGTTCAAAAAAGAGTGAAATAATAAAAATGTGTTAGATTATCTTGATATTTTGGAAGAAATGATCCATAATTTATTTGTGACATGTATGAATCTGTTGCATCTCAATCTAACCATTTTGTGACTGATATGACTCTAAGTTCATGTTATCAGCTTAAAAGGTGATATTTTAGTTAAATATCTATGTCACTCACTAAAAACAAAGAAAAACCTGATAATTATTTTGATACTTTAGTAAAAAAATACATAAGACATTTTTGATGTTTATTAGTCAGTTTCACATAAATATAATACAAGGTTTGATCCGCATGACTCAAAGTGCGTGATTTCAGATTAAAATGACATTTTTGTTAAAAATGTATCACACATAAAAAAATGTTAGAAACACATAAATTGTCTTAAATTTTTTAGTAAAATTATCCATGATTAATTTTCTCCAATTAAAAATAATTTGTACAGCAATCTGATACATGGTGTGACTAGTATGGCTCAAAGTGTGTCTTTTTATTTTAAAAATGATATTCTAGTTAAAATCATGACTCACTCACTAGAAATCGAAAAAAACACTTAGATTGTCTTTATATTTTAATAAATTATTAATATTTCATTTTTGATGTATTTTAATCAAAATTACATCAATTGGACACACAGTGTCACCGGTATAACTCAAATTCTGTTTTTTTATTTAGAATTGACATTTTAGTTCAAAATATGTTTGACATACTCAAAATCAATAAAAAATTCATATTATTTTTATACTTCAAGATAATGATCGATAAATCATTTTTCATTTGTATGAATCAAACTCATCTTAGTTCGATGCACGAGGTGACTGGTATGGCTTGAAGTGTTTGTTATCAGTTTAAAAGTGAAATTTTATTTAAAAACATGCTTCCCTCATCGAGGTTGATCAAATGAATTCATATTATTTTAATAATTTTGGAAAACTATACATAAGTAATTTTTAACATTTATCAATAAGTTTCAAATCAATATGATACACTGTTTATCAACATGGCTCAATGTGCAGGTTTTCAGTTTAAAACAACACCTTAGTTTAAAATATGTCACTAACTAAAAACCATGTAAAAACAATCGTATATTTATGATATTTTAGTAAAATGATCTATAAATCAATTTTGACATGTAGGAATCAGTCACACATCAATATGATACATGATATGACTTATATGATTCAAAGTGTGTGTTTTCAGTTTTAAAAGGACATTTTAATTGAAAATGTGTGTTACTCAATGAAATCCAATTAAACACACTTTTATTGTATTAACACATTATAAAATTTATCTATAAGTCATTTTTGAGTAATAAGAATCATCCACACTAAAATTTGAGACATGGTGTTCCTAGTATGACTCAAAGTGAATTTTCTCATTAAAATTTGATAGTTTAGATCAAAAGATATGTGATATACTCAAAACCCAGAAAAAACATTAATATTTTTTAATACTTTAGTAAAAAAATCCACATGTTATTTTTGACAAATAGAAATCAGTCACAACTCAATCATATACACAGTGTGACTGACATGACTCGAAATGAGTGTCTTTAGATTAAAAGTAATATTTTATTTAAAAAAATGTGTCACTTAATGAAAACCAAGAAAAAAAATATTATGGTATTGATACATTATTAAAACTATCCATAGATCATTTATTATGTATAGGAATCATTCACACATCAATTCGATATGTAGTGTGACAGATATGACCCCAAGTGCATGTTTTCTGTTTAAAAGTGACATTTTGGTTAAAAAAAATTCCACCCATTGAAAACTGAGTAAAAAACTGCATTATCATGATATTTTATTAAAACATTTAATAAATCAATTATTATGAGCAGGAATCAACCGTATGTCAATCTGATACACAACGCGAACTGTATGAATCAAATTGTGTGTTTCCAGTTTAAAAATGACACTTTAGTTAAAAACATGTTTTACTCATTAAAAACAAAAAAAAACACTTTTATTATCTTAATAACTCATGAAAATGTTTCCCAAGTTATTTTTTATGTTTATAAATTATTTTTACATTGATCAGACACACGGTATAGCTGACATGGCTCCAAGTGTGTGTTTTTATTTAAAATTGGCATTTCAATTCAAAAGACACATGACATTCTCAAAAGAGATCAAACACATTTATATTGTTTTGATGCTTTAATACAATGATCCAAAATATATTTGTGAAATATAAGAATCAATTGTACCACAATCTCATACTTGGTGTGACCAATATTGTAACATTCCAAGCTTTCACGGTATGATTCCCTTAGAATAATGCAATAGCTTGTGTTGTACACAACTTCGAGTTCTAACACACCACAACTAATTAAACTAGCCATTGTGAATAGTAATACCTACTTTTTTAAATTTTATAAATTTTATTTATCAAAATGGAATTAATTTTTGGATTCAGAATATCGAAATTAGCCTCGGGTGAATTTTTGGTATTTTTCTGAAAAACTTCATTTTTTGATGAATAGTGAAACCACTAAGTGGTAAATAAAAAAACTAAATTTTTCATAAAACTTAATTTTACAACTTCTGTGAATGGAATTTCAAAATTCCGAGAGACACGGTTGATATCAGTAAGTAAAATGTGGTTCAATGAGATGAAAATAATTTTTGGTGAATAGTAACTTTTTACTTTTATTTACCACGGTTAAAAGTAAATAGGGTAATTAAGGGTAAATATGATATTAATATTAACCTAAAACATTTCCTAATTCTATTGGACAAGTGTATCTCGACCAAAAACAACCTTAGGAATAAAATATCACCATTTAGGTCCACATGGATTAGATTAGGACATTTATTATTATTTAATTCAAAGAAGAGTTAAAAGAGTTAAAATCAATGTTTAATTACTAAAACATTTTTATTATAGGGTTATACATAAGATAAATTCTATTTTAAATATTCATTAGAAATCTAAAAATATTTCCTACTTAATGATATTTTATTTATAATTATTATACATTAAATAGCTTAATTTATTTATGACATAATGATGATGTAGTAATTACCATAATAGTGAAAAATTAAGATAATTGATATTATAAATACCTAAATAAATATAATTGGAGACTTTTTATGAATTAAAATAATTTTATAGGTTAATATGACATGTTATTATTGATTTAATTAACTTTTTTGAACTTATCATTCTGTTATGATTTTCACAAAAATCAATTACCAAATAGTGTCAAAATTGACATAAAATAGTTGTTTAAACAAATATTATATTATTAAGTGATATTCTATTCCTAAAAATATAAGGATCGTCCAAATGACTTATAAAAGGATATATATATATTAATAATGAACTATTTGGGGTTCTTTTGAATGTTTATAGTAAGTTTATTAACCATATAATATAAAAATACAAAGAGACATAGTAATAGTGAAACTAATTAACTAAGAGTTAATACTTAAAGATAAGGTTAATTTAGTGACCCAAACCTGTCTAAATCCTATTGGTTGAGTTTTTTTCGACCCATAACCACCTTAGCCTCGAAATAAATTACATTTTAGCCATTAGAAACCAAATATGAATTTATTATAAATTAATATTTCTATCTTTTCATAAAGTGCCCCCCACCCCTCTTATAAAAGGGCACCCACCCTTCTCTCAATTTCACACCTTCAAAGCCTTTTGGATCGGCCAACCCCTACCCAAATACTCTCACAACTTCTCTCCCTTCATCCTAGAAGCCCTCCTTTAGTTATAAATCCATCCTATGGAGTCCTTTTGATCAAATCAAATGGAAGAACCCGAAGAAGAGGTAACGTTTTCATCACCCTCTTTCAAATTCCTTTCTTCTTCCACTTCCTATTTGTTTATTATTTCCATTATAAAATAATAACTCCAGTATATTCTACATACTTTGATGTTATTATAAATATGGTACAACTATATTCAGTATTATACCCATCATTTGAATGAAATGTCACCATACGTGCGTACATACAGCTTACCGTCTCCACGTCGTGGTGTAATTTTTATTCAATACATTATTATTTGTATGGGTATTATAATGAGTATAAATGATGTAAATAATTAATATGAAATTATAATGATTCTGTATATATGATATACCACCCAATTATATATTATTTTAATATCAAAAAAATGATATTTTCGCTCGTGCGTACGTACGAAATACCATCTCCACGAACGCGATAAGATTCATTCCCCATCATATTAATTCAAGTCTAATTCTCATTTTGTGATTAAAAATAATGTTTAAGGACTTGATATTATTCAGTATATGGATAATATACGTCCCATTCATAATAATATGGCTCACATAATGAATAATATAAGGAAAACGAATCCATTAACACCCGAAACGATAATAATACTAAGATATTATTAACAAATAAACGTTAAAAGATCATATATGATATCGTATTAGTGCATATGATTCTTTTATAAATTAATAAAAATTATTTCACCATTATAAAGGAGGTTAAAATACCATCAACTAAGGAAAAGTACAAGGTAAGGGTTTACTTCACAATCTCTTCCTTATCTGAGGTTGTTTATACATATTTATCTAATGGGACACATTATCAACCACATCCATGTTACATAAAAATGGCTTTCAAAAGATTTTTACTATTTAATAAAATGGGTTAAATTCATTTATACCATTATATATTTTTGAAAGGAATCTTTCTGTCATTTTCCAAACAAAGTACTTTTTGACCTTTTTGACTAATTTAAGGTAAGAATGTTTTTTTTAACTTATACGGCGGGTACGGCTATTTTCCGCTGTTATAACATCATCGAAGCTTCTATTACAAGATTATATGAATATTTTCAATGTAAATTTATTATTTTAAATAATTTCAAAAAGGGGAGTTATTCCTCTCAAATAGTTTTGATTTCATCTATGTCAACATCCTTTGATGGATTTTAAGCTTATTTGAAGTTGATTCATTATGATACAAAACTTCCATATTGTATTTACGGTTTTGTGGTATGTTTGACTGTGGATGTGTTAATTTTATACCATTCATGGTTTATGAAGAAATTATTTACATTTAGTATGCTAGTTTTAATACAAATGTTTATGTTATGTTTCAACCTGTTAATATGAGGAATGAATTGGACTTAATAAGTGACGGGTGGAGCCCGCTATAGCTCCTCGATGCATCGGTAGCTCTCATGAGACAAACTAGTGTCTTGGAACAAGGCCTTGACAAAATCTTATTTGTAGTATTGGCACAAGGCCTTGACTATGTGGTTATGATAGTCTGACATTATGCATTCCCTTAATATGAAAGTGGTTATTGATATTTCATGTGATTATTCAACTAGTATAATATCAATGTGAGTATGTAAATGTAATTATTTTATTTTAATTTTTCCATATTATGCTAAAGTTCAAGTTTAATAAGGCTTTTGTTTTAGTTATACATTGCCTTAAATGCTTATGTTTTCTTATGAAGGTTTCCACTATACTGTTATCCTTACTGAGCATTTGAGCTCACACTTTCAATGTTTTATTTTTCTCAGGATGTGATGAAGTGTATTATGACTGACTTGCAAGAATATTCAGTGGGTATATGAGTGTGGACTATGGGGACTATATTGTTGTAGTTTTCATTTTATTGATGTAATGTAAAACTTATGAATATATCTAGTGTTTCCAAGGCTACTAAACCAATCGTCTTTCGAGATTTGATATTTTTTGTGATCATGCCAATGTTATGTAATAATGCACCGACTCTGGGTAACTGGGGTCGGGGCGTTACAGTTGGTATCATAGGAAGTTTAGTAAAAACCTTGGAAGCTAAATTTAGATAAACTCTGATTAAAGCACATAGCCTTAAGAAAGTATTTGAGGATTAGTATGGAAGAGCATCTTAGAAATTTGGTAAAGTAAAGATTTATTGAGTTTTCCAAGAAATACATCCCTTTCTGGATACGAGCAGGTAGACGCGGCTCTGGCACAGATGTACCTAGGAGTGAAAACTCTGACAAAGAGTTTCAGGCTTGACCCGGGGTATCCTAGTACACGACAACGGGCATTCCTGCTCTCTTGGTTACGACACTCTCGGGTGATATGCTTAAGATTATTCTCATTTTCTTTACAAACCATTATGAAGGGTTTATGAGTATATAATTCCTCAAAGAAAACATTTTTATGATTATGGATTATATCCATAAACTATACAATTTATGTTAAGTGTTTTATGAGTATGGAATTATGTATTTCAATTCATAAACTAATCTGGTTTATTCCATTGTTTAGAAATGGCGCCTACTGGAAGAAATGGAAACCGTATCAATGCATTGACTCCGTGTAGGGATTTCCCTCCTGCTCAAGATAATTATGGTGGAGCTAGTGATACAACTGGTGCTGATCAGCTTCTCACTATACTGGGACAAATCTCTCAGGTTATAAATAATAACCTTACTCGTATGGAGCACCCTGATCCGCAACATGGAGGATCAATGCTAGACCGTTTCATGTGGCAAAAACCACCAACATTTTATGGGGGTATAAATCCATTAGTGTCTAAGCAATGGATAAACTCCTTAGAGAAAATATTTCACGCCTTGGGGAGTAGCGAAAGGGAGAAAGATGTCATGGCAGTTTACCGCCTCACTGGAGATGCCGATCAATGGTGGTCACTGATTCAAAACATGAAGGAAGATGATGAAGTATCAAATATGGAATGGCGGGAGTTCAAAGATCTTTTCTTAGAAAAATACATTCCTCGAGACCATCGAGCAGATATGGAAAGGCAATTTCTGAGTCTGAGGCAGAAGGAAGATGATAATGTCACAAAGTATGAGGCTAAATTTACAAGGTTAGCGAGGTATATTGCAGATTACATACGTAACCCAAGAAGTAAGATTGATTGTTTCTTTGATAGGATAAAACCATTTCTCCATCGAGCATTAGCCTTACAAACCTTCTCATCGTATGAAGATATTGTCCCGTGTGCGATCAAGATGGAAAAGGAATTCCCTATGTCTTATGACTTTAAAGCCAAGCAGGAGAAGAAGAGATCTTCTGAAAACTCTGGAAACGGAAATAAGGGGAAGAGAGGAAAATTTACACATCCATCCTGCAGTAAATGTGGGAAAAACATCATGGTACTTGCTTGAAGGGAATGGGAGTCTGTTACAAGTGTGGTGAAAAAGGCCACCAAGCTCGTGATTGCAAAGGGAAGAAAGAAGCTACAGATGTTCAGTGCTACAATTGTAGGGAAATGGGACATTATGCAAATGAATGTCATAAGAATCATGGTAACTTACCACAGAAGAGGCCAAGGGATCAAGGACATGCTTAAGCTATCACTACTACTGAGGTAGAAGCTCCGAAAGACGTGGTGGTAGGTAATTTAATGGTTTCCTCAAGTTTATCAAATGCATTATTTGATTCTGGATCATCACATTGTTTCATATCTTCCATGTTTGCTATGAAAATTAGATATTTCCAATTTGATTTAAAAAGGGATTTGTCGGTCGAAACCCCTATGGGAAGTATTATTGCAACAAAGTTTTTTCAATTAGTTCCCATTAGAGCACCTACATGTTCTTTAGTTGCTGATCTCATCATCATACCCATGATTTAATTTGATATAATCCTCGGTATAGATTGGCTTTCGAACCATGATGCAATGATTTATTGTAAGAGGAAAGAGGTTACTATTCCTGATGACGATAATAAGGAACACCTTATCTTTAGAGAAGAATCATCGCCACCTAATTCTTATCTAGATCCACCCCCAGTATCTCAACTAAATTCAATTATTAGGGAGGAAGTGACTGAAATTACTATGGGTGAGGAGAGGAATATTCAAATAGATGATGTACCTATTGTGAGAGAATATGTTGATGTGTTTCTGGAAGATTTACCGAGACATCCTCCAGAAGGAGAAGTTGAGTTTTCGATTGATTTAATTCTTGGTTCAAGGCCCATATCAAAGACCCCTTATAGAATGGCCACTGTGGAATTAGTTGAACTGAAGAAACAACTAGAGTAACAGAGTAATAAAGGATTTATTCTCCCTAGTGTTTCTCCATGGGGAGCCCCTATCCTTTTTTTAAGAAGAAAGATGTATCTATGAGGTCATGCATTGACAACAGGGAGATCAATGTTATAACAATAAATAACAAGTATCCCCTACCTCGCATTGATGATTTGATTGAAAAACTGCATGGAGCTCAACACTTTTCAAAGTTTGACCTTCGATCTGGATACCATCAGTTGTGTGTGAAAAAGGAATACATTCTGAAGACATCATTTCGAACAAGGTATGGGCATTACGAGTTTACAGTAATGCCTTTTGAATTGAATAATGCACCCTCTGTTTTCATGGATCTAATGAATAGAGTTTTCAATGAATATCTTGATGACTTTGTAGTGGTATTTATTAATGATATCCTGATATACTCCAAAAGCCAAAAAGATCATGAAAATCACTTGCGCATTATCCTGAAGACTCTTAGAAGACATGAATTATATGGGAAGTTTAGCAAGTGTAAATTGTGGCTTCAAGAGATTTCTTTTCTTGGCCATATTGTCTCAAAGGATGGAATCTCTATTGATCATTCTAAGACCAAGGCAATTCAAGAATGGCCAGCACCGACAAGTAAAACCGAGGTACGCAATTTTATTGGTTTAACAGGTTATTATCAACGTTTCGTCCAGAATTTTGCCCGATTAGCTAACCCATTAATGAAGCTCACACGTAAAGGGGTTAAATTTGTTTGGAAAAAAGAGTGTGAGGAATGTTTTAATGAATTGAAGAGAAGATTAGCCAATTCTCCTATATTAACTCTACCATCAGGGAATGATGGGTTCATTATTTATAGTGATGCATCGAAGAAAGGACTTGGTTGTGTCCTTATGCAGAATGATAGGGTTATTGCCTATGCATCACGACAGCTGAAAATTCATGAGCAAAACAATCCTACTCATGATCTCGAGTTAGAAACTGTGATCTTTGATTTTAAGATATGGAGACACTACCTTTATGGTGAAAAATGTGAGATTTATACTGATCACAAGAGTTTGAAGTATATTTTCTCACAAAAAGAACTCAACATGAGGCAAAGGAGATGGCTTGAACTACTCCAGGATTATGATTTCATGATACACTACCACCCGGTGAAGGAATATAAGGTGGTAGATGCTTTGAGTAGAAAAGATCATGGATTTTTGAACATGATGAGAGTGGAAAGGGATCCAATTTTCATGGATCTAGTAAAGATGGATATGGGAATCTCCATGGAAGGTGAAACATCAAAACTTTTTAAAATGATTGCCAAACCATATTTACTAGAAAGGATAAAGAGTTCTCAGGCAGATGATGAAGAGTTTAAGAAGAATATCAAAGCTATGAATGTTGGGAGATTGAGTGAATTTGTGTATGAAGATGGAATTTTGAAATTTGGGAGGAGAATTTGTGTTCCCGATATACCTGATTTAAAGATGGAATTGTTCGATGATGCTCATAGTTCCAATTTCTCTATACACCCTGGGAGCACCAAAATGTATAGAGATTTAAAGGAACAATTTTGGTGGGACAACATGAAGAGGGAGATTTCTGATTTTGTGTCAAGATGTATGGTTTGTCAACAAGTGAAAGCTGGAAGGCAACAGCCTGGTGGATTATTGCAACCTCTTCCCATACCTTAGTGGAAATGGGATACTATTACGATGAACTTTGTCATGGGACTATTGAAGACTCCTAGAACGAATGACACAATATGGGTCATTGTTGATCGTCTTACCAAGTCAGCACATTTTCTTGCTATAAGAGAAAATATACCACTTGAACATATAGCAAGACTATATATTAATGAAGTTATAAGACTTCATGGAATACCCCTATCAATTGTTTCTGATCGTGATCCCCGTTTTACTTCAAGATTCTAGAAAAGTCTTCAAAAGGCCTTGGATACTGAACTTTGTTTGAGCACTGCCTATCACCCTCAAACAGATGGACAATCAGAATGAACTATTCATACCTTAGAAGACATGTTGAGATCATGCTCACTTGACTTTCAGGGTATGTGGGATCAATATTTACCACTGGTAGAATTTTCCTATAATAATAGCTTCCATTCAAGCATTCAGATGGCACAATATGAAGCATTATACGGAAAGAGATGTCGGACACCAACCTGTTGGGATGACCTTGGTGAAAGAAAACTTGTAGGCCCAAAACTGGTGGAGGAAACGATGGAAAAGGTGAAGGTAATCCAAAACCACATCAAAGCTGCTTAAAGTAGGCAGAAGAGCTATGCTGATAACTGAAGGAAGGATTTTGAATTTCAGGTGGGAGATCATGTTTTCTTGAAGGTATCTCCATGGAAGGGAGTTATAGGTTTTTGTAAGAAGGGTAAATTGAGTCCCAGGTACATCAGACCTTTTGAAATTCTAGAACGTATTGGGGTTGTATCTTACCGTTTGGCGATCCTGCCAAGTCTCTCCAAAGTTCACGATGTGTTCCACGTATCACTGTTGAGAAAATACATTCCTGACCCAATGTATGTACTCACTTACGAGGAATTGTAACTGGAACCCGATCTGTCTTATTGTGAAGAGCCCGTCAGAATCCTTGACACCCGAGAGCAAGTGCTGAGAAACCGGATGACTCGTCTGGTAAAATTTCTATGGAGAAACCATAAGATGGAAGAGGCAACGTGGGAACCTGAGGAACTTATGATGAAGAACCACCTGAGTCTCTTTATGCAGAAATACCCTAGAAATTGGGAGGACGCAATTATTTGAAGGAGGGGAGAATGTAACATCTCAAGCTTCCACGGTACGTTTCCCTTGGAATAATTCAATAGCGTGTGTTGTACGCAACCTCGAGTTCTAACACACCACAACTAAATAAACTAGCCATTAGGAATAGTAATACCTACTTTTTGAAATTTTATAAATTTTATTTATCAAAATGGACTTCATTTTTGGATTCGGAATTTCGAAATTAGCCTAGGGTGAATTTTTGGTATTTTTCTGAAAAACATCATTTTTTGATGAATAGTGAAACCACTAAGTGGTAGATAAAAAAACAAAAAATTTCATAAAACTTAATTTTACCGCTTCTGTGAATGGAATTTCAAAAATCCGAGAGACACGGTTGATATCAGTAAGTAAAATGTGGTTCAATGAGATGAAAATAATTTTTGGTGAATAGTAACTTTTTACTTTTATTTACCACGGTTTAAAGTAAATAGGGTAATTAAGGGTAACAATGTTATTAATATTACCCTTACACATGTCCTAATTCTATTGGACAAGTGTATCTCGACCAAAAAGAACCTTAGGAAAAAAATATAACCATTTAGGTCTACTTGGATTAGATTAGGACAGTTATTATTATTTAATTTAAAGAAGAGTTAATAGAGTTAAAATCAAAGTTTAATTACTAAAACATTATTATTATAGGGTTATACATAAGATAAATTCGATTGTAAATATTCATTAGAAATATAATGATATTCCCTACATAATTATATTTTATTTATAATTTTTAGACATTAAATATTCTAATTTATTTATGACATAATGATGATGCAGTAATTACCATAATAGTGAAAAATTACAATAATTGATATTATAAATACCCAAATAAATATAATTTGTGAGTTTTTATGAATTAAAATAATTTTATAGGTTAATATGACATTTTATTATTGATTTAATTAAATTTTTTTGAACTTATCATTGTGTTATGATTTTCACAAAAATCAGTTACCAAATAGTGTCAAAATTGACATAAAATAGTTGTTTAAACAAATATTATATTATTAATTGATATTCTATTCCTAAAAATATAAGGTTCGGCCAAATGACTTAGAAAATGATATTTATATTAATAATGAACCATTTTGGGTTCTCTTAGATGTTTATAGTATGTTTATTAACCATATAATATAAAAATACAAAGAGACATAGTAAAAGTGAAACTAATTAACTAAGAGTTAATACTTAAAGATAAGGTTAATTTAGTGACCCAAACCTATCTAAATCCTATTGGTTGAGTTGTTTTAGACCCATCCCCACCTTATCCTCGAAATAAATCTCTTTGAAGCCATTAGAAACCTAATATGAATTTATTATAAATTATTATTTCTACCTCTTCCTAAAGTGCCCCTCACCCCTCTTATAAAAGGGTACTCCCCCTTCTCTCAATATCACACCTTCAAAGCCTTTTGGTTCGGCCAAACCCTGCCCAAATACTCTCCCAACTTCTCTCCCTTCATCCTAGAATCCCTCCTTTAGTTATATATCCATCCTAAAATGTCCTTTTGATCAAATCAAAAGGAAGAACCCGAAGAAGAGGTAACGTTTTCACCACCCTCATTCAAATTCCTTTCTTCTTACACTTCCTCTTTGTTTATTATTTCCATTATAAAATAATAACTCCGGTATCTTCTACATACTGTGATGTTATTATAAATATGGTACAACCATATTCAGTATTATACCCATCATTTGAATGAAATGTCACCATACGTGCATACATACGTCTTACCGTCTCCACGTCGTGGTGTAATTGTTATTCAATACATTATTATTTGTATGGGTATAATAATGAGTATAAATGATGTAAACAATTAATATGACATTATAATGATTCTTTATATATGATATACCTCCAATTATATATTATTTTAATATCAAAAGAATGATATTTTTGCTCGTGCGTACGTACGGAATACCGTCTCCATGAACGCGATAAGATTCATTCCCCATCATATTTATTCAAGTCTAATTCTCATTTGGTGATTACAAATAATTTTTAAGGACTTGATATTATTCTGGATATGGATAATATACATCCCATTCATCTGAATATGGCTCACATAATGAAGAATATATGGAAAACGAATCCATTAACACCCGAAATGATAATAATACTAAGATATTATTAACAAATAAACGTTAAAAGATCATATATGATATCATATTAGTGCATATGATTCTTCTATAAGTTAATAAAAATTATTTCACCATTATACATGAGGTTAACATACCATTGACTAAGAAAAAGTACAAGGTAAGGGTTTACTTCACAATCTCTTCCTTATCTGAGGTTGTTTATACATATTTATCTAATGGTACACGTTATCATCCACATCCATGTTTCATAAAAATGTCTTTCAAAAAATTTTTACTATTTAATAAAATGGGTTAAATTAATTTATACCCTTATATGTTTTTGAAATGAATCTTTCCGTCATTTTCCAAACAAAGTATTTTTTGACCTTTTCGACAAATTTAAGGTAAGAATGTTTTTTTAACTTATACGGCAGGTGTGGCTATTTTCCGCCGTTATAACTTCGTCGAAGCTTCTATTACAAGCTTATAAGATTATTTTCCAATTAAATTTATTATTTTAAATGATTTCAAAAAGGGGAGTTATTCCTCTCAAGTAGTTTTGATTTCATCTATGTCAACATCCTTTGATGGATTTTAAGCTTATTTGAAGTTGATTCATTATGATACAAAACTTCCATATTGTATTTAAGGTTTTGTGGTATGTTTGACTGTGGATGTGTTAATTTTATACTATTCACGGTTTTTGAAGAAATTATTTACATTTCATATGCTAGTTTTAATACGAATGTTTATGTTATGTTTCAACCTGTTAATATGTGGAATGAATTAAACTTAATAAGTGACAGGTGGAGCCCGCTATAGCTCCTCGATCCATCGGTAGGTCTCATGAGACAAACTAGTGTCTTGGCACAAGGCCTTGACAAAATCTTATTTGTAGTCTTGGCACAAGGCCTTGACTATGTGGCTATGATAGTCTGGAATTTTGCATTCCTTTAATATGAAAGTGGTTATTGAAATTGCATGTGATTATTCGACTAGTAGAATATTCATGTGAGTATGTAAATGGCATTATTTTATTTTACTTTTTCCATATTATGCTGAAGTTCAAGTTTAATAAGGCTTTTGTTTTAGTTATACATTGCCTTAAATGCTTATGTTTTCTTATAAAGGTTTACACTATATTGTTATCCTTACTGAGCATGTGAGCTCACCCCTTTCAATGTTTTATATTTCTAAGGATGTGAAGAATTGTATTATGACTGACTTTCAAGAATAGTCAGTGGGGATATGAGTGTGGAATATGTAGACTATATTGTTGTAGTTTTCATTTTATTGATGTAATGTAAAACTTATGAATATATCTAGTGTTTCCAAGGCTACTAAACCAATCGTCTTTCGAGATTTGATCTTTCTTGTGATCATGCCAATGTTATGTAATAATGCACCGACTCTGGGTAACTGTGGTCGGGGCGTTACAGTTGGTATCAGAGGAAGTTTAGTAAAAACCTTGAAAGCTAGATTTAGATAAACTCTGATTAGAGCACATAGACTTAAGATAGTCTTTGAAGATTAGTATAGAAGAACATCTTAGAATTTTGGTAAAGTAAAGATTTTGTGAGTTTTCCGAGCAATACATCCATGTCTGGATATGAGCAGGTAGAGGCGGCTCTGGCACAGATGTACCTAGGAGTGAAAACTCTGACAAAGAGTTTCGGGCTTGACCCGGGGTATCCTGGTACACGACAACGGGCCTTGCTGCTCTCTTGTTTACGACACTCCTGGGGGATATGCTTAGGATTATTCTCATTTTCATTACAAACCATTATGAAGGGTTTATGAGTATATACCTCCTCAAAGAAAACATTTTTATGATTATGGATTATATCCATGAACTATACAATTTATGTTAAGGGTTTTATGAGTATGGAATTATGTATTTCGATTCATAAACTAATCTAGTTTATGCCATTGTTTAGAAATGGAGCCTAGTGGAAGAAATGGAAACTGTATCAATGCACGGACTCCATGTAGGGATTTTCCTCCTGCTGAAGATAATTATGGTGGAGCTAGTGATACATCTGGTGCTGATCAGCTTCTCACTATACTGGGACAACTCACTCAGGATATGAATAATAACCTTACTCGTATGGAGCACCCTGATCCGCAACGTGGAGGATCAATGCTAGACCGTTTCATGAGGCAAAAACCACCAACATTTAATGGGGGTACAAATACATTAGTGTCTAAGCAATGGATAAACTCCTTATAGAAAATATTTCATGCCTTGGGGAGTAGAGAAAGGGAGAAAGTTGTCATGGCAGTTTACCGACTCACTGGAGATGCCGATCAATGGAGGTCACTGATTCAAAACATGAAGGAAGATGATGAAGTATAAAATATGGAATGGTGGGAGTTCAAAGTGTTGTTCTTATAAAAATACATTCCTCGAGACCATCAAGAAGATATGGAAATGCAATTTCTGAGTCTGAGGCAGAAGGAAGATGAGAATGTTGCAAAGTATGAGGCTAACTTTACAAGGTTAGTAAGGTATGCTGCAGATTACATACGTAACCCATGAAGTAATATTGATCGTTTCTTTGATGGGATAAAACCATTTCTCCATCGAGCATTAGTCTAACAAACCATCTCATCGTACGAAGATATTGTCTCATGCGCGATAAAGACGGAAAAGGAATTCCCTATGTATTATGACTTTAAAGAGAAGCAGGAGAATAAGAGATCTGCTGAAAACTCTGGAAACGGAAATAAGGGGAATAAGTGAAAAGTTGCACATCCATCCTCCAGTAAATGTGGGAAGAAACATCCTGGTACTTGCTTTAAGGGAATGGGAGTCTGTTACAAGTGTGGTGAAAAAGTCCATCAAGCTTGTGATTGTAAGGAGAAGAAAGAAGATACCAATGTTCAGCGCTACAATTGCAGGGAAATGGGACATTATGCAAATTAATGTCCTAAGAATCAGGGGAACATACCTCAGAAGAGGCCAAGGGACCATGGCCATGCTTATGCTATCACTACTACTGAGGTAGAAGCTCTGAAAGACGTGGTGGCAGGTAATTTAATGGTTTCCTCAAGTTTAGCAAATGCATTATTTGATTCTGGATCATCTCATTGTTTCATATCTTCCATGTTTGCTAAGAAAATTAGATATTTCCAATTTGATTTAACAAGGGAGTTGTTGGTCAAAACCCCTAAGGTATGTATTATTGCAACAAAGTTTTGTCAATTAGTTCCCATTAGAGCACCTACATGTTCTTTAGCTGTTGATCTCATCGCCATACCCATGATTGAATTTGATATAATCCTCGGTATATATTGGCTTTCGGACCATGATGCAATGATTTATTGTAAGAGGAAAGAGGTTACTATTCTTGATGATGATAAAAAGGAACACCTTATCTTTAGAGCAGAATCATCGCCACCTAATTCTTATCTAGATCTACCCCTAGTAGCTCAACTAAATTCAATTATTAGGGAGGAAGAGACTGAAATTACTATGGGTGAGGAAAGGAATATTCAAATAGATGATGTACCTATTGTGAGAGAATATGTTGATGTGTTTTTGTAAGATTTACCGGGACATCCTCCAGAAATAGAAGTTGAGATTTCGATTGATTTAATTCCTGGTTCAAGGCCCATATCGAAGACCCCTTATAGAATGGCCACTGTGGAATTAGTTGAACTGAAGAAACAACTAGAGGAACTGAGTAATAAAGGATTTATTCGCCCTAGTGTTTTATCCATAGAGATCCTTTCTCCTTTTTGTTAAGAAGAAAGATGGATCTATGAGGTTATGCATTGACTATAGGGAGATCAATGCAATAACAATAAATAACAAGTATCCCATACCTAGTATTGATGATTTGTTTTCCAAACTGCATGGAGCTCAATACTTTTCAAAGATTGACCTTCGATCTGGATACGATCAGTTGTGTGTGAATAAGGAACACATTCTGAAGATAGCATTTTGAACAAGGTACGGGCATTACGAGTTCACAGTAATGCCTTTTGGATTGACTAATGCACCCTCTATTTTCATGGATCTAATGAACAGAGTTTTCAAAGAATATCTCGATGACTTTGTAGTGGCATTTATTAATGATATCTTGGTATACTTTAAAAGCCAAAAAGACCATGAAAATAACTTTCACATTATCCTGAAGACACTTAGAAGACATGAATTATATGGGAAGTTTAGCAAGTGTGAATTCTGGCTTCAAGAGATTTCATTTCTTGCCCATATTGTCTCAAAGGATGGAATCTATATTGATCCTTCTAAGACCAAGGTAATCCAAGAATTTCCAGCACTGACAGGTATAACCGGGGTACGCAATTTTATTGGTTTAGCAGGTTATTATCGACGTTTCATCCAGAATTTTGCCCGATTGGCTAACCCATTAACGAAGCTCACACGTAAAGGGGTTAAATTTGTTTGGAAAAAAGAGTGTGAGGAATGTTTTAAAGAATTGAAGAGAAGATTAGTCAATGCTCCTATATTAACTCTACCATCAGGGAATGATGGGTTCATTATTTATAGTGATGCATCGAAGAAAGGACTTGGTTGTGTCCTTATACAGAATGATAGGGTTATTGCCTATGCATCACGACAGTTGAAAATTCATGAGCAAAACTATCCTACTCATGATCTCGAGTTAGCAGATGTGATCTTTGATTTGAAGATATGGAGACACTACCTCTATGGTGAAAAATGTGAGATTTATACTGATCACAAGAGTTTGAAGTATATTTTCTCACAAAAATAACTCAACATGAGGTAAAGGAGATGGCTTGAACTACTCAAGGATTATGATTGCACGATACACTACCACCCGGGGAAGGAAAATAAGGTGGCAGATGCTTTGAGTAGAAAAGATCATGGATTTTTTAACATGATGAGAGTGTAAAGGGGTCCTATTTTCATGGATCTAGTAAAGATGGATATGGGAATCACCATGGAAGGTGAAACATCAAAACTTTTTCAAATGATTGCCAAACTATCTTTACTAGAAAGGATAAAGTGTTCTTAAGTAGATGATGAAGAGTTTAAGAAGAAGATAAAAGCTATGAATGATGGGAGATTGAGTGAATTTGTGTATGAAGAGGGAATTTTGAAATTTGGTAGGAGAATTTGTGTTCCCGATATACCTGATTTAAAGAGGGAATTGTTGGATGATGCTCATAGTTCCAATTTCTCTATACACCCTGATAGCACCAAAATGTATAGAGATTTAAAGGAACATTTTTGGTGGGACAACATGAAGAGGGAGATTGCTGATTTTGTGTCAAGATGTATGGTTTGTCAACAAGTGAAAGCTGGAAGGCAACAGCCCGATGGAGTATTGCAACCTCTTCCCATACCTGAGTGGAAATGGGATAATATTACGATGGACTTTGTCATGGGACTAATGAAGACTCCTAGAAGGAATGATGCAATATGGGACATTGTTGATCGTCTTACCAAGTCAGCACATTTTCTTTCTATAAGAGAAAATCTACCACCTGAACATCTAGCAAGACTATATATTAATGAAGTTATAAGACATCATGGAATACCCCTATCGATTGTTTCTGATCATGATCCCCATTTTACTTCAAGATTCTAGAAAAGTCTTCAGAAGGCCTTGGATACTGAACTTTGTTTGGGCACTGCCTATCACCCTCAAACAGATGGACAATCAGAATGAACTATTCAAACCTTAGAAAACATGTTGAGATCATGCTCACTTGACTTTCAGGGTATGTTGGATCAATATTTACCACTGGTAGAATTTTCCTATAACAATAGCTTCCATTCAAGCATTCAGATGGCACCATATGAAGCGTTATATAGAAAGAGATGTCGGACACCAACCTGTTGGGATGACGTTGGTGAAAGAAAACTTGTAGGCCCAAAACTGGTGGAGGAAACAATGGAAAAGGTGAAGGTAATCCAAAACCACATCAAAGAAGCTCAAAGTAGGCAGAAGAGCTATGCCGATAACCGAAGGAAGGATTTGGAATTTCAGGTGGGAGATCAAGTTTTCCTAAAGGTATCTCCATGGAAGGGAGATATACATTTTGGTAAGAAGGGTAAATTGAGTCCCAGGTACACCGGACCTTTTGAAATTCTAGAACGTATTGGGGTTGTAGCTTACCGTTTGGCGATGCCGCCAAGTCTCTCCAAAGTTCACGATATGTTCCACATATCACTGTTGAGAAAATACATGCCTGACCCAATACATGTACTCACTTACGAGGAATTGGAACTGGAACCCGATCTATCTTATTGCGAAGAGCCCGTCAGAATCCTTGACACCCGAGAGCAAGTCCTGAGAAACCGGATGACTCGTCTGGTAAAAGTTCTATGGAGAAACCATAAGATGGAAGAGGCAATGTGGGAACCCGAGGAACTTATGATAAAGAACCACCCGAGTCTCTTTATGCAGTAATACACAAGAAATTACGATGACGCAATTATTTGAAGGAGGGTAGAATGTAACACCCTAATCTTCCACGGTACGTTTCCTTTGGAATAATTCAATAGCATGTGTTGTACGCAACCTAGAGTTCTAACACACCATAACTAAATAAACTAGCCGTTGTGAATTGTAATACCTACTTTTTGAAATTTTATAAATTTTATTTATCAAAATGGACTTCATTTTTGAATTCGTACTTTTGAAATTAGCTTAGGGTGAATTTTTTGTATTTTTCTAAAAAACTTCATTTTTCGATGAATAGTGAAACCACTTAGTGGTAGATAAAAAAACTAAATTTTTCATAAAACATAATTTTACCGCTTCTGTGAATGAAATTTCAAAAATCCGAGAGACACAATTGATATCAATAAGTAAAATGTGGTTCAATGAGATGAAAATAATTTTTGGTGAATAGTAACTTTTTACATTTATTTACCACGGTTTAAAGTAAATAGGGTAATTAAGGGTAAAAATGATATTAATATTACCCTAACACATTTCCTAATTCTATTGGAAAAGTGTATCTCGACCAAAAAAACCTTAGGAATAAAATATCACCATTTATGTCCACTTGGATTAGATTAGGACAGTTATTATTATTTAATTCAAAGAAGAGTTAAAAGAGTTAAAATCAAAGTTTAATTACTAAAACATTTTTATTATAGGGTTATACATAAGATAAATTCGATTTTAAATATTAATTATAAATATAAATATATTTCCAACATAATGATATTTTATTTATAATTTTTAGACATTAAATATTTTAATTTATTTATGACATAATGATGATGCAGTAATTACCATAATAGTGAAAAATTAAGATAATTGCTATTATAAATACCCAAATAAATATAAATTGAGACTTTTTATGAATTAAACTAATTTTATAAGTTAATATGACATTTTATTATTGATTTAATTAAATGTTTTTGAACTTATCATTCTGTTATGATTTTCAAAAAAATCAGTTACCAAATAGTGTCAAAATTGACATAAAATAGTTGTTTAAACAAATATTATATTATTAATTGATATTCTATTCCTAAAAATCTAAGGTTCGTCAAAATGACTTAAAAAAGGATATATATATTAATAATGAACCATTTGGGATTCTCTTAGATGTTTATAGTAAGTTTATTAACCATATAATATAAAAATACAATGGGACATAGTAAAAGTGAAACTAAATAACTAAGAGTTAATACTTAAAGATAAGGTTAATTTAGTGACCCAAACCTGTCTACATCCTATTGGTTGAGTTGTTTTCGACCCATCCACACCTTGGCCTCGAAATAAATCACTTTGAAGCCATTAGAAACAGAATATGAATTTATTATAAATTAATATTTCTACCTCTTCCTAAAGTTCCCCTCACCCATCTTATAAAAAGGCACTCCCCCTTTTCTCAATATCACACCTTCAAAGCATTTTGGTTCAGCCAACCCCTACCCAAATGCTCTCCCAACTTCTCTCCCTTCATCCTAGAAGCCCTCATTTAGTCAAAAATCCATCCTAAAAAGTCCGTTTGATCAAATCAAAAGGAAGACCCCGAAGAAGAGGTAACGTTTTCACCACCCTCTTTCAAATTCCTTTCTTCTTCCACTTCCTATTTGTTTATTATTTCCATTATAAAATAATAACTCCAGTATATTCTACATACTTTGATTTTATTATAAATATGGTACAACTATATTCAGTATTATACCCATCATTTGAATGAAATGTCACCATACGTGCGTACATACAGCTTACCCTCTCCACGTCGTGGTGTAATTTTTATTCAATACATTATTATTTGTATGGGTATTATAATGAGTATAAATGATGTAAACAATTAATATGAAATTATAATGATTTTGTATATATGATATACCATCCAATTATATATTATTTTAATATCAAAAAAATGATATTTTCGCTCGTGCGTACGTACGAAATACCATCTCCACGAACGCGATAAGATTCATTCCCCATCATATTAATTCAAGACTAATTCTCATTTTGTGATTAAAAATAAGGTTTAAGGAGTTGATATTATTCAGGATATGGATAATATACGTCCCATTCATAAGAATATGGCTCACATAATGAAGAATATAAGGAAAAAGAATCCATTAACACCTGAAACGATAATAATACTAAGATATTATTAACAAATAAACGTTAAAAGATCATATATGATATCGTATTAGTGCATATGATTCTTGTATAAGTTAATAAAAATTATTTAACCATTATAAAGGAGGTTAACATACCATCAACTAAGGAAAAGTACAAGGTAAGGGTTTACTTTACAATCTCTTCCTTATCTGAGGTTGTTTATACGTATTTATCTAATGGGACACATTATCATCCACATCCATGTTACATAAAAATGGCTTTCAAAAGATTTTTACTATTTAATAAAATGGGTTAAATTAATTTATACCCTTATATGTTTTTTAAAGGAATCTTTCCGTCATTTTCCGAACAAATTACTTTTTGACCTTTTCGACAAACTTAAGGTAAGAATGTTGTTTTTATCTTATACGGCGGGTGCGGCTATTTTCTGCCGTTATAACTTCGTCGAAGCTTATATTACAAGCTCATATGAATATTTTCAATGTAAATTTATTATTTTAAATGATTTCAAAAAGGGGAGTCATTCCTCTCAAATAGTTTTGATTTCATCAATGTCAACATCCTTTGATGGATTTTAAGCTTATTTGAAGTTGATTCATTATGATACAATTCATACATATTGTTTTTAAGGTTTTGTGGTATGTTTGACTGTGGATGTGTTAATTTTATACAATTCATGGTTTATGAAGAAATTATTTACATTTCGTATTCTAGTTTTAATGTTAATGTTTTTGTTATGTTTCAACATGTTCATATGAGGAATGCATTAGACTTAATAAGTGACCGGTGGAGCCCGCTATAGCTCCTCGATGCATCAGTAGGTCTCATGAGACAAACTAGTGTCTTGGCATAAGGCCTTGAAAAAATCTTATTTGTAGTCTTAGCACAAGGCCTTGACTTTGTGGTTATGATAGTCTGGAATTATGCATTCCCTTAATATGAAAGTTGTTATTGATATTGCATGTGATTATTCAACTAGTAGAATATCCATGTGAGTAAGTAAATGGCATTATTTTATTTTACTTTTTCCATATTATGCTGAAGTTCAAGTTTAATAAGTCTTTTTTTTAGTTATACATTGCCTTAAATGATTATGTTTTCTTATGAAAGTTTCCACTATATTGTTATCCTTACTGAGCATTTGAGCTCACCCCTTTTAATGTTTTATTTTTCCCAAAATGTGAAGAAGTGTACTATGACTGACTTGCAGGAATAGTCAGTGGGTATATGAGTGAGGACTACGGAGACTATATTGTTGTAGTTTTCATTTTATTGATGTAATGTAAAACTTATGAATATATCTAGTGTTTCCAAGGCTACTAAACCAATCGGTATTTTGAGATTTGATCTTTCTTGTGATCATACCAATGTTATGTAATAATGAACCAACTCTGGGTAACTGGGGTCGGGGCGTTACAAATAATACTCAAAATGTGTGTTGTCATTTTAAAAGTGATATTTTGGTTAAAAACGTTTGTTACTTGCCCAAAATGTGAAAAATAACTAATATAGTATTTATAAATTAGTAAAATGTTCCATGATTCATTTTACATTTGTAGAAGTCAGTGACTTTTCAATATGATATGTGGGGTTATTGGTATGACTCAAAGATCGTGTTTTCAATTTAAAAATGACATTTTAGTTACCAACGTGTACAACTCACTAAGAACCAAGTAAACACACTCAAATTGTCGTGATATTTTAGTAAAATTATCAAAGAGTCATTTATTATATATAGTAATCTATTTCACATTTATCTAATACATAATGATGCTGGTATGACTAAAAGTACATGGTTTTATTTAAAATTGTCATTTTAGTTCAAAACATGTGACACATACTCAAAACTAAGAAGATGGACTCAGATATTTTTGATACTTTAGAACAATGATCCATAAGTCATTTTTGAATTTTAGGTAATAAACACACATTAATCCAACAAGAAAAATTACATATATAATAGGAAGTTTATGTTTTTAAATTTAAAGTAACATTTTTTCAATCCATTGTAACATATTTTTTTAATTTATTTCATTATAGTATTACTAACATAAGAATCTTTTTATATAGGAAAACTATTTTTTTGAGATGGGGTGGTCTGTTCGACACTCAGTAGCATGATCGAGATCTTTTGAATGGGGGTATGGGTCCAATGATAGTGGAATGTCAATGTTTTTTAGTATATTTATGTTTTGGAAAAAATGTGCATACCCATGCTATTCTATATACCAATGTTTTTTTTATCAATTGTAAAATGTTTTTTGTTGTTGTATCATGATGTAAATTTAACTGAAATTAAATTATATATTTTTTGATATGGTGTGTTGTAATTTCAGCAGCACGCTGCTATAGTTTGACTTTTATTTGAACTATAATTAACATTGATAAATTTTACCTGTATCAGCACTAAAATAGTGATGATAAAGGTGTAAAGACCTGTAAATTTCAAGGAAATGTTTTTTATTAATTTTCTTTGGAATTTTACAAGAGCGGAGTTTCTGACGGCACCTGATTCTGAGCCCCGGTGTGCCCAGAATCATTTTCCGAAGTTTGGTTTGGGTACGTTCAGTGAACGGACGAGCGGGTTTTTCTTACTTTTGAACCGGTGCCCGGAATCGAATTCTGAGGGCACCAATGAAATCGCAGCACCGGTATTTGCTTGGAAACGCCTCTTCCGGAGTTGTGTTTCCTCGGGTGTGGTTTTTAATTTTCGGGCTTAAAGTTAAGAAATAAAATAAATTTTTCGACAACTTTATTTAATTTCACTTAAGCCACTTGGAATCCACTTGAAGCCTCTTAAAGACGGCTTAATCTGAGTTGAACCTGATAGTATGCTATCCAGAAATATCCTACACCCTTGGTAGGATATTTGTGAGGTGGGGCCCGCAGGAGCCCCGCCGTTTCTTTCCGCTAAGTAATGCACCCGCGAAAACCCGTCATTATGAAAGTCAACTGACACGTTTTCTTAAATTCTTAACAGACCATTTAATTGGGCAGTTTATTTCATGAATTAAATGGGTAGTTTATTTCATTGAATTAATTCAATGAATTAATTCAATCGTTTCTTAACCAGTTTTCAATTCGTTGGCGTAATAATAAAATAAGGCCAACGCACGACCTCTGGTTATTTGCGTGTTGAGAGGATTTGACAGAATCCTTGTATCTTCTTTCTCCTTCGCGAAGAACGCGAAGAACGTGAAGAACACGAAGAACGCCATCATCCGTGGAAATCGACGATGCCCAATCCGAGATGTTCTTCCCCGCCCCGATCTCCGATCACCAACCGTTTGAGGTGAGTGATTTCAGGTTTCTTCTAAAAGTTCTTTTTGGTTTAAAACGAAACACAAATTTAATTATTTATAATTAAAATCTGTTGTTCTTGGTCCATTGAGTTCGCCAACTCAACGCCAGATTCTGTGAAGACGCGACGCCTTCCCGCGACGATGCGACGATCCCCCTCTTTCGCGACGAGCAATTCCTCGAAGAACGCTCACGCGCGACGACTACGAGATAGGGATTTTATTTCTGGAATTTTCCTCCTTTTTCCCGTGTTATTTCCATTCAAGGATGAAGAACCCATACCTAAGAACAATTTTTATTTCCCTTAAAAATTGTTGAATTCATGTGTTGATAATTATTCCTCCCGTTGTTTATCACTAACACGGAGGGTGTGGGCCCAACGAACACGGCCCGACGACCCTCCGTCGTTCTTCGTTTTTGTGCGGATTTGACGGGTGACGACAGAACGTGCCGCAACGGATGTTTGACGATCTCGCAGTGAAGAACGGGACCTGGGAGGAGCAACGGCGCAGACGGGAAGAAAATCGGGCCACCGGAGCGACTCCGGCGGCCCGCAGAAGCAGGCAGCGGCGCCCGGCGCGCCGCCGGACGAGACCGCCGCGGCACCGGCCATGGCGGCAGCGCTCACGGGACGCGGCTGAAGCCGCGTCCGGCGCCAGGGAGACACCCCGCGGGTGTCACGCGGGGGCGGCGGCTCCCCCCCGCGTCACCCGGGACACGGCTTCAGTCGCGTCTGGTTGTCTGGCCGACACCCCGCGGGTGCCGCGGGGGTGTCACGCGGGGCGGCGGCTCCCCCCGCGTCGGCCGCTCGGCTGCTCGGCCGAGCCGAGTTGGACCGGCACTGGCCGGGTCAGACCGGTCAGACCGGGTTCGGCCGACCCAGGGGGGGTCGGGCCGGGTCGGCCCGGGCTCGCACCCCCCGTCCACGGACCCTTTTCGTTCAAACACCCGTAACTTGAGATACGGGCCTCCAAACGACTCTCCGTCAGTAGAAAAAATGATCCTTGGATCGAGACGGTCGTTTTGGTATATCACACTCAAGGTTTCGGAATACTTTGAGTTCGGCCGGGTTGGTTCGTACACGAAACCAACCGGGCCCTCGGAGCGAAAACGCTCATATCTTGAGCCACGGACGTCCGATTGACGTGCCGTCAGCTTTTTTGTTTTCCTCTAAGTGAGACGGATCTTTTGGCATACTCCGCCCGAGGTTTGGATGCAGGTGGAGTACGGTCGGGTTGGTTTTGCCTTAAAACCCAACCGGGCCCCTGGGACGAAAAAACCAATAACTCTCAGACCGGGCGTCCGATTGACGCGCCGTCTGCGACGTTGAGTTCCTGTTGACGATACAGAACTTTTGGATACATCAACTTCGGACTTTGTGTCAGTTGATGTATCAGCTTCTCGGCTCGTGGAGCGGACCCTCCCGAATGAGCTTGCTGTGTGCGGGAACCCTAGAGCTGGCTGTGACTGCTTCCTCTACAGCGATGACTGTGCAGAGATCCTCTGTGGACTCCGATGACGACCGTGCAGAGATCCTCAGTGGACTGCAGTGATGACTGTGCAGAGATCCTCAGTGGACTGTGACGACTATGGCACTCAGCGATCCTATGTGGATCAGAGCTACAGGTCCTGTGTGGGCCTGATCCGTTGTGGGCTCGATCATGTGTGGCTCCGATCCTGTGTGGGTCAGCGCTCAGCGGTTCTGTGAGAGCCAGCGCCTACAGGTCCTGTGTGGGCCCGATCCTGTGTGGGTCATTGCGGGGGTTAGTTACCTATCGATCCTTCGTGGGTCCGACGACTTAGATGGATCAGTGATCATCTTTATCGTCATCCGAAGAGGTATACCTGTGTGAGCTGAATCTTGTGTTCCTCTCCTTTGTGAATCTTGTGTTGAGCTATCCTGTGTGGATTTACTGTTTACTCTCCTTTGTGGATTGCGTTGAGGTATCCTGTGTGGATTTACTGTTACTCTCCTTTGTGGATTGTGTTGTGCTATCCTATGAGGGTATACAATTGCTTTCCTGTGTGGACTGAGTTGTGCTTGGGCTCGGACGTTGGAGCCGAATGGGAATTGATGACTTAGGTATATGTATGGGAATATACCTAAGTCGTGTCAGATGTTACTTTTTGATTGTATCTTTCCTTTGTGTATTATCCTTTGTAGATTTCGGGAGACCTTCAGGGGTCTCAGTGTCCCTACTGAGTAGCTTATACTCACCCCTGCATGGGCTTTGCCCACACTACGTTGTGTTGGTTGCAGACGACAGACAGCGCTGATCGTGGTGGAGGCGTGCGGAGCAGTACGGTACCTGGAGGTGGACCACTGGGTGGGACGTACTTGGAGCGGTCAGGTGGACCCGAGGAGCATTGGAGGCTATCTGTACCCACCCTTCAGGTGGGACTTCCAGAGGACGGCTCAACGCTGCGGCTATTCCTTTCAATTATTGTTTTTCCCTTTCAGTTGTACTTTATAGTTGGGCTTGTATTTCCGGCCCCTTTTACTTTCATCACAGCTTTTATAGTTTTTTACTTAGTGTTTACTTTTCCGCTTTCTTACTCTATGGCGCTTGTTTACTTTTCAAAGGCAATGCCTTCCCTTTTTGTTGGGATTTACGCCCTGGTGCTAGTCACCAGCCCATGGCCTATGGAAGGAGGGCTTGGGCTAGTCACGGCACGAGCCCCGAGGACGGGTTGTGACAAATTGGTATCAAAGGTGGTCGGTTCTACCGCCGACTCTGAACTTTCTTCTATGTGAAGCAATCGAGTTTAGCGTATTGAGTGTGGTTATCAGTCCAGGGAGTCCAGTGTTGGTGCGGTGGCCGACGTATCCGTACACCAGGACCCTGAATTCTGATTTCTGACTTAATGCACGAAAACATTGATTGCATGTGTGTTTCAAGTTTTCCTTGTGATTACTTGTGTCATCTCAACAGGTATACTGTTCTGACCGTGGCGCACTTGTTTCCTTTTTAGGATGGCCCCAAGATGGCAGCCAGCTAGGGTTCCGAGAGTAGAGTGCGACGACAGCCCGCCGAGCGACGAGGCCTCGATACAGGGCCCGTTGACAGCAGAGGCACCGGCGGTACCTTTACCTGTCGAGCCCCCGATGCTTCCAGCGCCGACCGCTGAGGATGCACGACGCCTCGGAGCTCTGCAGGAGTTCCAGCGCCAGTGACCACCCAGGTTTCATGGGGAGACGGACCCTCAGGCAGCTGAGGACTGGCTGGAGGCAATTGTCCGAGTTTTCAGGCTAGTGAGGACACCAGCAGACCTCATGGTGATCCTCGCGGCGAGCCTTCTGCACGCAGCAGCAGGGCGATGGTGGAGCTTGATGCTCCAGGTACACGATGAGGCCTCCCTCATATAGACGGACTTCGAGAGCCTATTCCGCTCAGAGTTCGTCCTGACAACCCTCCGTGCGGTGCGCATTCAGGAGCTTCTTTAGCTGCGGCAGGGCAGCTTGACGGTCGCCCAGTACGCGGCGAGGTTCACCAACCTTTCTCGCTACTCGGCAGACATGGTACGAGAACCCTTCTTCCAGGCCCAGACCATCGAGCAGGGTTTGAGACACGAGATCAGGGCATCGCTGATCTCCCTCAGCATCCCGACCCAGGCAGGAGAGCTAGAGCAAGCCCTTCTGATCGAGAGCTTCATGGCTGAGTCCACAGCGAGACCTACCGCAAGGGCGGCAGATAGCGGAGTCTTCGGCATCAGGTAGCCGACGGATGACTCAGGATTCCAGGCAGACCAGGCCTTTCGGCAGATGACCTCGGGACATTGGCTCAGCAGTGCGGGGCACACAACATGGAGCCAGTCTTCCGAGAGGTAGACAGTGCTACGAGTGCGGCGGGCAGGGCCACATGGCTCGTGACTGCCCGACCCGCCGTACCAAGGGGCAGCAGACGGTGGAGGGGCCACCCAGGCAGAGGCAGAGGGTCGACCGTGGCGGTCCATAGGGAGGAGGCGGACGAGGAAGAGGAGTTGGCCGAGCAGTAGGTGGTGGGAGACGCTTTGAGGCTCTACCACCACCACCACCAGGAGGCCCACCCCGACCACAGGGAGCTGGCGGGCAGACACAGGCTCAGCTCCAGGCTGCGGAGGCCTACGACCACGGTGCACCAGAGAATATTCGAGGTACGATATGTGTCTATTCCACCCTTGCTGCAGTTCTTATAGACACAAGAGCGAGTCACTCTTTCATAGCTGCTGCCCTTGTTCGGAGGTCGGAGATTACGACAGAGCCGTTGGCTCGATCCTTATGGCTAGAGAATCCTACAGAAGAAGACTCGACGATTACGCACTGGTGCCGACAGCGTGAGCTTACTCTAGGAGGTGAGAGCTTTGGCTGGGATCTTCTTGTAGCGTTGTCGAGGCCTGACGACGTCATCTTGGGCATGGATTGGTTATCTACAGTCCATGCTCAGATTGACTGCATTAGGTGCAAGGTGCGATGTGTGCACACCGACGGGAGCAGGTTCACCTTCACCGGCGAGAAGGGAGCCTTAGCAGCGCAGGATGGGCTCACGCAGAGGATAGGGAAGCCCATCACCCATCAGTTGGCTAGCCTTATCCTTGGAGCAGTTGACATGCAGAGTCCTAGTTTTCCTGCAGTGGTGGATCAGTATGCGGACGTCTTCCCCGACGACGTTCCAGGGATACCTCCTCGCAGAGAGGTAGACTTTCATATTGACATGTACCCCGGGACAGCCCCGATATCCACTCCAGCATATCGGATGGACCCCGCTGAGCTTCGAGAGCTATGGGTACAGTTGGAGGACTTGCAGGGCAAGGGGTTCATCTGACCCAGTGTTTCACCCTGGGCTTCCCTGATTTTGTTCGCCAAGAAGGTGGACGGGAGCTTACGGCTGTGTGTCGACTATCATCGCCTGAACCAGGTGACTGTGAGGAACAAGTATCTGCTACCCAGGATTGATGATCTCTTCGATCAGCTCAAGGGAGCACGGTGGTTCTCGAAGATAGACCTCAGGTCAGGCTATCATCAGCTCAGAGTTCGAGACGAGGATGTGCAGAAGACGGACTTCAGGTGTCGGTATGGCCACTATGAGTTCTTGGTTATGCCTTTCGGCGTAACCAATGCTCCAGCAGTGTTCATGAGCCTCATGAATAGGATCTTCCAGCCATACCTCGATCGATTTGTCATGGTCTTTATCGACGACATTTTGGTGTACTCGACCACGGAGGAGGAGCACGCCTACCACTTGTGGGTTGTACTAGACACACTCCGAGAGAACCAGCTTTATGGAAAGCTCTTGAAGTGCCAGTTCTGGTTACGTGAGGTCCACTTCTTGGGGCACGTCATTTCTGAGGCGGTATTTGTAGTGGATCCCGCGAAGATCGAGGCAGTTCTAGCTTGGGAGCCACCCAGGAGCGTGATGGAGGTGCGGAGTTTCATGGGCCTAGCCGGATACTATCGGAGATTCGTGCTGGACTTCTCTAGAGTTGTGGTGACACTCTCAGCTTTGACGAGGAAGGGGGAACCCATTGTGTGGTCGGACAGATGTCAGTAGAGCATCCAAGAGCTAAGGCAGAGATTGACCAGCGCACCTATCTTGAGGTTGCCTGAGGAGGGAGTTGGATATGTAGTCTACTTCGATTCATCAGGGACCGGACTCGGGTGTGTCCTGATGCAGGAGCGGTCCGTGATTTCCTATGGATCACATCAGTTGAGGCCGCATGAGCAGAACTATGCTACTCATGACCTGGAGTTAGCAGTAGTGATCTTCACCCAGAAGACATGGCGGCACTATCTAATGGGTGAGCGCTTTACAGTCTTTTCTGACCACCAAAGTCTCAGGTACATCTTCTCTCAGAAGGACCTGAACCGGAGACAGTGGTGATGGCTCGAGTTCCTCCAGGACTATGACTTTGAGATAGTCTATACTCCTGGGAAGGGGAACGTGGTAGCCGATGCCCTCAGCAGGAGGACGGGCATCCAACTACTTGAGGAGGTGACAGAGCATCTAGCCGCTTTGTAGATATCCTTCGTGGATAAAGATGGAGAATCCTTCCTTCAGTCTCTCACAGTCACCCCTCCACTACTGCAGCAGGTCAGAGAGGCACAGCGTGAGGATGCTGACTATGAGACGCGGCGTGCGCAGATATCCTCGGGACAGGCACCTGATGGTTTCTCCCTTGGAGCAGAGCACGACGTCCTTTTCAGAGGACGTACCTTGGTACCAGTCTCTTTACGAGAGGAGGTGATGAGGGTGTTTCACACTTCTCCTCTGGCGGTACATCCTGGAGTGGCGAAGATGTACCAGGATCTCAGACGATAGCACTGGTGGCCGGGCATGAAGAAGGTTGTGGCAGAGTTCGTTTCACGGTGCCTCACCTGCCAGCAGGTGAAGGAAGAGCATCAGGTACTAGCAGGCTTGGTACAGCCCTTGGATGTCCTGAAGTGGAAGTGGGACGGGATATCTATGGACTTCGTGACTGGACTTCCACGCACTTCCATAGGTCACAACTCCATTTGGGTGATTGTTGACCGACTCACTAAGTCGGCACACTTCTTACCCATCCGAGAGCAGGGCTCAATGGAGAGCTTGGGGTGTCTCTACGTTTAGGAGATTTTACGACTTCACGGTGTGCCATCGGCTATCGTCTCTGATCGGGACGCTCTCTTTACTTCCCGGCTTTGGAAGGGGTTGCAGGAGGCATTCGGGACGCAGCTACGTCTGAGCACCGCCTTTCACCCTCAGACTGATGGTCAGACAGAGAGGACCATTCAGAATCTCGAGGACATGCTCCGCGCATGTGTCCTCGACTTGGGTTGCAGCTGGGAGGACCACCTACCCTTGGTGGAGTTCACGTGCAACAACAGCTACCACTCCACCATCGGGATGACACCATATGAGGCGTTGTACGGCAGACCTTGCAGATCTCCTTTGTGCTGGACAGACCCTGGGGAGTCAGCACTTGTGGGACCAGAGATGGTCCGGGCCATGACAGAGAAGGTCCAGGTCATCCAGGAGCGGATGAGGACAGCTCAGAGCCGGCAGAAGTCATATGCTGACAGGAGGCGGAGGCCACTAGAGTTCGAGGATGGCGACCACGTCTTCTTGCGGGTCTCACCTCGACGTGGTTTGCGGAGATTTGGCCGAGGCGGCAAGTTGTCTCCACGCTTCATCGGGCCTTTCTAGGTCCTTAGTAGGATTCGCGAGGTGGCTTATCGCCTGGCTCTGCCACCTCAGTTTCACCGGTTGCACGACGTCTTCCACGTATCTCAGCTGAGGAGATACGTGCACGACCCGACGCACATCTTTGACTATGGGGAGCTAGACGTGGATGATGGGGAGACTTTTGCGGAGGTCCCAGTGGAAATAGAGGATCGACAATAGTGGGTCCTACGTGGGGGATCAATTCCTCTTGTGTGAATCAGATGGAAGCATGGGATCCTCCAGGAGAGCACATGGGAGCGGGAGGCTCAGATGCGTGCTCAGTACCCACATTTGTTTCCCTAGTTTATGATGTATCTTTACGGGGACGTAAATCCCTGAGGTGAGAGTAATGTAAAGACCTGTAAATTTCAAGGAAATTTGTTTTCTTAATTTTCATTGGAATTTTACAAGAGCGCAGTTTCGGACGACACCTGATTCCGAGGCCCAGTGTGCCCGGAATCATTTTCCGAAGTTTGGCTCGGGTACGTTCAGTGAACGGACGAGCAGGTTTTTCTAACTTTTGAACCGGTGCCCGGAATCGAATTCTAAGGGCACCAATGAAATCGCAGCGCCGGTATTTGCTTGGAAACGCCTCTTCCGGAGTTGCGTTTTCTCGGGTGTGGTTTTTAATTTTCGGGCTTAAAGTTAAGAAATAAAATAAATTTTTTGACAACTTTATTTTATTTCACTTAAGCCACTTGGAAGACACTTGAAGCCTCTTAAAGACGGCTTAATCTGAGTTGAACTGGATAGGATGCTATCCAGAAATATCCTACCCCCTTGGTAGAATATTTGTGAGGTGGGGCACGCACGATCCCCACCGTTTCTTTCTGCTAAGTAACGCACCCGCGAAAACCCGTCATTATGAAAGTCAAATGACAGGTTTTCTTAAATTCTTAACAGACCATTTAATTGGGCGGTTTATTTCGTGAATTAAATGGGAAGTTTCTTTCATTGAATTAATTCAAGGAGTTAATTCAATCGTTTCTTAACCAGTTTTCAATTCGTTGGCCTAATAATAAAATAAGGCCAACGCACGACCTCTGGTTATTTGCGCATTGAGAGGATTTGACAGAATCCTTGTATCTTCTTTCTCCTTCACGAAAAATGTGAAGAACGTGAAGAACGCGAAGAACACCGTCATCTGCGGAAATCACCGACGCCCAATCCGATATGTTCTTCCCCGCCCCTATCTCCGATCACCAACCGTTGAGGTGAGTGATTTTGGGTTTCTTCTAAAAGTTCTTTTTGGTTTAAAACGAAACACATATTTAATTATTTATAATTTAAATCTATTGTTCTTGGTCCGTTGAGTTCGCCGACTCAACGTTGGATTCCGCGACGACGCGATGCCTTCCCGCGACGACGCGACGATCCCCCACTTCCGCGACGAGCAATTCCGCGAAGAACTCTCATGCGCGACGACTACGAGGTAGGGATTTTATTTCTATAATTTTCCCCCTTTTTCTCATGTTATTTCCTCTCAAGGATGAAGAACCCAGACCTAAGAACAATTTTTATTTCCCTTAAAAATTGTTGAATTCATGTGTTGATAATTATTCCTCTCGTTGTTTATCACTAACGCGGAGGGTGCGGGCCCAACGAACACGGCCCGACGACCCTCCGTCGTTCTTCGTTTTTGTGTGGATTTGACGGGCGATGACAGAACGTGCCACAACTGATGTTTGACGATCTCGCAGTGAAGAACGGAACCCGGGAGGACCAACGGCGCAGACAGGAAGAAAATTGGGCCACCGGAGCGACTCCGGCAGCCCGCGGAAGCCGGCGGCGGCGCCCGGCGCGCCGCCGGACGAGACCGTCGCGGCACCAGCGGCGGCGCTCGCAGGACACGACTGAAGCCGCGTCCAGCGCCAAGGAGACACCCCGCGGGTGTCCCGCGGGTGTCACGCGGGGGCGGCGGCTCCCCCCCACGTCACCCGGGACGCGGCTTCAACCGCGTCCGGTTGTCTGGCCGACACCCCGCGGGTGCCGCGGGGGTGTCACGCGCAGCGGCGGCTCCCCCCGCGTCAGCCGCTCGGCCGCTCGGCCGAGCCGAGTTGGACAGGCCCTGGCCGGGTCAGACCGGTCCGACCGGGTCGGACCGGGTCAGACCGGGTTTGGGCGACCCAGGGGGGTCGGGCCGGGTCGGCCCGGGCCCGGACCCCCTGTCCACGGACCCTTTTTGTTCAAACGCCCGTAACTTGAGCTACGTGCCTCCAAAAATCTCGCTGTCAGTTGAAACACGATCCTTGGATCGAGACGGTCGTTTCGGTATATCGCACTAAAGGTTTCAGAATACTTTGAGTTCAGCCGGGTTGGTTCGTACACGAAACCAACCGGGCCCTCAGAGCGAAAACGCTCATATCTTGAGCCACGGACGTCTGATTGACGTGCCGTCAGCTTTGTTGTTTTCCTTTAAGTGAGATGGATCTTTTGGCATACTCCTCCCGAGGTTTGGATGCAGGTGGAGTATGTTCGGGTTGGTTTTTCCTTAAAAACCAACCGGGCCCCTGGGACGAAAAAGCCAATAACTCTCAAACCGGGCGTCTGATTGACGCGCCGTCTACGACGTTGAGTTCCTGTTGACGATACGGAACTTTTGGATACATCAACTTCGGACTTTGTGTCAGTTGATGTATCAGACTCTCGGCTCGTGGAGCGGACCCTCCCGAACGAGCTTGTTGTGTGTGGGAACCCTAGAGCTGGCTGCGACTGCTTCCTCGACAACGACGACTGTGCAGAGATCCTCTGTGGACTCCGACGATGACCGTGCAAAGATCCTCAGTGGACTGCGGCGACAACTGTGCAGAGAGCCTCAGTGGACAGCGACGACTACGGCACTCAGCGATCCTATGTGGATCAGTGCTACAGGTCCTGTGTGGGCCCGGTCCTGTGTGGGCCCGATCCTGTGTGGGTCCGATCCTGTGTGGGTCAGCGCTCAGCGGTTCTGTGTGAGCCAGTGCCTACAGGTCCTGTGTGGGCCCGATCCTGTGTGGGTCATTGAGGGGTTTAGTTACCTATCGATCCTTCGTGGGTCCGATGACTTAGATGGATCAATGATTATCTTTATCTTCATCCGAAGAGCTATACCTGTGTGAGCTGAATCTTGTGTTCCTCTCCTTTGTGAATCTTGTGTTGAGCTATCCTGTGTGGATTTACTGTTTACTCTCCTTTGTGGATTGTGTTGAGTTATCCTGTGTGGATTTAATGTTACTCTCCTTTGTGGATTGTGTAGTGCTATCCTGTGTGGGTATACGTTTGCTTTCCTGTGTGGACTGAGTTGTGCTTGGGCTCGGACGTTGGAGCCGAACGGGAATTTATGACTTAGGTATATGTATGGGCATATACCTAAGCCGTGTCAGATGTTACTTCGTGATTGTATATTTCCTTTTTGGATTATCCTTTGTGGATTTTGGGAGACCTTAGGGGGTCTCGGGGTCCCTACTGAGTAGCTTATACTCACCCCTGCACAGGCTTTGCCCGCACTATGTTGTGTTGGTTGCAGACGAGGGACAGTGTTGATCGTGGTGGAGGTGTGCGGAGCAGGACGGTACCTGGAGGTGGACCACTGGGCAGGACGTACTTGGAGCGGTCAGGTGGACCCGAGGAGCAGTGGAGGCTATCTTTACCCACCCATTAGGTGGGACTTCCAGAGGACGGCTCGACGCTGCTGCTTTTCCTTTCAGTTGTTGTTTTTCCCTTTCAGTTTTACTTTACAGTTGGGATTGTATTTCCGACCCCTTTTACTTTCAGCACAGCTTGTACAGTTTTTTACTTAGTGTTTACTTTTCCGCTTGCTTACTCTGTGGTGCTTGTTTACTTTTCAAAGGCAATGCCTTCCCTTTTTGTTTGGATTTGTGCCTTGGTGCTAGTCGCCAGCCCCTGGCCTATGGAAGGCCGGCATGGGGTAGTCACGGCACGAGCCCCGAGGACAGGTCGTGACAAAAGGGTTCACATTATCAGTGCTGATGAAGGGAGATTTTATCAGCGCTATTTTTAGAACTGATAAAGTTCATTATCTTTTAATGGTGCTTACAACATTAATGTTTTTTTATCACAGAAAAAGCTCATTTATTCAGATCTAATTTCATTATAGCCCTTTTCATAAGATTTGGTTGCAGAGATCTTATATTATAAACTGAAACCCGCATCAAAATTTAGGGTCATTTTTTATGGTGATGTTTTATTTTAATCTTCTCTTAGAACCTTAATTATGTGAACATGTTTTGGCCATGATTTTCACACAAACACACACACACACACTTAATAATTAATTAAAATTAAAAATAATAAACAATAATTGTTTATAGATAATTAAAAATAAAATATAATAATAAATTATAAATAAATACTATATAATGAAATATTAAATATGATTAATTTTTTATTATTAATTTTAGCAACGAATTATCAAAACAAATTTCTAATTAGAGATAGTATTAAAAACTATTCCTAAAATTAAATAAATAATTTAAAAAAAATTAAATTAAGAGGTGGTTTCCGACAAACAATTACTAAAAAATTATGAACGAAGCATTTATCGGCTATTTTTAAAACCACTAATAAATGCTCGTTTTTCTACAGTGGGTGCTAATCTATAAATAATTGGAGTGGGTTCATGCCACTAAACATGAAATTTTCCCATTAAGCTTATATTAAGCTTGTGGATTCCAGTGAATGTTATTTTGCGATGTATTATTCCACTTCGTCTAAAGTTGTTTCATTCCCTTGGAGGTTAGTTAATTCTAGATATTGGCAAGGAACAAAATAATACTAATGCTATACATGGTAGGAATGTCTGTGGATTTGAATTAATTTAGTTAATTTGAAAATAACATGTTTCACATGTCGATGCTATACACTTTAAAAGGTCATGTAGGACGACACCATATGTAATTTCATTTCACAATACATAAAAAAAAAATCAAAAATACTAAACAAAAATTATAAATCTATTATAACTCTAACTTATCCCTAAAAAATATTATTTTTTAACAAATGTTAATGTTATAAAATGGGTCAATATTTTGACACTTGTTCTGTTTAAGGTGGAACATCAATTCATAATCTTATTTATATATTTAATTTTAAAACTAAAAAAATTAATAATATGTTCTAAAAACAAGCATAGTTTTTGTCTGACCAACCCAGTAATCAATTAATTTCAGGACAACAATATACTATGCCAATCCAATAACAAGACTAGGATCCCCCATGTCTCCCCGTTAGTCTATGAGTTTCTACAAACTCATTGTTCTAAAAAGGAGGTTGGCCTAAATTCATGTATCATTTGGACCAATTCAAAAAATCTATAATCTATGTGGACTAGGGCGTTACCATTACTGACCTACCCAAATTCCAAAAAAATTGTATTTTTTTTGAAAAACATGATACATTTATAATAAAAACATTATACACCCATGCTATTTTTAGATTACTATGATCAAATTTTTAAATAAGTGCATATAACAAATAATATTATGGGTCACTTATAAAGCTATTTAAATTATATTTTATAATTTATATATATATAGAAAACATTTTTTGATTCGTATTCAGAATTTTTAAATTGTATTATCAGTTTAGAAAATAATATATATTGTTTTTACATGTTTTTTACTATTTATTTTTCATTATAAATTAAAATTTTAATTTTTTTAAACAGTATTTTTTGTTTTGAAAATAAATTTGGGTCAGCCTACTAGTCCATGGATCCATAGGAATAGATATTAGTACTATGATTTTAAAATACATATATCTATAGCTTAAAAACCCACATTCGAGGAGCGGCACTGTGTCAGTAATAATTTAATATTATAGTCATGATATACCCAACATATCCTACATCATATAAAACATATGTCATCACAGTTTCCATCAATACATTCATGTATGAGTCTTGAAATACTCATTAATATTAATATTAAACTCTAAGTATAAATAAATACAATTGTAGATGGGAATGTTCAATGAGAAATATAAAAGTGGATTTCCATCAACTGGGTCTTGTTCTCATAATATCCTACCCTGGATACTTCCAAGGGCATACACCATGAGAATATGTCTCAAAGTCATATGAGTCTCCAACCCAAATAGCCTATATCATTTTTGTTCCTCAAATTATTTCATATGTCCATAGAACATATATTTAAGAATACCATCGTGGCACTTCTAGGTTTTCCTCATAGAGGGGAACTGCTAAGACATTTCAGTGAAACCACTAATCATAGGAAATTATCACATAATATGTCACATAGAATAACAATCATGATGTGATAAGGAGTTTATTAATATTCAAAACAATGAATATAGTTTATCATAAACTATATATAAGTGGTTCTAGGGAATAAACTCCAACAATATTCCCTTCTATGATTGGTGTTGTGTGGCATACACGGTATCAAAAACATTTTTCTTCTCATAAAATCTTGGGGTGTTACATTTTACCCACATTAAAAAAAATTAAATCCTCCCAATTCAAACATGAACATGGTAATAAAGGGTTTGATAATTTAAAATTCATTTTTTGAAAATCACGCATCACAAAAGGTTTAATAGAAAACCTATTGATAAGAGAGAGATGGATGTACAAAGGTCATATGGAATAACACATAACTAGGTTTCTATGTGCAATAACATTGATGAAAAGTAAAGACATGTTCATGGAAGAAAATCATAAATAATTTTATAGATTGATAAATTTTGTCTTTGATAACTAATTAAGTGATCAGTGGAAAGTTAAGGTCATAAAAACCATAAATCTATGATGGTTTAAAATACCATCTCATTCAATGGATATGAATGTTATAGGATAATTTTTTTTGTTTTGATATCCTTTCCCTAATGTTCATGAATTAAACTACCTTCGAGGAATATATATAAATATACTTACTTGATACATTTCTATTTCATAAGAACAATTTCATCATTTGGTTATGCTTGGACCAATTTCCAATTCTTCTTATTCTATACGAAATGAATATAAAAAATAATTTTTTATATCTAAAACACTAAAATTTACGTATAATATATTGAAATATCCATAAAAGAGTGAAAAGACTTTCCATATGTCTTTAACTATTTTCCAAAACCAATATGGTTAGCACAAGTTATCCAATATAATAAATTAATAGCTAAACCTCAAAAGTAACAACATTGGTTCATCATTAATATTTACTCATTAAATAATTTAGTAATAATGACATATTAACTAGGAAATTGTGTAGGACATTGGTAGGTGTGAAACCCATATCATCCTTCAGTCTTTGGTTCAAGCCCTATTGCCATTCTAGAAGCGACAGATTGTCACCAAGAGCATGGGTTATCCATTTTCTAAACTATATTAATATATTTCCAAAAATATTCCCTAAAAATATAATGGCATCCGTGAAATAAAGTTAATTATTAAATAACCTTTTTACTATGGTTTCCAATATAACCCTAATACATAATAACTTTATCTATTTTCTTTATATATAGTTATTTCCTTGGTATATGTTTTATCCTTTAAAAGAGGGAATTGACTTGTATAAAGCCTATGTTCTCCACATTTATGAAAAAAATGATATAAATGGATCCTTAGGATGAGATTTATTTTTTTCTTCAATACTATTCATTTTCCTCAAAAATTATTTAATTTATTCCCTTCCATTCTACACATAAAGCATTTTTTGGTTCCATGGAGTCACTTTCCTGGGTGTCTCCATCCATATTTCATACAAAGAAATGAAATACTTCTTTCTTCTATAGTCTCTATCACTCATGTTCTTGGAGAAATTCATACTTATCGTCTTTATTATGGGATTTTCTTAAAGTATATGTTGATAATCATTTTTTTGGAAAACTGAATAGGAGTAATCATGAAATCATTCAATCATGTTATCATCCAATTTGGTTTCTCATATCCTCTACATTGTCTTTTATGTTAAATGTTAAATTTATTCATTTAGGTTCTATTCATTGATTAAAACCAAAAAGTATGTTGTGAAAAATAATAATCATAGTGGGAAAACCATATAATCAATTATAGGATTTCTAAATTAGGACACTTTATTTTCAATATAAGACACCTTAGGTTTGACTGAGGAAATTCATTGTCACTATCTATTCAAGTCATTCATAATGGGTTGTAAAGAAAATGTAAATTATCTTAAGCATATCCCCAAGGAGTGTCAAAACAGGTGCATAGTAAGTCCCATTTTCATGTATTAGGTAACACTCAAGTCAATCCTGACACTCCCTTTTTTGAGTTATTACCACAAGGTACATGGATACCAAAACAACGCCCACTTGTAGTATGTAGACATGGATGTATTTCAAGGAAAAGAAACATAATATCTACCTGACCAAAACTTTAGGATGTTTTAATACTTATCTTAAATGTTTATCATCAGGTAATGTTCACTAATCAATGTTTTCCTAAATCTTTCTCCCAAGGTATCTTTAAAACTTCCATTGATATGAATTTTTGTGACCCCAAACCTAGTAGCCTAGAGACAGGGTTTGATTTATTAAATTGGCATAAGATACAATGAATTCCATCCTAAATGAATGAATAGTTTAGTAGTATAGGTCATATAGATAAGTACTTGAGTCCCATATTACATTTGAATAGATAAATCACAACACATTTTTTTTCAAGAATAACATTATTCCCTCTTGTATATCCATTCTTATTATTCATTGTAAACTTCATGGAAACCTGGAGAAAAGAAACTAAATAAGGGTGATCTCAAGTTATTCATAAGGGATAATTGTAATATAAGCTATCATGAATTAATAAACATAATCAATATGTAAAGGTAAATAATTGAGAAGACATGGAATTTAATCAATAAACTGAGAATAAGGAGAGTCTATACATAATATCAATAATAAAATCTCAAGGATAATAATCAATTTGTAAAGGTAAATAATTGATCACACATTCCATTTAATCAATAAATTTTCTATAATAATTAAATATGGAATAATCAATATGGAAAGGTAAATAACAGAAAACACATTTTTTCTAATCAATAAATTGAGAATGAAATATATATATATATATATATATAGATAATATCATTATGAAAGCATCATGGATAATAATAATTGCAATATTAAATAAGGAAATTCCAAATTATTAGATTATATTATCTTAGACATCGTGATGCATCTACTGTAAAGACCTTTAACAAGATGGTTTAATCAACAGGTAAAACCTAGTTTAATTCTAGCTTAACTTTATTGTCTCATGAGATCTATCGATTATCAAGGAAAAATATATTGTCGGGCCTCACCCATCACTGAATTTCAAAATTATTCCTTATATAATGAATAATTTCATGATCAATATACCTTATCGTAAAATATACATATTGAGTAATGAATATGGATTAATCAATATTTCCCTAGATAAAAAAATAAATTTCAAAGTAAACACCATATCTAGATTGGATATATGTTTTATTAAATAAACATATCCTTGATAAATAATATGTGTATTTTGGGGAAATTTAGTATCTAATGATCACATGAAAGTGAATAATTCAAGGGAAGGTTAATGACCACAAAAATGAATCAAGGAAGTGAATTTCAGTACTTTATTTGGTCAAAATTATCATAAACCATTCATATAATTAATAAGAATGTTATCAATAAAACATACACTCATTGAAGTAAGAAAAAGGGGTTGTTCCATGGATGAATAAAAATAATATAAAATGATCTTTAAAACATTCTTGAGGAATGTATCATTTTCATTCTCAAAATCTCTTTTTTTTAAAACATAAATGATTTAAAGAATCCTTTACTTTAAAAATCACTTTTAAAAACTATGAATTTACAGAATATTAGGAAAAAAATTTATTTTAAAAGTCACCTTATAAAATTAAAAATGAATGATCAAGAAAGTGATGGCAGCTAAATCTATACATGTCTTACAAGTTTAAAATAACATTCCATTATCACTCTAAATCGGTTAAAAAGTTCATTTTTTGGAAAATGACAAGAAGATTCATTTCACATTTTCTGTAAAATCCAAATAGACAATGTTTTGAAAAAGAATTAAATATTCAGTCGAATATATTTTATAAAATTCATTTAATATGTTATTTAGAATAGGTTATTAATATTTTAAAATATTTTTATAAAATATGGTTTTGGAAAGAAAACAGATCTTTGAATGTAGATAGAAATGACATCATATTTTTCTGGAAACATTTTATCAATTAATTTTAGTTTCAATGAGTGAAAAAATGTTATTATTAATTTTAAAAGGACACAAATAATCATATTATAAGAAAATAAAGGGTTTACTAAACAAATATAAATTAATTTTCATTAGTTGAAAATAATGAATAAAAAATGTCAATTAGAATGAGATTATGAAGTAAACAGTTAAAATGATCATAAAATTGAAGTGCAAATCAAGGAATCAATTATCTGTAACAACTGTAAATTCTTATAAAACAAGTGTAAATACAAAACAAGATAACCAAAAGTCATTATACATATAATCTTGGAATAAAAAAGACAATAAAGAAGTAATATAACCCAATGAATAGAAATTATGTTATTAAATTATTTACTACTTAGTAACTTTTAATTAAAATCCACATAGAAGAAATATTTCAAATTAAAACATAAATTAATCAATAGTCCTTACATTACTCTTATAAAACAAAGGCCAATTAAAATTAGGAATATTTATAAATAGTGTAACAACTTACCATAAGGATTGAAAAGAAACATAATGGTGGAAAAATCTCTGTAATACCCATGATCCAAAAGTAAAACTCTGAAATTTAATCATATCAAATACATTTTAATTTTATTCATTACATGTTCATTTATGTTTTTTAGGGAGCATTTAATGTTCATTGAAATACATTTGGATACTCTAAATATATATTAATTTTGATTCAATGCATGAATTACCAATCAATCAACCATACATGAGGACACTTATCAATTTTTAATACACTAAAATCAACATTTTACATGTAAAATTTATGTTATATATTTTATATTATATTTTAATGATTTTAAAATGTTTTAATATCATTAAAATCATGGAATAAGGATGTTATTTGAGCACATTAATCCGATTAAATTTTACAACTAGATAAGTATTAGGGTATTTATAATAAAATCTTCATTATCAAAACTTATATAAATACAAATTACTTATTTTAATCAATGTTTTTTTAGTGTTTAAAACAAACTAATGACATATATTATTGTCATTACATTTGAAAATTTATGAAAGATATCATATTACATCAACAAACTAGAATCCCCAAAGTGTTATTTTTTATGATACTTACAATTTCATTTAAAATATTTAATAAACATTTGATTGTGTAAATGTTTCTAGGATAACTAGTATTGTTGATAGTATTTGTATTCAAAAGTGGAAAAAGATTTGTTTATAAATGTGTGATAATAATATGTGGTGTTGGAATGTATACATAAATCACAAATAGGTGACATCCTACTGCTTATTTATTAAATTTCTCATCATTTTATCTACTTTTTTAGTTAATTGTCTTATCATTTTAATATTCTACTTATTTAGTTAACTTTCATAATGACTATAAATAGGTGACTTTATAACGAATTTGTTATTATCTAACCATTTTGTGTTATATTAAGAGCACAAATTACTTTGAGAATAATAAATTTATGACCAAGTCATCGAAAATAATAAATCCCACATAAATCTATCACACAGTATGCTCGGTATGACTCAATGTGCATGTTTTTAGTTTAAAAGTGTCATTTAAGTTCAAAAATTTAACCACTCACTGAAAAATGATAAACCACAATTGGACAATCATGATTCTTTATGAAAATGATCCATATATAATTTTTGATATGTAGGAATCAATCTCACATCAATATGACATAAGATATTCATTGTATGACTTGAAGTATGTGTTTTCAGTTTAAAAATGACATTTTATTTAAAAACATGTGGCACATACAAAAAATAGATAAAACATACTCCTATTGTTTTAATATTTTTGTAAAACTATCAACAATTAATTTATGAAATCTAAGAATTTACCGCACATTAATTTTCTACATTGTGTTCCCAATTTGACTAAAAGTTTCTATTTCTAGTTTAAAATTAATGATATAGTTAAAATATGCATCACATAATAAAAACTAAGAAAAAATCATTATATTATCTTAATACTTTAGGAAAATTATCCATAGGTAATTTGTGATGTGTTGGAATTAGATACACATTGATTTGATACATTGTGTTCTCGGTATTAATGAAGGTGCAAGATTTGATTTAAAATCTACATTTTAATTCAAAACACATGTGAAATAATAAAAAAGGCAAATACATGCTGGAATTGTCTTGATAAATTTGGGTAATGATCCATAAACCATTTTTGAAATGTAGAAATCAACCACACATTAATCTGACACACAGTATGTCGATTATGACTCAAAGGGCATGTTTTCATTCTAAAAGTTACATTTTAGTTCAAAATTCATGTAACTTATTAAATACTGAGAAAATTAACTTGTATTATCATGATAATTTATCACCATGATCAATAAGAAATTTCTATTCTATAAAAATCAACAACACATCAATCTTACACATGGCATGACCAGTATGGCTGAAAGTGCATGTTATTATTTAAAATAAAAATTCTAGTACAAAACAAACATCACATACTCAAAACTAATAAAACATGATCACTTTTTTAATGATTTATAAAAATTTATCCATAACTTATTTATGAAATTTTGGAGTCAACCACACATTAATCAGATACATGGTGTGCCAAATATGACAAAAAGTTCATGTTTTTAGCTTAAAAGTAACATTTTAGTTCAAGACACTTGTAACTGATTAAAAATTGAAAAATAAAACTATATTTGTCTTGATTAATTAGGAAAAAGATACATAATTCATTTTTAATGTATATAAATCACTCACACATCAATTGATACATGGTGTGGTTGGTATGACTAAAATTGTATACCTTTATTTAAAATGTACATTTTAATGAAAAACACACTTTATATTCTTAAAACTATGAAAAATAACTCAGGATGTATTGATACATAATAAAATGACCAATATATCATTTTAGACATGTATGAATCCGGAACACATCCATCTGACAGATGGTATGACCGGTGTGACCTAAAGTGCATGTTTCCCATTTTAAATTGAAAATTTAGTTCAAAAACATGTGACATACTCAAAATCAGGAATACTCACTTGGATTATCTTGATATGTCTTGAAAAGTTATCATTAATTCATTTGTGATGTGTAGGAATAAGCGGTATATCAATCTAATACGTGGTGTGACTGATATGACTTAAAGTGCATGCTTTCAGTTTAAAAATAGCAATTTTAGTTAAAAATGTGTTCCACTAAAAAAACCACGAAAACACATTCATATTTTTTTGATAGATTAGTAAAACAATACATAAGTCATTTATATGTTTATATGTTAGTTTCACATCAATATGATACTCGGTGTAACCCACATGACTCAAAGTGAGTGATTTCAGTTTAAAATGGAATCTTAGATAAAAAAAATTCAATCAATAAAAAATGAAAAAACAATTACCATCTTCATGTTGTCAGAAAATTATACATGATTCATTTGTACTAATTAAAAATAATATGGTTATAAATCTGATACACAGTGTAGCCAGTATGGCATAAAGTGAACATTTTTATTTTATAAAGTAATTCTAGTAAAAATTGTGTGTTACTCAATAAAAACATAGAAAACACACATGGGATTTCTTGAGAGTTTTTAAAAAAGATTCATAAGTCATTTTTGATGTGTAAGAATAAATTGTACATCAATTAGACACATAGTGTGGCCAGTATAACTCAAAGTGTATATTTTTTTTTAGAATTGACGTTTTAGTTAAATATATATGTGAAAAACTGAAAACCAAGAAAAAAATTCATATTGATTTTATAATTTTAGATATTGATTTACAAATCAATTTTGATATATAGGAAACAACCTCAACTTAATCTGATACATGGTATGAATGATATAACTCGAAGTGTGTGTTTTCATCTTAAAAGTAAAATTTTAGTTAAAACACATTTACCTTATCAGATATGTTAAAACACATTTATATTTTTTTGATGAATTAGGAAAATGATTCATAATTCATTTTTAACATTTATCAATCAACCCCACACTAATCTGATACACTGTGTAACTATTTTGACTCAAAGTGTGTGTTTGCTGTTTAAAATGATATTTTTTTAAATCATGTCACTCACTGAAAATATTAGGAAATCACATAGTTTGTTAGGATATATTTGGAAAACTATCTACAAATAATTTTTGACATATAAGATTCAGTCATAACTCTATCTGATAGGTTATATAACTTGTATGGCTCAAATCATGTGTTTTCAGTTTAAAAATGAAATTTTAGTTAACAACATGTGCCACCACTGAAATACAAGAAAAAAAACGTGAATTGTCTGATAATTTATGAAAATGTTCCATAATTAATTTTTGATGTATAATAATCAACTATTCATTAATCTAACACTTGGTGTGCCTGGTATGTCACGAAGTTTGTGTTTTTATTTAAAATTGATATTTTAGTTCAAAAGAGGTGTGACATACTCAAAACCAAGAAAAAAATTTAGATTTTTTATTACATTGTAAATACTTTTCATATTGCATTATTGACATATATAAATTATCCACGACACAATCCTATACACAGTGTAATAAACATGACTCGAAATGTGTGTTTTCATATTAAAAGTGATATTTTAGTGAAAAACATGTGGCAGTCACAAAAAACTAAGAAAACACAATATTATGGTATTTATATATTAAACAAAATATCCATAAATCATTAATGATGTATAGGAATCAGTCACACATCAACTCGATATGCAGTGTGTCCTGTAAAACTCAAAGTGACTATTTTTAGTTAAAAATGATATTTTTTAAACGCATTACACTCAATGAAAACTGGGAAAAACAATAATTTTTGCTTGATATATTTTTAAAATGATTCATGAATCATTTTTGATGAGTAGAAATAAACTGCATTTCAATCTGATACATGGTGTGACCTGTATGAATCAAAGTGTTGGTATTTAGTTTCAAATTTACATTTTTGTTAAAAATTTATTTCACTCCATGATAACAAATAAAAGACAATTTAATTGTCTTAATAATTTTTTAAAATGACCCAAAAAATATTTTTGTTATTCAGAAATAATATATACATCAATTGGATACACAGTATGGATGGCATGACTCCAAGTGTGTGTTTTTATTTAGATGTGTAATTTAAATTCAAAAGACGCATGACATACTCAAAAGAGAGAAAACACATTCAGATTGTTTTTATGCATTAGGAAAATGATATACAAGTCATTTGTAAAATATATGAATTAGTTTCACCACAATCCCATACATGGTGTGACCAATTGGACTCAAAATGGGTGTTTTGAGTTTAAAAGTGATATTTTAGTTAAATACATCTTTCTCTAACTAAATAATGATAAAATTAACTCATGTGGTCTTGATACTTTATAAAAATGTTCCATGATTCATTTGTGATGTGAAGGAACCAGTCACATGTCAATATGATATATAGTGTGACCGGTATGATTCAATGTGTGTGTTTTCAATTTAAAAATAAAATTTAAGTTATAAGTGTGTATCACCCATTAAAAACCAAGGAAACACACTCAAAATTTCTTGATATTTGAAAACAATTATCCATAAAATATTTGAGATATGTAGGAATCTGTTTCACAAAAATTTGACACATGATCTGGTCGATATGACTTAAAGTACATGTTTTTTTTAAATGACATTTTCATTCCAATCATGTTCCACATACTCAAAACCAATATAATGCACTCATATTTTCTTGATACTTTAGTATAATGATCAATAAATTATTTTTGATATGTAGGGGTTAACCACACATTTATCTAATACAGAGTGTGCCCTTTATAACATGAAGTGTATGTTTTCAGTCTAAAAGTGACATTTTATTAATGCATTATATCATATTTATGTTTAATATATTTCTTTATACAGTTAAAAATTTAAGAATTTGTTTATATAGGTACACTTTTTTTTCAAGATGGAGTAGTCTATTTAACACTCGGTAGCACGATTGGGCTCTTTTGAGAGGGGGTTGGGGTCCAAAAATAGTGAAACATCAATGTTTTGGAATTTATTGATGTTTGTGATAAATTGTGAGACCTGTGTAATTTTATATACAATGTTTGAAATGTTTGTATGAATATTACAATGTTTTTTTGTTGTATCGTGATGTAAATTTAATGGAAATTATATTCTATATTTGTTGATATAGTGTGTTGTAAATTCATAAGCATGGTGCTATATTTTTACTTTTATTATTTCTAGAAATAACAACAATCAAAGTTCCCTTTATCATTGTCAAAATAGTTCCATTAAAGTGTTAACTTTTTCAGTGCTGATGAAGGGTTCTTTTATCAGCTATTTTTTTAGAATTGATAAAAGTTGTTCCCTTTTAAAGGCCCTTACAACATCAGTTTTTTTTAGCACTGAAAAAGTTCATATCCATATATCTAATTTCATTGTAGTCATCTTCATAAGTTTTAATTTGATATATCATGGAGTATAAAAGGACACATGCATTAAATGTTAGGGTTATTTTTTATGCTGAAGATTGATTTTCATCTTCTCTTAGAACATCAGTTATATAAAAATATTTTTCCATGATTTTCGCATACACACACTTAATAATTAATTAAAATTAGAAATACTAATTATTAATGTATATATATATATATATATTAAATAATAATACATAATAACAAATAATAATAAATTATTATTATTAAATAGTAAATAAAAATGTATTGAATAATAATAAATTTTATCATTAATTTTAGTAGCGATATTTCAAAAATTGATGCTATTTAGAGACGGTTTTCTAAAAGTACTGCTAAAATTTAATAAATAATTTTAAAAAATAAAAATTCAAATTTAATAGTGGTTTCAAAAAAACTATTTCTAGAAAATTATAAACGAAACATTTAGAGTATTTTTTTGAACCACTACTAAATAAAAAATGTTTTGTAGTGGGTGTTCATCTATAAATAGATGTAGTGGGGTCACATGCACTGGGCATGAAATTTTCACATTTACTCTTCATTTATGCTTGTGCATTGGAGTGAGTGTTCATTTTCAATATCTTGTTCCACATTGACTATAATTATTTCTTTCCAATAGATATTGGTTCTTTCTATATCTCGGTAAGCCACAAAAAAACTCAAACTATACATAGTTGGAATGTTGGAGTCTTTGAATTAATTTGGATCATTTGAAAAAAAAACACGTTGCACATATCAATTCTGTACACATTAAAAGATCACATACAATGACACCATATATAATTTCATTTCAATATACATAAATAAGTAATAAAAACAACTAAACTAAAATTATAAAACTATTATAACTCTAACATAGCCCCAAAAACATTGATTAGTTAACAAATGTTATACTTATAAATTGGGTCAATATTTAGTGACTTGTTCTATTTGAGGTCGAACATCAATTCATATTTTTATTAATAATTTTTTTTAAATTAAAAATGTAATAATATATTTAAAAAATAGTCTAGTTTATCTATGAACAAAACAAAAATTAATTAATTTTACGACATCAATGGACTTGACCAATCTGATAAAAAAAATTGGGAGACTTCATCTCGTCTCATTAGTTTATGAGTTTCTACAGACTCAAGCTTCTAAAAAGAGGCTGGTCTTAATGTGTTTATCATTTGGCCTGATTTAAAAAATCTATAATCCATATGGACTAGGGAATGACCCTTATTTACTATACCGTGGTCTACAAAAATGTATTTTTTTAATAAAAATATGATTTACCCATAACCAAAATATATTATACCCATTCTATTTTTAAATGATTATGATCCAATTTTTAAATAATTTCATATAAAAAATAATATTATGGGTCACCTATGAACATATTTATTTAAATTTTATAATCTATATACATAGATACAACATTTTTTGATTCATATTAATATTTTTTAAATTGTATAATTGGTTTAAAAAATAATATATATTCTTTTTACATGTTTTTTAAAATTTATTTTTCATTATAAATAAAATGTTTAATATGTTTTAAACATTTATTTTTGAAATGAAAAAATAAGGTCATCCCACTAGTATATGGATCCACAGGAATAGATATCGGGACTACAATTTTATGATCTATATAAAATTTATATTAAATGGTTCGTCCACAAAAGATAAGACCACACAGACTAACCCTCGACCTGCCCTGACATGAACATCTGTTTAACATGACCCATTATATAGGGTCATGGACCAATAATTCGTTTATCTCAACCCAATAGAAAAATATATATCTTTTTCTTAAAAATCCTTGATCTAGGATCTTCACAGAGTCAGTTATAATTTCATAGTTTACCTTTGATTTATTTACACTATGTTAGCCAGTTGCTAAACCCCGAACTGAAGCCCTAGGTCTAGGGAAGCTTATATAGAGTTTTGGGGTATGATATATCATCATTTCACTAAGTCATACAATCTCTACATATTTTTTACTCCCATTTCTACTAAAAACATGATCACTACTTGTTCAACTATGAAGAACCTTTCAAACAGATGCTTCTTATTCGTTTTGTAACATATTCTGTAATTTTTTTGTATGATTTATTTATTTTAGTTTTCATTTAAGTTTCTACCCTTAGTTTTATATTTTTCCAAACCCATTTTGATCATTTATTTAATCTTTTGGTTTCCAATGATAAAAATCTATTTATTTAACCATACAAACCATACATAATTTTTTTTATGATTTCAAATACCTTTCCCGGTTTATTTTAATCTAGTGATTGTTCTTCTACCCATTATTTTATATACTTTTAGTATACTGTGATTAGTTCTCAATTGATCATTTTATGTCATGGGTGTGTATATTGAATGCTTCTCCTATATGGAATATATTTTTTAGTTAGTGTTTGTCTATGATATGTATGATTTTCATCTAGTTTATCATCCATTTTTCCTACTGACATGCTATGAAAAATGATGAGTTCACCTATACATTATTTTACAGAAACAATATTTTTATTAAAATGTCCTTTTTCTTTTTGGATTCCATCATCGTCATATGAAATATAATGATACTTATGTTTTTTCAGAAATTAAACTAATTTTAACTAGGAGTAGTTTCTTAAAATATATGGCATCAAACTGTTTTATTAGATGTCATAATTCATAATCTAAATAAATTATAAAATTATGGAGTGAAATTTACTTATAATGGTTTGTTCATAAGCATTGGATATTCTATGGTCATCAAATAGTCGATATACCCTCATCAGTTACTTAGTAGGTATAATGTTAACTTTTTTTAAGAAAAATTATTGGTGTAAATTTCATTTTGTATATTCTATTTGTAACTATAAGAGGGGTTTTGAGATTTACAGAAGAGGATGACCTCATAACCCCTATCCACAATTTTTCATTCACTTTCCTCCCCCAAATCATCTATGATTCCCTTTGTTATGTATATCTTTCATAGTTTATATGTGATCTATTTTAGAAACATGTCTATGATTTGACCATTTTCCCTTGTTCTAATTTATTTTTCTATCTCCATTTGAGAAAAATAAATCCCCAATATTTATGTCTCTTATGTTATTCATAGATTTAGCTAATTGTAGAGATTCATACCTTTTACATCCTCATGATGGACTTTCACATGTTAATCAGCAGGAAACCCCTCCACTCTATCTTACTAATATAGTGTTTATGTAAATATCTACAATGGGTAGAGTGATATATTACGAAAATTATGTTTTCTACTAAAAATATCTATTTAAACCATTTTCCTTTTAAATTAATTTAATTAAAAGAATTTTTATTTCATCTAATGATTTTCATTTCTTATTTTATGAAATTTCATGAATTAAATCAGGTTATTTACTATAATTTACTCTTAATTCATGCTATGATTAGTTTATCATGCATCTTATTAGTCGGGTCAGTATTTATTTAGGGTCTAAATTGATTTCTATATCATGTTGAACTAGATTATCTCTATAATAGTGTTCAACATCTTCAAAATTTAAATGTATAAGAAAAATCCACCACAACTCATTTATAAAGTTTTCTCAAGTTATAAATACTTGAAATGAACTAAATTGGGTTTTGTATTGTATGATATACCCTATGTCATAGCCTATGATAAAAATGTGATGCATGACACAAATTATGACATCCTCATATCATATATTGTAGCGACCCCAACCCTAGTAGTCTGAAGTCGGTTCCTACTTTATTACATTGGAATAAGATACAAGGAATCACATCCCGATGTATCGAATAGTTTAGTGGTCTTTGTAAACTAGATACATACCTGAGTTACATATTACATTGGAATTTAGAAATTAAAACATATTTTTTTCAATAATAACATTATTTCTTCTAGAATATCCCTCGGAATTAGTCATAGCATATTTTATGGAAGCCTGGTGAAATGGAAAAAGGATGATCTCAAATGACTAGTAAGGGTTAGGTACAAAAGAAGCTATCATGAATCAATAAGCATAATAAATATGACAAGGTAAATAATAAAACACACATGTCATTTAATCAATAAACTAAAATATTCATCTATACAGAATATCAATATTAAAATGTCCTAGATAATAATCAATATGGAATGGTAAATAACTGAACACTTATTCCATTTAATCGATAAGTCAACTATCATAATTAGATAATGCATAATCAATATGGAAAAGTAAGTAACTAAAATGACATTAAATTTAATCAATAAACTAATAATTAAATTCATTTAGACATAATATAATTATGAAAACCTCAATGATAATAATAATTGAAATCTTAATGAAGGAAATTCTTAATTATTGGAAACCATGATCTTAGGAATCACGATACATCTACCACAAAGTACATTAAAAAGATGATTTAACCTATTGTTAAAAACCAATTTAATGATAGATTAACTAGGTTATCTAATGAGACTTATTGATGAATAGAGGGGATATATAACGTCAGGCCCCACCCATCACTTAAACTCCAAAGCATTCCTCATATATCAAATAAAAATTTTAATTTATGTCCAATGTTATTTATCATCAAATATCCATATTGATTAAACAATATGATATTTTCAATATTTCACAAGATAAACAAATAACATTTAAACTAAACACAGTATATAGAAATGAAATTCGGTTTAAGAAATAAACATATCAATGATAAATAATATGGATGTTTAAGGTAAATTTAATTATTATTAATCACATGATATTAAATAATTCAACAGAAATCTAATGACTACGAAAATGAATTAAGGAAGTGGATATAAATACTTTCCTTGGTCAAAATAATCATAAACATTCTAAAAACTAATTTTCCTTAATATTAAATTTAAAAACTATGAATTTTTTAAATACTAGGAAAACATTTTATTTTAAAATTAACCTTATAAACATGAAAATAAAGCGTCAAATAAATTATGGTGGGTAAATCAGTATATGTTGTACAAGTTAAAATGAAAATTTCTTTATCATTTTAAAAAGGTTAGAAAGTGCAAAGCTCGTAAGATGACAAGAATATTCCTTTACCATTTTTTGTAAAAGAAAAATGTGCATTGTTTTAAAAACAACATAAATATTCCTTTGGATTCATTTTGTAAAAAATCCATTAATAAATCATTTTTAAGAGGTAAAATAAAATTTTCATGTTATTTAGAAAACATGGTTTGAAATTATAACAGATTTCCAATTGAAGAGATAAATTATGTTTGATTTTTATAAAAACATTTCATCAACTAATTTAAGTGTAAAAACATGAAAAATTGGAACTATTTATTTAAAAATACCATAAAATAATTATAATATTTATACATCAATTATAATTTCAAGAACAATAATAAACGTTTATTATCAAAAATGAATTACGCTATGATCATGGTGACGATAGACCGTACGTACATATGAGTAACGCTTTCATTTTTCAATGATTGTTATGGAAATAATGTAAGTAATATTTTATCCTTATTAAATGATAATAATATCATAAATACCATATTATTTATTAAAATATATTAATATATATCATTCATGTGGTGTGGGGATAAATGGAGAGCCACAACGCTTCATGAAGGTTGTTGTCCACATGTACATGAGTAACGTTATCATCATTGCAGGAGTGAAGAGGGAAAAAATAAAATGATACATATAATCTTTAAAAATGGATAAATATGTCATTAATTTCATAATTATATCATTTATATCATGTATAATTGTCATTTTTACCCATATCACCTTCTATATGAAGCGTTAACGAAAGACGAATTGAATCACTTCGTGAGGCAGTAGTCCACAAATCACACAAGAGACTTTATCGTATATCCAATGGAATGGAAGGTAAAAATATATATATTATAAAATGACTCTAGAGGTATAAATATATTATATATATCATATATATAATTTATATCAATCGTCATACCCAACAATGAAAGGTGTTTATGGAAGAACGAATGAAATCTGTTTGCAAGACGGTTGTTCGCCGTACACATGAATGATGACCTCATAACCCATTTGGTGGAAGTGTAGATGGTTGTTGGTCATAAAATTTTTATAAAAACATCCCATTATAAGGAAGATATTGGGGTTATTAAATCATTGTGTTTTAATAAGAATTGAAGGAGGTAGGGATGGAAACAATATAAAGATGCTCGTTGAAGAACATTGTCTCTTCTTTGGGTATCCTCCTTAGGTTTTCACTAAATCCTTAATAGGATAGTGTTTTGTCCAAAATAAGGCTTCTAAGATGATGGGGGGATGTTGGGAACTGATTTTAGTATGGGCTGGAAGAACCAAAAAGGTGTGAAGGTGTGAAGAACAGAGGATAGGGGTGGCCATTTATAAGTAGGGGAGAGGACACACTTGGTATTTTTGAAATGAAATGAGTTATCCCAAGTTTTTAATATGTCACAAGTTTCCAAAATAAACCATTATCTATCCTTATATATTTAATATAATAGTTCTTAGGAATGTGTATAGTTAATTTTTACGTCATTTTCCTTGTTCCTTTTCAAGATACAAATGACCTGTTGAAATATACTGCAAGTTGAGCGAACCACACTCCACTTTAACCATGATGAAATAATTTTTTATGTAAATATATTTAAAACATGAATATTGAATCATATTATTTTAAAAATTAATTACACTTTTCTTATCAAATATAATCACCATTGAATATGTGATTTCCAGTCTCAGGTCTTCAAGCATTTAATTTTTATAACTAATTTGAGTTGTAGATTGTGATGTCATAACATACCCAACATTCATTCTCCAAGTTCACATACCCAATTATTATATTACCAAAATTTATATAAATATATTTATTATTTTTAAAAATAAATTAATAATCAAGAGTTCATTTAATATAACATTTAATGATCCATATCATTTGAGTTTTATGTTAATTTTAATTTTAATTATTCGATTGATAAACTGTACATTTAAAAGATAAAAATGATTTGAAGATGAATAAGTAAGGTTTAATGGAAGTAAAATGAAATGGTTTGGTGCTAAAGAAGAATGGGGTACCCGATGGCCTCGTATTGGGTACCTAGCATTCTCAAGCGGGTGAGAGAGGCAATTGTAACCCATAACAAATTGTTAGTGCATAAGCACTAGATATCTGATTGTCACCGAATGGTGGATGAACCCTTATCATGTACTCGAAAGGTATAATGTTAATTTTTTAAAATTATCTAGGTAAAATATGTCAGTTTTCTTATTTTATTTTTTTATAACTAAAATAAGTATTTGATATTTCTTGAAGTGGATGACCCAACAACCCTACTCCTCATTTTACCATTTCATTTCCTCTCATAAATAATCCATGATTACCACTTTTTTTATATCTTTCATTGGCTATAACTCAACTATTTTACAACATATATATGGTTAGACCACTTTTCCTTGCACTAATTTCAGCTTCTATCTCCGTGTAAGAAAAATTAATCCCCAATATTCAGGTCTCTTATATTTTTTAAATAATGAGTTGATTATTTAGTTTTGAAAATCTGGACAGCGTTTCACATGTTGATCAATGGGATACCCCTTTCATCCAACATACTATTATAGTTCTTATTTCAATATCGATATGGGGTAGTGTGAGATTTAACTGAAATTACATTATATTCTAAAAGTATCTTCTTAAATAATTATACTATTAAATTAATTTAATTAAAATTATTTTTTATTTCTGGTTATGATTTATATTTTTTCTATAATGAAATTTAATGATTTGAATCATGTTTTAACTGTTATTTATACTAAATCCATCTTATGAGTTTGTAGCTTTAATGTTACAATTCATTCACTATTTATTTATGCTCTAAGTTTATTTCTACAATATATTGGAGTGGAATAACTATATAATAGGGATGACCTTCTACAAAAGAGAAATGGATAAAAAAATCCCATCACAAATTGTTTATGTTGGTTCCTCAAGTTATAAACGTTGGGAATACATAAAAATTGGTTTCATATTTTATGGTATACCCTATGTTTTAGCCTGTTTTAGTCATATGATGCATACCACATATTATGATATCCTCATATTGTATATTGTATTGATACTGACCCCAGTGGCCCAGAGCCAGTGCCTAATTTATTAAATTGACATAATATATAAGGAATTTCTTCCCAAAGGGATGAATAGTTTTTAATCTTGGTAAATTGGATACTTCCTTGAGTCCCATATTACATTTGAATAGAGAAATTATAACACTTTTTTTAAAGAATAACATTATTCCCTCTAGAATATCCCTGCATATCAGTCATAGTAAACTTCATGCAGTATTGTGGAAAGGAAATAAAGTAAGGGTGAAGAAAAATGATTAGTAAGGGTTAGTTATAGTGAAATATATCATGAATCAATCAGAATAATCAATATGAAAAGGTGAATAACTCAACACACATGTCTTTTAATATATATACTAAAAAGTAAGTGCAATAGAAATAATATAAATTCAAAAATATCATGGATAATAATCAATATGGAAAGGTAAGTAAATAACCAAACATTATATTTATTCAATAACTTGACTATCACAATTAGACAAGTCATAATAAATATGGAAATGTAGATAACTAAAAACACCTGACACTTAATCAATAAACTAAGAATGAAATACTTTTAGAGATAATAAAATTGTGAAAATATTATTTATAATAATAATAGAAATCTAAATGAAAGAAATTCTTAATTATTTGACTCTATGATCTCAGGCATCATGACATCTCTACCATTAATAGATTTCACATGATGGTTTATTCTATAAGTAAAACTATATTTAATTCTAGATTAACCTAATTGTCTCATGATAATTAATGATGCATTGAGGGACCATATAATCTTGAGCCCACCCATCACTACAAGTCCAAATAATTCATCATATTTCAAATAATCAATTTAATCCATGACCAATGTACCTTATCGACATATATCCATATTGAGCAAAGAATACAGATTTATCAATATTTCCCTAGATAAATAAATAACATTAAAAGTAAACACTATCTATAGAAATTATTTATGGTTTATGCAATAAAAATATTCATGATAAATAATATGGATATTTAGGGGAAATTTAATATCCAATGATCACATGATATTTAATAATTGGAGGGAAAGATAATGGTAAAAAAACAAAGGAGGTGAATGTTAGGACTTTTCTTGTTCAAAATGATCATAAACCATATATAAAAAGAATAAGGATATTATCAGTACAACATACACCCATTGGAGTATTAATAATAGGTTTTTTTTCATTGATGAATTGAAATAACACAAAAAGATCTTCAAAAACATTTTTTAGGAAGATATCCTTTTCATTTTGAAAACCTCTATTTTAATAAATAAAACATTTAGAACATCCTTTTCATTGAAAATAACTTTTAAAAACAAAGTATTTCCATAATATTGGTAAAATAATTTCATTTAAAAGTAACATTATAATAATTTAAATAAAGATTAAAATAAATGATGGTGGGTAAATTCATACATTTCATACAAGATAAAAAATTCTTTTTCATTGTAAAAAAGTTAAAAAGTTTATTTTTTAGAAAACAACAAGAAGAATCCTTTCACATTTTTGATATAAACCAAACATTTATTGTTTTAAAAATGGGATAAATATTACTTTTAAAAAAATTTGTAAAAAATAATTAACAAAATAATTTTTAAGTGGTTAAATTTTTTAAAAAAAAATTTTGGAAAGCATTTCTTTGGATGAAAAAAAAATTTCAACCAAACAGATAAATGAAGTCAGATTTTCATAGAAAAATTTTGTCAATTAATTTAATTGTGAAAGAATGGAAAAATTTTACTATTAGTTTAAAACAATATTGAAATAATTATCATATTTACACATCAAGTATACTTTTAAAATCAATCATTAAATTTTATTACAAAAAATGAAGTACACGACGATCATGGAGAAGGTAGATCGTATGTATGCCTGACTAACTGTCCAGTGCTCTGAAGACCCCTACCTATGGATTTTCTCCTTGGAGCCCTGGTGCTTTCCTGGTTGTTTCACTTCTTGCAGCAGGACTGACTATCCAGTTCTCTACAACAGGGCTACTTCTCAGCAGGGTGGTCTATCTACTTTTTTCTTTGGTTTTCAATTTTTTTGAAAAGTTCTGCATATACTAGAAACATTTTGGATGAAGATCAGCGAGGTGCTTTTTTATTGCTGCTAATGTCTCATGGTTTTCTAGTTCTTTCTAACTTTGGTTGTGTTGGTTTGGATCTTCTCTTCTGCTTTTATGGTGTTCTATGGGGTTTTCCTTTAGGAATGCTTGGTGGATTTCAATGTGGAATAATTTTTGAGATTATCCTGCTCATCCTTGCATCTGTTTCCTACTACAGTGTTCTATTGTGATATTCTTGAAATAGAACTGAATTGTTTTCTTTCACTATTTTGTTGGCATGAGTTTCATTGAAATAGGTTGTTGTATCTTTCTGTTTTGATGGCATGACGTTTTGGAAGGAGTCCAGATGCATTTCTACTTCTTTCAAATTTTGTATATCCTCATGAAGTTTTAGAATTGTTGATGGTGAAGACTAGATTTGGAAAATTATCACCCAATGATTGAAGTAAGACTTTGCTTCTTCTACGAAGAACATACTCTGGCTTACTGCAATTTTCTTCTCGTTTGTTTGAGTTATTCCTCTTGTTATCCCTTTAATTCCCCACTGGTGTTAGTTATTTACACCTCGAGTCTATATTGTTACTCATTTGCTTTTAATAAATTCCTTTAGGGGAATGAATTGGGAAACCAATTCATTCCACCACCTTCTTAAAAAAATTAACGTTATCCTTATCACCTTCCATGTGAAGCATCAGTGAATGAAAAATCACATCGCTTCGTGAGGCAGTAGTCCTCCAAATACAAGATCGACATTATCATATCTCTTATGGAAAGAAAATTAAAATGATATTTCAGATTTTATTAATCCATAGGTACAAATATTTTATAAATATAATATATATACTTTACTTCCTTAATCATACCCAATCATGTAAGGTGGTAATGGAATTATGAATGACATAAATTCTTGAGACAGTAGTTCGCCATTCAAAAAAATGGTTATTTTTTAACCCATTTGACAGAAGTGGAGAAAGTTTTAGGTAGTGAACTTATTATGACAAAATCACAGTATTTGGAAGATATGGAGGTTATAATACCATCATAATTTAATTACAATTGAACTAAGTGGAGGATGAAATAAAATAAATATTCTTATTGAAGAACTTTATCTGTTTTTTAGGTATCCTCCTTAGGTTCACCGTAAAGCCTTTATAGGTTGAATTTTTGAGAAAAATAAGAAATATATGATAAGGGGAAGTATTTTTGGAAGTTATTTGGGTAGGTATTGTCCGAACCAACAATGTGTGAAGGTTTGTAGAAGAGGGTATTGGGGGGGCTTTTATAAGTGGGGGAGAGGACACACTTGGTATTTTTGAAATGAACCGAGAACTCCCTTGTTTTTCATATGTCACAAGTATCTAAAATGGACCATTTTTGAACCATGTATGTTTAATGGTCAAAATTATTCCATCAAATAGTTTTTATACAAATTTATAGGTAAATTTTACCCTTAATATTTATGTATAACTCCATAGTTAACCCATTTTCACCAAAATCACAATAAATAATTTTTACTGCATTCACTATTAATTTTTCTCAAAAATTAATTTTACCACATTTGAAATTATAAATTATAATTATTAAAAATATTAATTCAATTTTTCTAATTTAAATTCACAAAATATGAAAAAATTTATCTGAAATTAATCCCAGAGACATGATGAGAAAGTAGGTTTTTAATGTGAAAATGTTCAAATTTTAGAATTATTATTTTTATATAAATTCAAAATAAATATAATTCAAATCACCCAAATTGGTTAAATTGATTTATAATGTAACTAATTTTACATTAATTCAAATTAAAACTAAAATTAATCATTATAAATTTTTTAAATGAAAATGGAGTTTTCAATTGAAATTTAGTGTTTTTCATTATTCTTCAAAAAATGAAGCATCTCAAAAAGATTCTAAAAATTAACCCTAAGATAATTTTGGTATTATTATTTCAGAAATTTATTATATTTTTACTAATAAATTTTCCAAAATTGTTTAAAATTAAATTTAAATTATGTGTTTCAAGACTGACAAATTCTCTTTTTAGAAAAATATTTTTTTAAGAAATCATTTGTTTTTCTATTAAATTATTGTAATTTTATTACTAATCAATAGATAACTTATAAATGTGTGTTAAATATATACTTTAATAGGTTATTAACTTCTATTCATTAAAATTTTTCAAAGAGTTGGTCGATAACAAACATATTAAATAATATTGTAAATAGTTTATTGTTGTTTGGTAAAACTCTATCTCGCGGGTAACGTAAGCTATCGAAGAAACTTTTTGTTGTGTGTCATGTAAGATAAACTCAGTGTTGCTTAAAATAAAATATATTTAATTTATTTTAAAATAAATATGTTGTATAGTTGTGGTGTGTTTTATTTATAGGTTTCAAGCACAACAAAAGTGTGCAATGGGTTATACACAACTTTGTTTTTTCATGATTGATGACTAATCTGAGATTTTATAAAACATTGAATGTTGTGATCAATGAAATTGCATAAAGGAATATATACAAGGGATAAGAGGTCGGAACCAAGCGTAGGATCATCACATATTATTTATAATTAATTTATGTATTTAAATAACTATATTGTGTTAAATTATTTTTTCATTGATGGATCTGAAAATGGATCTACGTCATAACATCATTGCATTGTGGGCATAAAGGGAAAATTCCCTTTAGTGGTGATCCATATGTGATCCAAAAATCTCTTAACGTCCCCATTTGAATCTTTAGGTGCTATCCTCGCATATCCTAATGATTGCACCATTCACATTTGATCACCCCATGAATCGCTTCCAAAGTATTTTCCTTGATCTCTCTAGAACTGATAGTGGAAGGTGGATGGAGATCACTCTCTATTCATGAGAGAATTATTGAATAAGGGGGGTGTTTATGGATTTGATAGGAATATCCAAATTCATTGTGCACAACATCAAAAATTAATTGGATCTCTTTGGATAAATAATATAATTGGTTTTATACAATTCTAGGTTTAGAAATAAATAGTTCTATAAGTTACCTTTAATATTTATTTAATCCCTATGAAACCCCATGGCTATAATAATAATAATAATATTTATTGACATGCGTAAAATCTTGAATTAAAATTAATTATTATTTATTGAAATAATATTCAATATATATTATTTATTGAAATAATATTCAATATATATTATTTTTTACTGTACCTATAAACATGGTCTTCCATTCCTCCACAATATTTATCAATCCTTGAATAAGAAATATTGAATTATTAAGTAAATATGACTACATTATTCTGAAATAAATAAATAAATATTATATTGACTAAATAAAAAATTAGTATTTATTAAATATTCTCACCATAATAATTCTATCGAATAATCGGTGATAAAATATATGTGATCAAGAAAACATGAATAATTATTACACCATGTGTGGGAATAATTTTTATTCACCTTGTGAAATAATAAATAATAATATATTATTTAACTGAGATTCTAGATACACTTAGTGTGTTACTCCCTCGACCTCTTTCTTAGGGGAATTAGGAGAAGTAACCTAAAGTCCAATGTTAGTGTCTAGTAAGATTCCAATGAACCCATAGAAAATGAATTTAATGCCATAATAAAATAATACCTAATATAGATTCTTAGTCTATAATATATTCCCTTTATCACGGTATCTCTATTCAAGATGGTTGCATACTGGTGCCATCATCCCATATGTTCAATTTCTATTTCTTAGACATTCTACAAATTGAAATTTCATATAGAACACCATAGACATGGATTTATTTAGGATAAATCATTTCCATAAAAGGGCATAATATATAAAATTATGTTAATGAACAAAATGGAAAAATCATTTCTCACATTATTCATTAATACAATATTACATATGATGCTCCCATCATATCGTACCTCACCAAGAACATTCGTCATCACAGTTTTTATCAATACATCAAAGTACATGACTTGTAATATTCATTAATAATAATATTAAAGTCTAATGATAAATACACATGTCTACAGATAGGAACATCCAATGACACATATAAATGTCAATTTCCTACTCACGGGTCGCATTCTCATAATATCTTACCCTAGATATTACCAAGGGAGTACATCATGAGAATGTGCCTCAAAGTACTTTGATTTTCCACCCTGGATAGCCTATATAATTTATGTCCCTAAAATGATTTCATTCACCAATTAAAAATATAATTAAGACACACTAGATGCAACACTAACACCCTTATTTCCACTATCTCTCATGAGATACACACACTTTTTCTAATATATACCTTTATTTGAGGGGTCCACTTGGTTTTATTTTTTCAGAACATTGATAACTTAAAATTCACCCCTTTGGTAAAAATAACTTAAGAGGAGATACTTCTAGCATATGTGTTTTGTCTATTGGTATTCTCTTGGCCCTTTTTCGAGATCTGCCACTACTGTATTATCACAATACAATGTGATAGGGTATTTACTACTAGGTAAAACATCAATATTCTTTAAAAATATTTGTATCCAAATGGATTCCTTGGTTGCATCAGAATATGTTGTATACTTAGACTCGACTATAAAATCAGTGGCAACTAGCTGCTTTGAACTCTTCCAGCTCACAACTCCACTATTGAGATAAAATAAATATCATGACTGTGAATTTAGATCATTATAATCTGTTTGGAAACTAGAACCAGTATAATCCCTGATGAATATCTCCCCAGTTCCCCCACACACCTAGAACATATCATTAGTTCTTCTCAGATACATGAAGAAATCCTTAACAACATACCAATGTTGTCACCAGTGTAGAAAATGATTTTTCATGTTGGGTTTTCTTTTCTTTTTTAACTGCGCTTAGTACGCAAGGATATTGTAGGCTATGTTTTAAATAAGATTTCAAATTTGGTTACTAAATCTTTGTAAATAAATTATTGGATCTATTTTTCTTGTTTGTTATCAAATAACCAACATGAAAAACAAATTTTTTAATAATTTTCTTCTCAATCATCTTCTCCACAGCAGTTAGGAAGAGAAAACAAGTAGGAAAATCAACAGAAACCCAGAAGAAGCCAAGTAGAAATTAAGTATAAATAGCAATAGAACAATCGTAAAAACACATTTACATTTATATATTTCAATATTAAAATATATAGTATAAATTAACTAAAAACCAACAACACCTATAAAATGATTTTCCCATTAAATTTTCAAGTGTAATAGATCATGTGCGTTATAAGGTCAAGGGTCATAAAAAATATACAAATAAAAATAAATTCATTTAACATATACTCTGAATAAAATGAATGAACTGTTAATGAAAAGTTAATAAATAAATCTAACCTACTAGAAATTCTTAATTTTTCAAGATTAAATTATTTCATAGATAAATATTAAAACATAATATACTTATTTAATTATGACTTCTTATATATGAAAATTATATTTAAAATAGTTTTTCAATTCAATATAATAAAATTATGTAATATATAAAAATGTTATTAATTACAAATGATAATCCACCTTTGATTTTACATATTCTATTTTAGATATCTTCTTTTTTGTGTCCTATCGAATGAAATTACACACCCCATTAGAAAACAATATTAATATAAAAAATTTATAAGTATTTATAATATAATTAATTGTTAAAAAAATTCAAACTTATGCATCCAATTAATTTTTAAAATTCTACCGCACTTCACCATGGATAGAGCATAGTCAGTAAAGTTGTTTGTCCCTTAAGAAAAAACACCTAACATCCAATTAACACTGATAAAAAAGAAAATTTATTGTTAATGGTTATTATGTTAAAAGATATATAACACTTTGTGAGATATATGTTTCATTCTCTTGAATATAAGGAAACATCGAACATTAAATCATTGCATTCTTTTTAAATCCTTCAGTAATTTTAAAAGTTCTTTCTACTTAAGTCATTTTCATTTCTATAGGAGAAATAAAACCTGGGCCCATAAATCCATATACATTTTTATTTTTATTATCCATACATATTGAATAAATATATCTAATACAAAACCAAAATAATAATAAAATTTCAATAAATTAAATGTAAGGAATGATTTATATTAAGTCTTACATGGAAAAAACTTGTATCATGTTTATGCCCAACTAATCTCTAGTTACAATTTCAAGGATATGATTTTTCAAAAGTGCTAGAATCAATGCACACTAAAAAATTATATCTTTAATTAGAGTCTCCAAAAAAACCAACAACAAATCTGAATTTGTTAACAATATATCAGGAATATTAGAATTTGAATATGAAATCACAAAACTTTGTATTTTTTGTTGTCTATATACTATTTATTTACCTTTAAAGGATTCTGATAAAAAATAGATAAATACATAAACACTAGAATGTTAAAAAAATATATTATCAAAATGAAATAAACGATAAAATATACACATACCTCTTTGGAAATATATCAAAAAAGTCTAGATGTGCAAACTAAAAAGTTGTCGATACTTTTCCTAACTATACTCACCACATATGTATTTAATATAACTCCTGTTGATCTATCTATAATATCCAATATAGTGACACTATGATGATCTATCTCTATATGTTGATGATGATAATTATTTCAAATATAAAATATTAACCCATATAAAACAATATGATTATGGGGATCATCAAAATATAACTCCCAAAAATAATAAAGCTATAGAGGAGTTGGTGTAGGAGTAGGATAAGAAGGGGTGGGGTCTATAAGTTGAGGTGGAGGAGTGGGAGCTGCTGGTTGATGTGGAGTGGGATCAGTAGTCTAAAACTCACTTTGCATGAGTGAAAACAAAGATTGTACTGAAGCTCTAATCTTATCCTTTATAGTCACATGAAAATCCAAAAAATTTCTTCCAAATATTTTATTTTTTATAAAAAATCTCCATTGAAGAATATTCAGAGCATGGAAATGATTTTGTTTACTGATACATATGTTGGGTATCCTCGTACATGACCTTGGTGTTCAAGATTTCCCAATATTTTAGCTAAAATATCCTTCATACCCTCAACTATAAAGTCCCCATGTGTGCTCTTCTCCTCAAGATAATCCTAAATAGAATATTTTAAAATATATATAATGAATCAAAATACATAAAGAGTTGATTTATCTTAAATAAATAAAAAAAGTAAGAATCTCATAATCATCTCAGCTACAACCATCAACTGTTTCGTATGATATTTTTATTTTTTGTTCATATGAGACCACTTCAATTTTTCATGACTAGAAGGGTGATGGGAAAACACTATAGACCCTAAAAACCCAACTCAAAAATTTTGATGTTTTCCTACAATGATTTTCCTTCCAACAAAGTATACCTTCCTCAATATAACATTTGGGGTATATGTTTCTAAATTCGATAACCTGATGACATCTCATCCATTTCAATAAATTAATAATTAAGAATAATGAATTCATTAATAAGTTCATTAATATAAAAAAACATCTAAAAGGTAACATTTCACTTACCAAAATTTCTTCTTATTTTCTACTTTCAAAAATTTACTTCCATGTATCTTCATATATAAATGGATATATATCACATAAATTATGATATTTTCTATCCCCAAAAATGAAATGTGATGTGAGGGATAATTTAAAATCACTCCATCTCCTACTATCCCACCATAAACATTTCCTCCAGACTTCTCCACTATCAGGTATATCATTTTTCATCAGATAAGAAGCTAGTAAACATATAATACTGTAAATATTTTATGATAAGTAAAATAATAACAAATGATCTTACCAAAATGGTCTCCCAGAAGTGATATATTGTCACTTTACAAATATTTGTCCAATCATCAAACAAAATACTAACTTTTCTTTTATCTTACAGTACTATAAAGTCATGAATTGTTTTGAATTTGGAACTCATTGAATATCATTATCATCAAAGTATAATAGTAAAATTTGGACCTTTCTATGAGAAAATTATAATTTTATTAAACATGTTGTCCCACGTTTAACAACCCTTAAAACCATTTTTCCCTGTGGAAGTATATGTCTTATGTAAAGAAGGATGGGAAGGCTCATCCATTAAAGAATATGTACATTCCATCCCATATGGATGAGTATGATCTTTTCAAAAAGTATGTGGTATATCAGATGACTGATCTTTCATTATCCTACAAATCAAAGCAATAAAAGATTAATACACCAATACCAAAATCTAACTATTACATACAAATGTAAATAAAATATTTTTGTACAAAAATTAATGTAAACTAAGCTTAATACATTTTTATTCAAATTTCTTACAGTTAACTAAAATTCTAAAAATATTAATGAGAGATGAGATGACATAAATAAAAGAAAAAAAACAAAAATAGTGTGTGAATAGTAAAAATTTCCCAACATGATAAATAAATTTTACACCAATTTTTTTTAATATACTGTTATACAATATTATCTGTTTTCATTTAAAATATTAAATATAAAACAATTGATTTTCAACAAAATTCAATTAATAGATATGTTAATTGAGAGTAAACATGATATAATAAACAAAACAAAACAAATATAATCAAACAATTTAACTTATTGGTTATAATACATGTTTTAAAAAAGAAAGTGAAATTAAAATATCTAAAATTTTATGAAATTTTAAAAAGTATACCATAAACATATGTTACCTGTAATATCAATAATATACTAAAGGATTTTATTCCCAAATTCCTTTATCATGATTGTTCCATATAGCATAAACCATTTCTATAATGTTTTCATCAAGGTTATCTATTAATCGTTCCATGGAATTAGGGATATCACATAATTCTACATCTTCTTAGAGTTTTTCATTACCAAAATCTATTTCTTTTTGTATAAAAAAATAGTCCACTTCATATCTGATTGATCAAGAACATATAAAATTTGTTTTCCATGTGTTTCCATGATAAAAGGATCAACTATGTATTCCAATTTATTCATATTAACTACTTGAATTTAAAATTGGCATTGTCTGACATTGTTTTTACCAATAAACCATTTTCATTTAAATAATAGAACATAAAATTTAATTTAATCAACCAAACATATTTTTTCAATGATTCCATAAAATTCATTTGATATGATAATTACGTTTTTGTCTTTGTCACTGAAAATGTGCATTTCTTTTGTGAACACCAATAAATTACTATTCTGAACAATACTTTTTTTGTCCTGATCCTTCATATGAAATGTATATCCATTAATTTCATACCCAGACCATGTTATCAAATTTAAACCCTCACCACCCAATAATCATCTCAATGTTTCCGATTTATGGGATCTATCTGGAATGGTCTCATTAAACCATGGCAAGAAAGCTTTTTTATACTCATTCAAAATCCACATATCTTTATTCTTTGGATAGAATTGTTTCAACACATTAATATGGAATGTTATATATGGATGAACATCATATATGTTATTCAATATATATAAATTTTCATTCTTTATCTACTCACCTATCAAAGATTTGACATTCATACCACATATCATTCTTTACCCATAATTTACACACTCATATAGAGATGTAGTCAAACCGATCTACTCCACTACAGGAAAATAACTTCTATAAAACTCTACAACCTCTTCAAAAATATACTTCTCAAAAATGGAGGCATCAGGTGGATTTGGATTCTTAACATACCCCTTCAATATATTCATATACCATTCAAAAGGATACATTAAACATAGGTATATAGGTCTACAAAGATTTATTTCTCAATCCAATTGAACAATTAAATGTGCAATGATATCAAAAAAATATGGAATAAAATTCATTTCCAATTGACAATGTATAGAGACTGATTCATTTTCCAATGTGTTCAAAGCATCCAAATCAATCAACTTATTTCAAATTGAACTGAAAAAAACAACAGACCTTAATGGAAGTTATTCTAAGATGTATGGGAAATATTCCATGCAATGAAACAGGTTGGAGCTGTTTCATCATATCATGAAAATCATGATATTTCATACCTTTCAACTTCTAATACAATAATGAAACAAACTTTTTTACATTTGAATAATATCCCTATATAACATTGATATCATGAAGACATTGAAATATATAATTTTCTCCCTATTGGATAATGTATGAAATGTCAGGGGAAGGAATGTTCTCCTTCCATCAGGAGTGAGATATAACTCCAAACATATTCCCATTGAGTGTATGTCCAATATTACATTAAACAGATCTTCAAAATTTTCTTCAATATCTAACTATGTTCCAATCAATATATCACATATATTATTCTACACATGCATGAAATTTGTGTTATTTTTTACCTCATGATATCTCCAATATGGTAGCTCTAAAAATATTCTCCGTTTCTTCCAAATATTTCTATCACTACTAAATTTATACGTCTTTTCAAATGTCACATTTATGTTTTGAACCCTCTCAAAATAATGACCAGTGGATAAAGGTTTGGTAGAAATATCAAATTCATGTGATATTTTTAATTCTGTTTTAAATCTTCTATAACTGTGATCCATAGAAAAATTATTTTGAAAACCCATGTAGACTTTTTTTCTCCCATGATTGAGTTGATAATATATAGTCACTTGTTTTAAAATATGACAATCATTATGACCCTTAACACCGTATTTAGAAAATTTTTCATACGCTCAGAAGTCATTTATAGTGATCATATTCAATGCATGTAGTTGAAAATATTCTATTTTATAATAATAAAACACCCTTATACATTCCTCCCATAACAATTTCAAATCAGCAATTAATGGTAATCAGAAAACACCAATATCATTTATAGGCTATTTTTATCTATAGATAATTAAACTCAACATAAAATATAATCACTTTATATAAAATTTAGGAGATAAGCTATAAATTACCAATAAAAACGTCATGAGCTATGTGTGATACTAAGGATTTGATATGGATTCATTCCATCCATGCATAGTCCAAGTATATGATTTATAACTCCATTTCCTAATATACAAAATTGGTGATCAATTTCATTCCATTGTGGAAAATGAGCAAGATATTGTAATATATCATCAAATATTGGCTAATTTTCATTCCATCTTAACCTTTTTTTATCATATAAATTTACAAATGAACATTTCAAACAAGGAATTATAGGAAGATACCAAAATGCCTTTGAAAGGGGTCTCTATAAATGCTAAATATACCCATGATCTCAATTTCAACATTTACCATGATTTTCCACATTTATGATACCCTGAAATAAATTTGTATCCCATAATATATAACGCATAGTTATTTAGAAATACATGTAATTTTTTACCCTAATCCCATCGATCAGATTATTTTCATCACTTTATAATGCGAATATTGAAGATCATTTTCTATAAGAAGAATATATTTTAATAATTTTAGAAAATATATAAAAATCTTGTCACTCCATCCATGATTTTCCTTCATGTTAATCAATCTTAACACTATCAAAAAAATAATAAATTTAATACAACCTGAGTATAATGGTTTTTAACAGTACCATATAGATTATCAATTTTTGATTCATTCTCAATTGCCTAAACTTCAATATCATGAATAATTTATTCAACATTATCAGACATATCATCTTGGAAAGAATCATCATTAAGCGATCTGAAATTCTACCCATTTTCACCATTCCAAATCCACGGGCTATAAATTGGATTAAAACCATTAAAAATAAAATGATCTTTGATCTCATTGCTTCTAAACTTCTTCATCTATAAAAATTTTAGGGATGGACTGAAAAACATGTCGTTGTTTGGAAAATATTACTTAGAAAATTTCAAAAAAGAATCAACACCTTTTTTATATTCATCACTTATTTGAAGTGTCGTAATCCACTTAGACTCATTAGTATCTAAAAATAATATCAAAAATATATATCATGTCCATAAAAACCAAGTCTAAATTCATATCAAAGATTCTATAACTTTAAATTAACATAATTTTGAAATATAAAAAAAATATATGTGTATTTGAAAAGTGTAATTATAAGTTCTAGACAATAATGGATTATGTATTTTAATGTAATTGGTAAATCATAAAAATTAATTCAATGAAGTAATTTAAAAAATAAAACATAGTTAAACTATTTTATAATCTTCAATTTTATTCCGAATAAAATTAGATGATACTTGAAACTGAATATTTTTAACTAGGATCCAATCAAGTGAACATTTTCCATTTTGATTAGTATGTTTATCATGAAATTTTCTTACATTTTGTTTCATGAAAAATCCAAAAATTATTAGTTCAAACATTACTTCATACTATAATATAATCGTATAGTAGAGTTCAAAATACACAATGATGAATTTTTAATGCCATAAATATATATATATATATATAGAATTGATATTATTTATTATTTATGTCTAGTGTATTATGAAAATTTTGAAAATAATATTACATATTGTGTATTCTATGAAAACATGTTTTTTTTAATGTAACAAACTAATAACCAAAATTTTATACATTAAAGTACACTTTATTTGATACTATTAAAATCCAAATTTATGGGGAGAAAAATGGTTTCAATTTGAATACCATATATTGCATGAGTAATTCCATGAAAATATTTCTATTAGAATATAACAAAGTTATGTAAAGGTACCAATTGATAGTTCCTATTGTGTATTCACAAATAATGTCAACATTATAATGACAGTAACTAATAATATGCATACATTATATTTAATATATTATTTATCAATCTTAGAATATTCTCACATCAAAAGAAAAGTATTTATATGCATATAAACTACTTATATGATATTATATATCAAAATATATAGAAATTATAATGTATGCATATATTACATTTTATGATAAATTATTCACTAATAACATCGTAACAATAATTAAAATTTCTCCATATACATGGTAGGGTATTCATAAACAATGAATGATTCACAAACATCATCCAAATAAGAAACATTTTTAGATTCAAGGATGAAATTTATGATGGGATGTTTCATAAGCATCTGTGAAAAAATTAAGTGAAAATTCCTTTCCATTTATAGAAATACCACAATATTATGATAAATTGCAATCCACATACTTTTTCACTTAAATCAACACAAAAATAAGGTATATCAAGATGGTAATGTGGGATTTGAGATGATAATATCAATATTCGAATGTGTAATGATCAGGATGAAGAAATATGATGGTTTAAGAATATGGTAACGTGATATTTGAGTACACGAAAAGGATAAAATTGAATGTTAGTGCTTCGAAACCATTGAATGGCCGAAATATAGGATCAATGGGTGAGGCTTACCTGAGAGTCGATAAGATGGAATATGAAACAATGAGGTATAAAAAACATAAAGATATATGAAGATGGAAATCCAATATTCATGTCCACCAGATTGAAGAAATGTGGGTTAGGGATTCCACAGAAGAGAAATGAGTTCGCTATTGTGGGAGAGAATAACACCAAAATTATTCAAACTAATTATTCATAAAATTTTAATTGGTATATAATGTTGTTTATATTTTAACCGGGATTAAAATTATGATTTTCACATTGTTTAGATGATAAAAAATGTGATGAAGTAACATACCTAGCTTTTTCACATCAGTTATTATGTAACAAAAATGAAAAATCTCATTAACTGCTTTATTACATTGATTATATAATATCCGACATGATAAAGCAAGATAAATGGATTTTTCACATCGATAATAAATAACCTACATGAGAATTTTGATGTGATAAATAATTTTTGTACTAATGTTTTATCATAGATATCTTGATATCTGCCTACCAGGCTCAATTAATATGAAACATCAAGTCTAGTACATAACATGACATGCATGGTTGATCATATCATTGAAGCATATGATATCTTACGCATTTTCTCTTTCTCCTTTTGTGTCAGAGGACACATTTTCTTAGAAAAGTTTATACCATGTGACACTATAACCAATAACTTATTCTATTGTTCCACAATAAATATATTTAGTATCTAGTTAATGTTTTTACTTTGACTTAGTCCAAGAATCCTCTTGGATCTATCACAAATTATCATGATCCCTTGAATATAGGCTACTTAACCTATGTTCTATAGGGAGAAACACTTGCTTAACTAGTACTTAACAGACTATAAGATGATTATGTCATTTCCAATAATTAATATTTCATCAAAATATACTACAAGGATAGAGGTTTCATTCCAATTAAAGCTCTTATAAACACATGTCTCATATTCATTCTTATTAAAATAAAATTCTTCTATAGCTACATTGAATCAAATTTTCCATGACTTTCATTCTTTCTTCAATCCATAAATTGATCTCTACAACTTGAAATTTTTCTTTCATCCCCTGGAGTCATAGACCCTTCTAGTTGTTTCATGTAGATATCTTCTAGAAGGGTCCCATTAATGAAAGCTATTTTCACATCAGTATGCCAAATTTTATAGTCATAGTAAGTTACTATAGCAAGTACAATTCTGAGGGATTTAAAAATGGTAATATGTGAAAAGTATTCATCATAGTCAATTCCTTGACACTATTTAAACCCTTTATCCACTAGAATTTCTTAATAGGTATTTAGTTTACCTTCTAGGTTCACTTTTCTCTTGAATACTCATTTTCACCCTATAATATTTACATAAACTGGCCCATTAAATATAACACAAACCTAGTTCCAATAAATTGAATATATTTCATAATTCATGGATTTTTTCTCTCTTATATCTTTTAATATCTCTAATTCCTTTTTGTAATAGAGTGGTTCATCATTGTCAACCAATAATGGGTCTCTATCTTTGGTGACTAGAAAACAATATCTCTCTAGTTCTTCTACCTTGCTTGTGATTCTATACATTTCTTTTTTTTAGGAACTAATTCACCATGGGGACCTATGGAATCCATTACTCAACCAACTCTTGCATAACTTGAGCATTAACTTTAAAGAAGTCTATCTTTCTCCAACTATCATTTTTTGAGGATTTTCTCCCTCTCAATAGAGATATATTTTCAGGATACAATCACTTTTTTGTATAAGGGGATGTGTATGTATTATCCCTTTGTTTCCATGGTATACCCAATAAAAATAAACTATGTTCCTAGATGTGAAAGGTAGATTCATGATATGGAATTTAAAAATTACTCACAACCCCATACATGTGCATGTAACAAAACTAGTCTCTTTCCACTCTATAACTTGAAGGGAATTCCATTTTTTACTTTAGTTGGTACTTGATTTGGTTTTTATGCCACAATTTTTAATACATATCCCCAAATGGATAATGGAAGATTTTTATGACTCATCATCGACCTTACCATATATAATAAGGTACAATTCCTCCTTTAACTAAAACCTTCCCACTGTGGTGTGTAAGTTTGAGTGTGCTGATATAAAATCCCAAACTCCCATAGAAAGTTGATGGACTCTTTGTTAATATATTCACCCCTTTTATCAGGTGAAATCTTCTTTATATTCTTTCCATGTTTATTCTCTAATTCATTATTGATTTATTTTAATTTCTCATAGGACTCAGAATTATACCACATTAAGTAGATATAGTCATATCTACTCAAGTCATTAGTGAATGTTTTGATATAAGAATATCCACCTATAGGTTTTACTAGAAATTGTCCACACACATCAATGTGTATCAATCATAGTATCTCTGTGGAACTTTCCCCCTATCCAACAAATGTCAGTTTAGTGATTTTTCCTTTTAAACAAGTATTACATATTTTATGTGGTTTTATCTCAGAAGACTCTAAAAAATCATCTTGGAAGATTTTTTTCAAATTATTCTCATTTAAATGACCAAGACGGTGATTCCATAGACGGTTGTTATATAAGTTATGTTAACATGATTAATTATATATTTACAATACTTTGTTTTTGTAATTTAATACATAAATATTTTTATTTAAATATTCCATACTTAAGCATCAGTTGTCTTATATAAAAGAAAAAACTTGTATTCCCATACTTGTCTACAAAACCATCTGCATATAGGAATGACATAGAAATAATGTTATTGGTGATAGTTGTTACATAATTAAAATCCAATAAAAAATATCATTCTCATTAACAGTGAAAGGTGGTTGTCTCTAATGGATAGAGCAGCCATCCTTGCACCATTGACAGCTGGTAAATCCACCTCTCTTCTAGAAATCTTTTTAAATCTACATTGTTATTTCATTTCGACACATGTGTTAGAACCAAAAATATATATAATAATTTCTGTGTATATATTTAAATATAACACTCAATAAAGAATAAACCTTTTGCGTCCCCTAACTTCTGGGTGATGTTCTTCTTCCAATGGCCTTGTTTTCCAAATGAAAAACATACAATCTCTTTTCCATGCCCAGCGTTTGGATATTCCTCTTCTTGAAAGGATGGTGCAAGGGAGTTTTGGAATTGGTATGCCTTGGATCCCTTTACCTTGTTATTTTATTTCTTATTCACTATAAGGACCATGTGTTTATCACACCCCATTTCCTTATTAAAATGGAGAATTAAACAAATAATTTCTAAAAGACTCTTCTCATTATTCCTCATACACTAATTATCAATAAAATAATAGAAGCTCTTCGGTGGTGAGAAATAATGAGATTTATGCACAACTCATCTTTGAATTTAATCCCTATGATGTCTAAGAGATATATGTAGCCAATAAGATTGACTACATAAGGACTATCTAGAACGGACTCTTCAAGATTAGTTTAATCATAACATTCGAGATATCATATCTTTCTTGTCTCACCTTATCTTGATAGAGATATCAACGGTGAGACACATTCTATACACATCCATTTTCTCAGGTATCTTTAAAATCCCAATGGTTGTGGATGACAACATAAATCATTTAATATCAATAGAATCATTCAAATTTTTTTCCTAGATAGATAACTCATCCACACTAGCCTCATTACCAGGCACATTAGGAATATATTCTTCTAGTACATACAATTTCATTTCATGGAATATGATAACACATATAATCCTTTTCCATTCTTGGAATTTTTTATGGTTAGAAGGTTATCCATATACAGTATGGATCTATGGGGTTTGTTTAATGTAATATTTATTGTTGTTTCTAAAAATAATATTATCATAGTTTTAGTACATTATCTGACAAAATTTAGTAAAATAAATAAATATTAAATTTCTTAGTCTCCCACTATTTTATTGAAATACTAAATCCCTCACCATTAGCCTCATAATATCATGTTTCTTGGACATTATTGTGGAAAATATCCATATTCCCCTTCACATTACCCCAATTTTGGTTGGTCAAGAAATTTCAAGGGTTTTTTGTAGGCATTCCAAATGCCAAATCCATTAACTCATAGTTCCTTGATTTATTGAGTGGACTCCTCATTCCAAAAATCCTTAAATTGGATTTCCTCAACCCTTTCCTATTAGTTACAGAAATTCCTACTTTGGAAGTCAACGCTTAATGTGAACTAAGTTAATTCAACAAAAACATTCAAGTTTGAATTATCTAATAATTGAAAGCATCCCATCTTTGACAGGTCACGCACTTTGAACTGTGATTTGATATTAATTGATGTAGTGGAAGGCTATACTGACATAATATATAATTGAGGTATTTTATCTTTTATGTCTAAATTTTTAATTATTAACTTTATTACATTCTTATTAATATTATGTGTATGTACTTAAGTGATTAACCATATCATAGATAATATTAATGAATAAACTAATCTATTTTATTTCCATCTTCATGCCTTTTTATTCAAAAATTCATGTGATCATGAAAAAACATCCATAATGGAATAACCATGAAATTTAAATGAAATAAAATATTAAAGTGATATGATCATGAACATTCACTAATTTTTATTTTATCCAATGGATTATGAACTAACCATCAACCTAGGGGAAAACACCTTGAAAATTTTATGGTACATGTCGAAACTTTCGACCTACCCATCTATGTATCTCTCTTGGATTGGTTTCACCTCGGCTGTAAACTCAAACCGACTCCACTAACTTAGGATCCCCATACATTAAATATTCTTTTACCCACACACATGTTAGGGGAAGGTGTTTGCATAAAAGAAACCATCAGAACACCAGCCCATACATAATAAGATGAGATATGGCATGCAATCCAAAAAATAAATATAATAATAAATTATAATAAACCAATCACATAAAAGGGCATGGTCTAAGATCATGATCATCCACATGCAACAAATTACACAATTAATAAAATTAGAATTCAATTTTAATAATTAATATTTAAAAAAATCACAATCAAATCAATGAATTGTCTTCTTTAAATAATCATTTCTATTATCTTAATTCACATCTAAATTTCCTTGAGATTATCATCCCTCATAATTCTAAAAAAATTAAATAAATTTATTTAAAATTAACTATGTATATAAATGTACCTTGGAAGAAACACGGTGAGTAACCATCTGAACAACCCAATATATTTAATATTGATATAGTTTTACTATTTCAACAAGTGGAACACCTGGCTTATCACATACATTCATGTTGTGTACTATCAACATATGGATTACAAAAATTACCTGATTTTTCGATCATGTGTTATCCTTCAATTCATGTAGAGTAATAACTATAATACAACTCTAACATGATATGAAAATCCAAAAAAATCATATAGAAATTAATTATACAATTATATATATATTAAAACCTATCACATGGGGTGTCCTATCAACATAATGAATAAACAAAAGTACATGTTGATATGGTTTTCAAAATATAATATATTAATTTTTAATTATGTGTGATTTGGTAAAAGTATATGGTGTATACATTAGAGCTACATGACATGTATTTCTTCTCACCATCTATCCATGAAACATGCATAGGGACTCTATGTGTAACTGTGCCATTGAAAAATTGGGGTATACGATGTGTACATGGACTACACAGTGGGTGGTATCCGTGTTACACAATCACTAGTCTGGTAGTCCATGTAAGAAGAAACACGACTAATCTACGACTTAAAAGACTACACATCATATACAATAGTTACATGGTGTGTACTTCATCTGACTATGTTCCATGCTAGCTAGGTCAATACGTGGTGTAAAATTAAATGCATCATGAGTAATAAATACACAAAACATGAAATGATTCTAAATTATTTATTACTTCATTAAACACTAGTACACGATGTGTACACCTAGGTTATAAGGAATGTACACTCGTGTTATCCGACCATATTCCTTGACACCTCCAGATGAGATCGTCAAATTTATTTCATTCATAAAATTAATCAATTTGATTATTTTTATGATAAATGAATAGGAAGAAGCATATCTCACAATTCAGATTAAATAATGATTAAACTTGAATTGAAAAACAATTTACTTAGGCCGAAATCAATCAGTGATAGTTAGATAATTATAAATAATTATGTGACATCTCTTATTCAAATTTTAGGTTCCGTTAATTGTAAAATCATGTGATGGGTCATGCTAAACTTTTTTGTCATGATCGATGATTAATTTGAGATTTTACATGACGTTGAACATCATGATCAAGGGAAGTGAATCAATAAATATAGGAAATATAGAAAATTCCAGAACCATGTCTTTGATCATCACATATTATTTATAATTTCATAAAGAAATTTAAGAATTTATTGGCATGAAATTATTTCTCCGTTTATGGATCTGAGAATGGATATACAATTTACCATCATTGTATTGTAGTAATCAAGGACATATTCCCTATATCGGTTATCTACGCATGATCAAAAAATATCTGAACATCGACGTAGGAATCTATGGGTGCTAGCACAGAATATATTATTTCTTGAATTGTTCTCCTTTGATCACCTAAATAATCACTTCAAAAGGATTCTCCTTAATCTCTCTAGAGTCTAGAGTGGATGGTGGAGGAAGATCACACTCTATTCTTAGGATATTTCTTAGAGAGGGGAACTTTGTAGGGTTTTGAGAGGATTCTACAGATTCGTTGTGCACAAAAAAAAATGAATTTGATCTCTTTGGAAAAATAATATAATTATGTTTATATACCACTAGGTTTAGAAATAAATATTTTCACAAGTACCATTTAATATTAATTTAATCCTTATAGAACCCCATGTCTATAATAATAATATTATTATTATTTCTTGACATTCTCTTAAATCACAAATTAAAATTAAAATATTATTTATTCAAATAATATTCAATATATATTATTTTTCACCAAACATATAAAATTTATCCACCATACCTCCACAATATTTATAAAGACATGAATAGTTAATATTTATATATTAAATAAATATCACCTCATTGTTTACTAATAAATAAATAAATATTATATTCACTAAGTAAGAGATAAATATTTATTACATATTCCAATCACCTAATATTCTCTTGAATAACTGGTGAAAAAATATATGTAATAAATCAAATATGAATATTTATTAAACCATGTACAAGAATAATATTTATTCAATTTGTTTCATAATAAATAATAATATATTATTTAACTGAGATTCTGATTACACTTAGTGTGTGACCCTCTAGGCCTTTTTCTCAGTGGTACTACGTGAAGCAGCCTAATATCCAAGGTTATAATTTAGAAACACCCCAAGGTACCCATAGTGAACGAATTTAACACTGCAATTACATAATACCTTATATGGAAACATATTGTGCAATATAATCCCTATATCATGATATATCTAATCAAGCAGCTTGCATAATGGTGCCATCAACCTATGTGTTTGATGTATCTTTCTTTGACTTTTAAAAAATTGAAATTGACTATAGAACACCATTTCCATGGATTAATTTAGGCTATATCATTTCTATCAAAGGAATTGAGATATCAACTTCTTTTGATGAACATAATGGACAGATCCTTTCTCACATTATTCAGTAATTAAATATTACTAGTGAGACACTCAATATATCCTACATCACCAGAAAGATATGTTTTCATGGTTTTCATCAATAAATAAAAGTATGTGGCTTGTAATACTCATTAATAATAATCTTAAATTTTGAGGATCAATAAAGACATCCAAAAATTTGAACATCCATTGAAATATATAAACATGGATTTCATACGTGTGAGTTTCATTCTCATAAAATCCAGTATTGGATATTACCAAAGGCGTACACCATGAGAAGGTGTGTGTTTCGATTTAAAATCATAATTTTAATCCAAAATACATGTCACATACTTGAAATAAAGAAAATGTGGTCTTATTGTCTTGATAAGTTAAGGAAACAATCCATAATTTTTGTGGACATATAGGAGATAACCACACATCTAACACATGGTATTCATAGTATGAATCAAAGTGCAAATTTTCAGTTTAAAAGTAACTTTTTAGTTCAAAATTTGCTTCAATTATTTAAAACTAAAAAATTCACTTGGATTATCTAAATAATTTAGTATAGTGATCCAAAATGTGTTTTTTTGTATAAAAATCAAGCACACATCAATCTAACACATGACATGACTGGTATGAATAAAATTATGTGTTTTTATTTTAAATTACAATTTTAGTAAAAAACACTCTTCACATGCTCAAAATTGACAAAACATGCTCAGTTTGTATTGATTCATTAGTAAACAATCCATAATTTGTTCTTTACATGTAGGAATTATCCGCACATCAATCTGATACATGGTGTCCCTCATATGACTCAAAGTGTGTTTTTTTAGTTTAATAGTAACATTTTAGTTCAAAACACATATAAATGATTAAAAATCATGAAAGAACACTATTATAGTCTTGATTAATTTGAAAAAATATAGAGAATTCATTTGTGATGTATAAGAATCACCCTCTCATCAATCTGATACACGTTGTGGTTTGTATGACTAAAAGTATGTGTTTTTATTTTAAATATAAATTCTCATACAAAACACATTTCAAATACTGAAAACTAAGAAAATACACTCATGTTGAATTGATACTTTTTACAATGACTGATATACCATTTTTGATATATAGGATTCATGCACACATCAATCTAACACACAGTGTGACAAGTATGACTAAAAGTATGTGTTTTCAGTTTAAAGTAGACATTTTAGTTCAAAAGAATGTGACATACTCAAAATAATGAAAAATAACTTGGATTGTCATTATAATTTGAGAAAATGATCAATAATTAATTTTTGATGCGTAAGAATCAACTACATCTCTATCTAATACATGGTGTGACCGATATGAATCGAAGTCCGTGTTTTCAATTTTAAAAGAGACATTTAAGTTAAAAATATCTCTCACTCAATAAAAACCAATTAAACAAATTATTATTATTTTGATACTTATATAAACAATCCATAATACATTTTTTATGTTTATCAGTCAAATTCACATCAATAAGATTCACAATGTGACCCACTTGACTCATAGTGCATATTTTAAATTTAAAATGAAATTTTAGTTAAAAATATTTCATTCAAATAAAAATGATAAAAAACACTTATATTGTATTAATTTTTTAGATAAATTATCCGTGATTAATTTTTTACATTTAAAAAGAATTCTCACATCAATTTGATACACGGTGCGACCAGTACGGATCAAAGAGCGTGTTTTTAGTTTTAAATGATATTCTCATTAAAAACATGTGTCACTCACAAAAATATAATAAAAGATGATTGGATTGATTATTACATTATGAAAATGATTCATAAGTCATTTTTTATATTCAAGAATCAACTATACATCAATCAGACACACAATGTGGCCAGTATAACTCAAAGTGCATGTTTTTATTTAGAATTGATATTTTAGTTCAAAATATACATGTTGTACTCAAAATTCAGAGAAACATTCATATTTTTTTGATAATTTAATATATTTATTGATAAATAATTTTTGGTATATAGGAATAAACCTCACCTTAATTTGACGAACGATGTGATTAGTATGACTTGAAGTGTGTGTTTTTAGTTTAAAATTAAACTTCTAGTTAAAAACATGTGTCCCTCACTAAAGATGATAAAACATGTTTAGATTGTTTTAATACTTTAGAAAAAAATATCTATAAGTAATTTTTACAATTTATTGATCGGTTTCACGTCAATATGATACAATTTGTAACTAGTATGTCTCAAAGTTATTGTTTTAGTTTAAAATAACATTTTATTAAAAAATATTTCACTCATTGAAATCATTAAAAAAGAACATAGATTGTTATTATATTTTATAAAAAGATCTATAGGTCAATTTTTACATGTAGGAATCATTCACAAATAAATCTAATTTATGATGTGACTTGTATGACTCAGAGTGTGTGTTTTTAGTTTAAAAGTGAAATTTTAGTTACAAATGCACATCACTCACTAAAAACCAAGAAAATACACTTTTATTATCTCAAAACGTCGTGAAAATAATCCTAAAGTCATTTTTATGTATAAGAATCAACCACATTACAACAAGACACATGGTGTTCCCTGTATGACTCAAAGGGAATGTTTTTATTTAAAATTTATATTTTAGTTCAAAATATGTTTGAGATACTAAAAACCAAGAAAACACATTCATATTTTTTTTAATATTTTAGGACGTAAATCTATAATTCATTTTTGAAACGTATAAATCAGGTGCATCTTAGTCTGATACACAGTGTGACCATCATGAATTTTAATTTGTGTTTTTAGTTTAAGAGTTATATTATAATAAAAAAATTCCTCACTAAAAACCAAGAAAAAACTCTTATGGTATTGGTACATTAATAATAATATATATAAATTATATATGATGTATATAAATCACTCATACATCTATCTGATACGTGTTTTGAATGATATTTATCAATGTGTGTGTTTTTAGTATAAAAAACACATCTCAGTTAAAAACATGACACTCACTAAAAAATGAGTAAAAACAATAATATTATCATGATATTTTAGTAAAAATTTTCAAATATAACATTTGATGTGTTGGAATCAACCACATGTCAATCTGATATAAAATGTGACCTGAATGAATCAAATTGTGTGTTTTTATTTTAAATTGTCTTTTGAGTTCAAAAGACACATGACCTTTGAAAAAGGGAGAAAACATATTCATATTCTTTTTAATGCTTTAAGAAAATGATCCACAAGTCATTTCTAACATATAGGAATTATCTTCACTATAATCTCATACATGGCATTACCAATATGACTCAAAATATGTGTTTTCAGTTTAAAAGTGACAATCTAGTTAAAAACACATGTCTTTCCCTAAAAACTAAGAAAACTCACTCATATGGCCTTGATAATTTTGGAAAACGTCCCATGAGTTATTTGAGAAGTTTTGGAATTAGTCACATGTCAATCTGATATATTGTTTGACCGGTATGACTGAATGTTTGTGTTTTCAATTAAAAAAAATGTCATTTCAGTAAAAAACATGTATCACTCACTATAAAACAAAAAAACAGTAAAATTTTCTTTATATTTAATGAAAATAATCAATAAATAATTTTTGATATATAAGAATCTATTTCATGTTAATTTTCCACATGATCTAGTCGGTATGACTCAAAATACATTGTTTTATTTAAAATTGACATTTAATTTAAAACATGTGCCACACACTCAAAAACAAGAACATTCACTCAGATTGCCTTGATACTTTAGAAAAATGACACATAAATAATTTTTGATGTGTAGGTATTAACTACACATTAATGTGAAAAACAAAATGTCATGTATAACTTGATGTTAATGTTTTTAGTTTAAAAGTGAATTTTATTAATACATTGTATCACATTTATGTTCAATTTATTTCTTTATAGTATTAAAAACATAACAATTGTTTTTAAATTGGTATACTATTTTTTTCAAGTACGAGTGGTCTTTTCAACACTCGGTAGCACGATCTTGATCTTTTTAGAGGGACTCAGGGTCTAAATATAGTAGAACGTTAATTTTTTTAAAATTTATTTATGTTTCTGATAAATTGTGCATACCCATGTAATTATATATACCAATTATTGAAATGTTTTTAATCATTGTACAATTTTTGTTGTTGTATCATGATTTATATTTAATTGAAATTAAATTATATTTTTTTTGATATAGTGTGTTTTAATTTCAACAGCACACTTCTACAGTCTGACTGTTATTAGTGCTAGAAATAATACTGATAAAAGTTCACTTTATTAGTGCAAAAATAACGCCTCTAAATTGTTCAATTTATCAGCACTGATGAAGGGAGATTTTATGTGTGTTGTTTTTATCATTGATAAGAGTCAATAACTTTTAGAGGTTCTTACAAGATCAATGTTTTTTTAGTTCTATCAAATCTCATATCATCAAATCTAATTAAGTTATAGTTCTTTTCATAAGATTTTATTTGATAGATCATAGTGTGTAAACGGATTTCCATATCAAAAGATAGGGTTATTTTTATGCTGAATTTTGATTTTCGTCTTCTCTTATAACATTAGTTATGTAAAAATGTTTTGGACATGACATTCACACACACACAGAAAAATAATAATTAATTAAAATTATAAATCATAAATAATTAATTTTTATAACTATCAAATAATAATAAATAATAATAAATAATTTATATTAAATAGTTAATAAAAACAATTATTAAATATTAATAATTGTTATCATAAATTTTATAAGGGATTTATCAAAAAACACTGCTAATTATGGATGATTTTCTAAAATTACTACTAAAATTAAATAAATAAATTTAAAAAATAAATTTTCAAATTTAGTGGTGGTTTCAAATAAACCATAAACAAATTATGTTTGAAGTATTTAGCTATGGTTTTTGAAAATGGAACTAAATGCATATTTTTATATAGCGGGTTCTTGTTTGTAGATAGATGGAGTGGGGTCATATGGATTGGACATGAAATTTTCACATTTAATATTTTATTAATCTTGTGTGTTGTAGTGATTGTTATTTTTTAATATCTCTTCCACTTCGACTAATGTAGGTTATTTCCCATAAATATTGGTTCATTATAGATCTTAGAAAGACAGAAAACAATACTAATGATATATATAGTTTGAATGTGTGAGGCTTTGAATTAATTTGTATTTCTCGAAAATAATAATTTTGCACATGTCGATTCTATACACTTTAAATGATTATGTAGGATGACACCATATATAATTCCATTTCACAATATATAAATATTCAATCAAAACAACTAAAGAAAAATTATAAAACTATTAAAACTTTAACGCATCATGAAAAACATTGATTTCTTAAAAAATGTAGAAATTATAAAATAAATATATAGTATAGTCTTCTAGGGATGGGGGATCGATGTGTTTCCCAGTGGCTCCTTCAACGATGGTGTAGGTGGAATGACCACATCACCACTCTCCCCTACCTCGTCCGGGGGTGGGAGGGGTTCCTCTATACTCTTTAAGATTCCCATCTTTGCCCCTTCATCTCCTTCAATGAAACCTAAAGTCTTCTCATATTTCATGAGATTTAATCTTTCCATAAAGTTCCATTATTTGATGATGGTGTTCCCCAACTTCTGATTTTCTCACTAATGTTTACTAATGTTTCCTCTATACTTCTTCTCTCCTTGGTGGCTCTTTTTAGTAAGGGACATTCCATAATATATGTCTTCGATAGGCGCTTATTTGATTCTTGGGTTTTATGAGATTTGTCGATTGTAGGGATCCTATAACAGCAACATTTTTTGATTTGTTTCATAAATGAATAATACATGATCTCGGCCATGGTTACGACCCCTTCCCCTCTCTTCATCTTCCTCTTTGTTTTTCATGATGCACTTTATTCAAGATGAGGGAAGGGATAGCAAAGTGTCACACCCTTCCTTATTCAATATGAAGGAGAGATAATGACACTCGAGCCCCACCTTCAATAGTCTCTAGAATGGAAACTAGCACTAATTGCATATAATCAAACAAAAATGGAAGAAATTGCCCTTTTAATTAAAATAGGATCATGAGATAATATGGTAAAAAATCCCAAGAAACCCCAAAATTTTATTTAAATGAAACCAAAATCCAACCCATGCATGATTTAAATGTAAACTGCAAAAAAAAGTACAACCAATGTACCAAAGAATGTACCAAATGAATGAGACTAAGAATCATCATAATAACTATCCTGACACCTGAGCTAGTAAGGACTATCAAGGTCCTCAATGTCCTTATATAAACCTGAAAATAGTTTTATATCATAGGGTTAGTATACAAGTATACTTAGTAGGGAACCCAAAGTCACTCGTGCATGTGTGGGAGAAGCATACTAATGCCCTGATGAAAATATCAGAAATCAATAGTACCTAAAAAGGAATGATAAATTTCCCAGCCTCACTAAGTCACACTCCCCAAATATCTCATGTCAAATAAGATAGCAATATAAGCACATCGTCATTTGGGTACCTCACGCCACGTTCCCACTGGTTAACTGATCAGTCCTAATGGAAAACATCTTGATGCTGCCACTCTTCCAAAATGAAGTCCCACTACCACAAACTTCCCATACACATGGTCCTCAAAAGAAAAAAACATCTCACCCACAGACACTTAGGACACAACCATACAACACATCCCACCCACAGACACCTAGTCCACAATAACCATACCTCTCGCACGAAGACAACCGGGCCTCATCCTGAAGACAGTTGGAAAAACAATCCTAGCCCGCAAACACCTAGGCCTCTCACCCACACCACAACCTGTCTGAAGGATCTTAGGATATAGTAAATCTCAAGCCATTATAGCCTGTTAAGATATGCTCGAGAGGTAAGAATTGAAAGAGGGTGCAAGAAAGAAATTCAGTAACCAGCCATCCATCCTCCCATCGGGATGTTGGGAAATACAACCTCCCCCATGAAATTGGGGTGTTCATATTTTGGTGCTCAACATGGGTGTGGTGAATATAGAAATCACATGGAAATAAAATTTATACATATAGGTAAGTAAACACTCAGCCCAACTTATGGGTTTCCAAATAACAAACTAGCCACACAACCAACATTTTCTGCTACCCCTACTTGTACATATCACCACGAATGACAGCCACTTCTGTAAGTGGATGTATACACCTAGACAATCCATTTAACTAAATGTTATTCTATATTTATCAATTTATTCATTCCATCCCTACAAGGGAAACTGACAAGAACAACAATTGAAACCATTTTCAAGAGGCTAAATCCCACTATACACTTCCATGGAAAACAAGGAACTATGGACCAAATTAGGGAAATCATTTTAACACCCATTCATAAAAACAACAAGGAACAACTGACCTGAAGTTCCATTGCACACCACCTTCTTCATAGACACCCCTTCAACCACTGCCAAATGTCATTCTTTAATGTTATCCCATAAAATCATTCTCTCATAACTATAACTAACAGCCCCAAAGCACAACAACACCACACTGAGGCCACCCATACACATGAAGTCAGGACACAACCCAATACTGCAGCACTGCTACCCAAACATTACCAAGATGAGGTCCCACTACATAAAATGTCTGACATACACAAACTTAACGAAAGTCAGTCCCACTGCTTACATGTTTATAAATTCCATAATCAATCAATCTCTCAACCTGAGATTCTATCACACATCTTGTACCACCCCATACACAAATCCCATAGAAAAACACCACCAAATAATATCCCCACTCTGAAAAAATACCCTTCCCCATTCATAGGACCAACCCCTCTGTCCACCCCTACACCAATTACTATGCTACAAACGATTGCACCACATAGGCCGCAAAAATAACAAAATCCCAATAGAACACAACACCCAACCACACCATCAAGCCAAGGATATTCATATTTATCCAACTGGGGTACTTTAATTCCACATTTATATACATGGGTGATCACACAACATGTTTGATCTTGGGGAATCAATTTATTTAAACAAATATATGTGATTAATCAAATTTCATATTACTATTAGTTAATAAATCATCACAAAAAAATAGAACATAAATAGTTTGAAAGCAAACACCAAAAATATCCATGATTTTCAGAAGGCATACAACCATAAGATACCATAATAATAATCCAAGATATGAGATATAAAAAGTAATCATCATCAACCATCTTCAATTCCTTACCAATTATCTTTTGATCATCATCTTTCCCCTCATTTATTTCTTCTCATTATCTTTGTTAAATATGGATTCATCTATTCTATAGAATTAAACAATACTACATGCACCCCGTATGATACACAAATAAAAAGAGGTATAAGAATCCTTACTTGAAACAATTGGTGACCAAAACACTCTTTGTGACAAAATAAGGGATTGCACAAGCAGTATGACAGCACCATAGAAAAACTCCAAGGAAATATTGATTGATGGATACGATACAACTCACAAATCCAGAGTAAGGGAAGGATCTAGGAGAACCATGAGGGAACCAAAAAAACTTGGAATGGAATATCATGACTTTGAAGAGACAGGTACTATATTAAAGGAATAACGGTTTCAAAAGACATTAACATGGGATCGTCGAAAATATCACATGGTTTGAATATCCCAAAGCACCCAGAGTGTTAGGATATTAAAGATATACTTAATATCTTTTCAAACTCCATTAAAAACCCAAACCAAGATTTAATAATTGTTTACGTTAAATAAAACGTAAGGGGGGTGAATCTAGAAAAACTGGGAGAAATTGGGAAAACTGAAAATTTGGAAAAGGGTGAGACACTATTTGGTGTGCCACCATTTTGGTGTTCCACCTTCACACTTCCACCATTATGGTTCCACAATTTCGTTTTTCCACTATTTTGGTGCCACCGTTTTATTGTGTTGGTATTACGGAGGCACCGTTTCGGCATGGAACCGTCATGGTGCCACTGTTTTGGCGTGGCACTGTCACAGTGCCACCGTTTCGGCGTGGGACCATCACGGTGCCACCATTTTGGTGTGCCACCATTACGGTGCCACCCTCTCGGTGTGCAACTGTAACGGTGCCACTATCTCAGTGTACCACCGTTATAGTTCCACTATGTCCATGTTCCACCATCACAGTGCCACCATTTTGGTGACCCCATTTGATGAAACAGGATTTTTGGAAAACCCCCAAATCAAACCACTGTAACCCCCAAGAACACCATAAGCCCTGGATTTTCACAAAGGAATGGTCTGGGAAAATCTAGGTCATTACATCAGATACCTATTAATCTATTATCATCCCTAAAAATTTAAAACTAAAGTTAGAAAGAGTGGGGTCCAAACAACCACTCTGTAAGTTACCTCCCAGGGAAAAACTACCTTGTGTTCGAAAACTGAACTAGAAACCCTGACATCCAAGAACACCTCATTTAAATATATCTCATGAAAAACAATAAAAACAATTAGGACCCACTGACAGGAAATATGAATTATGGAATCCCTTCATCCATGTCAAGATACTATTTTCTTTGGGCGGCACTGAATCTCCCACATGGGTTTAATCTCATCCACATAAATTCCTCTTGATAAGGGATTAGGTCCTCCCCTCTCTACATGTTGAGAATTTTCAAAAAAAACCGAGAATAAGGAAAAATGGATCTAAAATGAACAAGGTTCATCATTGTATCATAAAACGAAGAACAGAAGTAAAAACAGAAACAAAAATTATAACAACTCCGAGTACTAGCCACACATTTATGCCTCTCACACAAAAGTAATCTTCTCGAGGCCACCATGCCTCCAAGACACATGAACCAAATGAATGGTCCCTCCATGAAGTAACATATCCTTAGGATCCTCGATTCTTACAGATTTCTCCATGATCATTGTGTCATACTTGATATCCAACTCTCTCCAGTCAATGATGTGGGAGTCATCGTTTAGATACCGACAGAGCTAAGAGACATGGAAGTCATCATGGATCCTCTCCAATTGTGGTGGAAAAGGTAAATAATATACCACCTTGTGAACTCATCCCAACACCTTGAAAGGTACAATGAACTTGTGAGAAAGCTTTCTCCCTCTTCCGAACCTTTTTTTTTCATGCCGAGGTGAAACCTTCAAGATTACATAGTCCCCAAAATCAAACTCTGAAGGCCTCCTATGATGATCTGTATATGACTTCTGTCAGTCCTATGTTGCCTTCATCCTCTCACAAACAAGCTGCAACTTCTCTATCATACTCTCGACCACATCTAGACCAAGAATAGCTACGTCCCCAACATACATCTTATAGAAGGATGAATGACATGACCTCTCATATAGTGCTTCAAATGCATCCATACCAATGGATGAGAAATAACTATTATTGTAAGAAAACTATAACAAGGCAAAATGTCTCACCCAAGGCCTAATATAGTTCATAACACATGCCCATAACATGTCCTCTAACATCTAGATGGTCCTCTATGTATGTCCATCCATCTGTGGGTGGAAGGCAATGTTGAGGCATAACTAAGTGCCAAAGTAATGTTGCAATCTCATCTAGACTTGTGACATAAAACAAGTATCCCGATACGAGATAATGGATCTTGTAACTCCATGCAGTAGCACCACCTCATCCACATACCTCTTTTCGAAGGCATCCACTACGCTAGGCTATTTGATCACTAATAATTGAGCCATTTTCATCAATCGAACCTATACTACACAAATATCATCGCATCCTCTCTAAGTCTTGGGTAATCCTGTGATGAAATCCAATGATATTTCATCCCAATTACACTTTGGAATGTCTAATGGCTATAAAGATCGATGGGAACACAATGCTCAACCTCCTCCTGCTACACACTAGGCACCTTTCCACAAACTCTGCCACTACCTACTTCACCCCGAGCCACAAAAACTATTCCCTCAATCCTCTGTACATTTTAGAAACTCTTGGCTGCCCCACTTAGGGTGATCTATAGAATATACTAAGAACACCCTCACACATTTCCACTAGAAAAAACAATTTCCCACAGAACAACATCCAATTCTGTCTATCCTCTGACCATCTCTCCAGAGCATCACCCTGGACAGCGCGATCATGCATCATTTCAGTGTCTGAGTCTCCCCATTGAGACTTCTCCACCTTCTGCACCAAGGAAGACCACACTATCATCTGAAATAGTTAATATCTTCCACTTACCGCACTAAAATCCTACCACCCTAAAATCCAGGTGAAAATTGTCCAGCTCCTCTATTGCCTTCACAGAATCTATTGATTCCCAAACCACCTCCTTATGCGACATCCTTCTTAAGGCATCGACCACCATGATCCCCTTTCCTAAGGAGTAAGAGATATCAAATTATTTATCTTGGAGAAACTTCATCCACCATCACTACTACATGTTCAGGTCTCACTGGGATAAGATATATGTCAAGTTCTTTTGATCTATGAAGACCAAAAATTGCTCCTCGATGAAGTAATTCCACCACAACATCAGTACAAACATGACCGCTACAAGCTCCAGATCATGGGTGGCATAATTATGTTCATGTGAATGTAACTACCTAGACCCATAAGAGATCACTCCATATTAAATCATCATCACACATCTCGATTCTAGACTAGAAGCATCACAGAACACATCAAACATCACCCCTTCCTTTAGAAACCTAAGCACTTGAGAACCGACTAGATTCCCCATCATGTAGCTAAAAGATGCCTGATACAACTCACTACATGTGAAGGCATAGTATTTTTTGGTCAAAGCTATAAATGGTGCCAAAAATTGAGAGAATTTGTGTAAACCCCGCTATTAATAGCCCATTATACCCAAGAAGCTTAGAACCAATGCCACATTCTTGGGTTCTGCCCAATAAAAAATCATCTTAACCATTGATCAGTCCACTACTGTCCCTTGTTGAGACCACAAATGTCCATGGAAGTGCATCTATTGCATCTAGAACTTGTACTTGGAAAACTTCCGATAGAGCTGGTGGTGTTGGAGGACCTCCAAGATTGTCATGAGGTTCTGAGAATGCTCATCCAATGACTTAGTGTAAATCAGAATATCATCAATGAAATAAATTACGAACCAATATAAGAATATGCAAAAATAAGAGTTCAGGAGACCCATGAACATATCTGGTGCATTCGTAACATCAATGGGAATTACCATGAACTCCCATTTCCCATAACTCCACCAGAAATAAGTCTTCATGATTTCACCCTCCTTCACCCTCAACTGGTGATATCTAGATTATAGATCGGTCTTGGATAAACAACCCTCTCCCCTTAAGTAGTTGAAAAGATCATCTGTTCTCAGGAAAGGGTAACAGTTCTTGATCATTACCTGATTCAGTATCTTGAAGTCTATACATTGACTTAGACCACCATCCACCTTCCTTTCATCCAATACTGGCGAACCCAACAATGACACACTCATCCACACAAATCCCTTCTTTATCAAGATTTCAATCTAAATCCACAACTCATGCAACTCAAAAGGATCCATGCGATATAGAGCCATCGAAATCGGATGGGCACTAGGTTGCAAGTCTATTATTAACTCAACATCATGTTGAGGGGGTTTAGTAAAAAACTCTTTAGGGAAAACATCTAGGAACTCCCCGACAACTCCTAGAACCTCCACCATCTCAACACCCATTGACCCCTCTAATATCATGGATAACACAGAATGAAGGGGCTCTACACACCGACTGCCCACAGGATGACAGTTCTCACCAAAAAATGGTACACGCTGGACATCCATATATGAAAAAATAACTCTCCTTTGGAATAATTTGATGATGTAATTCATATTGAAAAACCAATAGATTCCAAGGATGAAATTGTTTGGATGCATCTGTAGAAGATGCAAATCCACACTAGACTAATGCGACCCCAACATCAGTCTATACCCCTGACAAACATCAAATAGAATGGTATGACCTTCATCTAGTGTGATTAATACCAGGGGAATGGAAAGTCTATCTACGTCTAGTCGCATGAAACGTGATAGACTAGATGAAATAAAGGAGTGTGAATCTCTTGAATCAAACAAAGAACACACAAGATTACTAAACAGAATGATCGTACCTCAAAAAACCTTCGGCCCCATTGTAACTGCTTATTCAGCAGCATGAAACTACCCACATACCGATCCTTTACCCCTCTACTATTGACCTCCTCCCAAACCATGTCCATGTTGAGGTCCCTAAGATGCACCCTAAGCGCATCCCCCTCCAGTACTATCTACCCTATGTGGAGCGGGAGCCCTCTGTCCATGCTACTGAAAAGGTCTAACCAGCAACTACTACTACGGAGGTGGGATCTAAACCTTCCCACCCCCACCGTACGGAACTCAAACTAGGAATTGGATCAAAAGATTTCCATGACCTAAAAATATATAGCAACATGGTCCCGGGCCCATGGGGAAAGTGTGAAGACTAGGAGATTAGAACTGCAACAACTGAGGCCTACATCCTGCTGACCATAACTTGGAATGCCATGACAATAGAGACCTTCTGCTGACTACCTTCCCCTTAGATGAACTCAAATTTCTCCTCTATCATGTTACACCTGCATTTAAGTGCATCCTATCTGCTACTTCGACCATCTTTTGAACTTATAAGTATGTCGGTACGGTAAATGGAGTGACGGTGTACTGAAGTGAAGGTTGGAGTGCCTCCTCCAAGAATCTCGCCAGAAACTCCTCATAAAGAATGGGATACAGAGAAAAGCACAAGAAAACCTAGAACTTGATCCCCAACTACCTCATCAACATAATCCCCTACTGGAGGTAGATCTGTTCATGCCTCTTCTCATCCTTCATCATCTAGGAATGAAACTCTGTCTAAAACTCCTTTTCAAAGTCAGACTAGGAGACATTAGTCTCTTTCCTATCCCTAAGGTAAAGTTTCCACGAATGATACTCCACTCCTCTCATCTGGCTCACTACCAGAGGAACCTAGTACTCTCTTGGATCACAGATCAAGGTAAAAGTGATTATCAGCACCTCAAGCCAGTCCTTTGTCTCTAAGACTAAAACACTAACTTTGTATTTCTCCAAGGTCTATCACAGGAAATCACATAGGGTCTTTTACCATAACTGGTATTCATCCTTTTGATCATTCCTATATTGATTAACCATGTTATCCTTATAGAAATTGAATTCTTATACCAGACATGGTAGATGTTTGGGTTCCGTTACTAAAATGGTAAACAAGGAACTCCTAAGCCCAGGTAGTATGAAATTTTCTTTTAAGATTTATTTTTACTATATATTTAAACTGAATTCCCAAAATAACCAAGATACACAAGAACACAAGCCATTATGATGCATGTACCTTTCTAGGGTCTCTACAATGCAATCACTACAGCCTCACATGGTCGTTCGGTAGGCTCATAGCCCTTGCATCAGATCACAGGGGTACCTAATATCCCATGTCGAAGCCAGTCTTCCCTGGACTATTTCACACACCAAGATTTCCTAACACGGTTTCCCTCCCATGCCATGCATTCCTCACTATTATTAACTCTAAAATACATCCTATCCCTCAACCATTATCCTTTCATACCATTTTTTCATGACCTTCCTTCTTCAAGATGAGTCAAGGGACATCAAAGTGTGACACCCTTCCTTCTTCAGGGTGAAGAAGAGATAATGACCCCCGAGTCCAGCCTTCAATAGCCCAGGAGTGGAGAACAACACTAAGGGTATAAAATCTCACACAAAATGGAAGACATAACCCATTTAATAAAAAAATGATATGGAGATAAGATGGTAAAAAAATCCCAGGAAACAAAAAACATATATATAATGGAATCCAAAATCGAACCCATGCATGATTTAAACGTAAAACTCAATAAAAGTACAACCCAAAGAACAAAAAAAAGTACCAAAAGAAAAAGACTAAGTATTAGAACATAAAATATCCCAAACCCCGAGATTGTAAGTTATATAATGGTTCTCAATGTCCTCCTAGAAACCTAAAAATAGTTTTATATCGTAGGTTGAGAATAAAAGTACACTCATTAGGAAAACCAAAGTCACTCATGCACAAGTGGGAGATACATACTAATGCCCCTATGAAAATAGAAGAAACTAAAAACACCTAACATTTGATGGTAAACATCCCATACTCACTAAGGCTCACTCCCCGAATAACACAATTCAGTTGAGATAATAATATAATCACATCGACATTTGGGTACCCTGCACCACTTTCCCACTGGTAAGCTGCTCATTCCTAATGGCTAAAATCTTGACACAACCACTCTTCAAGAATGTAGTCCCACTACCAGAACCTACCCACACACACCTGGGCCTCAAACCACACAAAAATATCACCTTCATACACCTAGGCCGCAACCATACCACACATCCCTCTCGCAGACACCTGGGACACAAAAACCATGCGTCTTGCCTGAAGACACCCGGGCCTCATCCCGATGATACTTGGGAAAACAATACTTTCCCACAAACACCTAGGACTCTCACCCACACCACAATATTCCTAAAGGATCTTGTAATATAGTATACCTCAATCCATTACATCCTTCCCAGATATGGTCGAGCATTTAGAACCAGAAGAGGGCATGAGGAAGAATGTCAGTAAGCCGTAATCCACCAATCAATAGATATGTTGGGAAATAAACCCTCCACCGTGAAATAGGTGTGTTTGGCATGTGGTTCTCATTATGGGTGGGGTGCATACAGAAATCATAAAGAACTAAAATTTAAAATGTATAGTAATGTAAACATTGAACCCAACCTACAGGTTTCCAAATAAGAAACCAGCCACACAAACTAGCTTTACTGCTACCCCTACATGCCTGTATCACCACAAACAATGATCACTTCTGTATGTGTAAGTATACCCCCATACAATCCATTTAACCAAATTTCATTATGCATTTATCAATATATTCATTTATTCTTTCCATCCATACCTAAGAAACTAAAAATCAAGACATCTACAACCATTTTTAGAGGGATAACGGCCATAAAACATTGCTAAGGAAAAATGGAAGTAAGTACCAAGGTAGGAAAATCCATTTTAACATCCATTCAAAAAAACAACACAGAACAACCATCTTGTAGTCGCACAACACACCCCCTTCTTCCTAGACACCTATTTAACCACTACTAACTGTCATTCTTCAGAGTTATCTCATACAATCATCCTCTCACAAATAGAACCCACAACCCCTCTACACAGCAACACCACACCCAACACACCCATAGATATGAAGTCAGAAAACAACCCAGTCCTATAGCCCCACTACCCAAACATTATCCATATTCTGTCCCAATGCATAAAACGTTTGACATACACAACATAAACCAATATCAGTACCAATACTTACATGTTTATCCATTCCAAAATAAATCAATATATCAACCTGAGATTACATCACACCTCCTATACCACCCCATACAAAAATCCCAGAAAAATACACCAACAAACACAATACCCTCTACACTAACATACCCTTCCCCATTAATAGGACCTACCCATCTGTCCACCCCTACACCCATAACCGTTCTACCAATAATCTCACCACACTGCCTATACAAAGCACAAAATCCCAACAGAACACAACACACAGCCACACCATCAAGACAAGGATATTCAAATTCATCCAACTAGGGTTCATTAATTCCACTTGGATAAATATGTGTGATCACACTATAGGTTTTGTCTTGGGGAATCCATTTATTTAAAAAAATATACACGATTATTCAGATTTCATATTGTAGCTAGTCAACAAAGTGTCACAAAAGAAGTACATCACCAGCGAGCAAGAAAATACCACCAACAACCATGATATTTATAAGGCATACAACCACAATAAACCATAAAAAGAAAAAAATTATAGAAGATAAAAAAATTGATCTAAACCAACCATCTTATATTCCCTACTTATTTTCTTTTGATCACCATTTCTCCCTCATTTATTTCTTCTCATTTTTTTGAATTTGGATTCATCCATTAATCATGAAAAAACATTACTACACCCAACCCACATGATACCCAAATAATCAGAGGCAGAAGAATCCCTACTTGAAACAATAAGTGACCAAAGATATTTTTGCTCCAAAATAGGGGAACACGCTAGTTGTAGGAAAACTCCAAGGAAAAACTCCATGGAAAGGTTAATCGATGGCTATGGAACAACACAGGTCTCCATGGGAGGGGATTTGTCTAGGCACATCAAGAGGTAATGGAAACACAGTTGGAAGAGAAGATCCCATCATTGAAGAGCCATATCTATATTAAAGGAAGAATGGTTTGAATAATAATTAACATGGGATCATGCTCAAGATAATGTAGTTTGAATATATCAATATCCTTGGAGAATTAATATATTAAATATATACTTAATATCCTTTTAGAATCCCTTAAAACTCCCAAACAAGGCTTTAAACTCAGTTTAAATCAAATAAAACGTAAGAGGGTCGAATCTGGAGAAACTGGGACAAACTGGGAAAATAGGAAATTTGGAAAAGGGTAAGACACCTTTTGGTGGGCCACGATTTTGGTGTGCCACCAACATGGTGCCACCTTCATAGTGCCACTATTATGTTGCCACCATTTTTGTGTGCCACCATTTGGGTGACAACATTTCGGTGTGTCACCATTACGGTACCACCTTTATGGTACCACTATCTCGGTGTGACATTGATATGGTTCCACCTTATCAGTGTTCCATTATCCCAGTGTGCTACAGGTATGGTGCCACCGTTTTGGTGAAATTGTTTGGTGAAATTGTATTTTTGGAAAACCCCCAAATCAAACCACTACGACCCCAAAGAAAACCAAAAGAACTGGATTTTCACTAAGGAATGGTCTGAGGAAATCATCGTCATTGCATTATTCATTTTCATTGGTCATTCTAGTTCCACCTGAAACACGATCTTTAATTACCACCAATTTGAATTAATTTTCCCAGATTACCTATTATATTCCAAAATCTAGGGATTCTAAGGTTGATTGTAATCATTTTTTGGACATTAATTCTATTCGTATCACTGCATGCATGATCTTTGTCATCCGGTTACTCCATGGATTTTTGTTTAAATTGTTGTATCCAAGGCTCTAGTGGAAATCATATTCATTGATATTGAGGGGGAACATCAATGGAAGCATCAAGTATATTTTAAATCATGGATTTATTTCTGTTGGACATGAATCATATGGGACATGCTACAACTTTCTATTAGTATGGTGGAAAACTTGATGGAATAGAGAAGGTCACTACTCATTCAATGGACCAAGTGGGTAATGGTGGTCCAACACTAGGAATGGAAATAAATAAGAATTGGTGCAACATAAGAAAAGTGATGGGGGATCATTACATTGTAAGGATTTGGAGGACTCAATTCAAGGCACTGAGGGTTAGAGGAATGTAGCGAATGTGACTAGTCTATGTTTGAACCTATCTTGATTAAAACATAGTAACTAGTTTGAAGTTTAGAAATTTGAAGTTATAGTTCTGGATCGTAGTGAGGTTGTGCGGGAGGATACCCCCAATTAAGGGAAAGTATTGGTTGGGGAAGAATAAAGTGATGAAAATTTTCATCAATTTTATGGTGATAGTGTAGAGGGATGCCACAATAGGGGGATTCATAGACTAAGGAGAAAGAAGATGTGGAAGAGAAATTGAGACTCTAGGAGCTGCATTCAGTCCAAGGTGAAGAAATAAAAAGTGTGGAAGGATTATTAATACCTTCCCAAATCCATTGAAATAGAATATGTCACAATGTTGATTCCCAAGGAAATTGGTTGTAATGATCAAGAACATGACGGTGTGGATTATAAGGAACAAGAGAAAGAAATGGGTGTGATGCAATGAGACTCTACGGTGGTGGATCAACCCAACCTTGAGTCTTCATCGAGGCTGGTATATTTTCAATGAGAGGTAGGTATGGAGGCTACATACAATTAGACATCATGGGAGCTCATCAACCATTCAGAGGAAGAAATGATTGAGGAGGCCATTCTAATCAAGGCCTCTATAGAGGTTATAGACAAGATGTGCAAGAGAATGATTCTAATGGACACCAAAAAAGAGAAGTGTGATTAGATCAACAGGAAAGATATTATTCTGACTATATTAATCAAAAAAACGAAGAAAAATCTATAGGATTACATTTAATCATGTGACAGGATGGATTTTTGGTTCGAAGATCCGATCAAGGATGACCCAAACAAAAAGTTCATTGGTCTTCATTTGAAATTATTTTGGGAGAAAGCTTATTATAGGATCAATATATATCTTAATGGTTATTCAATTTCATTTAGTGCATGATTTTTATGTGGTTTGAGTATGTTTGGTTTCTCAATTTTTCCTTTAATATTTGTAAAAATAATAAAAAGGTTATTTGAAGGAAAATTTTTAAAATGGGTTAATATTTTGACGCTTGTTCTGTTCAAAGTGGAACACCAATTCAGATTATTATTTTTATTTTTTAATTAAAAATTAAAATTTTAATAATACATTTTAAAAAAAATATGCTAGTATATTGATGAACAACCCGATAATCAATTAATTTTTCAGTATCAAGGGATTGTACCAACCTGATAAAAATACTAGGTTCCCGCATTCCATTTCATAAGACTATGAGTTTTTACAAAATCAAGCTTCTAAAAAAGAGGCCAGGATAAATACATGTATCATTTGGCCTAGCCCCCAAAATCTATAGTCCAAGTGGACCATTCCCCTACCCTTAGTGACCATCCCATCATCCATAAATAGGTATTTTTTTTAAAAAATATGATATACCCATATGAAAAATATTATATACCTATGTTGTTTTTAAATGAATATGATCTAATTTTTAAATAAGTACATATAAATAATAATAATTTGGGTTACCTATAAACATATTTAAATTATATTTTATACTTAATGTATATAAATATGACGTTTTTGTTTCGTATTCATATTTTTAAATTGTATAATCAATTTATAAAATAAAATATATTTTTTATATGTTTTTTACTATTTATTTTTCCTTATAACATAAATATTTATTATAAAAAATAATTTTTGAAATGAAAAAATGTGGGTCACCCTGTTAGTCTGTGGATATAAAATAATAGAGATAAGTCCTATGATTTTATAATCTATTTAAAATTCATATCGAATGGTCTGATCTACAAAATATATGACCACACGGACTAACCCCCATCCGAACCTTTCCAAACCATTTGTTTAACCGATCCTTTTCAAAAACATATCCATGATCCTACTTATTAGTTTATCAGAATCAAATCAATATATATATATATATATATATCATAAAAGCCCTTGTTCGAGGAGCGTCACGTTGCTAGTTATAATTTCATAGTTTACCTTTAATTTCATTACTCTCTATTATCATATTCATCATCCCCCATCCAATGACCTAGGTATATGGTATCATCCATGGAGTTTTGGGGTATGATATATCATCATTACATTTAGGATTTCTAAATTACCTTTGTGATGAATTGTTTTAACATAGTTTTTTTATTTGTTGACAACTAACCATTTTTATTATAATGTTTCTATTTTCTAGGAATCATATTCAGATTACTCACAATATGGTTTTTGTAAAGAATGCTGAAATATTGGATATAAACAAAAGGAGAAGTAGTTATTTTCTATATTCAGAAGAATCTCACTTAGGTCCATTAGATTCATAAAATTGGATCCAAAATGCTGAGTGAAGAAGTCATTTCATTGATGAAGAGTTTTGAAAGAATAATGTGAAGTAAAGAAATAGAAATTTTACATACATTAGAAAACCAAATTATACGATGATTTTATGATCAATAAGTTCTCAAAAATCAAAATGACATTCATGATATAGTATTTTGAAGAAATGTTGGGGAGGTTTGAAGAAATTCAAATATAGAGAGTGAATAATTATATCATAAAGGGATTTATATCATAATGAATATTTCATCATAATGAAGATGAGAAGGAAAATCTATGAAAGAAAAAGATGTTACTGAGATAAGAAAGAAAAATATCGTAATCGGATGGGAAATTAAAAAGATAAGAGAGGAAAAGTTCTTAATGGGCTATGAAATTAAAAGATGAAAAAGGAAAAAATTGTAATGTGATGAAAATAAAATCTGGGAAATGAAAAGATCGTAGTGGGATGTGAAAGAAAAATATATTAATGAGATGAGAAAGAAAAATATCATAATAAATTTGAGAAAGAAATATATCATAATGAAGCTGAGAATGAAAAAGAACATAATCAGTTGAGAAAGGTATAATGAATTAAAGTGGTGAAACATAAATTTAATTTTTGTGTAAATCTCAGGGAAATATAATGAGGTTTTAGGAAGTAAAACATGATGTTTTAAATGAAATATATATTCAGAGATTTTTTAATTTGAGGAAGTAGGAATGTTTTCATGTTTCCTGCCTTTGTTTACGGTGTTGTTTATAAAAATTTCCTAAAATAATTTTTCCATTAAAAACATTAACACATGCGCAAAATGTAGAATGCTAGAGAATTCATAAGTGAATTCTCCCATCTGATTGAAGAAGTGTTTAATTGAGAATTCATTCAGAGTTTGAGTTTTTCAGATTGAGAGTGAGTTCATTGTACTCAAAAAATTAAATCCATCATTTTTGTATTCAGAGAATCAAATCAAACATTATCATATTCAGAGAATCAGATCCAGAATTATTGTACTCAGAGAATAGTATCCAGGATCCAAAATTATCATGTTCAGAGAATCGGATCCCACATCATCATATTGAAAAATAAGATCTAGACGAATCAAACTGAGGATTCAGACTGATCGATTGTGGGGAAGATTCAAAAATTATTTATTCTTTTGTTTAGATCAATTGTTTTATAATAAGACATTTTTAAATGAAGGGTGTCAGTATAATAATTCTTTTCGAGTGATAGAAGTTATATAATGGGAGTTGGCACATGTTTTATTCAATTATTCTTAAAATTGGATTTCAATAGACCCAAAAGAGTGGCTATGGTAAGGATGTAGGTTCTCACACTGAGGACAAACCATTTAAATATTTTGTGATTTACATTATTTCTTACTATATTATGAATGAGGATTTACTAAAAGTTAATAAGGATATAAATCTTAATAGGTTTTAGTAGTTATGTTTTGAAAATAATTAAAATTTATAAAAGTCAACAACAGATTGAACCCCCTTCTTAGTTGTTATTCAATCCTTTGGAAATTAAATTGCTATCAGAGGGAAGGTTACCTTATTGAATCATTATCATAGATAGAATCAATTATGTCAATAGTAGTGGAATTTCTACATTTGATGGAAAAAATTACTATAGATGAAAAATATGATTATCCCTTATCTCTTATCTCTTGCCCTTGAAGTTGATGATGCTACTACTATCGGTTTTCCACATCTTGAGAAATATTGTCCTATGAAATTTTATGATAATATAAATATATATTGTAGTGGGAAGGATAGAAATTAAATCCTTATGTCCTTATCAGAAAATTTTTATCAGAATTTTATGGGTCTCAAAACATCAAAAAATATGATGGAAAAGTTGGAATGTGTTTTTGAATGGAATACAATAGTTACAGAAACAAAGCTAAACATATGGCGTATTAAGTATGAATTCATCAGAATTAGAGATTCTGAAACTATTGATGAATACTCCACCAGAGTAAATTAAATTTTTTGCAACATTATTGGATTCCAAGATGTCTAGGAAAATACTACTATTGTGAATAAACTTATGGAAAACATTCCAAATAGGTTTGATTCTAAAATTTCTTCTTTAAAAGATAAGTATGATTTATCACTTGATGAATTTCAAAACATTATTATTGCTTATAAAATGAGGAAAGTTAAAATGTTAAAAAAAATATGAATGATGATATGGATTTTCAATCTTTGAGAAATATGAAAATTCGAGATGTTGATGAATCTGATCCTTGTGAATCCAAAAATAAAGAGGATGATGTGTTGAATGAAAAGATCATGTGTCTTATATCCAAGAACTATCAAAGTGGAAGTGTAAATTATGGAGGAAAAATTTCTCTAAAATGGTTTGAGTGTGGTGGAATTGGAGAGTTTCCTATGAATTTCCCCTAGAATAATGTTAGAGAATATTGATATGATTTTGATGAAAAACCTCGATGGAATAAGTGGAAAAAAATAATAAAGAAGAAAATCCTACCAATAGATATAATAATAAGTATATTAGAAACAAAACATGTATGTTTAGTAATAAATATTAATCATACTCAACTTAATATAATTATTCTGAAGATGATTGTTTAGAAAAATTCAGAGCCTTCATTTCAAAAGACGAGAAAACAAAATATTCCTCAGAGAGTGAAGGAGGTGGTGAAGAATCTTACAGAGAGTATTAAATAAGAACCGAATTTATATCTTCTATTAATCAAAATAAAAATATCAAGAAATAAATTAGAGCAGAGAATAAATATCATTAATATTTTAATAATGGAATAAAAGATGCCATCATGTTGGAGGATGATTACATTCAAGATATTTTATGTTCGAATCATAGAATTGTTGAATACGGAAAGATGTTTTATGATCATCACAAGAATCTAGAAGCTAAGAAAGAAGAGGTTATCAAGTTTCAATAAAAACATCTTGAGTTTGAAATTACCTTGTGAATGATTAATTAAAAACTTCAAAAAATATATAGAATTAAATTTTGGGACTTCAAATGTTTCTTAGAAGTCTCAATATGAGTATTAGGTGAAATATTATCTTACCAAAAATAATCTTTCATCTGATTATTTTAACATTTTTGGTTCTGAAAAAATTAATGGGAAATATTGGGTGTAACAACAATGTGAGAAACCTATCAAATATAAAAAATTAGAAAAATAACACAAAAGAATAGATGGTCCACATCCAATGTATGATAAAGCTGAAAAATGTTACTATCCTCAACAAAGTTTCATTAGTGAGAGATCCTATTTCAATAGAAAATAAAGATTTCATGGTTATTTCTAGTGTTTTGAATTCTATGGGAACAACACATATAATTTTTGGCACAACTTATCCTTACCCAGAATAAGTCTTGATAAAAGTGAATGAAATAGTGAAAGTAGAATGAGAAACTTTCCTAACTTACATAAATTTAAACAAGTGAATTCTCAAGATGTGAGAAAATTTCCCACAAGAAATCAATTTGAATGTCTAAATGATATTTTTGAAAGATGTTATGAATTTTTTAATCATACTAAAATATGTATGACACTCTTTCGAGAACAGGTTTCTTATGATAGAAAAGAAATGAAAGGAGAATAGAATAAAGTTCAGGAAATAACATTTTTTGTTGAAAAATATTTAAAAGAAATTAAAAAGAACAAACCATGTATTATTGATAGTGGTTGTTATTCAAATATGATAGGTGATATAAAAATATTAAAACATGATGAAAGTCATGATGGAGGAGCCGTTACTTTTGGAAATGATAGTTCCTTAAAAATCAGAGGATTCAGAGCGGTAGATATTGAAGTAGAGAAATTGAAATATATGGAACTTTTACTTTTTGATGGAATAAAAAATAACTTGATTAGTGTGTGTAAACTTTGGGATGATGAAAAATAAGTAATCATCATAATTTATTCTTGTATCACCAAAAGTTTGAAATATGGAAAAGACATTACAAAAGGAGTAAGAATTAGTGGGAATCTCTTTCAACTATGAGAATTAAATAACTCTTATTACTTGAGTTCTGAAGATGAAAAAAAATTATGGAACCATAGACTTCTTCATCTTGGGAAGAAAAACATGAATAAACTTTTTAATGTTGATGTTGTTCAGAATATTCTATAATTGAAATGAATTGATGAAAATTTTTCTATTAAATTCTAGAAAGGAAACATGACTAACAAAAGTCATAAGAGAATTGAGATTCAATATACTAGACCACATGAGCTTATTCATTAAGATTTATGTGTCCCAATTTGGGATAAATCAACAAAAGAAGATTTATAGTTTATTATTTTTATAAATGATTTTACTCTATTGAAAAACAACATGTTTTTGAATCACAAGTCAGAGGGGTTTGAAATATTCAAATTCTTCAGAAAGGGTATTGATAAAGAAATGAGGGTTTCCATAAAGAAGTAGAGAACAGGTAATGGTACCAAATTTACATGAAATAATTTTGAAACATATCTGAGAAATTATGGTATCAAACATCAATATAGTGCTCCTCATACTCCACAAAAAAATTGAGTAGCATAAAGAAAATTTTGATGTTTGGTGGAAATGGAAAGAAGTATGTTATCTGGAAAAAAAATTCAAAATTCAATTTGAAAAAATCTATTAGTAATACTATACGTGTTCAAAATAGATTATTATTGAGATTGGAAACTAACATGACTCCTTATAAAATATGGTATAACAAAAAACCTTATTTAAATACTTAATAGTTTTTAGAAGTCCATGTTTTCTCAAAATACAAAATCTGTATTTGGGAAAGTTTGGTGAGAGAGAAGAGGAAAGAACTTTAATGGGTTATTCACAAAATGGAAGAAGTTACAAATATTGGATTGGTTGAAACATATGATGTGACGTTAATTGAAAATAAAAGTTTCTTAACAAAAATGGTTGAGAATGATGAGGAGGATAAAATGGATAATTCCATCAAAGGTAAAATTTATTCAAAAAATCCTTATGAGGAATTAGAAGAATTGTGTAATGATAAAATTTCATCAGGGAATTATACTTTGAGATTTACTACCTCACAAAAACATATTAAATCCAAAAATATTATTGGGAATCAAAAGGATATAGTACAAACTTGAAGGATGTTGAAAGTAGAAAATCAAACTTCACATATCTCAAATTTTCAACTAGAATCAGTTTAAGAAGCTATTCACCAAAATAATGGGTGAAATCTATGAATGAAGAGATGGATTAGATTGAGAAGAATTAAATATGAGAACTTGTTTAAATTCTATCAAATGAAAATGTTATCAGAACAAAGTGGATTTACAAAAAACAAATTAAATGAACATGGAGAAGTTTCAAGAAACAATGAAAGACTTGTTTGTAAAGGATATACAGAGGTGGAACATGTGTATTTTAATGAAACATTACCCCCCCCCCCATTATAAGGACAGAAACTATTTGATTGTTTCTTCTAGTGTTTTCACATTTTAATTAAAAAGTTTATTAGATTGATGTAATGTAAAATTTAATAAATTTAGATACTGAGGAATAAGTTTACATTGAACAACTGTGTGGGTTTATAATTGATGAGGATGAAAACAAAGTTTATAAATTGAAGAAAGATTTTTATGGGCTGAAATGAGATCCGTGTGCCTGATATTCTAAACATGAAAACTATTTGAGAATGTTGAAATTTTCTAATGGAAATGTTAATAGAAACTTATATGTCAAATATGTTGACTTTGGATCCTTAATTGTAATTGTTTATTTGAATGATATAATTTTTCCTAGAGATAGAGGATATTTTTGAAAATCACATTCTGAGGAAATTTAGAAGAATTTGAAATGTATGTACTGGGAGAATTAACTTTCTTACTTTCCATACAATTTCAAAAAAATTAAAATTATATATTCCTATCTCATGAAAACTATGCCTTGGAATTTTTAAAAATGTTTGGGATGGAAGACACAAAATAAGATTCAACTCATATTTCAGTGATCACAAAGTTGAGTAAATATGAATATAGAATAAGTAAAATTAGAAAGACGTTCAAAAGCTAATTGTAAGTCTTCTTTGCCATACAGCCTCATGACCTGAAATTTTTTGTGTTATAGCATTGTTTTCAAGGTATCAAAGTAATCCAAAATAATCACATATAGGGAAAACAAAGGGGATTATGATACATGTTAGATGGAATAACTTCACATGAGATGTTATAAAAAATAAATAGCGAGATGAAGATTCATGGTTATTCTGATTTTGATTAGGCTGGAAATTATAATAATATAAAATCACTCTTTGGAGGAACATTTTCTTGGGTGAATTTTGTGTGAGTTGGCATAGTAAGAAACAATGTTCAATAACATTGAGCACAACTGAATCTAAATATGTTTCATCTACTCTAGCATGTATTCAAATGTTTTGAATGAATGTTCGCCTAGAATATTTTAAAGTAAATGTTTATAAACCATTGAAGATACTTTGGGATAATCAGCGTGCAATTTTTCATTCTAATAATAATGTCCATAATTCAAGATAAAAACACATTGATATAATGTTTCACTTTATAATAGAGAAATTTTCTGTTAGAGATGTTTTACTAGAATAAATTTAAACAAAGTATCATATTGCTGATATCATTAGAGAAGAAATGCTGAAAGAAAGGTTTGTGGAATTGAGGTTGAAACTTCATGTTCAACTCCTCCCATATATTCCGAAACCCTGTAAAAAAGCAACCCCCACCATGATTTTGATTATATTGACAATGGGGGAGAGAAAGTAAAGAAATTTTTTACTTTGTAAGATGTTTTTACTTATCATAATATGTAGTTGTGGTTATCATATAATATGGGAGATAAAAATAAAGTCAGATAAGAAATAATATGGGAGATAAAAATATTGTTTGAAAAGAAAAGTGAGGAGAATTTATCTTTATAAGGACACAAAATTTTCATACCACCGAGGGATGAAATTACTTGAAAAACATTACGTTATCCAGTAGTGGGGTTTGATGGAACTATTTTACTGGAAAGGAAAAGTTTTCATAAAATTCAAAATACATGAGTTGTGAAAAATTATCAGAGTTATAAAAGTTATTAATGAGGGTTTTCAACAAATCCAAAGGGGATATTGAATCACCTTTATGATGAATTATTTTTATATTTTTTATGTTGAAAACTAAAACTTTGTATTAGAATGTTTCTATTTTCTATGAATCATATTCAGATTCATCAAAAAGAGGTTTTTATAAAGAATTATGAATGATTAGATGAAAATAAAAGGGGAGAACGTTCTTTTCTGTATTCAGATGGATTGTACTTAGGTTTATCATATTAATATAATAAGATTCAAAATCCTATGTGAAGATATCAGTTCATTGTGAAAGAGTATTAATAGTGTAGTGTGAATTCAGGATTTAGGATGTTTTCATAATTTCTTCAAAATATCATAGGATGATTTAGAGATTAAGAAGGTCTCAAAAATCATGAAGACTTTCATGATAAAGGATTTTGAAAAAATGGTAGATATTTTTGATGGAATTCCATTATGTAGAGTGAAGAATTATATTTTAATAGGAATTTATTATAAATAGTATTTAATTATAATGAATCTGAGAATGAATAACTATGAATGAAAATGATATTTCTAAGTTGAGAAAGAAAAATATTGTAATAGGCTGACAAAGAAAAGTATGAGAAAGGAAAATATTGTAATGGGTTGAGAAAGAAATATATGAGAAAAGAAAAGATCAAAATGAGCTGAGAAAGAAATATATCATATGGAGATGAGAATGAAACAGATCATAATAAAGTCGAGAAAGAAACAAATCATAATAAAACTGAGAAAGGAAAAGATTGTAATGTTTTGAGAAAGGTATTATGATTTGAAGTGGTTATACATGAATTTCAATTTCACATAAATCTTGGAGAAATCAAAGGAGGTTTGAATAATTCAATGTTTATGTTTTAAATGTGAGACATTTTCAGAGATTTTGAGATTTGAGGAAGTGGGAATGTTTTCAGGTTTCCCACCTTTTTTATGGAGTCTCCAATAAATACTCCTTAAAATAATTCACCTATTTGAAACATTCACACACATGAAAAAGGTGAACTGATGGAGAATTCAGAAGTGAAATTTCTAATCTAATTGAAGAATTATTGAATTGATCATTCTATCAAGGTTTGTGTTTTGAATATTGAGAGTGAGTTCATCATACATTGAAAATCAGATCCAACATTATTGTATTAAGAGAATCGATTCCAGCATTATCATATTTAGAGAATAAGATTCTAAATCATTATACAAAGAGAATTGTATCCAGGATCTAGAATTATCATATTTATAGAATCATATCTTGTGTCATCGGATTTAGAAAATTGTATCCAGCCAAATTGGTTTAAGGATTCAGACTGAGAAATTATGGAGCAGATTCAACTATGACTTTATTCTTTTGTTTGGAAAAATTGTTTGATAATAAAACATTTTAAATAAACTGGAGTTAGTATAATCATTCCTATTGGGAGATAGAAGGTTTCTAATGGGAGTGGAACCAAGATTTATTCACTTCCTTTTAATAGTGGATTTCCATAGACCCACGAGAGAGGCTATGGAAATGATGTAGTGTAGAGACCCAAAGCTTGACGTACATGGACATGACATTACATTTGTGGAATACTTGATACATAATGAAAACAAACACAAAAGGACCGTAATAGTTTAGTGTCTTTGAAAACTCAGAGAAATAATCTTCTAATCGTGGTGAAAGATCTTCAACATCTCCCATAAAGATCTTCCCCTTTTGTTTTCTTACCTAAAACCTAGCTTTGAATCTTGGGGAAAGGAAAACATATAAAAGGGTGAGTTCAAATGCTCAGTAAGGGTAAGCATAAAGATCATGAAATAATCCATAAACATTTGAATTCAATAACTTGAACATAAAATCTAAAAATCAAATTCATGAGAAAAGACATAAATCATGAAAGTACATAAGGCATATATCATAAACGAACATATAATGGGAATAAAACATTTAATTTTTGGCATCCTTCAAGCACTTGTTATGATTTTTATAGTAGCCAAGGCATTGCTTCCAAGACCATCTTAGTGGACAAAGTCCCTTTCTAAATCGAGTTCACTCCTCATTCCAGTCCTGTACAGAATCAGATTAACATACCATTCCATCCATGTCTATCTCATGAGATATAAATCTTTACCCAATGCATTGGAGGGAGATATAGGTCCCAACCATCTCATAATGTAATCATTCTTACTTGTTCCACAACATAAACATAAATCATTCATCATAATAAAATGGGTTTCATAAACATCATCCCATCATAACGTAATACATAGAAAACAAATGGATATCATTTCATAATAAGAAAAGTGAAAACATGTAAATTATAGAGACATTATACATGAAACATACACTTATGATATATTGTTATCTTAGATGGAAAATGTTTTTGATAAAACCCTTGAAATTAATTCTTGAGGAAAATATCCTTTCTTTGTAAAAATCATTTTCCTTTCTCAAAATGTCATGAAATTTTAAAAGAAAAGGATTTTTGTTGAAATTAGACATGAAATCATTTTGAGGAAGCTTCATGAAAATAATTCTTTATAAAACTATAAAAATACTTTCATACCGTATAAGTTAAAAAAACATTCATCTTGTACTTTTTTCAGAAAATTCAAAAAGTACCTCATATTGAAAATGACAAAAGATTCCTTCCATACCATGTGGTAAAAGGGTAAAAATCACTTTAAAAATACATGGAATAATAGTAAACATTTTATAAAAACATTTTTAGAAATAATGGACATGGATGATAAACATAACCACAGTAAATACTTAAGTATAATCAATCTCGGATAAAAAAAATGAGATTACAAAATTATCCCTTACCATAGGTCCGATATGCTGCGTACATATCTGAACCTCCTGTATAATGATTTAAAAAATTCCATTGAATTATTACAGAATGATATTCATTTTTATGATATCATATATGGTTCACTTATGACTTTATATTACTCGTTCTATTGTAAATTCCATGTTAAAGAAGTGTTTTGGGTAAAATCGTTTCATTTATCGTAGGAATTTCGAATTTTAGTTCTTGACATTATTATTAATTATATCATGATTTACTTACTTACAGAATATAAAACATGATTTATATATCATATATATTCAGTATATATATATATATAATAGATAGATAAAAGAAATGAAACACATCATTCATGGAGACAGTAGTCTGTACGTATGCATGAAAGCTGTTTTCCTTTCCTTATTGTCTTGAATGGAAGTAAGTAGATGACATGCATATATATATACATAAATAAAGTAGATCTATCATTTCATATATTTCATTATTATTCATTATATATACTTTATAATCATTCTTGAATGGTTAACATGGAGAATTAGTCTCATCGCGTCGTGGAGACGGTAGTCCGTACGTACGCACGAGCGATGATATCATTCCCATGGTCATGGAATTGCATTGAAGTGTATGTATACTATTTAAGAATAAATATCACATTATAATAATCATATATAGTTACTCATTACACCATTTTACCCATCTAAGTAAGGTGGTGGTGGAAAATAGATTACACCACGGCATGGAGACGGTATTCCGTACAAACGCACGCGCGGTGATTTCATTTTTCCGTAGGATGGATAGAAGGTGAATTAGGGTTGTTTCATATTTATAATAACATATCAGTATATAATTAATACTTATGTTATTACTTTATCATGAAACAACTAAAGAAGAAGAATTTGAAGAAGAAAGAAATTGAAAAAGATCGGTAATGGATATTACCTCTTTTTCACGCGCCTTGTCTTAACCTCCTCTTAGAGAACTAAGGATGGTCTTTGAAGAAGTCCGGGACATCTAGGATGATTCTAGATAAGTGGAGAAGAGATTTTGGTAGGGGTTTTCCGAGATTGAATGCTCAAATTTGTGTGAGGAGGAGAGGGAGGAGGTTCCCTTTTATAAGGGAGGAGAGGGGCACCTTAGGAAAATCTCAAAATATTATTTTATATTAAAGTCACATTCAGTTTATAATGGTTCCAAAGGGTCTTATTTCAAAGCTAAAATGGGTATGGGTCGAAATACTATCATCCAATAGGTTTTAGAAAAGTTTATGTTATTATTTTAACCTTATCAATTAGATTTAACTCTAAGTTAAATAATTTAACTTTTACGGTGTCTTTTTGTTTTCTTACACTATATGGTTAATAAACATACTATAACATGCCAAACTAACCCCAAGTGGTTCATTATTAATATATATATCCTTATCTAAGTCATTTGGCCAAACCTTAGATATTTAGGAATAAAATTACAATTAATAATATAATATTTGTTTTAAAAACTATTTTATGTCAATTTTGACACTATTTGGTACTTGATTTTTGTGAAAATCATAAAAGAATGATAAGTTCAAAAAAAGTTAATTAAATCAACACTACAATGTCATATTAACCTAGAAATTAGTGTAATTCGTAAAAAGTCTAAAATTAGATTTATTTGGGCATTTATAACATCCATTATGTTAATATTTTCTTTAAAAAGGTAATTACTGCATCATCGTTGTGTCATAAATAAAATACATTATTTAAAGTCTAAAAATTATAAAAAAAATATCATTATGTAGTAAATATTTTTATCTATCTAATTAATATTTATAATCGAATTTATCTTATTTATAACCCTATATTAAAAATGTTTTAGTTATTAAACATTGATTTTAACTATTTTAACTATTCTTTAAATAAAATAATATTAAATGTCCTAATCTAATCCAAGTGGACCTAAATGGTCATATTATATTCATAAGGTTGGTTTTGGTCGAATTAAACTTATCCAATAGAATTAGGACATGTGTTAGGGTAATAGTAATATCATTTTAGCTTTAATTACCCTATTTATTATTAACCGCGGTAAAAAAAAGTAAAAAGTTACTATTCACCAAAAATTATTTTCATCTCATTGACCACATTTTACTTACTGATATCAACTGTGTCTCTCGGATTTTCGAAATTCCATTCACAGAAGCGGTAAAATTAAGCTTTATGAAAAATTCAGTTTTTTAACTACAACTTAGTTGTTTCACTATTCATCAAAAATTGAATGTTTTCCAAAAAATACCAAAATTTCACCCTAGGCTAATTTTGGTATTCCGAATCCAAAAATGAAGTCCATTTTGAATGATAAAATTTATAAAATTTCAAAAAGTGGTTATTACTATTCATAACAGCTAGTTTATATAATATTTTAATAATGTATCGTTGTTTAGTAAAACCCGATATTGCGTACAAAACACGCTATCGAGGAAGGTCGTGATTGTGTGTAATGCAAGCCAAGTCATGGATGCCTGTAGTGCAAGCTCCCTTTGGGGTTGCGTATAACATAAATCCAACCATATTCCATATATATATATACACTAAATGTTGCATTAAATAACTACTATCAAACAAACTTGAAATTGTGTTTAACACGATCCATGATTAGTGTTGCGTATACTGCAAGCTAATATGATGTTGTGTATAGTGAAAGATAATTTTGGAGTAGTGTACAACACAAGATATTAATGAAATTAAAAAGAACAATTCTTATAAAATCTCGGGTTGTTACATTCTACCCCCCTTAAAATGAATTTCACCCTCAAAATTTGTCGGGGTTATAAATGGTTTACTACTTGAAATTTTCATTAATAGAAACCCACATCGTAAAAAGGTAATATCAAAACCTAAATTTAAAAACTAAAGTATGAAACGTAACAGTCACCCAAATTAACTAATCGATGGGTTTCCACATAGATGAAAATATGGATATGGAAGATAAATCTAACCATCAAGTTCTTATGGAGAGTGGTAGAGAACATGGCTATGAAAAAGCCAACAATCACAAAGCCATAGATTTTTGATGATCTAAGGTACCATCAGATTCATCAGATATAAGAGTACTAAGACAACATTTTTAATATCTTTTCCCTAAAGATCAAATTTTTAATCAGAAGAAATACTTACTTGATTTTTTTTTGTACAATCTCACTATTATTTGTGCCTTGAACAATTTACACTTCATCACTTAAAGAAATGAAGTTGAATTTGTCTTCTGTGAAGTGTTAGCAGATCAAGCGATAAAATGATAGGTCTTTCCATCTATCTCAAACAAAAGGATAGAAAAAGTTATTAAATATAGATAAGTCCATCTATAGTGAGATTAATCGTATATAGTTCCTAAAATGGACTTATACTTCATATATCATAGTTTTTAATATAATAAAACTAGTTTCTACTAACCAGGGACTTCCTGTTGGCCAGTGGTAGGAGATAAAGGCATGTCGCACTTTGGATGTGGGTTTGATTCCCACAGCCTAGTCCGACGCGACGGGTTGTCACACGTCCTATGGGTTGTCCCTTTTTCTAAAACTACACTATTATAGCATTCCAGAAATAGTATCGAAAAAAGTTCTAGCCTTGAACAATACTATCTGATGTCCAACATAATCCATTCCAATCCTTAGGCTTATCCAAAATACATATGTCCAATCTCATAGTATAAAGAAAATGATTACTTGAAATGTCACATAACAAGTACGTGAATACCATCATTTATCTACCATATATCACAATATATATCTTGTTTTGTCACATTCCAAACATGGGAATACCTTAAAAAATGAATACCCATTGAACGTTAGTGAAAACATGAATGCTGTGAAAAGTTATCTCTTTCCACATCCCAAAATTTCTATATACTCAAACCATGATATCACTTAGTCCTTATATCAATCATGAGCTCATGAATACTATCAAAAATCTCACTATCTCCTTGTCCTTTCATTATAAACATATCATCTATCTTCCAAAAATATTTGAATAACCATTCATGGTTACCGGTACCATTCAACATATACTTTCAAATACTTTAGGAAAAACAAAAGTGTAATAATCCTTAGATGTGTCTTTATTCCATAGTACCATAAATTATTCTTGATAAACATACAATCATTACACTACCTTCTTAAACCACTTACTGAGCTTCATCATTTCTTCCATCTCATATATCATTTGTAGTCTCTTCATAATCATCCACATAAATACTACCCATATGACCATGCTGATTCTCTTTATGAGATTTTACCTTAGGGAATTGGTTTGAATAATGCCCATACATCCCACATTTAAAACTCTTAACCGTTTTTGATGTCTTAGTAATACCATTATCCTTCACCATGGTGTTAACTGAACCTTTTCCTTTACAATTACTAGCATTGTGTCCTTTTCCACACCCAAATAATCTTCCAGTCCCTTTGAAACATTCCCCTTGATTCCTTTTTCCACATGATTTACATGGAAGAAATTGAACTTTATTTTCTCTATGATCACCATGAAACTTCATCTTTATCTTATTAGCTGAGTTGGGAAACTTACCAATGTTTAGATTGTTGATCATATTATGAGATTGCTGATTAGGAATAATAACGATGTTTAGCCTTCCAAATCCCATTTCATTTTCCTGATCATGATGAATATAATTCCATTGTCCTTCATATCATCCATTATCGTGAATCTTCTTCTTTCTAGCCATTTTATGAAACCCGAAAATAATAGTGTGAGAGGCAAAAATCATGATAGGTAAAACAACATAATAAAGGGGGAGTACCTTCAATATATAACATCTTAGGTTTAATTCTCTGATCTTTACCATAATTATATGACTATAACCTATACGTGTACTTATCCTTAGGTACATTACTAAACCTTCAGGAAAACCCATAGACATACCTTAGAAATATCTCTAGGGAACTCACTAAAGTTCTCATGATCTCACTAATTTTCTCGCATCATAGTTTCCAAAGGTTGACTAAACCTTTCCTCTGATACAAACTGTAGAGACCCGAATCTTGACGTACATGGACATGACATTAAATTTTCAGAATACTTGATACATAATGAAAACAAACACACAAGGACCGTAATAGTTTAGTGTCTTTGGAAACTCGGAGAAAATAATCTTCTAATCGTGGTGAAAGATATTAAACATCTCCCATAAAGATCTTCCCCTTTTGTTTTCTTACCTAAAACCTAGATTTTAATCCTAGGGAAAAGAAAACATATAAAAGGGTGAGCTCAAATGCTTCGTAAGGGTAGGCATAAAGAACATTAAATAATCCATAAACATTTGAATGCAATAACTTGAACATAAAATCTAAACATCAAAATCATGAGCAAAGACATAAATCTTGAATGTACGTAAGGCATATATCATAAAGGAACATAGCATGGGAATAAAACATGTAATTTGTGGCATCCATTAAGCACTTGTTATGATTTCCATAGTAGCCAAGGCATTGCTACCAAGACCATCTTAGTGGACAAAGTCCCTTTTTTAATCGAGTTCACTCCTCGTTTCAGTCTTATACTAAATTGGATTAACATACCGATCCAGCCATGTCTATCTCATGAGATATAAATCTTTACCCAATGCATTGGAGGGAGATATAGGTTCCACCCATCTCATAATTAAATCATTTTTACTTGTGCCACAACATAAACATAAATCATTCATCATAACCCAAAGAATAAAATGGGTTTCATAAACATCATCCCATTATAACATAATCCATAGAAAACAAATGGATATCATTTCATAATAAGAAAAGTGGAAACATGAAAATTATAGAGACATTATACATGAAACATAAACTTATGATATATTGTTATCTTATATGGAAAATGGTTTTGATAAAACCCTTGAAATGAATTCTTGAAGAAAATATCCTTTCTTTGTAAAAAATAATTTTCCTTTCACAAAATGTCATGAAATTTTAAAAAAAAGGATTTTTGTTGAAATTAGACATGAAATCATTTTGAGGAAACTTCATGAAAATAAGGTTTTATAAAACCGTAAAAATTCTTTCATACTGTATAAGTTAAAAAAAACATTATTCTTGTACTTTTGTCGGAAAAGTCAAAAAGTACCTCGTATTGAAAATGACAAAATATTCCTTTCATACCATGTGGTAAAAGGGTAAAAATGACTTTAAAAATACATGGAAGAATATTAAACATTTTATAAAAACATTTTGAGAAATCATGGACATGGATGATAAACATAACCCCAGTAAATACTTAAGTATAATCAATCTCGGATAAAAAAATGAGATTGCAAAATTATCCCTTACCTTAGGTCTGATATGCTTCGTACGTATCTGAACCTCCTATATAATGATTTAAATATTGTCATTGACTTATTATAGAATCATATTCATTGTTATGATATCATATATGGTTCACTTATGACTTTATATTACCCGTTCTTTTGTAAATTCCATGTTAAAAAAGTGTTTTGGGTAAAATCGTTTCATTTATCGTAGGTTTTTGGACTTGTTGTTCTTGACATTATTAATACTTATATCATGATATACTTACTTCCAGAATATAAAACGTGATTTATATATCATATATATACAGTATATATATATATATAATAGATTGATAAAAGAAATGAAACACACCGTTCATGGAGACGGTAGTCCGTACGTACGCATGAACGCTGTTTTTCTTTCCTTATTGTCTTGAATGGAAGTAAGTAGATGACATGAATATATATATATATATATAAATACAGAAGATTTATCATGTCATATATTTCATTATTATTCATTATATATACGTTATAATCATTCTTGAATGGTTAACATGGAGAATGAGTCTCATCGCGTCGTGGAGACGGTAGTCCGTACGTATGCACGAGAGATGATATCATTCCCATGGTCGTGGAATTGCATTTAAGTGTATGTATACTATTTTAGAATCAATATCACATTATAATAATCATATATAGTTACTCATTAAACCATTATACCCATCCAAGTAAGGTGGTGGTGGAAAATAGATTACACCATGGCGTGGAGACGGTATTCTGTACGTACGCACGCACGGTGATTTCATTTTTCCGTCGGATGGATAGAAGGTGAATTAGGGTTGTTTCATATTTATAATAACATATCAGTATATAAGTAATACTGATGTTATTACTTTATCATGAAAAAACTAATTAAGAAGAAGTTGAAGAAGAAAGAAATTTAAAAAGATCGGCAATGGATATTACCTCTTTTTGACGCGCCTTGTCTGAACCTCCTCTTAGAGAACTAAGGTTGGTCTTTGAAGAAGACCGGGACCTATAGGAAGATTCTAGGGAAGTGGAGAAGAGATTTTTTCAGGGGTTTTCCGAGCTTGAATGCTCAAATTTTTTTGGGGAGGAGAGGGATGAGGTGCCCTTTTATAAGGGAGGAGAGGGACACCTTAGGAAAATCTCATAATATTATTTTATATTAAAGTCACATTCGGTTTATAATGGTTCCAAAGGGTCTTATTTCGAAGATAAAGTGGGGATGGGTCTAAACCCTCTCTTACAATAGGTTTTAGACAATTTTAGGTTATTATTTTAACCTTATCAATTAGATTTAACTCTAAGTTAAATAATTTAACTTTTACCGTGTCTTTTTGTTTTCTTACACTATATGGTTAATAAACTTTCTATATCATGCCAAACGAACCCCAAGTGGTTCATTATTAATATATATATCCTTATATAAGTCATTTGGCCAAACCTTAGGTTTTTAGGAATAAAATAACAATTAATAATATAATATTTGTTTTAAAAACTATTTTATGTCAATTTTGACACTATTTGGTACATGATTTTTGTGAAAATCATAACAGAATGATAAGTTCGAACCAAGTTAATTAAATCAACACTAACATTTCATATTAACCTGTAAATTAGTGGAATTCAGAAAAAGTCTAAAATTAAATTTATTTCGGCATTTATAACATCCATTATGTTAAAATTTCCTTAAAAAGTTAATTACTGCATCATCGTTGTGTCATAAATAAAATACATTATTTAAAGTCTAAAAATTATAAATAAAATATAATTATATAGGAAATATTTTTAGATTTCTAATTAATATTTATAATCTAATTTATCTTATGTATAACCCTATATTAAAAATGGTTTAGTTATTAAACATTGATTTTAACTATTTTAACTATTCTTTAAATAAAATAATATTAAATGTCCTAATCTAATCCAAGTGGACCTAAATGGTCATATTATATTCATAAGGTTGATTTTGGTCGAATTAAATATATCCAATAGAAGTGGGACATGTGTTAGGGTAATAGTAATATCATTTTTACCTTTAATTACCCTATTTACTATTAACTGCGGTAAAAAAAGTAAAAAGTTACTATTCACCAAAAATTATTTTCATCTCATTGAACCACATTTTACTTACTGATATCAACCGTGTCTCTCAGATTTTCTAAATTCCTTTCACAGAAGTTCTAAAATTAAGTTTTATGAAAAATTCAGTTTTTTAACTACCACTTAGTGGTTTCACTATTCATCAAAAATTGAAAGTTTTCCGAAAAATACCAAAATTTCACCCTAGGCTAATTTCGGTATTCCGAATCCAAAAATGAAGTCCATTTTGAAAGATAAAATTTATAAAATTTCAAAAAGTGGTTATTACTATTCATAACGGCTAGTTTATATAATATTTTAATAATGTATCGTTGTTTAGTAAAACCCGGTATTGCGTACAACACACGCTATCGAGGAAGGTCGTGATTGTGTGTAATGCAAGCCAAGTCAGGGATTCGTGTAGTGCAAGCTCCCTTTGGGGTTGCATATAACATAAATCCAACCATATTCCATATATATATATACACTCAATGTTGCAATAAATAACTACTATCAAACAAACTTGAAATTGTGTTTAACATGATCCATGATTAGTGTTGCATATACCACAAGCTAATATGATGTTGTGTATAGCGCAAGATAATTTTGGAGTAGTGTACAACACAAGATATTAATGAATTTAAAAATAATAATTCTTATAAAATCTCAGGTTGTTACATGTAGGTTCTCAATCTGAAGATGATCTTTGTAAATATTGTGTCATTTACTTCCATTCCTACTATTTCATGCATGGGTATTTATTAAACATTTATAAGGATATAAATCATAATACATTTCAAGGGTTATGTTTTCAAAAGAATTAAATCTTATAAAACTGAACAACTGATTCAACCCCCCATCTTAGTTTTTATTCAATCCTTTGGAACTTCGCCTTCAATATATACCTATTTTCCTTTCTAATCTATAAATATTTTTTATTCCCCATTATATTAAAAATGTGATCACTACGTATTTTTCTATAAATAATATTTCAAACAGATGTTTCTAATCCATTTCTTCATAAAATTCATTATTTTTTCATGTGTTTTTTTACTTTGATTTGCGATTCATGTTTATTCCCTCGATTTTATATTTATCCCAATTCACATAGATCCTTTATTATTTAATCTATTGGTTTGAAATGCTATAAATCCATTGATTAAATCATAAAAAACCTACATAATTTTCTTCATGATCTCAAATACCTTTCCCAGTTTATTTTAACCAAGTGATTATTCTTATCCCAGTTTTTATGACCTTTTAGTATGTTGTGATTAATTATCACCTGATTATATTATTTCATGGGTGTATATATTGAATACTTCTCCTATCTATAATATTTTTTATTAGTTTTTTGTAATGATATGTATGATTTTTACAATGTTATCATCCCTTTTTTCCAACTGAAGTTCTATGTGAAATGAGGAATTCAGTTAAACATTTTTTTACCAAAATAATATTTTTATTCATATGGACTTCTTGTTTTTGTATTCTATATTCATCCTATGAAATCAAATGATTATTATGTTTTTTTATAATGAAACAAATTTTATCGAGTTGTTAGTTTCTTCAAATAAATGTCATTGAGATATTTTTTCTCTATCATAATTCCTATTCTAATTAAACTATAAAATTATGGTGTGAATGTTTCTTTGATGATTTATTTATGATTTATGTTTCAGCCTTTTTTTATTATATATTTCTAGAATCAAAGTGAAATGATGAAAATCTATGAAAGTAAGGATAGAGGATTATATGATCTTTTATCTCTATTATGTATAGTTATTTGTCATTTTTTCTATGATTAAATGAAACAACTGTATATACTTAATTTTTATCATATGTTATTATTTTTCCATAGTAAAGCTACTATTAGTGAATCTATGACTGTTAAAAGATACAAATAATCCCCCCTTCTTTTATATACTGATGATCTAAAATTTTATTATGGATGGATTTTTACTAATAATAGTCATATTAATTTTGACCTAGTGTTTGATAAGTATTTCAAGCCATCCCATAATTGGAATAATTGAAGTGTTTAATTTATTGGATACAAAAGCATTGCAACTGAAGAATGTCCTCATAATAATTTCATTTTTCTATACTATTCATGCCATTGCTTACCTATTTTTAATTAAGCGTTTTTTAATCCATATCAAGTGTTGGTTGTGAAAACATTCATTTCTCTTTAAATGTTTTTTCATGTTAATTATAGTCAAATTGAAATTTAAATCATGTTTTTTCTTCCCTCTCTTTTTTAACAATATTTTTTTTTATTTTTTTTTATTTTCCTTTACTCTTCTTGTCATTTCTACTTCTATGACTGGTGAGTTGAGATTGAAATTTAAGTCGTTTTTTAAATCTTTACACTTTTATTTGAATTAAAATGCGTGATATTATTCATCTTGTGTGACGTTCACATGGTTCAAACGCTGAATATGATGATGATGTTGCTCCATTAAATGTGGAGAATGATACCAAATTATTTACTTATTTATATTTATATTATATTAATTTTTTATAATACCTAATTTTTTTATGTGTTATTAATTATTTTTTGTTTGGATTCATTGTCTTATGTTTTTCAGGAATCAAAGTGATAGGTGGAAAATTTGTTAAAGTCAAATAGAGACTCATAAGATCCATCATCTCTATCATGTATAAATATTTTTCATTTTCTCTATGATTAAATGTAGAAGTTGTATATTCTTAATTTTTATCATATGTTATTATTTTTTCATGGTCAGTCTACTCTTGGTGAATCTAAGTAAGATAAAGGAAATGAATCAGTCACCCTTTTACTAAATATTTTAAATAAAAAAAAGTTTCATGGAAGTCTTTCCACAAATAATACTCATCTGAATTTTGACTTATTTATTGAGAAGGATCCCAAGATATCCCATTACCAAAATAATGGAAGTTTTTTACTTTATGGGATACAAATGTTTTTCAATTGAAAAATATCCTCATAAAAATTTCATTTAGATTTTCTCTTCATGTCATGTCTTACATAGTTTTAATTTAACCAAGTTTAATCCAAATCTAATTTCTTATTGTAAAAACATTCGTGTACATATAAATACTTTTTCATGTTAATTATAGTGATATTGATATTTAATTCATGTTCTTTTTTTACTATCTTTTTTTAAAATATTATATTTGGTTTTAATTTTTGGTTTTTTTATTATTCTTGTCATTTCCATTTCTGAAAGGATTATGAGGATGAATAAGGGGAGGAATAATCAGATGAGGATACTAAAGCACTAGAAAAGGTATTTTGTAGCTTCTAATTGTTCATTTTCTTTACAAATTTTATGCATTGATGATAAGTGAGTTTGTTTTTCCATTGGTGGAAGCATGCAATGTTGGTTACAAGCACAATAAAAGTTAGTGGCGGAAGGTGATATAATAAAATTTATTTTAATAAACATTTCCTAAAACCAAGAGTGAGGATCTTGCTCTTCAAATTATAATTAATTTGTTTAATATTTGATGAAATAAATTCACAGGCTTGAGAAGTTTATTCATCGGTGAATGTTGATCATTTGGAAAAAAACCTCTCAAATTACCTTCATTGTGATTTGAGGATCCAATGATAGAATCCTTATAGAGGTTATCCACACATGATCCTATAATCTCCAAGAAACACCAATCAATCTCCAAGTGCTAGCGTGGAATTTTAAAATTATTGCATATTTCATTCTAGATCACTCGTTCCTTGGTCATGAAGAAATCACTTTTTCAATTCTCGTTCTTGTGAGGGAGAGAGGAGGAGTTGAGAGAGAATTTGTTGTGTTCAACAAATTTCTATTCCAAATTTAGGATTCTCTGCACAATAGACATATCTGTATATTTATAGAGTTAGGATTTAAGTTAAAATATTATTTAATTATGAACCAGTCATTAAATAACTTGTATTACATTTAATAAACCCCATTTCACATAATAATAATTATATTATTTTTTTGACACACGCTACTTTTGCAATAACAAGTATTTTGTAACGGTCCTCTAAATTATTATTTTTCATGAGACTTGATCTTGGTCTATTCAAAATCTTATAGAATTTATTGAAAAATAGAATAAATATTTTATTCATAAATAACTATTTTATTCACAATTCAGTGAATAAATATATATTAAAATATTCAAAAAATAAAAAAAAATATTTAACTCATAAGACAATGAATTAATTTTTATTTAATTTATATGATCAATATAACTTGAATAAAGTTATTTCTCAGACATGAGAATAATATTTATTCCATTAATTAAACTCAAATATAATTTAATCAGGATCAATAGAAACCCATAGTGTGTGACCCTCAAGGACCTTTTCTCATTGGCATTAGGTGAGCTTGCCTAAATTCCAAAATTTTTGTTAAGAAACAGGCCAAAGAACCCACGATAAAGGACTTAATGTAGCAATGTCAACAGCCACACACAAACACTCACTGTGTAATATAATCCTTTATCACAATATCTCATTAAGAAGGTTGTACATTCATGTCACCAACCTATATGCTCAATATTCCTTTCTTTGACTATCTAAAATAAACACGTTGTTACACCATGTACATGGAATTTAATGTGATAGTTCTATTCCAATAAAATAGACATGATATTAGCCTCTATAATGATGTAAGGTAAAAATCACTCAATTAATTATTCATTAATGTCATGTCACTCATGATGCACCCAATGTATAAATTTTTTTTCATGAACTACTATAATCATTTTCTATGAAATACATCTAAGTACATAAGTTGAATTGCATTAATAATAATCATAATGTCTAAGAACCATCACACACGCTTATAGATAGGAATATTCGATGACACCAAAACATGCAAAATTCTAACTGGATAGTTTGTTCTCATAATTTCCCATCAGGGAGATTACCAAGTGTAAACTTCACAAGAAGAATCCTCATCTACTTACGAGTACTAGAATGTGAAATTCTATGTACTATGTGTCCCATCATACTATTTTATCCAATTGAAGAACATTATTTAGGAATTTCATCTTATCACATCACGGTTCTCATTATAGCATGGAACTGATATGACCTTATCAGTGCGACGTATACTCTATAAAACTATTACATTAGAGTCATACAGAACAACAATCAATACATAATAAGAAATTTAATTAATATTCAATATATTTAATATACATTTAATAAAAGTAAAAATATTTGTCCCTAGGTATAACAACCAAGCCATTCTAATAGTACATATAATCATATTAAAATTCAATAAATTTAATATACATATAATCAGAGTAAAAAAATTTGGTCCTAGGTATAATAATTTGTCCATGCTGACATCACATACACCTCTCCTTAAAATGGTTGTTAGGTCCTAGCCTTCCAGGTACCACCAATTTCCCCGAAGACAGGTGGTTCCCACCCCAGGGCCCACACATAAGAACAAACATTTCATCTGACTAATGATATTCCCCGTAGGCCAACACATGTTCTTTCCAGTGTGATTTTTCTGCACTCGCACACACCCTAGAAAATAGCCTTGGGAGGTCACCCATCTTGAATATTACTTCATCCGAAGCATGATTAACTATGGAGTTCTAATCAGGTAGGATCCAGAAAAGAAATGTGCACCTTGTTGACATGAGTCATATAATTTTTTCATTTAACCCTTTATCTTTCTAGGGTGTTACATTCACCCCACCATTTAGAGCTCAACATATCTTTTGTGGACCCTATATCTCAACCCAGGTACTTCCACCACACTTAAGGCTGAGTTCATTCTATGATAACATCCAGTTCATACTGACAACATAGACGCCCCATCATAACATGGTCGTGAGGTCCTGGACAATTAGGTACCACCAGTTACACCATTAACACATGATCCCTACCCTAGGGACCACCCACAAGCCTGTACAATTCATCTAATTAAGGATATTTCCCATAGGCCAAAACATGTTCTTTCCAGTGTGAATTTTCCACACATAAGGATGTGTTCCTACTCTGATGACAATATAACAACCATGACACACTGACAGCATAGACACCCCCCCCCCCCCCCCCCGTTAACATGGTCGTCAGATCCTAGCCCACCAGGAACCACCAGTTTCCCCAAAGACATGTGGTTCCCACTATGGGGCCCACCCACATGTCTGAATGGTTCATCTGACTAATGATATTCCCCACAGGACAACACATGTTCTTTCCAATGTGCTTTTTCATCACTCAAACACACCCCATGAAACTTCATAGAACCTCACCCATCCCGATCACTATTATATGACAAGCATTCTTAACTGTAGAGTTCTAATCAGGTAGGATCCCCAAAATAATGGTGCACCATTTTGACATGATTCATATCATTTAATCATTTAACCCTTTATCATATTGGGTTGTTACACTAGGATAAAAACTCCAAAAACTTCCCACTTGGACTAAATCTAACTACCTAAGACCTACAGTCTGCTAGAGCTCACAAGATATTTATGTTTCTGTTGAGTCAAGGCTTTAGTCAATATGTCATGCATGTTGTCTTTCATGAAAATACTACTCACTTAAACTTTACCTCTTTGATAATAATCCCTTAATAAATGATACTTCTAATTTATGTTCGTCATCCACAGATGTGACCTCAGCTCATTTTCAAGATCCACCACTATATTATTATTACAATAGAATGTGATAGGATCTTTATTGTTAGGTACCACATCAAGATATTGGATAAAGATAGGCATTCATACTTCTTATTCACTACCAAAAAAGCTAAAATATACTCTAACTCTACTATAAAATCTCTAACTACAACCTACTTTGAGTTTTTCCAACTCACAACACCTCCATTAAAAGTGAATATGTATCATGTTTGTGACTTCATGTCATATATATTAGTTTAGAAACTAGAATTTGAATATCCTCTAATAAATAGTTCTTTATATCCTCAATAATAAAAAAACATATCCTTAAAATGCCTCAGATACTTAAGGATTGTCTTTAATTCCTTCCAATAGCAGTCACCTAGATCATCTTGATATCTTCATACCACACTTAATGCATAAATGACATCTAGTCTTGTACGTATAATAACAATCATGACAGACCCAATCACTAATTCTTATGAAATCCTTTTCATTCTATTTCATTCCTTATATTCCTGAGGACAAATTTTCATGGAAAGATGAATTTCATGTGACACAAGAAACAATCCCATATTGGATTGTTCCATTCTAAATCTCTTCAGTATCTTGTCAATGTATTTATTTTTAATTATTCTGAGAAAACTGTTGGATCTATCATGATAGATCTTCATCCCTAGAATATATTCTCCCTCACCCAAGCCCTTCGTATAGGATCATTTATTCAACCACTCTTTAACAGATTGTGTGACTGGCATTCCATTTCTAATGAGTAGTATATCATCAACATATACTATTAATAAAATGACTGCACTCACACTAAATCATTTATAGACACATGGATCATATTAATTCTTTATGAAACCAAATTCTTTTATGGACTCTTCAGAATGAATGTTCCATGACCATGATGATTTATTTAATCTATAAATATATATTTTCAACTAGAATAACTTGTTTGAATTCATTGGAGTCACAAAACCTTTGGGTTTTTTCATATATAAATTTTCTTAAAGGTTACCATTATGGAGGATATTTTTGAAATCCATTTTAAAAATCGTATAATCATGGAAATCCACAATAGAATGTATAATTCCAATGGATTTTGTCATTGAAACCAGTGAAAAGGTTTTATGGTATTCAATGACTTAACGTTGTTTAAACCATTTTTCTACCAGTCACACCTTATAGGTACTAACTTGTCCATCATTTTCATATTTATTCTTTAATACCAATTTTAAACCAATGGTCTTTGCATCTATTGGAGGGTTTTCCAACATCCAGACTTTGTTTTGGTACATGGAATCCATTTCAAAATTCATGTCCTCTTTACACTTGGAAAAATTTGTGCCACTTAATGATTTCTTATTAGTTAGAGGATCTTTATTATAAACTAATATTGAGTGACCAACCTTGATGACTAGAAAAAAACTGTTCTAGTTTTTTAACATCTCCAATACTCTTACGTTGTAATTGTGTCTCTAGAACAATTTATTCATCCATAGGGCTCTGTGGAATTTCTTCATATGAAAACTCTTTTCTATCTTGATCCTGGAATTCATGAAATTCTATCTCACTCACACTATTTCTTTTAGAGATAAGATCCTCCTCAAGAATTGTGGGATGTCTATTAACCACAAACTTTTTCTCTAAAGGATTGTACATGTAGTATCCGTTTGTTTCATTGGGATATACTATAATTATATTTTGACCTACTTATTTTAATGATTATAAAATCACGACTCTAATGATATTGATGAATATAATGTTATCTGTAAGTATTTAATATTTTGAGATAGGTGATGAAATTTAATAAGGATGAGTCACCATTGAAGTTAAAACACCGTCAACCAATCACTACCAAGACAGACTCACTGTTAGGATATCTCACCATTATGATCTCAAAAAACTAAACTAGAATATTGAAAGAGTCTGAGACATTGTTGCCTTCGAGTCACCATTTTCCATGAATCACCATCATCATGGAAATATCTCAATGTCTAAGACACCATCGGACGACACACCACTAGAATGTCAATTTTCTAAATATGAATCACCACTAGCCTGACCTACCACCAGTTGAAACACAGTTAGTGAAGTGAAATTTTGGCTAAGTCTAAGAAATCACCAGTGTAATTACACTAGAACAATAAACCACCGGACTCTGAGACACCTTCATATTGAGACACCGCTAGACTATGCAACAAAAATTATTTTCTTAACTTATTTATTTTGAATCCTTACTAATGAATTTGTTATGGAACTTAAAAGAAAACATATTTTTAATTATTGTCTCTTAGGTGTTTGACAAAATGCAATGATGTAAGGATCCTACATGCAATATGAGGAAATAGAGAAGGTCAAGATATTATTATTGTTGCTACTAATAAAATTAAATTATACTCCTTTATGAAAAAAAGAATATATAAAGATGACTTATAGCAATTTGAAATAATTTTCATTATTGAAAACAGAGAGAGCTAAACATGATTTAAAACAATAATAGATCACCTACTAAAAACACTCAATAGAAATCTAAACTACTTCATCACATCCAATGATTTCCCCCAGTCCATAAAAAGAGTTTGTGACACTCTATTCTTCTGATATTTTTCAAGAGAACCTAACTCAAGATTCACTGCAAATCAAACAAATATTCAAAAACAACATTGCAACAAACTGAATATTTCTAAACTCTACATTTTTAGATTGCTCAATTCTATTTATCTTTATTCCATTTTTGAGTAGTGTGTGTACATAATCTATTTTATCACACACACACTATCTCATGTACTAAATTGGAATATAATTATATAACTGTGGAAGAGGTTGTGTGTGACCAAGACATTTGTAAACTGTTGTAAAACAAAATATAGGTTGTGTATCAATCTTTTTAATTTTATACATTCTTCTTGGTGGATAGTGATCACTAAGTGAAGAGAACTAAGTCTCATTTTTATAGTGAAGCACTTGTTTTAATTTTTTAAATATGATTTTATTTATAGTATTTTCATGTTTAAAACTAAAAATTGATTTTACTATAAAAAATAATTTCATAGTTTATCTGAATTTCTATTCATTTATTTTTTGATCAAGTAAACTGATTTCAAAGGATCCAATAATATTTTATATTATTCATATTAGACATAATTAATATTTATAGAAATATTTTGAAATATTAAGATTTATATCATCCAACATATTTTGATATACTGGTTTGTATTTAAATATTTGGGTTTTTTTTAAATAATCCATTTTAAATAGAAATTTTTATTGGGTACTCAATTAACCACTTCTTGAGATACTCACTCCGAAAAATATTTGGTATCAAAGGAATCAATTTGCTAATATATTATTATTTTTCAAGCTGTTTTAACTATGATTTTAGTTTTACTTTAATGATCTCAAATTTATGCCATTTAAATATTTAGTTCTTTAATATGGATTCTAGAAACTAAGGTTATACTACAAAGATATCGCCATTTTTAAATGGAAATAATTATTATCAATGGAAATTTAAGATTATACTGCATATAAAAATCATGGGTTTTAATATTTTGTCTGCAATTGATGATTAATATGTTATACATGTTACTGCTATGAAAAATTGGGATGTACCTACTATGATTTCTTATAACAATAATTATAAAACTATGAATCCCCTTTACCATGCCCTAGGTGTTGATGATTTTAATAGAATTTCTTCATGAAAATACTCTTATGAGATTTGGGATACTTTGTCTGTTTCCCATGAGGAAACTCTTAATGTCAAAGGGATGGGGCTTAATACTTATACTATTAAATAATATAACTTTAAAATAAATCCTAATGAAGCTATTTCTAACATGTACATTATGTTTAATGAGATTTTAAACATAATGAGATAACATGGAAACCCTATTTCTTTCAAGGTTTGATCATGTGACTATTAAGATGCCTGCTAGAAATATAGATAGGCGCATTAGTGTCAATCAGAGAATCATGTGACATATGCATGATTCTAGTCATAGAGCTGATAGGTAAGCTTATGATGTAAGAAGAGAAGCTAAAGGTAAATTGTGAATAAAGTGAAGATCCCAAAATAAAATCGATATTGTTTAAGTCTACTAGATCTAGAAATAACGATAAAGAAAATTAAAAGAAAAAAAGTTCAAGATATAGATTCAGGTGATAGTGAATCTTTTTCTATTAGTGGTTAAGAGATGGATCACCTAGACATATGATTTATGAAATTTTATAGAAATAAAAAGTTCTTTAGAAAATAAAACTGTAATAGAAAGTATGAAAACATAGGAAATTAAAATAAATAATTGAACAAGGATGATGATCCAAAATAAGTTATCTACTATGAATGTCAGAGGAAAGGAAACATAAAATATAACTATTCAATGAATTAGTACAAAAAGAAATATGAATAAAAGGAAAGAATATATATAAAGTCTATAAAGGTAACATAGACTTCTTCTAAAGATTTATCTAGTAATTTTGATTCATCGCATAAGGAGAAACTAGACAGTGTAAATATGTGTTTCATAACTAAAGTTAGTGAGGTATCTTATTTACATACTATTTCTAATATTCTTCCTATACATAAATATGATAATTATTAAAATTAACAAAATGATGAGGATAATATGTAAAATTATGAATTATTTGAATACTAAAACATGTTATAAGGAACATTTAATTAGTTTACGGAATAATAGAAAGTTTTTAAAAGACAACATACCCTAACTGAAAATAAAAAATCTGAACTATCTATAGTAAAAGAGAAAAACTCTCAACCACTCAAAGAGAATACTAAAATCAAACAATCAAATGATAAATTGAAGAAATGTCTAGAAATTTTTATAAATAGTAGAGAAAATATTACATAGATGTTAGGTAATCAAGTTGCACCCATGTATGTATTTCAAATTTGATATCAACTTGGATAAAGGAGAATAGTAAAAAGCACCTATGTTCCTACGTCTAGAATAGAATGTTCAACTGCAAATAATTTTTTTGAAGGAATAATAGTTTTTTTATTTATAAAAGTATTCAATCAATTATAGAAAACCCATTAGAAAATTTTGGGTTCCCAAATATTTGATTACCGACATGTTTGGACCCAAACATATCTGGGTACCACAATCATTTTTTCCTTAAAACCTGTGTTATAAGAAAAATGATTGAATATTTCTAGTATATTTATATGGAAATTGTATGGTGGTTGTTCAATGTATAAGATATGAGATTATTTATGATTTAAGATCCTTATCAGGTTTTATGGCGGTCATGTCAACATTGGTGACAATACTAATGGAAATATCATCGGCCAAGTCCAAATAGCTTATCATAATTCAATTTTGATTTCTAAAGATTTATATATTTAGGGATTAAAATATAATCATATTAGATTTTTCTAGTTATGTGAAGATGGTTTTTATATGAAGTTAGAAAATGATGCTTGTAATGTTTTTTATTCCAATAATTCATTAGTTTTTACTTATTTGAGAAATGATAATGTTTATGTTGTTGATTTATAATCTTTAGTTTCTCAAAATGATTCATGATTATGTGCCTTTGATAAAGAGTCTTGGATTTTGTATAGTAGACTTGGTCAATGCAACATTCACTCAATTAAGAAGATAACTAGAAAGGGATAATTAGTGATATACATAAGCTTGACTTTATAACTAAAAAAGTATGTAACCCCTATCAAAAAGTGAAATATTATAAAGTTTATTTTAAATTAAAGAATGAATTTTCAACATCTCATGTTCTCGAGTTGGTTCACATGAATTTGTTTAGACCATCTAGGGTTTCAAGTCTTAATGAGAAGCACAATGTTTATGTTATAGTAGAAGATTTATCTAGTTATACTTGGGGGTATATTTTATAGCTCACAAAAGTGAATTTTTCTCTTACCTTACCAAGTATGATAAGTCTGTATAAAATCTTATTGGACTTTTAATTAAGACATTAAGAAGTAACCATGGGCGTGGGTTTGAAAATCATGATTTTGAATCATTATTCTCACAAAATGGCTACACTCAAATATTCTATGCTCCTAGGACCCCTCACCAAAAAATATTTGTTGAAATAATAAATATAACTTTACATGTGATAGCCTAAACCATGTTTAATGAGTATGAACTAGATTTTTTTTGGGAAGAATCTTTCAATATAGCCTGCTATATCATAAATAGAGTTTTGATTAGACATATCCTTCAGAAGACCAAATATGAGATGTGGAATAATAGGAAACCAAACATTATTTAAATTATATTTTTTAATTAAAAAATATTTATTATTAACACTAAGGATAATTTTGACATTTTTTCCTCCGAAAGTGATGATAGAAATTTCTTTGGTTATTCAATCTCTAGAAAAACCGATAGAGTTTTTAAAATGTGGAAAAAACTATGGAAGAATAGGTTCATTTAAAATTTGATGAGTCTGAACCAAATTATCCTAAGACCTCCCTCAAAAACCGTGAGGATGAATTTTCTTCTCGGAACATAAATTCCAAACATATAGATTCTTCTATCAAATTGTTGGAGAAGTCCTCTAGTTCTAATGAATTTCCAGAACATATAGAACCCAAACCTAAAAATACAAATGTAAACAGCCCATCTTTTTCTTGACCTATTAGAACATATAATTATTATCCATTAGATGCAATGTAGGTGATCTAGATAGGGTAAAAATATAGACTCTCTAAGAAATCAGGTTGAACATAAAGCTTTCTTGTCTCAGCGTGAACCGAAGAACATCAATAAAGCAATTAATAATAAATTTTGGGTAATAACAATGAAAGAAGAATTAAATATGATTGAAGGAAACAAATTATGGTAACATTTATATAGAATCAAGGATAGCTTGACTATTTTCACTAAATGAGTTTTTAAGATAAAAATTGATAAGTTATGCACTATAATTAGAAACAAGTATAAAATTATTATACAAGGTTATAATCATGATGAAGAAATATGATGTGAGGAAAGATTTTCACCTATATCCAGACTTGATTCCATAGGAATATTTATTTCTTATGCAACTAATATAGATTTTAATCTTTATCAAATGGAGGTTATGAGTGAATTGTTGAATGGTTTTATAGTTAAGTATGTTTTTGTTCAACAACCCCCTTTTTTTAAAAATCATAATTTTTTAAAGAATGTTTTTAAATCAACTATTGTTTTACATGGTTTAAAATAAAATTCTTGAGCTTGGCGTGATAAGCATAGAAACTTTATTATATCAAAAGGATTTTTAAAAGGTATAGCTAACCCTACTATTTTTATAAAACATATTTCAATAGATGTATTAGAAGTAAATATATATATTAAAGATATTCTTTTTGGATATTATAGAAATTATTTTTATACTGTTTTTTTAATAATACATAATGAATTTGAAATTATTTTAATAGGTAAAATAAAATTCTTTCTTGAATTTCAATCCTTTCAAAACAAAGAGTGAATTATTTTAAATTAAAGTAAATATAAATAAAATTTCTTTTAAAACATTTTAACTTGGATAAAACAAATAGTAGTGATACTCCTATGAGTACCACCTGTAAATTTGATCTTGATGAAGTTGGGAAACTAGTGGATCAAACCAATTACATAGTTACTAATCAAATTCTTCTATACTTGATTGCTAGACGACCGGATATAGTCTTTAGTGTGTTTATGTTTTCTTGTTACCAAGATAATACAAAAGAGTCACACATGGTTGCAGTTAAAATAATTCATAAATACCTCAACTATATAAAGAATTTAGGATCATTTTACCTCATAGGATAAGCATTTGATTTAATTAGTTATTCTAATGCTGATTGTGGTTGATGAAATTCATATAGAAAATTCACCTTTGGAACATGTCACTTTTTAAAAAAATATCTAGTTTCATAGTGTTGTAAAATAGAAAAATTCCATTGTATTATCTACCACTGAAGCTGAATATATAGCTACATGAAATTTCTCTACACAAGCTTTGTGGATGAATTTTTTTACTAGAATATGGATATCAATTATAACATGTACCTATAAATTTTGACATAACAAGTAAAATACATATCTCTAAGAATCTAGTTTCCAATTATAGGACAAATCACATTAATATAAGACATCACTTTTGGGAGACCATTTTCATAAAGGTGATATCACACTTGAGTTTATTAGCACAGAACATCAGTTAGATGATATATTCACTAATCCTTTGAGTTCTAAGAGAATATTCTATATCAAACATGAGTTAGGAATGATTAATTTTTGTTAAGTTTAAATTTCTATGACATGCCATTGGGTATGAGACACATTTGTGTATGACAATCCATTGTGTATGACACATTGTTGGGTATGAAACACCATTGAGTTGTCTCACCATCATGTTATCTCGCCATTGAATTTGTATCGCCATTGTGGTCGGCTCACCATTGGGTTTTCAAAACATTGGAAAATCATTCCTTTGTTATTTTAAGTCTTCACAAAATTTTCATTTTTTCCTCTAATATAATTGAACCACCGGTATAATTTAGTCTGGTTTACGCTATTTTCATAACCCAATACGTATATTTTCTCAGATTATATGTTCAATTTCATTTTATTTTAATACCTAAATCTACAATGATACGAAAATGTCACTTTTTTTATTTACAAGAAACCTTGAGCCAAGTGTGATACTCTCATATCATTCTCTCTTGAGCCCAGTGAAACAATTTACCTTCCAAAACTTCTCCATACTTTCAACTGAGATTTCTGAAGCAATCTGTATACCATTAATGAAGCCCCCTTCTATGTCTTCTCTAGATATATAGAGACCAGATAAGAATAAGAAGATAAATTTTAGTGTTCATACTCTAGTTGTAACTTTTCATCCGAATTTTGTGAATAGGATTGTGTAACGACCCAAATCCGGAGCCCCTCCACTATTTCCCTGTACACGGTTCGCCACATGACCACAAGCATGTTTCCCCAAATGCCAGAGGCTGCCGACTAGCAGCGAGGGCCTCAATATGTCTGTAGAAAAACAATGCCCTCATTTGGTAAAGTATATAGCGGAAAAATAAACATAAACAATAGAGGAAGCAGTAAACAACATACAAAAGATAAACTAAAAGTCAAGTAATAACTGATATAATAAGGATGCAGTATGGTACAAGTATCTAAGGAAAGCTATAAACAAATCAACATACCGAAATACAACAAAAACCCAAGAACTTAAAGTAACCCGCAACTCTAGTAGCATCGCGAGCAAAGGCCCGGTCCCATGCTCTCCAGATCTGCACAGCAATCAAGTACCTGAGGTAGAAGGGCCACAACCCCTCTCTATACCTGCAACCATATAATCTGTTTGGGCTGAAAAGCAGGACCCAAACAGGGTGTGAGACTAATCCCAGTAGGCAACCACCACAAGATCTGTGCCCTACGGTCAGTGAGTGATGCAGAAAAAGTATGGAAAGTAAACACAACATCAAGCCAAGAATATTCTAGTAAATGATTCTACTAAAAACAATACACAACCATTTAAATAAAGACCAAGGAAACTAGGAAGTCTCTCTATTCAAAGGTAAAACAAGTAACACAGAAGGTATCTCAAAGACTACCTAAACACAAGCAGTACAAACCCAAGCTTGTTCTTTGGTTGGGAGGACTCGCCAAAACCAACCATCACAAAGAAAATACACTAACTCTCTTGGTGTCTCAAACTAGAAAACCACTATAGTAAAGTAATCAACAAGACACAGACACTATGGGAAGCACTTACGTCAATTCCCATATGGTCTTGCAACGATAGCTATAGACTCTCTAAGGAAGCACTTACGTCTAATTCCTCCTATGGTCTCGATGCATGCGTAAAACTAAGGAAACTCTTGGGAAGCACAAAGTCCTATTCTCGTAGGTCCTTTGTATGAAACTAAATCAACAGGCCCTCTAGGGAAGCACTTAATCGTCAATTCCCTCTTTGATCTCCCGCACCAGTTTCTCACAGCCCCGAGCAGTCCAGTCGTGTGTAACCAACTGTCAGCAGCCCTAAGTAAGTTTAACAACTTCTTCGCTAATAGCTACCATGCATCAATAGCATATAAACAATAGGAAATACATGAAATCCATCATATCAAGGCATGCAACACGTGCAACGAGGTATGCCTCACAGGCAACCTAATCCAAACGGCGATAAACAGTTAAAACAGGGAAAACACCCATGGGGTGATCCACAACATGCTAACAAACAATTATTAAACATCTAATAACCTCAAGAAATGCTTGAAATCTAAGGCAAATAATAAAACAGGGTCAAAACCCTAACCTGAGATACCCGACACATGGGTATTTTGCACTTTTGCAACAATAACTCAAATACAGTAAATGTAGGGAAACAAACCACCTACATCGATCCTAGGAGATCAATATATGTGAACCTCGGCCTGTGAATCAGTCTAGAATGGAGTTTATCTGAGAAAACTCACAAAATGCTCAACCCATGATATCTTGAAAATGAGGAGGAATCAAGAAACAAGGCTCAAGCAGAAGGAAGAACTCACCGTTGCGGTTCCAATGCAATCGACCATGCTCGAATCGGAGAATGGGCGGGAAGGTGGGAGCTCATCAAAGATTCAGCCAGGCGGGGCATTCTCGGACAGACGAAAACTGAAGAAGAAAATGAATATGGGGGTTAGCCGCGACCCCGGTTCATTTAGTGAAAAAAAAGAAAAGTATACGGCGTGTACTTTCAGGGTACACGGCGTGTACTAGGTCTGTCCGTACTCCGCTAAAAATGGCCTTCACATCACCCCTACACACCGTGTTTGTGGCCCAGGCATGGCTAGCACACGGCATCGAGCTGGGACAAAGTACATGGCATGTAATCAGAAAGTACACGGCGTGTACTTCGAAAATTTCCAGAAGGTCCATTTTTCTTAAAAACACCATAAAAGGAAAGGCGTACCTGAAAGGAAGATCCTGGTTCTTATAAACTTCCCCCCTTAAAGAAATTTGTCCCCGAATTTCCCTAACGAGGTGGAGAAGAAGAAACCTCGAACAGCTCCGGCCACTGCGATCATACATTGGCCTCCCTCTCCCAACTCTCATCCTATACTCACCCGTGTTTCCATAGCACCCGTACCAGAGGAACAGACCGGCCTCGGAGGACCTTTGTACTGTGATCGATAATCCTAATAGGATGCTCCTCTAACGACGTATCCACATCAAGCTCAACCTCCTCAGGCTGAAGAACATGAGATGGGTATGAAAAGTAACATCGGAGCTGAGAGACATGGAAGACGTCATGCATAACCCGGTACCTCTGAGGTAGTTGCAACCGATAGGCGACCGACCCAACTCTGTCCAACACCTCGAACGTCCTGACGTACTGTGGTCAAAGATTACACTGTCTCCGAATCCTCTTGTGTCCCAACCTCGGTGTGACACGTATGAAAACATGATCCCCGACCTCGAACTCTAGAGGTCATCTCCGCTGATCAGCATAAGACTTCTGCCGAGTCTGTGCTTTAGCCATCCTCTTCCGAATCAAATCTATCTGCTCTGAAGTCTCCTGAACAAGACGAGGTCCCAGTAAAGTAGCCTCTCCTACCTCCATCCAGCATCAGGGTGATCGGCATGGCCTACCGTACAAAGCCTCGTAAGGTGTCATCTGAATGGTCGCTTGAAAACTGTTGTTGTAGGTGAACTCCACCAGAGTAATATGCTTCTCCCAAGATCCACCAAAGTCTAGAATACAGGCTCGGAGCATATCCTCAAGCAACTCGATCGTGCGCTCAGACTGGTCATCAGTCTGGGGGTGGTATGCAGTACTCAAAATTACCTGTGTGCCCAAGGCCTTCTAAATTCCCTGCCAGAACCGATAAGTAAAGCATGCATCCTTGTCTGAAACAATGGAGTGTGGAACCCCATGCAGACGAACGATATCTCTGATGTAGAGTCTTCCCAACTCATCGACACTGAAGGTCTCCTTGATTGGAAAGAAGTGAGAAACCTTCATAAGTCTGTCGACGATGACCAAAATAGCATCGTTCCCTCGAGGTGACCTCGGAAAACCGGTCACGAAGTCCATCACATTATCATTCCACTTCCACTCTGGAATTGGTAATTGCTGTAAAAGCTCTGTTGGTCGCTGATGCTCTGCCTTCACCTGCTGACAAGTAGAGCATCTCAAGAAGAAACTAGCAACATCTTTCTTCATACCTGGACACCAGTACTGGTGATGAAGATCCCGATACATCTTGGTGACACCAAGATGAACTACCCAAACTGAGGAATGAAATGTTGTACCTCTCGTACCCCTCGTGGTTTAATTTTCATGATCACAATCACTCTCTTATTTATCTAATCTTGTTTTAAGTGTGTTTGGATGATAGGCATGATTTCAGGTTTCCAAGGAATTGGGCCAAGAAAGAAAGAAGGCAAAAGTGGACTGATTTTCAGTCCACCGGCCAACCGGTGGATGACCACCGGCCAGCCGATGGAGTCTTGACAGAAGGCATTCATTCTGTCCAGACCACCGGCCAACCTTTGTCAAATCACCGGCCAGCCGGTGGAACCCAGTCAGGCCGGACAGCTACTGCCTCCTCACCGGCCAACTGGTGGCCTCCTCATCGGCCAGCCGGTGGAGCCTGGGCAGAAGGCCCCTCATTTTTCAAAGCACCAGCCAACCGGTGGCCAAGCACCGGTCAGCCGGTGGAGCCAGTCAAACTAGCCGTTGGGCTTTGACCAGACTTGTCCACTTGACTCCCAACGGCTCCGAAGGCCTCTCCAACGGCTCCGAAGACCTCCAAAGGCCATATGAGGGTTCCCCCTCTATAAATAAAGGACTAGGAATCCCCGTAAACGTACGGAAGCCCACGGGAACATTTGTCGATCATTTGGCGAACCTCCGACGCATTCCTTCAAGGATCCCCAATTGCTCCAACCCACTTCCACATCCAAGGAGCACCACCATAGAAGCTTGGGAGCGCTCTTCATTAACTCCAATCAATCCTTTGGTGCCCAAGGCTTCTCCTCTTACGGTTTTTCTTGTTTATCTATTTTGAGCATCAATTTGGGTTTGTGCCTACAAACCCCTCTTTCTCTCATCTTTCTCTTGTTTGGGTTTTCACACCACCTTCAAGGTGTGAAGAGGTTAGTCAAGCCTTCCCTTTAAAAGGCTTGAGTCATAGGTGAGCTAGCCTTCACCTGTAAGAAGGCTAGTGGGTTCTTGCTCAACCATTTAAAGCAAGTGGGTTCTTGCATAACCATTAAAAGCAGGCTGTAATAGGTTCTAGACTAACCTTAAAGTCTAGTGGGTTTCTTGCTAAAACCATTAAAAAGAAAGCGGTAGTAAATCTCTCAACGGTTGAGTTGGGAGCAGAGACGTAGGCTTTGGGTTAAGCCGAACTCCGTTATCAAGTTTTGTGTCTTGCCTCTTTTATTTCCGCTGCACCTTTCACTTTGTTTTAAATTATTAATTATTTTTTAAAAGGCAATTCACCCCCCCTCTTGCCATCACTCTCCGCCCAACAATTGGTATCAGAGGAAAATTTGAGTAATACCCTAACCAGTTTCAAATTCAAGATCCTTTGTGATGGCTTCATCTTCTTTCGCCCCCGAAGGATATTCACTGGGTCGTGCTCTATTCTTTGATGGAACCGACTATACCTATTGGAAAACCCGCATGACTACTTTTCTTAGAAGTATTGGCTATCCTATATATAGAATTGTCATGCATGGTTATTCTCTTTCTTCTCCTGATGAATCCAAATGGACTCAAGCCGATATTAAAAATTTCAAACTTGATGGAAAAGCCATGAACGCTCTTCATTGCGGCCTTGATCGTAATGAATTCAATCGAGTTTCCACATGCTCCTCATCTCATGAAATCTGGAAACTTTTGGAAGTTACCCCTGAGGGGACCAACAAAGTCAAGGATAATCGATTGGATATGTTCCGTCAAGATTTTGAGTCTTTCACCATGCACCCACATGAATCAATAACTGAAATGTTTACACGTTTTACTGACGTTTGCAATGGAAGAAAATCTCTTGGAGATGATGTTTCTGCAGAAACGATGGTCAAGAAGATCCTTTGGATCTTACCAAGCACATGGGCACCGAAAGTCACGGCAATCCAAGAAGCAAAAGACATCAAGAACATGCTGGTCGAAGAGCTCATCGGATCCCTCATGACCTATGAGATCACCATGAGGAGGCAAGCTGAAAAGGAAGGCAAACCAATCAAAGTTCCAAAGAACATCGCCTTCAAAGTTCAACAAGAAGAAAGCTCCTCCTCCTCATCTTCTTCCTCTTCAAGTGGCGATTCAGAAATGGAGAATCTTGCCCGCAAGATGCACAAATTCATGAAGAAGAACAAAAAGAAGAAATCCCGCAAGGCTCAACCCAACGAAAAATCCGAGCCCGAGGTAACATGTTACGGGTGTGGCAAGAAAGTCCATTACAAGCCCGATTGTCCACTCAACAAGAAAAAGGCCAAGCAAAAGGAAAAGAAGAAGGCATTCAAGGCCACATGGAGTGATAGCTCTATATCCTCCTCCTCCTCCTCCTCAAGTGACAACGGTAAAAAATGTCTAATGGCATTTCATGAGGTATCCTCTTCCGACTCCTCTTCCTCTTGTTCTTCCAATTCTTTCAATCATTTATCTTATGAGGATCTCCAATATGCGAGAGATCAATTGGAGGAAGTTTTTCACGAACTTTCTTCCAAATTTATTGCCTTAAAAAAGAATTTCAAAAAACTTTCTTCCGAAAAGGAACAACTTCTCAAAGAAAAGGAGGAGTTGTCCCTCAAGATCCAAAACCTTCCCGATGTTGATTCTATGGAATCAACAATCAAGGATTTGAAGGAATCCCTTGCCAAGTTCACCCAAGGTGAACAAAATTTAACCAAATTGCTCGGTTCCCAACGCATATCTAGAACCACCCAAGGGCTTGGCTATTCCAAGCAAGCTTCCTCTTCCCATGCTCCAACTATTTTTGTAAGGGGGAGCTCCCAATATAAATTCTGAAACTATTGTAAAAAACCCGGGCACTTAATTTATGAGTGCGATTGCAAAAATGCCCGGTATGGAAGGCCCAAAACCATTTCCTTTAATGATGAATTTCATAGGAGAAGACCCGCCACTAGACAAGTGTGGATTGAAAAATCCCTTTTAGCGAGTCTCACCGGACCAAAATTTGTCTCGGTTTCAAAATCCTCTCCCCGGTGATTTGTTGTGTTTATTTAGGGGGAGTTAGGATCGTTTAAGCCTTTTTTCTTGCATTTCAAAATTTTCAATTCAAAACTTTCAATTTCAAAACATTCAATTCAAAAATTTTCAATTTCAAAATTTTCATTCAAAACTTTCAATTCAAAATTTTCATTCAAAACTTTCAATTCAAAATTTTCATTTAAAACTTTCAATTTCAAAACTTTCAATTCAAAATTTTCATTCAAAACTTTCAATTCAAAAATTTCATTCAAAAATTTCAATTCAAAATTTTCATTCAAAACTTTCAATTTCAAAACTTTCAATTCAAAACTCTCAATTCAAAACTTTCAATTCAAATCTCAAAAATTTCAATTGGTTTAAAAACTCTTTCTTGTTTTTCAACCTTTCCCTCAATCAAGTTTTATGCCCCGTGCTATTTTGATAATCACAAAGGGGGATAAATTCTTGGTTGATTGGGGGAGAAATATTTCTCTCATGATTTGCTTTACTTTTCAATTTATCCGTTAAAGCATGCCTTTCATTTCAGTCTTTTACATTGCTTGTTTTGGTGATTGTGATCATCAAAATAGGGGGAGATTGTTGTACCTCTCGTACCCCTCGTGGTTTAATTTTCATGATCACAATCACTCTCTTATTTATCTAATCTTGTTTTAAGTGTGTTTGGATGATAGGCATGATTTCAGGTTGCCAAGGAATTGGGCCAAGAAAGAAAGAAGGCAAAAGTGGACTGATTTTCAGTCCACCGGCCAACCGGTGGATGACCACCAGCCAGCCGATGGAGTCTTGACAGAAGGCATTCATTCTGTCCAGACCACCGGCCAACCGGTGTCACATCACCGGCCAGCCGGTGGAACCCAGTCAGGTCGGACAGCTACTGCCTCCTCACCGGCCAACCGGTGGCCTCCTCACCGGCCAGCCGGTGGAGCCTGGGCAGAAGGCCCCTCATTTTTCAAAGCACCGGCCAACCGGTGGCCAAGCACCGGTCAGCCGGTGGAGCGAGTCAAACTAGCCGTTGGGCTTTGACCAGACTTGTCCACTTGACTCCCAACGGCTCCGAAGGCCTCTCCAACGGCTCCGAAGACCTCCAAAGGCCATATGAGGGATCCCCCTCTATAAATAAAGGACTAGGAAGCCCCGGAAATGTACGGAAGCCCACGGGAACATTTGTCGATCATTTGGCGAACCTCCGGCGCATTCCTTCAAGGATCCTCAATTGCTCCAACCCACTTCCACATCCAAGGAGCACCACCATAGAAGCTTGGGAGCGCTCTTCATCAACTCCAATCAATCCTTTGGCGCCCAAGGCTTCTCCTCTTACGGTTTTTCTTGTTTATCTATTTTGAGCATCAATTTGGGTTTGTGCCTACAAACCCCTCTTTCTCTCATCTTTCTCTTGTTTGGGTTTTCACACCACCTTCAAGGTGTGAAGAGGTTAGTCAAGCCTTCCCTTTAAAAGGCTTGAGTCATAGGTGAGCTAGCCTTCACCTGTAAGAAGGCTAGTGGGTTCTTGCTCAACCATTGAAAGCAAGTGGGTTCTTGCATAACCATTAAAAGCAAGTTGTAATAGGTTCTAGACTAACCTTAAAGTCTATTGGGTTTCTTGGTAAAACCATTAAAAAGCAAGCGGTAGTAAATCTCTCAACGGTTGAGTTGGGAGCGGAGACGTAGGCTTTGGGTTAAGCCGAACTCCGTTATCAAGTTTTTTGTCTTTCCTCTTTTATTTCCACTGCACCTTTCACTTCGTTTTAAATTATTAATTATTTTTTAAAAGGCAATTCACCCCCCCTCTTGCCATCACTCTCCGCCCAACATGAAAATCTTGCATCAGCTCCTCGCGTATATCTGATGGCACCCATACGCGTCCCTAGAAACGCAAGATCTCATCCTTGCCCACTGTCCATCCATAAAGAGGGTCCTCTCCTGACACACTCTCCCGTAGGACTAGGCCTTCTGAGTTTGATAGTTGCCTCATCTGTACCCGATCAAGTAGTGTCGAGGTAACAGCCACAAAAGATAGGAAGGTCTGTCCCTGCCTGTCATGCACCTCTAGATGTATCTCAGAGCAAAGATCCATAAGCTGCCACTCACTACTGGCCTCCTACACTGCCTGAATCTGAGTTCTTCTACTCAACGCATATGCCACTGTGTTTCCCTTACCCAGCGTATAGGTGAGCTCAAAGTCGAAAGACTAAAGATACTCAACCCACCTGCATTGTCTCAGATTCATATCGCACTGAGTGATGATTTACATGAGACTCTTGTGGTCGGTGAAAACCAAAAAGTGCTCTCCCAAAAGATAGTGCCCCCAACAGCGTAAGTCATGAACAACAGCTGCCAACTCCAGGTCAAGTGTAGGGTAATTCTTCTCATGTGGCCTCAACTGCCGAGACCCATACGCAATGACTCCATCTCCCTGCATAAGCACAGCTCCCAGCCCGAAACCTAAAGCATCATAGTAAATGGTATAGCTCTTGCCTGGCTCCGGCAAGACTACTATCGGTGCTGACGTCAACCTCCCTTTCTTCTCCTGAATGGCAGACTCACAAGAATCTGACCACAAGAACTTCGCCCCTTTCTTGGTCAATCCTATCAAGGGTGCTGCTAGATGAGAAAAGTCATGAATGGAGCGTATGTAGTAACCAACCCGCCCTAGGAAACTCCATACCTCAGAGACGTTCTTCGGATGCTCCCAGGAAACTAAAACTCTCACTTTCTCTGGGTCCATCGATACTCCAGCCTCTGAGATGACGTGACCCAAGAAGTGAATCTGATCCATCTAGAAATGGCACTTCGAGAGTTTGGCATAAAGCCGATGCTCTCTCAGTGTACTCAGAATGATCTCAAGATGTGTGGCATGGTCGTGTTGAGTGTGAGAGTACACCAAGATATCGTCCACGAAGACCACAACGAATGAATCAAAGTAAGGATGGAACACTCGGTTCATCAGCACCATGAAAACTGCTGGCGCGTTCGTGAGACCGAACGACATAACTATATACTCTTATAGACCATACCTGCTCCTAAAGGCTGTCAGACGTCACTACTGGAAATCCAGCATTTCCCAACGGTTTAGAACTGTTGGGAAAGGCTGCAGAACCGTTGGTATATGTTATACCAACGGTTCTGCAAACCGTGGGGAAGTAAGCCATTGGGAAAGGCTTTTCCCAACGGTTTACACAGAACCGTTGGGATAGGTCAGAAAAAATCAACCTATCCCAACGGTTCTGCCAAACCGTTGGGAAAGGCCTTTCCCAACGGTTTGGCCCGTTGGGAAATCAACAGACAATTTTCTTTCCCAACGGTTTACAAACCGTTGGGAAAGGTTTTTACCAACGGTTCCATGAACCGTTGGTAAAAACAACCCTGCAACAGGGTATCACAACGGTTTCAAACCATTGGGATAGGGTTTTTTTACCAACGGTTCCTTGAACCGTTGGTAAAACATCTCCATAGAGCCTATGCCAACGGTTTTCAAACCGTTGGCATAGGCTTTGCTGTGCAAATTGCACAGCAGCCTGCAATTTGCACAACAGGTCTGGTTTTTGGGCATTTTCATTTCAATTTTCAATCCAATTATGCCCTCGTTTTCAATTCATTTTTCAATCCAATTATTGTACCTGTAACACATATAATGCATACATATAGAGAACAAACCAACACATACAAATAATGAAAACCAACCAACCAACACATATAATGCATCCTGAAAATATACACATCCATAATTAAGGTAGAATTCATAACATAATTATAAACATACATAATTCATTTAGAATTCATTTTAAAATTTAGATGAAAATTATATGTGGAATCCGAAAATCAATTCATAATTTGATCGGTTTTTTCTATACCATATATTTTTACCTCAAATGATGTCCATTTTAACAAAATACATACACCTGAAGTGATACCGGCCACACCGCACCTCATATTGAGGCGGGGTTGACTCGTACACGTCACATTTGACCCATGGATCGTTGTTCTAAAGTATCGACACAATCCGAATATGTTTGGTCGGTTTTCCGTATGCCAGTTGATGTTTTTCACTTAAAATGACGTTCTTTTGAAACAAAAGACGGACACTATGAGTGGTTCCGACCACACCGCATCTCCAATTGAGGCGGGGTTGATTCGTACACGTCACATATGACCCATGGATCGTTCTCCTAAAGTTTAAATGGAAACCGAATGCGTTTGGTCGGTTTTCCGTATGTACTTAAAATGTTGTCCATTTTAAACAAAAGAGTGACACTTAGACTAATCCTGACCACACCGCGACTCAGATTCATCCCAGGTTGGCTTGTACATGTCACATATGACCCATGGATCATTGTGATAAATTATCAAAAGATAACGAATGCGTTTGGTCAGTTTTGCGTATGACAGTTGTTCTTTTCATTTATAATCATGTCCATTTTAAACAAACGAGACAGAGTTAGAGCGGTGTCGGCCACACCGCATCTCGGATTAAGACGGGGTTGACTTGTACACGTCACATATGACTCATGGATCGTTGTTCTAAAGTATCGATAGAATCCGAATGCGTTTGGTCGTTCTTCTGTATGTCAGTTGATGCCTTTCACTTAAAATGACGTCCTTTTGAAACAAAAGACGGACACTTTGAGTGGTGTCAGCCGCACCGCATGTCGGATTGAAGCAGGGATGATTCGTACACGTCATATAAGACCCATGGATCGTTCTCCTAAAGTTTCAATGGAAACCGAGTCCGTCTGGTCGTTTTTCCATATGTACTTAAAATGGTGTCCATTTTAAACAAAAGAGAGTAACTTAGACTTATCCTAGCCACACCGTGACTCAGATTCATCCCGGGTTGGCTTGTACACGTCACATATGACCCATGGATTGTTGGGATAAATTATCAATAGATTTGGAAAGTGTTTGGTCGGTTTTCCGTATGTCAGTTGATGTTTTTCACTTAAAATGACGTCCTTTTGAAACAAAAGACGGACACTTTGAGTGGTGCCGGCCACACCACGTCTCCGGATTGAGCTGAAACCACCTTTCAATATTCTAATTATTATTCGTGACGTGTACGCGCAGACAGCACGTCAATCGGACGTGCGGTTTGTGCGGTACGACTCAATATTCGTGTTTTAAGTGATGCGCGCGCTTCGTAAACGCGCGTGAGGGGGGTCCAAATGGGCCGAACGAAGTCGGAATGGCCTGAAATCAAACGAAAAAAACGGGAGAGTGATTTATGAAGTGGTCGAGCAGACGGCACGTCAATCGGACGTGTCGTGTGCCCGCGGTGACCGACAACGCAGTTCTGGTGTCATAAACGGCCAAAACGGGCGTCCAACGGTCAAATTCATAGCGGACGACCTCAGAATGAGCTGAAACCACCGTGAAAAATTATAATTATTATTCTTGACGTGTACGCGTAGACGGCACGTCAATCGGACGTGCGGTTTGCACGGTACGGCTCAATATTCGTATTTTAAGTGATGCGCGCGCTTCGTAAACGCGCGTGAGGGGGGTCCAAACGGGCCAAACAAAGTCGGAATGGCATGAAATCAGACGAAAAATATGGGTGAGTTATTTCTGAAGTGGTCAAGCAGACGGAACATCAATTGGACGTGCCATGTGCCCGCGGTGACCGACAACGCAGTTCTGGTGTCATAAACGGCCAAAACGGGCGTCAAACCGTCAAATTCATAGCGGACGACCTCGGATTGAGCTGAAACCACCGTGAAACATTATCATTATTATTCGTGATGTGTACGCGCAGACGGCACGTCAATCGGACATGCGGTTTGCGCGGTACGGCTCAATATTCGTGTTTTAAGTGATGCGCGCGCTTCGTAAACGCGCGTGAGGGTGGTCCAAATGGGCCGAACGATTTCGGAATGGCCTGAAATCAGACGAAAAATATGGGTGAGTGATTTATGAAGTGGTCGAGCAGACGGCACGTCAATCGGACGTGCCGTGTGCCCGCGGTGACTGAAAACACAGTTCTGGTGTCATAAACGGCCAAAACGGGCGTCAAACGGTCAAATTCATAGCGGAAGACCTCGGATTGTCCTGAAAACACCGTGAAACATTCTAATTATTATTCGTGACGTGTAAGCGCAGACGGAACGCCAATCGGACGTGCGGTTTGCGCGGTACGGCTCAATATTCGTGTTTTAAGTGATGCGTGCGCTTCGTAAACGCGCGTGAGGGGGGTCCAAATGGGCCGAGCAAAGTCAGAATGGCCTGAAATAAGACGAAAAATACGGGTGAGTGATTTCTGAAGTGGTCGAGCAGACGGCCCGTCAATCGGACGTGCCGTGTGCCCGCGGTGACCGACAACGCAGTTCTGGTGTCATAAACGGCCAAAACGGGCGTCAAACAATCAAATTCATAGCGGACGACCTCGGATTGAGCTGAAACCACCGTGCAACATTCTAATTATTTTTCGTGACGTGTACGCGCAGACGGACATCAATCGGACGTGTGGTTTGCGCGGTACGGCTCAATATTTGTATTTTAAGTGAGGCGCGCGCTTCGTAAACGCGCGTGAGGGGGGTCCAAATGGGCCAAACGAAGTCAGAATGGCCTGAAATCAGACGAAAAATACGAGTGAGTGATTTATGAAGTGGTCGAGCAAACGAAACGTCAATCGGACATTCCGTGTGCCCGCGGTGACCGACAACGCAGTTCTGGTGTCATAAACGGCCAAAACGGGCGTCAAACGGTCAAATGCATAGCGGACGACCTCGGATTGATCTGAAACCACCGTGAAACATTCTCATTATTATTTGTGACGTGTACGCGCAGACGGCACGTCAATCGGACATTCGGTTTGCGCAGTACGACTCAATATTCGTGTTTTAAGTGATGTGCGCGCTTCGTAAACGCGCGTGAGGGTGGTCCAAACGGGCCGAACGATTTCGGAATGGCCTGAAATCAGACGACAAATATGGGTGAGTGATTTATGAAGTGGTCGAGTAGACGGCACATCAATCGGACATTCCGTGGGCCCGTGGTGACTGACAATGCAGTTCTGGTGTCATAAATGGCCAAAACGGGCGTCCAACGGTCAAATTCATAGAGGATGACCTCGGGGGCTTCCGGGGGCTATCCGGGGGCTATCCGGGGTCCAGGGTGGAGGGTTGGGGGCTGTATGGGGGGCTGTCCAGGGGGCAGTCCGCGGGGGCTGTCCGGGGGGCTGTCCGGTGGGTGTCCGGGGGGCTGTCCGGGGACCAAGGAGGAGGGTGGGGGTTGTGCGGGGTCTGTCTGAGGGGTGTTTGGGGGTTCTTCAGGGGGTTGTCTGGGGTTTTTCAAGGGGTTGTCCGGGGGTTGTTCAGGGGGTTGTTCAGGGGTTGTTCAGAGGTTGTTCAGGGGTTGTTCAGGGGGTTGTTCGGGGTTGTTCAGGGGGCTGTCCGGGGGTGTTTGGGGGGTTGTCCGGGGTCCAAGGGGGAGGGTGGGGGAGTTGTTCGAGGGGTTGTCCGGGGGGATATCCGGGGTCCAGGGTGTAGGGTTGGGGGATGTACGGGGGGCTATCCGGGGGGCTGTCCGCGGGGCTGTCCGGGGGGTGTTTGGGGGGTGTTCGGGGTCCAAGGGGGAGGGGGGTTGTCCAGGGTCCAAGAATGAGGGGGGTTATCCAGGGAGTTCACAAACACACAACCACTAAAAGACAACAACATCCATAAAAACAGACAATATATAAAAATAACTCAACTCCAATACTATATTACGAGTCTAGATAAAACCAACAACTATTATAGATTAAACATCAAATCTCAGTAATATAAGTCAAAAATGTAACGGATCAATATGTCCCACATCAGCATCACCATCACCATAATCATCATCATCATCACCCTCGTCATCGTCCTCCTCATCGTCCTCACCCTCCACAGCACCTTCCTCCTCGCCTTCTCCCTCCTCCTCGCCCTCCTCATCTCCCTCCTCTTCCGCATCAGACTCCTCGCCATCATCATCTTCAAGCTGGACATCGGCCTGACCACCACTGGAACTGCCACCTGGTGCACCATATATAGAATGTATCGACGACATGTATTCATCAATCGTTGGGCTGGCCTCTGCTGGAAGTGTTGGACGTAGAACTTCAATAAATTTCATAAATGCACTGTTTGCCCTAGCAGACTGTTCTGCCGTCTCTGTGGCCCTTTTCTCAGCCTGTTCTGCCTGTACCCTAACTTGCTGCAGCTCGGTGGCACTACAACTCGTACCTGAGGCAGGCCAATACCTCTTCGGGGCTATCCTAGGTCGGCAGCGTACTCTGCCAGAATGATCCTCTCCCAACACCTGATGTAAGTGATCAGATGGCCCAAAATTGTCTGCTTCTTGGGCATCGAGGGCCTCTAAAGCATCCTGTTACAAATATAAATATATTATTAAGTTACGAAATAGATATTAAAATATAAAATCAACAGATTAAAACTTACAATATTCTACTGAGTCGCTTCGTTGACAGCACTTCCATCCTTTTTTCGTCTACTCGAGCAAAACAGTTTTGCTCGAGGCACACGTCCTTCAATATTTTGTACTTGCCTCTACAATGACATTGAAAACAAAAGTTATATAAAAAATTTAGCAAATGATTAAATAATTGAGGAAACAAAAGAAAATGTAAGTCGTAAAGAAAACTTATAAACAATTGTCATACCTGCTGCCTCTCATGATCCGGCATCGTCGTGCGTCCTAGTGTATGGAGGTATTTTTTTGCATCAATGTTTTTTTTATTTTTTCCAGATGATTCCTAAATAAAATTCGATAATGCAAAGGATAATATTAATTCAAAACTTGAAAGTTATTATTTAAATACCTCAAATGTAATTCATACCTTAAATTGGGTACTCGTCCAATGAGTAATCATCTGACGATACTGCTCTATAGGAAAATCATCCACGACTGGTACCGCCTCTAACTAAGTGCCAACTCTAGCACGCCAGCCAATATACAGCTCATGCTTGTAGGCTCTCCAAAGCTCTCCTAAATCCTTTAGACGTTCTAGTCGTTCACCCTCACCATCAGGAAAATTAAATCGAAGCTGAAATCAAAATATTAATTCATATAAATACAAAAATAATTCATGGCATTAAATACAACAGATTTTTTTACCCATATCTCTGCCCAAGCTCTATCTTTGACCTCATGTGGCAAATGTCTCCACGACAGCGGGCTGACGGGAATGATGTCAGAGTATTTGGCAAGCGTCGCCAGAAAACTCCGACATTGCTGCCCTGTTTTCTCAACCATCTGATTGTCTTCATTATATTCCACCATAACCTGTGTGCGACGGTTCCACACCGAACGCATGCGTGTACGGCCCCGCCCCCGCCTCCTGTCAGTAGATGTATCTGTCATGAAAGAAAAATAAATATTTTATCAAAACATGTTATAATGAAAATAAATATTGCTATAAAAATTTGTTAGGGTTTTATAAATATACCTGCGCTAGTCTGATCAATGAGTGGCGCCGGATCCACAGAACCTGATGGAACACCCTCTGGTGGAACAGGAGTCGAAGACAATGGAATATAAAAGCTCGGAGAGACAGAAGTAGAAGGAAAAGAAGATGGAACAGCTGTATGACCTGATGCTGACTGGGGAGTGGGAATCATCATGGGATGTGAAAATGATGGGGCAGAAGATGCAGAAGGTAGTGAAAACATGGGAGGCCTAAATACCTCGTGTGTCCCTAACGACACACCGGGATCAGAATGTGGGAAGGCTGAAATGTCAGTGGGAGGGGCAGGGTCTAGTCGGGCACGCGCAGCTCTACGTCCACCTCTGGTACGAACCCTCCTCGTACCACCGGCCTGAGTACTAGGACCAGTAATAGGCTCCTCGTCGAATAACTGTCGACGTAATGGTGGATCCTACAAAAAAGTTTACAAAAAAAATTAATCACATGACATTATATATTCTGTATATATATATATATATATATATTTGAAATAAAGTACTCACTGTAGGCACTACTGGTGGAATGCTCATCTCCTCCATCCGACGATTGTTCTCCACCATTTTTTTTCTCTGTCTCTCTTCAATTGGCTGCATTTCCTGCATTTGAAAACAAATATGTAATTAATTAGAAAAATAAAATTAATGTGTAAACCAAAAAACTAAATATATAAGGGAATGAGGGGATTTATTGGTAATTTAGCTATCAATTGTTTTATAAGAGCTTGAATGAATTTAATAAAACATACAAGTTGACTGGGCACACCGGCTGGCCGGTGGTGTCTCACCAGCTGGCTGGTGGTCCACCGGCTGGCCGGTGCTGAGCTCCCGGCTGGCTGGTGGTCCACCGGCTGGCCGGTGCTGAGCTCCCGGCTGGCCGGTGGTCCAGACAGAGCAGGCTTTCTGTCTGGGTTCCACCGGCTGGCCGGTGGTCATCCACCGGTTGGCCGGTGGCACCAAGCAGTGGGCAAGCCTACTGCCTGGGTCCTCCGGCTGACCGGTGGGGCAAGAACCGGTTGGCCGGTGACCATACCGGCTGGCCGGTGGGAATCCACCAGTTGGCCGGTGGACTCAGAGAGTCCACTATCAGCCTTCTTGGGCCAACTCCTGGGCAACCTTTTTCCTAGCATCAAAACACTTGAAAACAAGTTAGTACACGATGAGAGTGATTGTGATCATTAAAATCCAAGAGAGAGGGGTACAACAGTAATGTTCACCAAGTTAGAAATATTGTTTGATTTGGTTTGAATACAGTTCAATTCCAAATTATAAAATGCAATTCAAATAAAACAGCAACCAATAAACATTGAAAATTCACATAACGGTCAAGTCAGCTAAAACATATTTGTGATCAATACTAAATAAATATGAATATTACCAACCTTAACAACCCAACTCGAGGTAAACCAAAATAATTGAGAATATGGATGAATGATTCTATATATTTCCAACCACAACTTCAGGTTCACAATAAACTCTGACAATTGAGCTATTGGAGTCATCAAAAGAAATAAATGGATTGGTTCCAATGGCAATAGGGACAGTGTCAATTCCATCATCAGCATCATCAAAAATATTTCTTGGAATTACTTCAACTATGACACCAAATTCAGGTTGAAGTTGATCTTTGACATAAAAAACTTGTTTAGCCATTGATGCCAACACATATGGTTCTTCGGTTGCAAGAGTGCGGGTCATATTAATTACTCGAAATCCACAATCATCAATAAATGTGCCATGTCTCATCATCGAATCAAACCAATGGCATTTCATCATTGTGACTCGTCCATGAGAGTAATAATCCAATATTATTATTTTCTCAACGACTCCATAATAACCCACATTTTCAAGTCGCGGTATACTATCTGATGCACTGTCATAACAATCTGTTGTGGCAGTAACCATAATACCATCATGTTGTGTTCTCATGTTTTTGGCTCGTTCAGTGACAATAAATCTGTACCCATTGATAACAATTGATTTACAGTCACGAACCACGGTATTAGGACCAAAAGCCAAAGCTCTTATTTCCTCAGAGACAGAGTCAGCAGACAAACTCAATACCTGTAATATAAATGACAGTTAAACTTAAGTAAATATTGAAATAATTAATTTAAACAGTAATATTTTTACCTTCAATTTTAACCAAGAAGAAAACTCTTTGCTATGCAAAGTCTCTCTCCTTCTCAAAGATAAAGAACGATGCTTCCTATTTATCATTGTTTTATGTTCCCTGTAGATAAAAAAATATGAATAGTTTAATAGATATATATGTAAGATATACATATTCAATTTTGTTACCTGATATAGTCATCGAACAAATCACAGTTGAACAAAACTGTGCGATGTGCCATCTCCCGCTCTTCAAGGCTTAATGTATTCAATGTATATGATCGAGGAATTCCTCCTGTTTAAGGAAGTGATGGAAAACTGGGTTCAATTTGCTCATATTGTTCTTCTTCATTTCTCATTGGTCTGTTCATTCTTGTAGTAAGATCAGACAAATACATTGAACAGAAATCCATACATTCTTGAGCTAAGTAACCGTTCACGATAGAACCTTAGGGATGATTCTTGTTTCGAACATAAGACTTTAATGTGAACATATTTCTTTCAGTTGGATACATCCAACGAAAAGAAACAGGTCCTCTGAGAAGTATTTCAGTTGGAATATGGACAGTCAGATGCAGCATGCATGTGAAAAATGATGGGGGAAATATTTTCTCCAACTCACACAAAATTAATGGGGAATCTATCAACATTTTTTGCAAGAAATACTTGGACAACTTCTTAGCACAAAGATCTCTAAACAAATGGCACAACCGAATAACACCCACCCTTACATTATTGGACAAAAGATGACGGATTGCTATTGGAAGCAACTCATGCAGTAGAACGTGATAATCATGAGTCTTCAAATATTTTAGCTTCAAATCTCTTCTATTGACCCGTTTAGATATGTTTCTTAAATAGACATCAGGAACTCTAATAGTCTCTAATACTTCCAAAAATTGTTTTTTTTCAGTAGGTGTCATCACATAAGAAGCACATGGAAGTTGCCATTTATTTTCACTGATACGCACAGGATGCAATTCTGGTCTGATTACCCAATCCACCAAGTCACGTTGAGATCGTAAATCATCTTTTGTCTTCCCCTTGACATTTAGAAGAACTGAAAGCAACATTTCACATATATTCTTTTCAATATTCATTACGTCTAAGCAATGACGTAGCAAATTGGTTGATCAATAAGTCAAATCAAAAAAGATACTCCTCTTCCTCCAATTGTAACAGGTTTCTGTGGAAACATTCTTTCTCTTTCCAGATTTCATTTGACCCTTCCCGAACGAAAAATTGAAATCTTTCAATTCATTAAGCACATCAGTTCCAGACATACACTGAGGTGGATCATCGGTCTCTATAGTATTATCAAATCTTCGACGATTCATTCTATATGGATGATGCTTTGGAAAAAATCGTCGATGTCCCATAAAACTGAAACTACAACGATGTTTCAGTATTCTGGATCGTGTATTCTTCATACAAACTGGACATGACAGTTTTCCCTTCGTGCTCCATCCAGACATCATTGTATAAGCCGGAAAATCATTGATCGTCCACATAAGCGCAACACGCATCTAAAATATGTCTTTCGAACATGCATCGTATGTGCGCACACCCACATCCCAAAGAAGTTTCAACTCTTTTATTAAAGGTTGCATGTATACATCAATATCAATGCCGGGATCAGAAGGACCAGATATGAGTATACTCATGAAAGTGAATGATTTTTTCATACACAACCATGGGGGAAGATTATAAATGTGTATAAAAACTGGCCATGTGATGTGCGAAGTAAGCATCTGCCCAAACGGATTAAAACCGTCGCATGAAAGACCCAGCCTCACATTACGCACGTCAGCTGCAAAATCAGGATATCGAGCATCAAATCTCTGCCATGCAAATCCATCTGTAGGATGAACCAACTCATCATTTGTCTTCTTTCTCTCGGTATCATGCCATCTCATTTTTATTGATATGTCATCAGACATAAAAAGATTCTGGAGTCTGGGGATCAATGGAAAGTGCCACATTACTTTCTGTGGAACGCGGGATGGTGTTCCATCAGATTTTGACTTCCAGCGGGATGTGCCACATTTTATACATTCATTTCGTTCAGCGGTTTCTTCCCAGAATAAACTGCAATCTTTCGGGCAAGCATGAATTTTGTTTCTGGAAAATCCAAGTTCTTCAACTAACTTCCATGCCATATAGTGGTTTGAGGGAATATCTGCATCATCTGGAAGTACATCCTTCAAGAGGGTAAGAATATAATCGATTGATGTATTAGAAATCCCATACATAGTTTTTCCATGAAACAATCGGATTAAAAATTCTAGCTTTTTCATTTTATCGCATTGTCGATATACTGGAGTCGTGGCAGCATCATTCAATTTTTTCACCCTATCAATATCATCATTTTCACTAGATGCATCATTTGTCCTCATATCGACGTCTTCTTGAGTCGAAATCCTTTCTTTTTCATGATGACGAATAAACGGAAACCGATCATCTAACAAATTCTCCATTCCAGTCCTTTAATTTCGATCATCACCAATTTGAGATTTCATTTTCTCCCCATTGTGATACCACACAAAGTAGTTTGCTTGAAAACCATTTTTGGTTATGTGGTAGATGACTTCTTCACGACTCAACCAAGGTCTACCAACACAATTGGAACATGGGCAGTGTATGCGACCACTATCTGAAGCATTGTGAAATGCAAAATCTATAAATCTCTCCAAATTGTTTTGAAAATCGCTTGAGATACGATCGGTTTCATACATCCAACTTCTGTCCATTCTGTAAAAAGAATTCACATAAGTCATTTTGTCATAAACAATTCAATAGGATTGAACTTTAATAGAAAATACATTTATGTAAACGATAAAGGAAGAAAATAATCATGGTATCAACTACACATGTGAAAAAAACATACTAATGTGTTATTGAAAAAATGTAAAACCAACAAGAACTTAATGTGTAATCACATCAGAGCATGCCTCATCCCATAACCATATTAGTAGGGTATCCTCATATGTGATTTACCTTTTTGAATTAATATGCACTTCCTCACCAGGTACCTGAGAAGATTTCATAGATATAATCATCTCACATCCTGTAAGGCTTCCATTATGTATGATCTGCAGAATAATTTGAGTGATCATGAATCATGCATGGGATCTTCCCATGATCACTATAGATTATGAGAAGGAATTATGATAGGTCACGTGAAGAACATCAAACACATATTTTGGATAATTTGAGACATAATATAATAAAATAATGTATAAATCTATGGAATTTGGGATAAAAGGTGGGTTGTCCACGGGGGTCGATGATGTTCGGACGGGGGGTTCGTGAGAGCACGGCCACCCCCTATGGACAGCCCACCCACCCCCACTGGACAGCCCGTACCCCCCCGGGATAGCCCCGCCCACCCTCCCAAACAGCCCACACCCCCTTCCCCTGCAACCCCACCACCACCACCTAGACATACCAACCCCCCTGGACACCCGACACACCCCTCCCCCACCAGGACACCCCACCCAGACCCCCAAGACAACCCACACCCCCTGGACAGCCCCGCCCACCCCCGTGGACAGCCTTTCCCACCCCCATGGACAGTCTCGCCCACCCCCGTGGACAACCCACCCACCACCGTGGATGCCCCCTACCCCCTAGACAGCCCAACCACCCCCCGTGGACAGCCCACCCACCCCCCTCGACACCCTTCTCCCTATGGACAGCCCCCCCACCCCCTTGGATAGCCCGCCCACCCCCCTGGACACCCCTACCCCCTGTGGCCAGCCCACCCACCCCCCCTGGACAGCCCTCCCACGCCTCCTTGACAGCCCGGCCACCCCCGTGGACAGCCCATCCACCCTTGTGGACAGCCCGCCCACCCCCGTACCCCCCCTGGATAGCCCCGCCCACCCACCCAAACAGCCCACACCCCCCTTCCCTGCAACCCCACCACCCCCACCTAGACATACCACCCCACCTGGACACCCCACACACCCCTCCCCCACCAGGACACCCCACCTAGACCCCCAGGACAGCCCACACCCCCTGGACAGCCCCGCCCACCCCCGTGGACACCCCCTACCCCCTAGATAGCCCAACCACCCCCGTGGACATCCCACCCACCCCCCTCGACACCCCTTCTCCCTATGGACAGCCCCCCACCCCCTTGGATAGCCCGCCCACCCCCCTAGACACCCCTACCCCCTGTGGCCAGCCCACCCACCCCCCTGGACAGCCCGCCCACCCCTCCTTGACAGCCCGGCCACCCCCGTGGACAGCCCGTCCACCCTTGTGGACAACCCGCCCACCCCCGTACCCCCCTGGACACCCCGTACCCCCCTGGATAGCCCCACCCACCCTCCCAAACAGCCCACACCCCCTCCCCTGCAACCCCACCACCACCACCTAGACATACCACCCCCCCTGGACACCCCACACACCCCTCCCCCACCAGGACACCCCACCCAGACCCCCAGGACAGCCCACACCCCCTAGACAGCACCGCCCACCCCGTGGACAGCCTTTCCCACCCCCGTGGACACCCCCTCCCACCCCAGTGGACAACCCACCCACCCCCGTGGACACCCCCTACCCCCACAATCCATTATCCAAAACATATCAAATTGGTTTGAACACAATCCATAATTCCAACAATCCATTATCCAAAACATGTGAACGTACCAACTCTGATTTACATGTTTTGAACACTCTCCTTCCAAACATAGAATACAATAACATTAAAGAAGTCTTCATAAACACAAACAATATCCTATTTAGATATTAATTTCAATAATCAATTAAACCACCAACACCTAGAAAAAATCTATTCATTAAAACAACTACAACAATATGGTTGAGATAAAATTTTACCTATTCGTATTGGGTGTACCTGTTGGGATGGGGGGTGCTGGTGTTTGGATTCACGAGAGCAGTGGAGTCGGATGGGGTTCGCGAGAGAACCTGAGCGAATAGATTAGGGCTCTGTCCGAATGGGGAGAGGAGATCGCGATCTGCAATTTGGGGGAAACCTTTGCCAACGGTTTATAAAAACCGTTGGCAAAGGCACACATTTCCCAACGGTTCACTGGAACCGTTGGGAAATGTGTGAGTTTAGCACCCCTTTACCAACGGTTCCAGTGAACCATTGGGAAAGGTGTGAGTTTTCCCAACGGTTCCACTGAACCGTTGGGAAATGTCTGATTTTAGCACCCTTTCCCAACGGTTCCAGTGAACCGTTGGGAAAGGGTCCACCGAAATTCTCTTTGCCAACGGTTTTCTTAAACCGTTGGCAAAGGCTCACTATACCAACGGTTTAAGAAAACCGTTGGTATACTGTCGTTGGGAAAAGACTAAATTCCAGTAGTGGGTATATCTGATGGTCTAACACGCAACTGATGATAACCAGACCTCAAGTCGATCTTCGAGAACACCCGGGATCCTCGAAGCTGATCGAAAAGGTCATCGATCCTCGGTAAGGGATATCGGTTCTTGACCGTCAACTGGTTCAGCTTCTGATAATCCACACAAAGCCAAAGGGTACTGTCTGCCTTCTTTGCAAATAGGATAGGAAAACCCCAAGGAGAATTACTGGGTTGGATGAAACACTTTGCCTGCAACTCCTCTAACTACTTCTTGAGCTCCTGTAACTCAGGTGTGGCCATTCAATAGGGAGGAATGGAAACCGGTGATGCTCCTGGCACGAGCTCAATAGAGAAGTCTACATCACGTTCCAGAGGAAAACCAGAAATGTCCTATGGAAAGACGTCGCTGAAACGGTCCACCACTGGAGGAAAGACTAACTATGGAGTCCCCTGATCATCCAGATAAAGACTAGAAATCTAGGCTATAACCCATCCTAGCCCATGATTCTCAAGTCCTTCTCGACTCGCCCGAACATCCCACTCGCCTCTATGAAGAATGGACTCACCCTCTGGTGAAAAAAATCTCACTCTACGGCGATAACAGTTAACGACTACATGGAATGGGACTAACCAGTCCATCCCAATAATGACATCATAGCCTGTCATCTGTAGGACATAGAGATCCCATGAGAAACGATACCCTGCAACCTCAAGAGGGAACTATCTACACTGGCGCACTCTAGTAGTTCTATGTCCCAAGGGAGTGTCTAGTGTCAACATGTCCTCGGAAGTAAAGACAATAAGTCGAAGGATCTCCATAGTGTGCACAGAAATAAAGCTATGAGAAGCTCTGGTATCAAAAAGTGAAGAAGATAAAATTGAGGCTACTAAGATCGTACCTCGAACTGTGGAAGGTCCAGGATCCTGCTCCCGATGAACCTGCTCTACTACAAAAGTATGGCCAAAACCGCGGCTCTGTGTAGCAGTCTTATATTCCTGAGCTGATCGTCCCTGAGCATGTCCATCGCGCTCACGACCTCTGCCCTGGCCTGAACGACCTGAAGAACCCCAGCCCCCAGTCTGAGGCGGAACTGGTAATCCTGCTCCTGTACAAGGAGTAGAGACTGATCCTCCCTCACTGGCTGCTGGGAGAAGAACTCTGCAAAAACATTGCAGGTGACCCATCTTGTCGCAAGATCGACACTCCACTAGATCTCTCGGGAACTACGAGTTTTTATACCCGCTCCTTCCACACTGATAGCACACCACCCGGTTGCCTGAAGGAAGGTTTCGTCTACCATAAGAAATACCCCGCTTCCTCAGGTCGCCTCGGGTAGACTCTTGGTGACGCTTCCTGCTATCAGTATGAAGTGAATCAGCCTTGGGTGCTGAACCACCCTGATCAAAAGCTCCAGTCTCTCTCAGATTCTGCTCATTGATCAGCGCCTGGTTGACTATCAGAGTAATAGAAGTCAACTGGAAGACGTTCACCTGTGATCTGATCTCTGGTTTGAGGCCTTCCTCAAACTTCCTTGCCAAAAACAACTAGTCATTCACCAGAGTGGAAGAGAAGCGCTGTAACTCAGTGAAGCGGGAGGAGTACTCCATGACCGACAGAGTACCCTGCTTCAGGTTCATGAACTCTCTGGCTCTGTCGGCCCTTAGTGTGGCTGGATAGAAGTAGTCGTAGAAAGTACTCTAGAACTCATCCCAGGCCATAGTCCGATGGCGCCCTGCCTGTGAGACTACATCACACCATATCTTGGCAGAATCTCGCAGCATATAAGTCAGGAGCTTCACCCTTCTGTCTGGGGGTGTCTCCAGTTGCTCAAAGATAGAGAAAATGGTCTCCATCCATGACTCGGTAGCCTGAGGTCCTCCATCCCCTGTGAAAGTGGGAGGATGCTGTTGTTGGAAAACTCGCGTCAGCCCTGCCATAGACGGGGATGGAAGCTAAATTCCCTGAAAAGTCTGCATGAACCGCATGAACCCCTCTCTGAACTGAGCGTCAGTACTAGAAACTGGTATAACCGCTGGTGCCATGGCTGGCCCGACTGGAGGATCGGCCGGAAGTCCCTAATCAGCCATATCTGGCATCTAATCACTGTCTGCCGACAGATGTACAACCGGAGGACGTCTCAGTGGCATAGCTCTGAAAGATCAAAAGCACGCCTTAAATTAGGAAAACAATGATAGATAACACAAGAGAACAAAATGGGAACAGGGTAAGGAAAAGCATAAAAGCTTACAAGACACGACTACACGACGTGTATAAACACTATACAGCGTGTCTCCTTAAGCCATTAACATGGCGTGCATTTCTACCCGACAGGTCGTGTAGCACCCAACCTACATGACGTGATGCCCCATAACATGGCATGTACTTAAGCTCAAAACCCCTGCCCGAGTCTCCTTACATGGTTAACCCACACGGTCCAACTTAACCTGAGACTACACGGCGTCTTCCAAACAGACACACCGTTTACTAGACACTGGCTCATCGGCCCGTGTTGTTAGTTACACGGTCGTCTTACATGGCTGACCCTTACACGACATGTTCCGAATAAACAAGGCGTGTATAGGTGAAGGTGTCACCATCCCGTGTTGTTCGTGACACAGTCGTGTACCTAGGAAAGACTACACGGCGTGTTCCAAACAAACATGGCGTGTCTAAGAGATGGTCACGCCGACCCGTGTTGTTCGTGACACGGCCGGGTACACGGCCCCGAACTACATGGCGTGCACCTAATGCACACGGCGTGTTCCTAAAGTTACCTCAAGACACCGTGTTTCCTCTCACACGGTCAGTGACACGGCCTGAAAACTACACGATGTGTATCCGAAAGTACACGCCGTGTATTCTGGGTTTTTCTTGGCAGTAGCTCTGAAACTGCACAGAACCCCCAGAAACACTAAAAACCAGGCGAAGAGGTGCCAAATTCCGATCCGTGAGGGCCCATACTCCCCGCAAATCAAAGTTTGGCATCTCTGGCAGTCATATACAAGGGAAAACTGGATCATGATCCACCAAATTATGATTAATGAGGGCCCATAACACCTCATGAATCAAATTTTGACGTTCATTTTAAGTATGGAACAAAACAGACAGTTTTCTAACATAGCAGTAGATATTCTATCAAGAATCTATCACAACAGCATGCATAATCTACACAAAGTCTATCACAACAGCATGCAATCACTAATGCACCCTAGATGGCATGGCAAGAATTCATGGCATGTGATTTCTACAAGTGCCTATATGATGCATGACATGGCCTACCCTCATCTCATCGGGTTACGATAGAAATAGAACCATAATAATTAAAATAATAATAGCACAAGGCATGTGAATCACTCTAGGTGAAATCATATCAACCGTAAAATACTAAAACCAGAAACTACAATTAACGAGGTAGTATGGTCCTTCCCTGTTCACGGGTTAGCTACTCCTGAGCACAACTTAATACCAAGTACCGAATACGTCCTTTCCCAGGATAAAGTCTCCAAACAGTAAAGCAAGAGAAAAGAATCCCTCTGATACCACTTTGTAACAACCCGAATCTGGAGCCCCTCCACTAGTGCCCCGTACCCGGTTTGTGACATGACCTCAAGCGCGTTTACCCAAACGCAAGAGGCTGCCGACTACCAGCGAGGGCCTCAGTAAGTCTGTGGGGAAACTATGCCCTCATTTGGTAAAGTATACAGTGGAAAAATAAACATAAAAAATAGCGGAAGCAGTAAACAGCATACAATAGATGAACTAAAATTCAAGTAATAACTGATATAATAATGATGCAGTATGGTACAAGTATCTAAGGAAAGTTGTAAACAGATCAACATGCCTAAATACAACGGAAACCAAAGAACTAAAAGTAACCAGCAACTCTAGCAGCATCATGATCCAAGGCCCAGTCCCATTCTCTCCAGCTCCACGCAGCAATCAAGTACCTGAGGTAGATGGGTCACAACCACTCTCTACACCTGCAACCATATAATTTGTTTGGGCCGAAAAGCAGGACCCAAACAGGGTGTGAGACTCATCCCAGTAGGCAACCACCACAAGATCTGTGCCCCACTATCAGTGAGTGATGCAGCAAAAGTATGGAAAGTAAACACAGCATCAAGCCATGAATATTCCAGTAAACAATTCTACTAAATAACATACACTACCATTTAAATAAATACCTAGGAAACTAGAAAGTCTCTCTATTCCAAGGTAAAACAAGTAACACAGCAGGTATCTCAAAGACTACCTAAACACAAGCAGTACAAACCCAAGCTTGTTCTTTGGATGGGAGGACTCGTCACAACCAACCATCACAAAGAAAATACACTATCACTCTAGGTGGATCAAACTAGGAAACCCCTATAGTCCAGTAATCAACAAGGCACAGACACTCTGGGAAGCACTTACGTCAATTCCCCTATGGTCTTGCAATGATAGCTACAGACTCTCTGAGGAAGCACTTATGTCTAATTCTTTCTGTGGTCTCGATGCCTGCGTAAAACTAAGGACACTCTTGGGAAGCACAAATTCCTATTCCCATACGTCCTGCATATGAAACTAAATCAAAAGACCCTCTAGGGAAGCACTTAATCTTCAATTCCCTCTTTGATCTCCCGCACCAGGTTCTCACAGCCCTGAGCAGTCCAGTCGTGCGTAATCGACAGTCAGTAGCCCTAAGTAAGTTTAAAAACTACTTGGATAATAGCTACCATGTATCAAGAGCATATAAACAACATGCAATACATGCAATCAATAATATCAAGGCAGGAAACACGTGCAACGAGGTATGCCTCACAGGCAACCTAAGCCAAATGGCGATAAACATCTAAAACAGGGAAACCCCCCATGGGGTGATCCACAACATGCTAACAAACAATTATTAAACATCTAATAACCTCAAGAAATTCATGCAATCTAAGGCATATAATAAAACAGGGTCAAAACCCTAACCCGAGATACCCGACACATGGGTATCCGACACTTTTGCACCAAAAACTCAAAGACATTCAACGTAGGGCAACAAAACCACCTACCTTGATCCTAAGAGATCGATATACATGAACCTTGGCCCCTGAATTGGCCTAGAATAGAGTGGATCTGAGAAAATGCACAAAACACTCAACCCATGATATCTTGAAAAAGAGGAGGAATCAAGAAACAAGGCTCAAGTAGAAGGAAGAACTCAGCACTGTGGTTCCAATGCAATCGACCGTGCTTGAATCGGAGAATGGACAGGAAGGTGGGAGATCGTCAAAGATTCGGTCGTGCAGGGCATTCTCGGACGGAAGAAAACTGAAGAAGAAGATGAATATGGGGGTTAGCCGCGACCCCAGTTCATTTAATGAAAAAAAAAGTACACGGCGTGTACTTCCATGGTACACGACGTGTACTAGGTCTGTCCATGCTCCACTAAAAAATGTCCTCTACATCACCCCTACACACTGTGTGTGTGGCTCGGGCACAGCCAGCACACGGCTTCGAGCTGGGACAAAGTACACGGTGTGTACTCAGAAAGTACACGGAGTGTACTCAGAAAGTACACGGAGTGTACTTCGAAAATTTCAAGAAGGCCCATTTTTCTTAAAAACACTAGAAAAGGAATGGCGTACCTGAAAGGAAGATCCAGGTTCTTGCAGATTGTTGTAGTAGAAAGTAAATTTGAATCAAAATGGTTGTTGTCGAGCATGTATCTTATGCTCAAAGTTATTCAAGATCAAGGTTGCTTAGATTGGTTTTATTCAAATTAAAGACCATTTTATACTCAAATTGTTCATGATTTTTTTCCAATATGTTGAGTTTGAATACAATGATGAGGATGAATATTGAATGAGATCATGTGTAAACGATTATAGATGGAGATTGTCATGAAATTTGTGGAACAATATCGTGAGAGATACATATGAAGTAATTTATGATGATTATTAAGGATCTATTCATGAGGTATGTGACTTCTCTATCTATGACGATTCTTTGACAAAATTGATAGGTTATGGTATCATAAGATGACCAGTGGCTGCTGAACTAGATGGGGAGTGTAGGATGCTTTTATAATTTATTCAACAAAAACTCTACCATACGAAATGGGTTTTTTCAACCTTGAGATATCAAGATGTTTATTTGTTATGTCCTATTAAAATAGGACTATATATAAACTTATGAAGTTATCTCATTGTTAATATTTCAGAGATTATAAAACCCTCCTCAAGGTCTAATTCCTTGATTTATCTAGAGATGGTTTCTACCATGTTGAAGGAAAAAGGTTTTGTCTCAGATGATGATGATTGAACTGTTGATTCTTTTGTTTTCTATATATCAAGATATTTTTTTCAAGAATTATAATAAGTTGTAACCCCTATAATAGATAGTGGGTTGGAGATAATGAGAATATATATATACTGAATTTAATCCAATGTATCATCTTTCTAGGCCAAAGGATATTGTTGACCCAGTCCATTAAATTGATAAAGTTGTTGAATATTCTAATAAAGAAGAAGCTATTATAGAGGATGATGAAAAAGAACCACTTGTTGATGAAGGTAGTGATCCAAACTTGTACGCTCAATCACCGCCCATAAATTTATTACTCTTAACCCTCCTAAAAGTCCAACTAAAATTGAAAACATTGTTAAAAGTGATGAAGAGGAAACAAAAGTCTCTGGTGAGGATCAGTTCAAAACTTCTGAATCCATTGAGGAAGATGATACAAATGAGGTTTAGAATTAAAATGAATAAGTAATATATAATAAAGATAATGGCGATGGAAATTAAAATGAAAATAAAAATGGTAGCGAAGATGAAGATGAAAAATATGACCCTAATAGATCATAAGGAAGAATCAAAATAAAAGATGTTGAAATTCCTCTAGCATTAGGAAGAATTTGTTAAGGGGGTGCAATCCAAATTTGTGGAGATATATCATGAAGTTCCATCGATTAATAGAATTCCGTCCAACTCTATTTCCAGGGGTCAAGTAGTTTTTGATACTGATATGGAGGAACATATAAGGGTTATTGCTACTGTGGATCAACATGTGGATGAGAAATAAAAAAATCCGATGATTTTTTTGAGCTTGATAGTGATTAAATGTTTGAGGATATTTCTTCTAACAAACCTCCTATTGAGAACCATTTTGAACTTTCTAATCCGTCTGTTGATAAGAAAAAATAAGCTAAGTCTGATGTTCAGAAAGAATATGTTGAAGATACGGAAGAATTGCCCTATGATGGTATGTCTACAGATGTCGCATAGGTTCAATAAGCTCATATTGTTGAACATATTGTTGGTGTAATACCTCCTTCTATGTCACATGTTGTTGATGAGATTTTAAACCAAATTTTTGATCCCATATTTGAATAGTAGAAAAAGATCAATAGATTTCCACCTAAAGATGATGGACCAGGGTTTGAAATGAATGATATCCAAATGGATTTATGATTTCTCAAGTGAGTTTTTATGTGATATTAGAATAGTTTGACCCTATAAGAGAACTTGCATCTAAACATGCTACCCCATATCCTCTTTCTGTACCAGTTGATGTAGTCACAATGAGTGATTAGATGATTTTTGTGAAAATTTGATTTCTTTTTTAGTATGTGTTTGAAGAATCAATCAATTATCCCAACCAAACATAGTGAGAATGATTCTCGCTATTTATTTGAGTTGGTTTCTGGCCACATACAACAAAAAATGATGTATCATATTTATCAGATAGAGACTGAAACATGAAAATCAATGGTGATATTCAATCTATCAAGGCCATGATTAAAGAATTGAAGTCATCCTGTACAACTTCATTAGATGGGAATTTCAAGAGTATTGATATTGTGTCCTCAGACACATCTACCTATACTACTTATCCTTAGGTTAATTTTAATCAAATCCAATCTGTTATTAGAGCGGATATTGTTACTTCCTCACGCAGTTCTTCTAGTAGAAAAACATTGATTCCTTTGAAGATGTTTAGGAAGCTTAAGCATTATACTGACTATTTTCACATGTTGATAAGGAATCATTCCAAGAACATGTCCTTAGACAGAGAGAATATCACAAAATACATGAAGTATTATCTATCAAGGATATATACAAATCATGTCATGAATGAAAATTGTAAATTTTTTGGAGAAAATCTAAGTATGCCACCTGTTACTGAATATGGTAATTAAAAAAATGAGAAAATTGAAGGTTATGACTCCTGTGTTTAGTCAGTTTATAAATTATAAGGGTAAATTATTTAGTATTGTGAAACATAGTTGCCTGATTATAATGGGTTTTATAAATATGATGAATCCATTTATTCATGTTCATATGACCATATTTGTGGATTAAAAAGCCATTCCTATCACTCTAGAGGGCTCTCTCAGACCTGGTGTTACTAGAGATCCCAGAGCACCTCTGCCTGCCCAGTTCCAACTTTTTCCCATGTATCCTATCTAGGCTATGAGGAAACATTGGTCAGTTATTGTGTTAATAAATTACCACTATGAGCCATTATTGGTCTTCCCTATGGTGTTCACTCTAATTTTCCTCCTGGTGATCCTACTACCTCAGATAAAGATCAAGAAAAGGGCATTGGAAAAGGAGAAGAACCACTAGACCCATCTACAAAATATTGATCCTTGTCTCTTATTGTCATAGAAAAATGTGTATTTGATTGGACTTGGTATGTAATAACTTTTTGATCATCATTTTCTACTTCCTTTCGTAACTCTTAGTATGTCTATTCTTACTAAATTTTCTTCTTTACTATTCTAATATTTAACTTTTTTATAATCCTAAAAGAGGGAGAAGTAGTATGTAATATTATTTTTGATGAAATCTATTGAATTTACCTTTGAGAATAAGTTTTGATCATTACTAATATCCTTCCTTCATAACATTCTATTTTTAATATTTTTATATTTGATACTGGATAATTTCATTTAATCTCTTATTACTTATTCAGGATACCATATGGACATTTTATGAATGATAAGTCATAATCTATATTTTTTATCTTACCTTTAATACCACATTTTATATTTTAAATTCATTTTGTGACATGATTTTTGATAATAAAGAAGGGGGGATATTGTTGAACTCCTTTTTTAATGATCACAAAATCATGATTCTAATGATATTAGTGAATTTAATGTTCTCTGTAGGTATTTAATATTTTGAGATAGGTGATGAAATTTACTAAGGAGGAGTCACTGTTGAGGTTAATTCATCATCAAACTATCACTGCCAAGACCGACTCTTTGACAAGATATCTCAATCTTAGGATGTCATAGCACTGATCTAGAAAATTAATAGAGTCTGAGAAACCATCTCTTTCTAGTCACCATTTTCCATGAATCATCGTCATCATGAAAATCTCGTTAAGTATGATACACCGTCAAATGAAACACCTATGGAAGTTAAATTTTTTAAATTATGACTCACCTCTAGCCTATCCTTATTCCAGTTGAGACATCATTGGAAAAGTGAAATTTTTGGCTAAGTCGAAGACACTACCAGTGTCATAAAACCAAATCAACACACCGCCAGACTCTGAGACACTACCAGATTGAGACACTGCTAGACTAAGATACCACCACTATTTTCATAACATACTTACATTGAATCTTTAATAATGTCTATAATATGAAATTTAATTCGAAAAATATTTTTAAAGATTTTATCTTAAATGTTCGTTAGAGTGCATTGATATAAGTGTCAGACGTGTAGTATAAGGAAGTAGAGATGATGGAAATATTCTTTTTGCTACTGTTGATAAAAGTGAAGTATACTCCCTTATGAGAAAATGAATGTATAAAGATGACTGATATCAAGATGAGAAATTTATTTTAACAAATCATACATAGATCTGAACTTGATTTCAAACAAGAAGAGCTCACATTCTAAAAACACTTGACTAGGAAGCCAAACATCATAATCACATCCAATACTTTCCTCCACTTAAGAACAAGAGTCTATGACACTTCTTTATTCTAAATTTTTTCAAGAGAACCCAACTCAAGCTTCACTGCAAATCTTACCAAGGGTCACTGGTTTCATTGCAATTGATAGATCATTTCTAAAATCTACACTTTTAGATCTATCAGTTCTATTTATCTTTATTTCCTTTTTGAGCAGTGTGTGTGCACACTCTATTTTATCACACACACACATACATTATCTCTTGTAACGAAAAGGAAGATACTTAGATATCATCATAACTTTTCTTACAACTGTACTCCTATAGATAATAGTGGTAGAGGCACAGTGCGGTCTGTTTATTTCTTAAACCCACATATAACTATGGAAGAGGTTTTGTGTGACCTAGACAATAATAAACTATTGTAAAACCTTATCCAGGTTTTGGATCAATATGTTTTATTTTATATAATCTTCCTGAAGGTGGGTGATCACAAAGTGAAGAAGTCTTAGCTTGAGACTAAACCACTTGTTTCAATTTTTTCTGTTTGTTTTTCTTTACTTTATTTCCACACATAAAACTAAAAATTGTTTTAACTATACAAAAAATATATATTTTGATATATTATCTAAATTTAGGTTCATATTGTTTTTTGATCAATTAAACTCATTTCAAAGGATCCAAAAATATTTTATATTATTCATCCATGACCTAATCAATCTTTATAATGATTAAAATCAATATCATACAATATATTTTGATAAACTGGTCTGTATTTAAACATTTGGGTGATTTCAAAAAATTAAATTTTAAAAATAATTTTTTATGAGGTGCTCAATTCTCCACCCTCTTGATATACTCACTCCGAACAACAATATACACTTTCTACCAAGGGGTGCAATATTATTACCTAAAGAGGCCTTACCAAATGCTTCGCAACCCCACACATATAAGTGAGACACCACAAGTTTCTTTTCATTTCATAATTGTTATGGTAGGTCTTTTATTGCATTAGATGGAACTCAATTTGTTATATATGATGATATATGCAATTTGTATCTCTAAATGATATTGGAAGACTCACATTGTTGCACATGCCTTTTTAAATTAATTTTTTCTTTAATAATCCTTGGCTCTGGGTCCTCGCGCCAATGTCCGAGACGGGTCCCGAAAATAAATTTTTGACGTTTAAATATTTTACTATGTTTCAGACCCCTATGCAGTCACCGCGCAATTGGAGGTAGCCGCGCAGCTGGACATGGTGTCGAGGAATTGCTCATTATTATTATTTTATTTTTCATTATTCTTTATATTATTATTTCTATTATTATTGGAATATTGTTATTATTATTTATATATTATTTTTATTGTTGTTGTTTAAATTTTTGTAATTATAAATGTTATTCTTTATATCGTTATTATTATTATAATTATTTTTTGTATTATTATTATTGTAATAATATTATTAAGATAAAATGAAAAAAAAACACAAACCCTAAAACTACCCGGCCTGCACCCCCTTCCCCTTACCTGTGATCTGCCGCCCTGCATCTCACTAGAGTCATCTCTACCCTCACCTCATGCGTGATCTTCTCCCCAGCCGCCTCTGCACACCCCTGCAGGACCCCACCCGACTGCCCTGCTAACCCCCTAATTCCGCCCTCACTCTCCCCTCCTCCGCGCTCCCGCAATCGCGACCCCCCCCAACACCCAACCTCACCCCTTGGTCCCTCCTCGCACCGACCCCATGTTGCGCCACTAGAAATATGGCCTTGCCCTTTCCCTCACCCCCATCTCCCGTCAGCATCTAACCCTCCGCCCTCACCCAGCTTCTGTCAGCCTTCGGCCCTCCCTGCTGCCTCCCACCCTCACTGCTCCGACCTCATCCAGGACCCTTCGTCCGGCTTTCCCCATCTACCCAACCACAACCTTGCCATAAATTGTTTATTCTTCTTACATAATTGTTGATAAATTATTCGGTATGTTTTTCTCATTTCATGTTTTTCAGAAATAGATAAATTTGGAGATATTTTGGTCAAATGTATTTTTGGCTTGGCGTGTTTGGATTGACAACGTTCTATCTTAGAAATTGTGTTAAAAATGTTTTAAAATGGGGACTTATGGATTCAATGGGATTGGTTTTTGTTCTCTTAATGTATGAAATGGTTGGTTTTGATTTTAAGGAAAATTGAGTCCTAGTGGAAATGGTTTAGAAAAGTCACTTTGGTTGTTATTGAGCCATTAGATTTCGGCACATCCATGGTTGCACTAGGTGCACACATGGAGGTTCCCTCAAGTGAAGATGGAACCTTCAAAATAATGTTCTCTTAAAACCTTGGTTTTGTAAATAGATTTTGTTTCCTAAATAAGGTTTGGTTCTTTATGTGGATTTTATGAAAGGTTTGAACTGTAGTCTCAAAGGGTGTGCTCGTTCGGCCATTAGTGTGTGTTCTGATTAATCTTATGCTCAAGGGGTCGTTTGACCGTTTCAAAAGATTGTGCATTTTTCATTTACAGTATGAAATGTTTTACTGAAAATGCATTGGAGATTTTGAACTTAAAGGCCCGTTTGGATTTTCCAACTTATGGGTGAAGTTGTGTTAACTATTAGAATGGATTGTGTTTTGAAAATTGTGTGTGCCTAGATGGAATTTTAAATGTTTTTAGAAAAATGATTTCGAAATGGATGTGATGTGATGACCTGTTTGGCACTTTCAACTTTAGTGCAATGTTTGTGTTGATTCTTTGAAATGGTGACGTTTGATTTCTATATGCCCATTTAACAACTTTAGCATTTGTAAAAAGAGATTCAAAAGGTTTTAATGATTTTCATGTTATGATGGCTCGGTTGGCACATGGTTAATGTGGGATGATTGGATGTGTATATGAGGTGCTCCTGTCTAGTGTAACCCTTTTTGGGTGAACATATAGGAAACGTCCGTGTTTAGGGAAGGAAAATGTGGTGATATGAGTCATGCATGTGAGGGTCTTCCAACATAAACAATATTATTGAAACCACCATGGGTTCCTAGGAATATTTTATATGATCTAGTGATGGTTTCTGACCAACCTCGATTAGACAAGTTGGTACCCCCTAGATTTTTTGTTAGTCCAGGAATTCTTTGCCACTGGTTTGGTTAGTTTTGGGCGGCCAGTTTGTTATAGACATAGGAGCTTCACCATAAGCCAGAATGTGTTTCCAAAACTGAGTACATCTATGGGTCTTCTAGGGATGTTTAGGATTACCCATGGTTACTGGATTATTTTCATTTCTTGTTTACTTTCCGTGCACTAGTTCATTTTCAGTTTTCACACTTACTTGTTTTACTCTAGCATAGCTTTGGTTTATTCAGTTTAGGATTTTATTTATAAAATGACAAATGATTTTGGAAATGGTATGTATTGTGTGTTGGGTTTTTAAATGAAAAAAACATGTTGCTTATTTCCAAATTTGAAAACCCTACTTGTATAATTGTATTTCAAAACATGTGTTAATGGATTGTTTTGGGAAAGGAGACGTTGGATTCTGCAGTTTATCTTGGCAACCCTACTAAGAATTTTTATTGCTCAGGCCTATATTTGTCATTTCAGTTGAAGGTTTCCATTACAATGATTTTCTTTGATGGGTTGCTCATTATTAGAGCATGGTCAGCCTTTGGTTGGGAGGTAACCTGGAAGGTCACATGGAGGTACGTTGAGATTTTCTGTTTATTTATTTCTTTTACCACTGTTCGAGTTATGTTTTATTATTCTATTAATTCTTGTTTATTTGTTTATCTTTTGGGAAAAATCATTCCCAAAAATTAATCTTAGATTCCCAACACTGTTTTCCAGCCCATGGGGATCATGAACGCCCTTCTTTCCATGTCACGGACCAGCTCAGCTGACTTGTTCAGGGTCAACCTGGGTGGGTTCATGATAAAATGATATCAAAGGGAGGTTCTTGTTATTTGGGTTGTCCGATAAATAGAGATTAGGATTGTCGGGACTCGAGAGGTAGGTACGAGAAGAAAGTCATGAACCCTCACCCGTTTCGAACCTCGAGACTCTAGGGGTGGTCTGTGTTTTGAGTCTTGATTTTTTTTTTGGATTGAGGAATGAAAATGGAGGCGGACCAGTGTCATGTCGTGATATCACATGGAGTAGTGACTCACGTGGAGTCTGATTGCACAGTTGGGTTTCTCCTAGTCGTTTATGCTTTCTTAGGGCATGGTTCACTACCATGTCACCAAGTTAAGCGTAACTTCTAGCTCCTCGTCCCGATGGTTTGTTGTAAGTTGGGTTTTGTTTTGGTTTTTGTTGATGTAAGTGTTTTCTGAAAATGAAAAGGGGAAATGAATTTTGGAAAATTGAATTGGGTTTGAAAAGTGGGTTTGGTATTTGAAAAGTGGCCTTGAAAGAAGGCAGTTTTGAAATCTAAAATGACAAAGGGATTTTTGAGTTGTGTTTGTAATTGCTTGTTTCTCTTGAGCTGGTTATTTTGGATGAAGGTGATTTCTTTGATATTGCATTGGATTTATATCAGTTTTGACCCTGTGTTTTATATGTTGGTCAGAAAATGCCACCAAGAAAGGTCGCTAAGGTTTCTGATAAGTCATGCTTATATTTTGGTCCTTCCTGAACATTTTCTATCTTTCATAGTGATCGGGATCTGTTAGAGGCAGTAGAGTGGCTTGAAGAGGTCGAGCGTGCCTTTAGGGTATTGGTAACTCCCCAAGCTATCAGAGTGTGTGCCATTTTGGATCTATTCAAAGTTTCAGCCCGGGATGAATGGGAGTTGGTTTCCCCACCGTCAATGCAATTTTGGATTATGTGGGATGTCTTTAAGTTCGTCTTCGTCTGATGGTTTAAACCCATAAAGGTGAAGATGAAGAAAAGAGAAGAACTCATGCGTATTCAACAAGGACAACAGAAGTTCAAGACTTATATTAACCCCTTCAAGGAGCTTGTGTCCTTTTCTCCGAAGGTAGCATCGCAGGATTTGATGAAGACTTCCCTCTTCATCGGGGGTCTTCACCCGGAGATCATGAAGCGGGTCCTTCCTTCTAGGGACCATCGTTTCAAGAAGCTGGTGGATGAGGTATTCATAGTTGAATTGGTCTCCAGAGCCTAGGTGCTCGAAAATACAGCGTATCCAGTTGTTCATGAAGGTTCCCCATTTGGCTAGAAGAGTGTGCTAGAGGGAATAATTCTTAATGATTCCACTATAGTGGTTCTAGATTCTAGTTCTTTGGACCGTTCAGTGGTGTGCCACCAGTGTGGCCAGATTGGGCACGTGAAACTGTCATGTCACATCCCTCTGAAGACGTGTCATCATTACTGGTGTCTGGGTCATCTATAGAAGATCTTCTGGAAGCATCACCAGAAGAAGAAGCTATGAATGGAGGAACTTCAGTACATGACTATTATGAAAGATATTCTTTAACCATCATAGCCCCAGCCACAAGTTTTGGGGTAAAGCTCATGCGCAGTCAGAAGTTGTTGGGGATGTCACTCATCGGTTCTGGTTTTCTGTCCCGTGTTGGCAGTGGACCATTTAAATTATTTCCAATCTTTATTTTCTACTATTAAAGTCTTACAGTAGTTGTGAGTTCATTTTTTTACTATGATGTTTTGATGTACTCATTCCATTATAATCCAAGCAGTCCTGTTTGTGTGGATGTGGTTTTATGAATCATGCATTTTTCTTAATGGGTGTTTGGGCCTTGTGTGAGTTAATCTCGGTTTGGCTGCGATCGTTTAGAGATGTAAGGGCCTTTGGAGGGATTGATGTATTGATTATGCTCGGGTTCATTTCTTGAGTTAATTACAGATCAGATGTCTTTCTCCAGTGTTGGAGCTTTCTTTGGTTCGAGTCGATAGTTTCAGGTTTTAGCGGAGGTGTTGTTCGCTCGACGTATAAATGTTCGTTGGGATCGGTTGGGAGTTCCCGCGTCGCCCCATTGCTGGGGTAGTATGTTTGAGTGTTAAATTTCCGTATTTGTTGAATTCTTGTGGTGGGGAGAACCCTCTCATTTTTTCCCCCACTCTTGTATTGTGGTTTTCTTGGTTTCAATCGGGCATAAGTTCTTGTTTGGCATATTGTCTGGATGGGTGACTTTCTGGGGGTAGAATCTGTCTGTGATGGGGAGAATTTTCACACCCGTCCTTTTAAATTAATTTTTATTTTAATAATTGTTGTCTCTGGGTCCTCGTGCCAAGGATCGGGCCGGGACCTGAATTAAAATTTTCGACGTTTAAATATTTTACTATGTCTCAGACCCTTGCGCGGTCACCGCGCAGTTAGCGGTAGCTGCGTAGCTGACCCTTGTGTCAAGAAATTCCTCATTATTGTTATTTTATTTGTCATTATTCTTTATATCATCATTTATATTATTATTGTCTTATTATTATAATTACTATTATTATTATCATTATTATAATTATTTATATTTTTGTAATTATAATTATTTTTCTTTATATCATTATTATTATTATAATTAAAAGTTGTATTATTATTATTGTAATAATATTATTAAGATAAAATGAACAAAAAAAAATACAAACCATAAATCTACCCGGCCAACTCCCCGTTCCCCATTCCCCACTATGGCGCCCCCTTCCCCTTAGCTACGATCCACCACCTCGCCTCTCACCGGAGTCCACTCAACCCTCCCCTCCCGCGTGATCCGCTCCATGACCGCCTCCTCACACCCCTGCAAGACCCCACCCAACTTCCCTGCTAACCCACTTACACCGCCCTCACTCTCCCCACCGTCGCGACCCCCCCAACACCCGACCGCGCTCCTCAGTCCCTCCGCCTGCCGACCACATGCGGTGCCGCTGGACAGCCGACCTCTCCCTCCCCCTCAACCCCAGCTCCCCCTCAGCGTCCAGCCCTCCGCCTTCACCCCCAGCTCCTGTCAGCCTTCGTCCCTCCCCGCCACCTTTCACCCTCGCTGCTCTGACCTCATCCATCACCCTTCGTCTGACCTTCCCTATCCGGCCGACCTCACCCTTTCCTCCCGCTCCGGGCCTCTCTGTTCCGACCACTTCCACACTCTGGCAAGGCCATTTCCAGCATCATGCACTCCAGCCAAAGCCGTCTGTAGTGAATCCGACCCCATCTCTGGAAAGATTCCTTGCCCACTGCACCTCTGTCCCGCCGACTACCCTACTCCAGTATATTTACTCATTATTTTATTGATTGATTGATTAATTAATTATGTTATTAATTTATTTATTTATTTATTTGACTTTTTGTCATTTCATGAGTGGTGTTTTTATTCACTTTGGTTGAAACACTAACGTCATACTTGTCCTACATGTGTTGTTCGCATCGATTTCGGTGGGCAGTTAATCCGTGGGGCGTTGTTATCCCTCCTGTTGAAGCATCATTGCGTCCACTCTTACTTTGAGGTAGGCAGATCCACCTTTTCTTTTCCGATTAAGCCCATTTAATGCTTAAGTGTTTTAATTAAATCTTCAATGTGATTTTCACCTTTGCAACATTTTTAGTTAATCTAATATAGTGTTTCCAAGAAAATTAGTTCTGTCAAAAATTGTTTTGATGTCTTCCCCCTAATTATATATTTTTTGGGTTTGTGCAATTGGTTTGAGCTGTCTATGGGATTGTTTATAAACTATTTGATTGGATTATAAAATTTCTAGTAAACTGGTTAGGATGATTTTATAATTTTTGATAAATTTTTTATTTTTCTTAAATAATTGTTGATGAATTGTTTGGTATGTTTCACTTGTTGCTTGTTTTTCAGAAAAAGGGGAATTTGGAGATATTTTGGTCAAATTTATTTTTGGCTTGGGGTGTTTGGATTGACAAATTTTATCTTTGAAATTGTGTTAAAAATGTTTCAAAAATGGGTCTTATGGATTCAAGGGGATTGTTCTCTGTTCTCTTAATGTTGGAAATGGTTGGATTGGATTTCAAGGAAAATTGAGTCCTTGTGGAAATGGTTTAGAAAATTCACTTTGGGTGTTGTTGAGCCATTGTATGTGCCCTCAACTGAAGATGGAACCTTCATAATAATGTTCTCTTAAAACTTCTGTTTTCTAAATAGATTTTGTTACCTAAACAAGGTTTGGTTCTTTATGTGGCGTTTATGAATGGTTTGAAATGTAGACTCAAATGGTGTGCTTGTTCGGCCTTTAGTGTGTGTTTCGATTAATTTTATGCTCAAGGGGCGGTTTGACCATCTCAAAAGATTGTGTGTGTTTCATTTAGAGTTTGAAATGTTTTACTAAAAATGAATTAGAGATTTTGTCCTTAAGGGCCCATTTGGATTTTCCAACACGTGGGTGAAGTCGAGTTAACTGTTAGAATGGTTTGTGTTTTGGAAATTGTGTGCGCCTGGTTGGGATGTTAATTGTTTTTTAAAAAATTATTTTGACATTGATGTGACGTGTTGACAAATTTTTCACTTTTAACTTTAGTGTAATGTTTGTGTTGATTTATTGAAATGACATTTGATTTTTGTATACCCATTTAAAACATTAGTATTTTGAAGAAATAATTCAAATGGTATTAATGATTTTCAGGTCATGATGGCCCAATTGGCACTTTGTTAATGTGAGGTAATTGGATGTGTATATGAGGCCCTCCTATCTAGTTTAACCCTTTTTGGGAGAATGTATATGAAGCATCCGTGTTTGGGGAAGGTATGTGTGGTGAGATGAGTAACGAGTGCTAGGACATTTCTACCTACACAATATTATTGTAACCACCGTGGGTTCTTGAGCATCTTTTAGATGATCGAGTGATGGTTACTGACCAAACCCTATTAGACAGGTTGGTACCCCTATATTTTTTGTTAGTCCAGGTGGACTTTGCCACTAGTTTGGTCAGTTTAGGGTGACCTATTTTGTTATAGACTTAAGAGCTTCACCATACGCCAACAGGTTGTTCCAAAACTGAGTACATGTCACACCCCGACCGCGGATGTCCGTATTTGTTCTCCTTTCTTGGCCCCGATTTAAATTTTTCGGAGATTAATTGCATTGGCGGTTTCACGCCGGTGCGCGGTCACCGCATTGTCAGCAGTGACCGTGCGTTCAGCCCGGGTGACAGTGTGTTCACCCGGTGTTTTAAATTTTATAATTTTTATGTTGGTATTTTATTATTAATAACTTTTTATTTGTGTTATTATTATTGTATATATGTTTATATATGTTTTTATATATATATGTATAGTAATGTATGTATATATATATAGATTTATATATGTATAAATATATATTTGTGTAACATCTTTAAATTATTTTATAATTATTATTTTAAATATGTGATCAAAATAATTATTATTTGAATTAACTAATTTATTACTTATTATTATTATAAGTTTTATTATTATTTTACAAGTTTTATTGTTATTAACATTATAAGTTTTATTATTATTATTATTTTTTTTATCATATATAAATATATATATATACAAATCAATCTAACCCTAGCCTACTCCCGTAGCCGCCACCCCCCTCTTTCCTCTCTCTCTCTCCCTTCTTTCTCTATTCTCTCTTCCCGCAGCCCCTCTGCGCGCCTCCCTCCTGTAGCCGTCGCCCTTTCTCTGGCGCATCCCGCCGGCGCCCCGGCCACACCGCCGCCTGGTCCCCCCCTGTCCCGGCCTGCCGACCTCGTCCGACGACCCAGCCGCCGCCCCAGCCGCTCCTCTCCCTGCTCGCCGTCCCGAGCTCGCCGTGCCGGCCTCCTCCACCAGCCGACCGCCGGCCTCCGCCCTGCTCCTCCGCCTTGCGCCGACCCCGCGCCGCCGTCCCGGCTTCCCCGCGCCGCGCCTCCTCCTTCCTCTCAGCCGCGCCCGACCACCCCGTTCCGCCTCTCCTCCCGCCATTCCTACCCTCCCTCTCCCTAACCGCTGTCCATGTTCTTTCCTGCACCGGCCAGCCCCGAACCCCGCCGCGGCCTGCACCCAGCTCCCTCCGGCTGCCGCGGCTTCCTCTGGCTCACCCCCTCCCGCTGTGAGTTTTGTTTTTATTTTGTTTTTATTTTGTTTTATTTTATTCATTGTTTTTATTTTGTTTTATATATATATATAATGTTTTAATATTTTTATCATGTTAATAATCTTATAATTATTTTATTATTATTAGGTTATTATTATTATTATATTATCATTTATATTATTATATCATTATTAAAATTATTATTATGTTATTATTATTAATACTATATTATTATTATTATTATTATTATTACTATTATAAATATATTATTGTTTTAATTATTATTATATTATGTTGTTATTTTTATTATTATATTATGTTAATATTACTATTTTTATTATTATCATGTTATTATTATTATTATTATTATTATTATTGTTATTATTATAATTATCATTGCGCTATTATATTTATTATTGTTCTTGTTAGTATTATGTCATTATAATTATTCTTATTAATATGTTAATATTATTGTTATGATATTATTGTTACTCTTATTATTATTATATTATTATTATGTCATAATAATAATAATAATTATTATTATTATGACATTATTATTACTACATTTTGGTTATTATTACGTTATTATTATTATTATTTATATGTTGTCATTAATGAGCCTGCTTAACGGCCTATTGTTTTAGGACCAGTTTGACGATGCAATACGCTGTGACCTTTACGCAACAAGAGCTTCGCGTCGTGTCGTTCTTCGTTCCGATCCGAGGTAGGTCTCCCTATGCACTTGCCTCTAAATTAAGAATTTATTTATTCCTTGTCCTTTTATTAAATTTCAGTAAATTTAAAAAAAATAATATTAAGTAGTTTTTATAGCGTGGTGATTTGCTGAGAATGCAAACTATTTAATTCTAGCATTTCATTAAAAGTGTTTTCTTGGTTTCAATTGTGGGATTTCATAGTAATGTCGCTAAATGGTTCTTCCTGAGTAACGAAAGACATGTTGAATTGGGTTTTGAAATGTTTTTGGCATGTGTAAATTAGTAAATGTACTGTTTATGGAAAATGGTGTTTTCTTATAACCTTGATTAGAGAAAACGTCGTGTGACCCTTTGAAATTGTTTTTGGAAACTTTACGTGTGGTTCTTGGTTGACGAAAGATGTTTTCCCTTGTTGTGTTATTAAAAATAATGCTTTCTATGTTGTGAAAGTTGTTTATGTTCTTGTGTGAGAGTTTCCAAAAAGGGTTTTTTTTGCGAAATGATTAGGTGATGACAATTATATTTTCAGAAAGGTATTTTTGACGTGCGTGAGTTTTGAAATATTGTTTGGGTGTGGAAATGGTGACTTTTGTGTGCGATATCTTGTTTGGCCTGTGATATGAGGAAGAAATATACTATGTGAATTTGAAGCGTGTTTGAGCACACGGGGGAACCCTGGGTATCTAGGTGGGCGGACTAGAACTAGTGCGCTAGTGAGCCGGATGGGTGTCGTCCCTGTTTCACTTAGCTGGATTGACGATTGCAACACTAACTAAACATATGATATCTGATGGTCGTGGCCTTCTAAGCCACGTGTTCTGAGGGTCATGGCCTTCTAAGCCACGTTTTCCGAGGGTCGTGGCCTTCTAAGCCACGTTTCACCGAGACACGAGGTTCTAGGGTCCCACGTGAGCTAGATGAACCTTAGGGGATTTACCCATAGTGCTCTACCATCTCTGGTGTGGTGCCTTCCGTCGGCATATGGGGGACCACTTGGGTGTGAGTGTGTGCGTGTGTGAGTATGTGTGTGTGTGTGTGTGAGTGTGTGAGTGTGTGTGTGTGCCCATGGATATTGCGGATAACTTCTGGTTTATTTTTACTTGCACTTGGTTTTTTCCATGCCTGTTTACTTTTACTTGCACTTGTTTTCTTTCCTGCTTGTTACATTCAGTTCTTCTTTATAGCTTGTACTGGTTGCCTTGTGGAAGTGGCTTTCAAATAAAAATGCGTTTTTCTCTTGTGTGGTAAAACTGAAAATGTAACACTTCTTTATCGTTCAGAACGAATTTAGAATCAATGAAAAGAATTTCAACTTTTGAAAAGGAATAAGGGTAATGGCTCGTGTTTAGTTTTTCAGGTGAAACATTATAAAAGCATACTTTTATACATTGTAGTTCAAACCTGGAATAGGTAGGTTCTTTGTTTACTGGCAGTGCTTCGGGATTTGTTGTTGGGCTCACCTACTGAGTACTTTTGTGCTCACGCCTATCTTTTACCATTTCAGTTGCAGGTCTTTCCTTGCTCAGGTCTTCTGTTTTGAGTCGCTCAGTGTTGGAGCGAGGTTGCTCTCTGGTTGGGTGGTGACCTGAGAGGTCACACGGAGGTACGTGGTCATGTGGCTTTTATTTCTTTTCCGCTTTTAGTGTTTATTCGTTCTGTTTTTTTACTTTTGTTTGGGCTGAAATCGTTCCCAACGATCAATTTTTAGTGCCCGGCACTTGTTGCCATCCCGGGGGATCGGGAACGCCCCTCGGGACTTGCCGCGGACCGGCTCAGGTGAACGGTTCAGGGTCGACCCGGGCTGGTTCGTGACAAAATGGTATCAGAGGTGGTTCTTGTTATTTGGGTTGTCCGGTAGAAGGAGATTATGACTGTCGGAACTCGAGGGGTAAGTACGGGAAGAGCGTCGCGAACTCTTGCTCGCACTGATCTTCGAGTTACCAGGGGTAGTTCGGGAATTGTGTCCTTGTCTTTTCTGGTTTGTCTTGGATTGAGAGATGACAATGGAGGCAAGCCGACGTTACGTCGTGATTTCACATGGAGTAGTGACCCATGTGGAGTCCGAGTACGTGGTTTGAATTCCTCCTAGGGGTCGAAACTGACTTGAGACATGGCTCACTACCATGTCGTCAGGTTGAGCGTGACTACTAGTCTCTCACTTCAGTGGTTGATGCAAATTTGGTTGCTGCTTTCGTCTTCATTTGTGTGAGTGCGTTGTTGGAAATGAAAAAAAAAAGTTTTTGAAAAAAAAAATTGGACTGGTTTCTTTTAAAGGACTTTAAATGTATAAAATGGGTTTTAGAACTGAAATCTCTTGATTTGAAAATCTGTTGTTTGCTTGGAGTTGGTTTAAAATGGTTTGGGGTGAAACCTCAGGTCCTCTCTATGAACATTTGCACATGTGTGAGAATGCATGGAAAATGTGTGTTGGTGCGAGTATTAAGGGATAGTGGATAATGACATGTGCAATGGATCATGGGAGTACCTGGGTGCGTATTTGAAATTTAACGTTTGACTTTGTTTTCTAAATTGGTTTTAAATGGGAAACGGTTTTGGAAAGTTTTGGTTTGAAAGTGGATTGGTTTTTGGAAAGTGATCTTGAAAAAGGGTGGTTTTGAAATCAAAAATGAAAAGGGAATTTTAAAGAGGAGATTTTGTTTTGGGTTGTGTTGTATCTGTTTGGTCCTTGTGCTGACTGTTTTTGATGAAGACGCTTTTATTGATGTTGCTTCGATTTGATGTTGGTTTTGGCTTTGAGTTTTATATATCGCTCAGGAAATGCCGCCCAGAAAGGTCTCTAAGGATTCGGATATGTCATGCCCAGTTTTTGGTCCTCCTCAGACTTTGCCTATTCTCCATGGTGATCAGGGTCCGTTAGAAGCAGTGAAATGGCTCGAGGAAGTGGAACATGTCTTTAGAATATTGGTAACTCCCGATAGTGTTAAGGTCCGTGCAATTATGGAGTTGTTTGAGGGTCCAGCTCTGGACCAGTGGAGGATGGTTACCCCACCGTCAACGCAAGGTCAAATGACGTGGGACGTCTTTAAACTCATTTTCATCCAATGGTTGGTACCTGAAGAAGTGAAGCTGGGGAAAAAGAGAGAGCTTGTGAATGTTCAACAAGGCCAACGGACGGTGAAGGCTTATGTTGACTATTTCAAGGAACTGATTCCCTTTTCTCCAGATGTAGCGTCGCATGAACTCATGAAGGCCTCTCTTTTCACTGGGGGTCTTCGTCCAGAGATCAAGAAGCGAGTCCTCCCTTCTAAAGACCTTTGTTTCGAGAAGCTGGTGGAGGAAGCTTTCTTGGCTGAGTTAGTTTCTGGTGTGCAGGTGGTTAATCCTTCAGCGTCCCCTGTCATTTGTAAGAGTTCCCCCTCTGGTGAGGAAAAGGCGCCAGAGATACCTGTTCCTAATGAGTTATTCCCTTTGGTCCCAGCTTCCAGTTCATCAGATCGTTCGATGGTATGCTTTCAATGTGGTCGTTTCGGGCATTTAAAGTCGTCTTGTCGCAACCCTCCGAAGACGTGTCATCATTGTGGTTGTCTGGGTCATCTGGAGAAGTTTTGCAAGAAGCGTCGCTTGAAGAGGAAGCTGTGATGGGAGAATGTCAGTACCTGACTGTGAGGCAGAAGATGCTTCAGTCATCAGAGCCCCAGCCACAAGTCTCGGGGTGAAGCTCGCGCACAGTCAGGAGCCCCCAGGGGTGTGAAGCCTTGGTCCAGGTTTTGTGTTCCGTGTTAGCAGTGGAACAATCAAGGTCTTTTAGTACTTGTTTTTCTGCTGTTAAGTTTTGACGTTGTTGTATGTTCATTGTTTTACCATGGGGGTTATCATGGACTTGCTCTATTATAATCCAAGTAGTCTGGATTATGTGGATGTGTTGTTTCTGAATCGTATGTGTTTCTTAAAAGTGTGTTTGACTCTTCGGTGGGTTGACCTATGTTTAGCATTGCTCGTCAGATGTGGTTGTGTTTCATGGATTTCAGTGGGCCATGTTTCTAACTTGATGTTTTGGTTTTCGTGGGTTTCCCCTAGTATTGAAGGTTGTTGACTCTAGTCGTGGGTTCAAGGTTTCGACAGAGGTGTTGTAGTAATCGTGTTATAAGAGTTGGTTTGAATTGGTTGGGAGTTCCCGCGTCGACCCCCCCCTTTTCCAGGGTGTTCTATTTAGATGGTCAACTTTTCTGCACTAGTTGAGTTCTTGTGGTGGGGAGAACCCCTTCAGGTTCTCCCCTCAACCTCGGACCCCAGTTTTCTCTTGAATCGGTCGGGTGTGACCTGTGTAGATTAAGGTCATCCCCGAGAACTTCAGTTTTCTTCAGTTCCTTTAGTACTGTTGGGCATAGACTTGGATTTTTGGCTGACTTGTGACCTGGTGACTTTCTGGGGGCAGAAAGTGTCTGTGGTGGGGAGAATTGTCACACCCCGACCGCGGATGTCCGTATTTGTTCTCCTTTCTTGGTGCCGATTTAAATTTTTCGGAGATTAATTGCATTGGCGGTTTCGCGCCGGTGCGCGGTCACCGCATTGTCAGCAGTGACCGTGCGTTCAGCCCGGGTGATAGTGTGTTCACCCGGTGTTTTAAATTTTATAATTTTTATGTTGGTATTTTATTATTAATAACTTTTTATTTGTGTTATTATTATTGTATATATGTTTATATATGTTTTTATATATATATGTATAGTAATGTATGTATATATATATAGATTTATATATGTATAAATATATATTTGTGTAACATCTTTAAATTATTTTATAATTATTATTTTAAATATGTGATCAAAATAATTATTATTTGAATTAACTAATTTATTACTTATTATTATTATAAGTTTTATTATTATTTTACAAGTTTTATTGTTATTAACATTATAAGTTTTATTATTATTATTATTATTATTATTTTTTATCATATATAAATATATATATATATATACAAATCAATCTAACCCTAGCCTACTCCCGTAGCCGCCACCCCCCTCTTTCCTCTCTCTCTCTCCCTTCTTTCTCTATTCTCTCTTCCCGCAGCCCCTCTGCGCGCCTCCCTCCTGTAGCCGTCGCCCTTTCTCTGGCGCATCCCGCCGGCGCCCCGGCCACACCGCCGCCTGGTCCCCCCCCTGTCCCGGCCTGCCGACCTCGTCCGACGACCCAGCCGCCGCCCCAGCCACTCCTCTCCCTGCTCGCCGTCCCGAGCTCGCCGCGCCGGCCTCCTCCACCAGCCGACCGCCGGCCTCCGCCCTGCTCCTCCGCCTTGCGCCGACCCCGCGCCGCCGTCCCGGCTTCCCCGCGCCGCGCCTCCTCCTTCCTCTCAGCCGCGCCCGACCACCCCGTTCCGCCTCTCCTCCCGCCATTCCTACCCTCCCTCTCCCTAACCGCTGTCCCTGTTCTTTCCTGCACCGGCCAGCCCCGAACCCCGCCGCGGCCTGCACCCAGCTCCCTCCGGCTGCCGCGGCTTCCTCTGGCTCACCCCCTCCCGCTGTGAGTTTTGTTTTTATTTTGTTTTATTTTATTCTTTGTTTTTATTTTGTTTTATATATATATAATGTTTTAATATTTTTATCATGTTAATAATCTTTTAATTATTTTATTATTATTAGGTTATTATTATTATTATATTATCATTTATATTATTATATCATTATTAAAATTATTATTATGTTATTATTATTAATACTATATTATTATTATTATTATTATTACTATTATAAATATATTATTGTTTTAATTATTATTATATTATGTTGTTATTTTTATTATTATATTATGTTAATATTACTATTTTTATTATTATCATGTTATTATTATTATTATTATTATTATTGTTATTATTATAATTATCATTGCGCTATTATATTTATTATTGTTCTTGTTAGTATTATGTCATTATAATTATTCTTATTAATATGTTAATATTATTGTTATGATATTATTGTTACTCTTATTATTATTATATTATTATTATGTCATAATAATACTAATAATTATTATTATTATGACATTATTATTACTACATTTTGGTTATTATTACGTTATTATTATTATTATTAATATGTTGTCATTAATGAGCCTGCTTAACGGCCTATTGTTTTAGGACTATTTTGACGACGCAATACGCTGCGACCTTTACGCAACAAGAGCTTCGCGTCGTGTCGTTCTTCGTTCCGATCCGAGGTAGGTCTCCCTATGCACTTGCCTCTAAATTAAGAATTTATTTATTCCTTGTCCTTTTATTAAATTTCAGTAAATTTAAAAAAAATAATATTAAGTAGTTTTTATAGCGTGGTGATTTGCTGAGAATGCAAACTGTTTAATTCTAGCATTTCATTAAAAGTGTTTTCTTGGTTTCAATTGTGGGATTTCATAGTAATGTCGCTAAATGGTTCTTCCTGAGTAACGAAAGACATGTTGAATTGGGTTTTGAAATGTTTTTGGCATGTGTAAATTAGTAAATGTACTGTTTATGGAAAATGGTGTTTTCTTATAACCTTGATTAGAGAAAACGTCGTGTGACCCTTTGAAATTGTTTTTGGAAACTTTACGTGTGGTTCTTGGTTGACGAAAGATGTTTTCCCTTGTTGTGTTATTAAAAATAATACTTTCTATGTTGTGAAAGTTGTTTATGTTCTTGTGTGAGAGTTTCCAAAAGGGGTTTTTTTGCGAAATGATTAGGTGATGACAATTATATTTTCAGAAAGGTATTTTTGACGTGCGTGAGTTTTGAAATATTGTTTGGGTGTGGAAATGGTGACTTTTGTGTGCGATATCTTGTTTGGCCTGCGATATGAGGAAGAAATATACTATGTGAATGTGAAGCATGTTTGAGCACACGGGGGAACCTTGGGTATCTAGGTGGGCAGACTAGAACTAGTGCGCTAGTGAGCCGGATGGGTGTCGTCCCTGTTTCACTTAGCTGGATTGATGATTGCAACACTAACTAAACATATGATATCTGAGGGTCGTGGCCTTCTAAGCCACGTGTTCTGAGGGTCGTGGCCTTCTAAGCCACGTTTTCTGAGGGTCGTGGCCTTTTAAGCCACGTTTCACCGAGACACGAGGTTCTAGGGTCCCACGCGAGCTAGATGAACCTTAGGGGATTTACCCATAGTGCTCTACCATCTCTGGCGTGGTGCCTTCCGTCGGCATACGGGGGACCACTTGGGTGTGAGTGTGTGCGTGTGTGAGTATGTGTGTGTGTGTGTGAGTGTGTGAGTGTGTGTGTGTGCCCATGGATATTGCGGATAACTTCTGGTTTATTTTTACTTGCAATTGGTTTTTTCCATGACTGTTTACTTTTACTTGCACTTGTTTTCTTTCCTGCTTGTTACATTCAGTTCTTCTTTACAGCTTGTACTGGTTGCCTTGCGGAAGTGGCTTTCAAATAAAAATGCGTTTTTCTCTTGTGTGGTAAAACTGAAAATGTAACACTTCTTTATTGTTCAGAACGAATTTAGAATCAATGAAAAGAATTTCAACTTTTGAAAAGGAATAAGGGTAATGGCTCGTGTTTAGTTTTTCAAGTGAAACATTATAAAAGCATACTTTTATACATTGTAGTTCAAACCTGGAATAGGTAGGTTCTTTGTTTACTGGAAGTGCTTCGGGATTTGTTGTTGGGCTCACCTACTGAGTACTTTTGTGCTCACGCCTATCTTTTACCATTTCAGTTGCAGGTCTTTCCTTGCTCAGGTCTTCTGTTTTGAGTCGCTCAGTGTTGGAGCGAGGTTGCTCTCTGGTTGGGTGGTGACCTGAGAGGTCACACGGAGGTACGTGGTCATGTGGCTTTTATTTCTTTTCCGCTGTTAGTGTTTATTCTTTCTGTTTTTTTACTTTTGTTTGGGCTGAAATCGTTCCCAACGATCAATTTTTAGTGCCCGACACTTGTTGCCATCCCGGGGGGATCGGGAACGCCCCTCGGGACTTGCCGCGGACCGGCTCAGATGACCGGTTCAGGGTCGACCCGGGCTGGTTCGTGACAGTACATCCAGGGGTCTTCTAGAGATATTTATGACAAAAAATGGTTATTGGATTATTTTCATTTCTTATTTACTTTCCGTGCACTAGATTATTTTCAATTTTCACTCTTACTTGTTTTACTCTAGTATAGATTTGGTATATTCTGTTATGGATTTTATTTATAAAATGAAAATTGATTTTGGAAATGGTATGGAGAATCTGTTGCGTTTTTAAATGGGAAAAAAACATGTTTCTTTTTTCAAAATTTGAAAATCTTACTTTTATAATTATATGTCAAACTTGTGTTATTGGATTGTTTCGGGAAAGGAGATGTTGGATTCTGTGGTTTATCTTGGCAACCCTATTAAGAATTTTTAATTCTCAAATCTATCTTTATAATTTCAGTTTCAGGTTTCTTTTACTCTAGTTTTCATGGCTGGGTTTTTCATTATTGGAACAAGGTCGGCCTTTGGTTTGGAGGTGACTTGGAAGGTCGCGTGGAGGTACATTGATATGTTCTGTTTATTTAGTTCTTTTTCTGTAGCTCGAGTTCAGTTTTATTAATATGTTTATTCTCAATTAATTATTTATCTTTTTGGCATAATCGTTCCCAATAATTAAACTTTGATGCCCAGAACTAGTTTACAACCTATGGGGATTAGGAATGCCCTTCGGGCCATGTCGCAGACCGGCTCGGGTGACCGGTTTAGGGTCGACCCAGGTTGGTTCGTGACACACATGAATCATCATTGATCTCACCATATCCAAAAGGTACCCGTTTTTCATTCAATTAAACTATTCCACTAAGTGTATAAGGAGGAGTGAGTTTGGATAATATCTTGAATCCTTTAAATAATCAATGAAGTCTTGATTAAGATATTCTCCACCATAGTCTGAGTAGAGTTTCTTAATCTTCTTACCAATCCAGTTCATAAGTTCATTATTATATTCCTTGAATTTATCAAAATAATTTGACTTATACCTAATTAGGTAGATATATTCATATCTACCAAAATCATTAGTAAATGTTGTGATGTATTGGTACCCACAACTTACTTTAACAGGATAGTCCACACACAGCTGTTTGAAATATCATAATAGTCTTGGTGATCTAAATAACACATATTACTTCAATGAAGAACTCACTTATTTATGGAGAATTTCATTATCCAATGTTTGATTCCAAATTAGTATATGAGAGCACCATAAGGCAGAATATATTTATCTTTGTTATACACCAAGTCATACTCAAGAGTTCATTTAATAAAATATGCAATGATCTAAATCATTTGACTTTTAAATTAAATTAATTTTTTATTATTTTATTGAATAATTGTGAATTTAGAAGTAAAAAAAAAACTGGAGGAGGATTGAGTGGGGATGAAATGAGGGAGAATGATGGGGTTGCTTCTAGAGAATCATGGGGTAGTCGATGGTCCTATTTTGGGAACACATTATTCTTGAGGGGGTGGGAGAGGCTACTATCACCCATAACAAATTGTTGTTCATAAAAACCATATTTCCAATGGACACTGAATGGACAATGTAACCCCATACGTTACTCGGTAGGTATAATATCGACTTTTTTTAAATAAATATTTGTAAACATGTAATTTCACCTGTTTTTCTTATAACTAAAAGGGTGTCTTTGAGATTTCTTGAAGAGGATGACCCAACAACCGCTCTCCTCATTTTTGCATTCCCGTTCCTCCCCCAAATCATCAATGATTCCCTCTTTTTGGTAGATATTTTATAGGCTCTGAATAACCTATTTTAGGATCATGTCTATAGTTAGACCAATTTTCCTTCCTCTAATGTCTACTTCAATCTCTGGATAAGAAAAATAAATCTCCAATCTTCATGTCTCATCTATTATCTAATGATTTATGTTAATTGTGGCGATTACTTCCTTTTACATCCTATGGATGTCATTTCACATTGAAATCAGTAGACACCACTCTTCTCCAACATACTATTACAGTGTTTATGTTTGTATCTACATGAGGTAGAGATAGATATAAATAAAATTAACGTTTCTACTAAAAATATATCCTTAAACTATTTTTATTTTAAAATTAATTTAATTAAAAGGATTTTTATTTCCTCCTAGGATTTTTATTTGTTATGTGATGAAATTTCATGAGTTAAATCATGTTATATGTTATTATTTACACAAAATCTATGCTATGGGCTATTTTTCATGCATGTTATGAGTTGGGTCACTATTGTTTTTCTCTGAATATATTTATACCACTTATTTCAATTGATTATCTATATAACAATGATGAACTTATACAAATAGGTAAATGTATAATAACATTCCACCACAATTTTTTTACAATGGTTCCTCAAGCTATAAATGTTAAAAAATAAATAAAATGAGTTTCATATTATATGATATACTCTATGTCATAGCCTTCAATAAGAATATGATGTATACCACAGATTACTATATCCTCATATTTTATATCACATCGACCTCGACCATAGTATCCTAGAATTGGTTTCTAATTTATTAAATTTTCAAAAGATACAAGGATTCCCAAAATGAAGGGCTGAATATCATAATAGTCTTGGTAAACTATATACAGAATTGTGTCCCATATTACATTTGAATATTGATATTATAACACATTTTATTCCGGAATACCATTATTCTCTCAACCATATCTCTGCATATTAGTTATAGTAAACTTCATGGAATACTTTGTAAAGGAAAAACATAGGGGTTAGCTCATATGATCAGTAAGGGTTATATACAACATTATCTATAATGAATAAAAAAGTATAATCAAGATGAAAAGGTAAATAAATAAACAAACATTTCATTTCAATAATAAACTGAAAAGGAAGTGCATCCATAGATAATATCAATGCGAAAATATCATGGATAATAATCAATATGGAAAGGAAAATAATTTACCAAATATTCTGTTTAATAAATAAATTTTATATCATAATAAGATAAGGCATAATGAATATGTAAAGGTAAAAAACTAAAAACTGATTCCATTTAATCACTAAACTGAGAAGGAAATGAATCCAGATATAATATATTTTTTGGAAATAATTATGATAATAATAACTGAAATCTTAATGAAGTCAATGACTAATTATTACATACTATGATATCAGGAATCATGAAACCTCTACCATCAATAACATTAATAAGATGGTTAATTCTATAGGTAAAAACCCATTTAATGATAGCTTAAAATGATTGTCTCATGAGACTTACTATTACATTGAGGGTATATATAATTTCAAGACCCACACATCACATCTAGTATAAAAAATTCCTTATATATTGAATAATTGATTTAATTCATAAATAGTATTCCTTATCATCAAATATCCATTTTGAGAAAAGAATACAGATTTATCAATATTTCCCCAAATAAATAAAAAACATACCAATTAAATACTGTATGTAGAAATGATATATGGTTTTGTAAATAAACATATCCATGATAAATAAAATTGATATTTAGGGGATATTTATTATCCAGTGATCACATGAAATTGAATAATTCATGAGAAGGATAATGACTACAAAAATTAATCAAGGAAGTGAATCTCATTACATTCCTTGGTCTAAATGATAAAACATTATCTGTAAAAACAATATTGATGGTTTCAATACCACATAAACCCATTGTAATAAGAATAAGGTTCTATTGTCACTGATGGATTGAAATATAAAAAAATACCTTCAAAAAAATTCTTGAGGAAAATATCTTTTTTATTTTGAAAATAATTTTTTTAAATGTAAAACATTCTGAAAATAATTTTTTTTGAAAATGGATTTTAAAAAATTCAAATTTATAGATTATTGGGAAAAGAATTATTTTAAATGAAACCTTATAAACATGAAAAGTAATATTCCAAGAACTTTTTATCCTAATCTAGTCATGTTTTTCAAGACAAAAGGAACATCTCTTTTTCTTTCTAAGATGTTTGTAAAGTGTCATGTTCGGAAAAAAATTAGAAGATTGCTTTCACGTTTTTGGTAAAAGCTAAATGAGAACTATTTTGATAATGAAATAAAAATTCCTTTGATTTTTTTAAAATAATTCCGTTAATAAATCATTTTTATGAGTTTAAAATAATATTTGAATTTTTTTTATAAAACATTATTTTGGAAGAAAACCGTTTTCTAACTAAAGAGATAAATGAAGTAAGATTTTCATAGAATCATTTTACGAACTAATTTAAGTACCAAATAATGGAAAAATTGTACAATTATTTTAAAATTATCTTGAAATAATTATCATATTTATTCATCACAAATAATTTTAAAACCAATCATAAATGTTGACTATAAAAAATGAACTATGCAACAATCATGGCGATGGTAGACCGTAGGTATGCAGAGTAACGTTTTCATCTTTCAATGATCATTATGGAAATGATCTAAGTAATAATTTATCCTTCAAAAATGATAATAATATGATAAATAAAATATTTACTCTTTAAAAATATTTATATATATTGTCCATGTTTTTTGGTGATAAAAAGAAAGACACATCACTTTATGAAGGAGGTAGTCCACTTGTACACGAGAAATGTAATCATCTTTACATGAGTGAAAAGGAACGATGGAAAATGATATATATTATATTTAAATAATGATAAATATGTATTTAATATCCCAATTATGTCATGTATATCACATATAATAATTAAATATATCCTCATCACCTTCCATGTGAAGCATTAGTGAAAGAAGAATCACATTGCTTCATGAGGCAATGGTCTGCCGTACACACGAGTGACATTATCTTATCTACTACGAAAGGGATGTTAAAAATATATAAATGAGATAATGAATCTAGAGTCATAAATATTTTATAAATATCATATATATATATATATATATATTATTTATATCCATAAAAATATCCAACTGTGAATGGTGTTAATGGAAGAATGAATGACATCAGTTAATGTAGTGGTAGGCTTCAATACACACAAACAATGATTTCGTAACCCATTTGAAAAAAGTGGAGATTGTTATTGGTCAGAACCATTTTATAAATAAATATCCCAGTATAATTATAATTTTGAGGTTATTATATCATCATGTTTTAATAATAATTTATGGAGGTGGAGAAATGAATAAAATATTGATGGTCGTTGAGGAACACTACCTCTTCTTTGGGTTTCCTCATTTGGATTTCACAAAATCATTTTTATGTTGAATTTTGGACCAATATAAGGATTATAGGATGAGATGAGGGAAGTTTGGAAGTGATATGGGTAGGTATTTTCATAACCATAGAGGTTTGAAGGTGTAATGAATAGAGGATAGCGGGTTCCCGATTATAAGTAGGGGAGACGACACACTTAGTTTTTATGAAATGAATTGAGTGAAAAAATGTGTTTCATATGACACAATGGTCCAAAATGTAAAATTATCAAAACGTAGAAATGGAAGGATAAAAATATGTCCAAAAAAGTTTTCAGACAATTTTATAGGTCACTGTTTCCCTCATATATTTAGTTTAACCCCTGATAAACCCATTTATACCTTAACCACAGTAGTTTTTTTACTACTTTTACTTTTAATTTTTATAAAAAATTAATTTTACCACATAATCAATAATAAATTATTTTTACTAAAAATATGGAATCAGTTTTTCTAAATTTAATACAAAAAATATGCAAATTTTAATTTAAAATTAATCCCACAGACAAGAAAAAAAAATAAAATTTTCAATGTGAAAATGTTCAGAATTTTACAATGTTAATATATCTAAATGCAAGAAAAAAATTATTAAAATGACATAAATTTGTTATATTGATATATAATTGAACTAATTTTACTATAAAACCAATTAAAACTATAATTTATCATTATATGTATTTTAAACAAAGGACATTTTTCAATCAAAATTCAGTATTTTTTACTATTCATCAAAAATGGAACTTCTGAGAAAAAGTACAAAAAATGGCCCAAAGATGACTTGGATATTATAATTTAAAAAATTAATTTTATCTTTTTATGTAATTTATATCAAAATTTTAAAATTTAAATTTATCTTTTTTATGTAAAGAAAGTCTAATCCTCTTTATGGAAAAATAATATTTTTCAGAAAACATTTCTTTTTCTTTTAATGATTCACATTTTATTAATAATTAATAGATAACTAAATAAAATCATAATACTATATATTTTCATTGGTTTTTTAATCTGATTCATACCCCCATTCCAATTTATTGGCGATAACTATCATACTAAATAATAATATTAATAGTATATTATTGTTTCGTAAAACTCACTCATGCCCGTAATTTAAGATATTGAAGAAACTTGTTGGCATATGTAACACTTGATAAACTCATAATTTATTGCAATGAAAGATGTTTAATTTTTTTTTAAAAAATATATCTTAAAATCTCGAGGTGTTAAAGTTGTAGGTTTCAGGAACAACTGAAGCATGTGATGGGTCGTTCCCAACTATTTATTATGTCATGAACAATGATTAATCTAAGATTTTACATAATTTTGAATTCCTTGATAAATGGAATTGAATAAAATAATATAGAAAAAGGATAAAATGATGAAACCAATCATAGGATTTTGACATATTATTTATAATTAATTTAATCAATTAAATAATTACCTTCCATGAAATTCTTCTTTTATTCATGGACCGAACAACGAATCTACGTCGCACCATCTTTGTGTTGTAGGAATAAAGGGAATATTCCCTTTAGTGGTGATCTACATGTGTTCTTAAAATCAATGAACATATCTACAAGAATATTCGGGTGCTACCAAGATAGTTCTAATTTATTATGGCGTTCTCCATTGATCACCCTGATAATCTCTTCCAATGGATTCTACTTGATCTCTCTAGACTCGAGAGTGGAAGGTGGAAGAATATATCACTATGTTCTTGGGATCATTATTGGTGAAGGGATCTCTCTAGGGCTTCGAGAGGATTCTTCGGATTCATTTTGTACAAAATAAATAAATGAATGGGATCTCATTTGTAAAATAATATAATTTGGATTATATACTTCTTGGGTTAAAAATAAATAATTTCACAAGTGCGCTTTAATATTTATTTAATCCATGTGGAACCCTGTGTCTATAATAATTATAATATTATTATTTTTTCAACATGACCTAAACTCACAAATTAAAATTAAATATTATTTATTCAAATAATATTCAATAATATAATTTCTCACTAAACCTAAAAACATGGTAAACTATTCCTCCACAATATTTATAGAGACTTGATTAAGGGCTATTTATTTATTAAATAAATATCACTTCATTATACACTAATATATAAATAAATATTATATTCTCAAAATCGATAACAAATATTTATTAAATATTCTCCACACATAATATTCTCTTGAATAACTATTGATTGAATATATGCAATCCAAAAAACATGAATAATTATTAAACCATGCATTGGAATAATTTTTATTTCACTTGTTAAATAATAAATAATAATATGTTATTTAACTGAGATTCTGGATACACTTAGTGTGTGACACTCTTGACCTCTTTCTCAGTGGTATTCGGAGAAGGATCCTAAATTCCTAGGATAACATATAGAAACATGCCAATCTACCCATAGAGAAATAAGTTAATGATGCAATGAAATAATACCTCATATAGAAGCTTAATATGTAATATAATCCCTTTATAATGATATCTCTAATCAAGCAGGTGGCATGCTGGTTCCATCAACCTATGTTCTAGATGACTCTTTCATTGAATTTTTAGAAATAATACTTTTTGATAGAATAACATGACCAAATATTTATTTAGGCTATATCATTTCCATCAATAGGCCTGATATATCAACTTTATTTTAATAAAAGAAGGGACAAACCCTTTCTCTCATTATTCATTAATGAACTATTAATCATGACACACCCAAAATATGCTACCTTACTATGAACATATTTCATCATGATTTTTATGAATAAATAATAGTATGTGACTTTTAATACTCATTAAAAATAATATTAATGTCTAAGGATCAATACAATTGTCCCCAGATATGAAAATCCAATGACACATATAAATATGTATTTCTTACTTGCAGGTCTTATTCTCATAATATCATACTCTGGATATTACCAAGGGTATACAACATGTGACGGAGCCTCAATGTTCTTTGATTATCCACCCCTGATACGTTTTATCATTTGTGTCCTTAAATGATTTCATGTGGCCATTGAAATTATATTTAATAATTCTTTCATTGAACTTCTGGGTTCCCATCATAGTAGGGAACTACAATGACATTTCAGTGTGACAACTACTCCTAAGAAATTATCACATACTATGTTATAAAAAAGAAAACCCATGATGTGATAAAGAGTTTTTTAATATCCTAAAAATGGATACATATTATCATAATGTACATATAATTTGGTTCTAGGTCACCAAATCCAATAGAATCCCACTTTCACTAATTCCAAATGCTAACAACTTTCAGTCTATTAGCTCTGACATGATACCCGTGCTTCTTCTAAGATAGTCCTTTAGTCAAGGGGTCCAAAACATTTTATTTTTTTGGAACTCTACATACTTTAACTTCCCCCCTTTATTAAAAATACCTTCATTTGTGATAATTCTAGAGTATGTTCTTTATCCATTGTTATGAACATGGATATTTTGCAAGAGAAACATTATTTTATTATCATAATAAATTGTGATAGGGTCTTCACTGATAGGTACCACATCAAGATTCTTGAAAAAATTTCATATCTAAATGGATTCTTTGGTTGCATCAAAATCTCCCATCTACTCAAACTCTTCTATAGAATTAATGACAACTAGTTTCTTTGAACTCTTCTAGCTCATAATTCCACTATTGCAAAGAAAAAAATATCCTGACTGAAACTTTAGAACATTCTAATATGTTTTATACTATCATCATTGTAACCCCTCATGACTATCTCCTCATATTCTCCGTGCATAAGAAATATATCATTAATTATTCTCAGATACATGAGGGTAGCCTTAACAGAAGACCAATGTTGATCTACATGATCTACTTGATATCTATCTACCATTCTCAGTGTAGAGGTGACATCGTATCTAGTACAGAACATGACATACATGATTGATCCTATCATTTAAGTGTATGTGATATTATTTTTTCTCTATTTCTTCTATTGTGTCTATGAACACATTTTCCTAGAAATATGTATACCATGTGACACTGGAACGAATCCCCTCTTGGATTGTTCAATAATAAATATCTTTAGTATCTGGTCAATGTATGTACTTTTAAATAGTCCAACAATCCTCTTGGATCTATAATGAATTATCTTTATCCCTAGAATATAGGCCGATTCACATAATTCCTTCCTGGATAAACACTTTTATAGTGAGTCCTTAATAGATTCTAAGACTGGTATGTAGTTTCTTATAAGTAATATGTCATAAATATATACAACTAGTATAATTACTCCATTACAACTCAACCACATGTGTATCTCATTCATTCATAATGAAACCAAATTATTTTATAGCTTCATCGAATCGAATGTTCCATGACATGGATGCCTCTTTCATTATATAAATGGATCTATGTAACTTTCAAATCTTTTTTCAATTCACCAAGAGTCATAAATTTTTTTGGTTATGTCATGTATACATATTCTTGAAGGTTACCATTACATAATTCTATTTTGACATTCATCTGCCAAATTTCATAGTCATAGTAAACTGCTATAACAAGTAAAATTATGATGGATTTAAACATGATAACTGGTGGAAATGATTCATTATAATTAATTACTTATTGATGTTTAAACCCATTAGACACAAGCCTTGATTTATAAGCATTAATTTTAACTTCCATGCCCAGTTTTCTCTTGAGTACTCATTTACCCCATACATGATATACATCAAAATGCACATCTACTAGAAACCAATCTTGGTTCCGATACATGCAATCCATTTCATAATTTTTGGCTTCTTTCCATCTTGAAAATTCAGATCACTCTAATTCCAATTTATATGAGAGAGGTTCATCATTAATAACTAATAATGATTGACTATCTTCAGTGACTAGAAAACCATATCTATCCGGTTCTCTAACATCTCTTGTGTTCATATGTAGTACTGGTGTTTTTGGAACTACTTATTCCATGGGGACATGTGGAATCAATTCATCTACCAACTCTTGTGTATCTTGAGCATCAACTTCATCAAATATAATCTTGCTCCCAATATCTTTTATGAGGATGTTCTCCATCACAAGATGGATGGATTCTCTATAAATAATCACTTACCTATCTGAGGGGTTGTATATGTAGTATCCCTTTGATTTTTTTGGATACCCTATAAGAATACACATTCTTCCCCAATGTGATATTATTTTTCTTAATAAGTCATTAACAAATACCTCACAACCCCATATATGTTCATGAAAAAATAAGTTTCTTTCCACTCCAGAACTCAAACAGAATTTCATTTTCCACATTATTTAGTACATGGAATAGTGTGTATTTCACGGTTTGTAATGCATATTACTAAATGGATAATTGAAGATCATCATGACTCATCATCAACCTTACCGTGTCTAAAAAGGAATGATTCCACATTTCACTAAAATAATTACAATATGGTGTGTAAGGTGGAGTGAGTTGAGATAAAATACCATAAAAATTTGATGAACTCTTGGTTAACATATTCACCACCTTGATCTGATGAGAGATTATTTATTTTATTTCTATGTTGATTATCTACATCATTCTTGAATTATTTAAATTTTCAAAGGAATAAAACTTATACCTCATTAAGTATATATATCCATATCTACCCAAGTCATCATAAAATGTTATTAAGTAAGAATATCCACCTTCATCTTCTACTGAAAATAGTCTACAAACATCAGTGTGTACTAATCCTAGAAGATCTGTTTCCCTTTCACCCTATCCACCGTATCGAGGTTTGGACATTTGGCCTTGTAGAAAAGCACGAAATCTTTCAAGATGTTTTATATTTGAAGACTCTAAATAACCATTTTGATAGAGCTTTTTCAAATGCTTATTTTTTACATGACCAAGATGGTGATTCAATAGCTGGGTGATATAGGAGTCATGTGAACATGATTCCTTATGTATTTCAAATACCTTTTCTTTCATAATTTAGTACATAAATATCGTTATTTAAACGTGCCATACCATAACATATATTTTCTTTATAAAAGAAAAAAATTTAATTCGAAAACATGAATACAAACATCTACATCTAGTATTGACATAGAAATTATGTTCTTGGTAATAGATGATAAATAATAAAAATCCCATAAAACCAATATCATTATTGTTGAAAATGAAATGAGGTAGTTTCCAAAGGATAGGGAATCCATCCTTACTCAATTTGTGGATTGAAAATCCACCTCTCCTCTAGAAAAAATTAAAATTTTACTTAGTTCATTCATTTAAAATGTAGATGTTATCACCACAAGCTATTTATAATACCCAATATATATATATTGAAAGATTATACTTGATAACTAATGAACCTTTACCGTCCCCTGGATTGTAGTTTTAGTTTTTATTATAGTGGCCTAGCTTGCTACATGAAAAGCATACTGGCTCCTTTTCTTTTCCCTCACTCATGATCTTCCTCTTATTGGAAGGATTTTTTGGGTGCTTTAGAATTATTATGAGTCTTTGGACCGAAGCCTCATTCTTCTTTTTCTTATTCCCCGTAAAAACCATGAGTTTATCACACCCCATGTCCTCATCTAATTGGAGAATAAAAATTAACATGTTCTGAAAGACTCTCATCATTATTATTCGTATTATAATTAAAAATAAAACTAGATAAGGTATTCAGTAGTGAAGAAATTATGAGATCAATGTGAAACTTATCTATGAATTTGTTCCCTAAGACATCTAAGAATTCAATGTATCCAATAAGATTGAATATATGAGGATCAACTGGTGAAAAATATCTATTTGTAGTTGTAAAAATAGAATTTTAGACCTTGTATCTCTATTTTATTACCATATCTTGATAGATATCACCAAGCTGAGACATCATGCTATACACTTCCATGCCCTCATGTAGCATTAATAGACCATTCTTAATGGTTGACAACATAATACATTGAACTTTAGTAGTATCATTCAAATGTTTCTCTTAGATAGATAACTCTTCCACACTAGCCTCTTTACCAAGCACATTAGGAATAGGTTCTTCCATCACGTACAATTTTCTTTCATAGCGCAGGATATCACGTATTAACCTTTTACATCCTCAGAAATATCTGTTGGTATGAGGGTTATACTTCTCATGTATGGATCATTGTGATATGTTTGAAGTCATTTTTATTGTTATTTATACTAATAATATGATCATAGTTTTTGTACTTTATCTAATAAAATTTAGACAAATAAATAAATATAAAATTTTATTAATCTCCCACTATTTTGTTGCAACCTAAAATATCTTATCATTAGCATCATAATATCCTATTTTTTGGACATTCTAGGGGCATGGATCCATATTCTCCTTGTCACCACTGAATATTTGGCTAGACAAGAAATTGGAATAGTCTTAGGTTGGTATTAAAAATTCCAACTACATTAACTCACAATTCCATAATATATTGGGTGGAATCCCCAATCCTGAAATCCCTAAAATGGATTTCCTCAATCCTCGCCTCCTACGTACACTATGTATTACTTTTTTAGTCTACCCTTGATGTTAACTATGTTAATTAAACCCAAAAATTAAGGTCATAATTTCCCAATAATTAAAATCACCCCAACTTTTCTGGTCAAGAACATTGAACTAGGGTTCAATTTTAATTGAAGTAGTAGAAGGCTATACCATATAAATATATAATTGATGGACTTTATCTTTTATTCATAAATTTAAAATTTTTATCTTTATTACATGATTGTTAATATTATGTGGATTTAATTTAGTGATTAACCATGTCTCAGATAATCTTTACGCATAATTCTATATTTTTTATTTTTATCTAGTATGATTGTTTATTCATAAATTCATGTGATCGCAACAAAAAACCATAATTAAATAAGCATATAACATTCCAAGAATAAAACATTAAATTGGTATGATCATGAGATTTTACTAATGTCTAGTTTATATAATGGATTATTAACTAATAATCTACCGAGGGGAAAAACACATTGAACCATTTATGGTTCGTATTGTAGTTTACCACCTGTCCACCTATGTATCTCTTTTGGACTGCTTTCGCCTCAGCTTCAAACATTTATCGCCTCCACTAACTTGGGAGCTCCTTCCATTACATATGGTTTTTCTCAAATGTTGGTGAGTGGAAGGGGTTTACATGAATCATACTATTGGAACAGAGGCCCTTACATAATAATAGGATATATTCCATGGAAGACAAAAATTTAATATATTAATAAATTAAAAGAAACCAATGACATACAAAGGTGTGGTCTAAGCTCATGATCACCCACATGCAATGACTTATGCAATTTTAAAAAATATCATTCAATTACAATCATTCTTATTTAAGATAAATCACACTCAAATAAATTAATTATCTTCTCTAATTGATAAATTCATTTATATAAATTTTCATTCAAATTTACTTGATATTCTATTCCATCATAATTTTAAACAAATTAAATAAATTTATTTAAAATTAACTATCCACATAAATTCACCTTAGAGGAAACATGGTGAGTACCTGTTTTAACTACGCAACATGTATTATACTCATATAATGTTCCCCCTTAATACATGTCGCATACATGACTTATCACATAATTTCATGATATGTACTATCAACTTAAGGATTACATGAATTACATGATTTTTCATTCATGTGTTACTGTTCAATGCATGTCAAGTAATAACTATAATATGATTCATACATGATATACATGATCAAACATTACATAGAAATTAATTAATCATTTATATAAATTAAAACTCATACCATATCAAATTAATGAATACAAACAAGTACATATTGATAAGTTTTTCACAGTACAATAAATTAGTTATCAATTCTGCATGATTTGGTAAAAGTACATGATGTATACATTAGAACTGTATGATGTGTATTGTTTCTCATCATCTATCCGTGAAAGACACCTAGGGACTCTATATGTAACCATGACATGGAAAAAATGGAATACATACAATGTAACAGGGCTACACAATATTTGGTCTTCGATTTAGATGGTTATAAGTAAAGTAGGCCATGTAAGAATATACAAGGACCATTTCTGACTTAAAAGACTACACACCATGTACAATAGTTACATAGTGTGTACTCCGACTAACCATGTTCCAGGATGGCCCGGTCAAGACTGAGTGTAAAATTAAATAAATGGTGTATAATAAATGTTCATGAATTGAATTAATTCTAAATTAATTCATGGTGCATTAGACAGTAGTACATGAAGTGTAGTCTTATGTTACCTAGACTGAATACTATAAACCACCATATAAGATCTTTGAATTTATTTCATTAATAAAATTAATCAATTTGATTATATTTATGAGAATGAAATAGGAATAAGTAGGCCTCTCAAATCATGTTAAATAATGATTAAACTTGAATTGAAAAACAAATTACTTATGCATAAATCAATCACCTATAGATAATTAATTATGAATAATTATGTGACCACTCTGATACAATTTGTAGGTACTGAGTGCAATGGAAGCATTCAATGGGCCATTCCAAACTTTTATTATTATCATGATGGATGATTAATTTATGATTTTATACAATGTCTAACATCATGATCGACATAATTGAATCGAAGAATACAAACAAGGGATAAAATTCCAGAATAAAGGTTTGTATCATCACATATTATTTATAATTAATTTAAGAAATTATAGAATTTCCATGTGTTTAATTTTTTTCATGGATGGATTTGAAAATGGATCTACATCATATCATCATTGAGTTGTAGGAATTAAGGGAAGATCCCGTTATGTGTGGATCCATACATATTTAACAAATCCTTGAATGTTGTTGTAGAAATCTCTGAGTTCTAGAAAGCTAGATCCTATCACTTGCATCGTTCGCCTTAGATCGCCCTGAGAATCACTTCCAAAGGATTATCCTTGATATTTATAGACTTTATAGTTTAAGTTGAAGTATTATCACTCTCTATTATTGGGATCATTCTTAGAGATAGAAGCTATCTAGGGCTTTGAGAGGGTTATCTAGATTCATTGTTCACAACAAAAAAATTAATTGGCTCTTTTTGGAAAAATAATTTAATTGGGTTTATATACCATTAGGGTTAGAAATAAATAATTTCACAAGCTCTCTTTAATATTTATTTATCCTCTATATAATGAAATCTCTATAATAATAATAATAATATTATTAATTCTCAACAAGCTCTAAACTCATGAATTAATACCAAAATATTATTTATTCAAATAATATTAAATATATATTATTTATCACCAGACCTATAAACATGGTCTGTCATTCCTCAAAAATATTTATTGGGCTTAAAATGACTATTTATTTATTAAATAAATATCACTAAATTATTCTCCAATAAATAAATAAATATTTATTAAATATTCTACTCACATAATATTCTCTTGAAAAATTGTTGATAAAATATATTCTATAAAGTGAACATTAATAATTATTATACCACATGATGGAATAATATTTATTCAACTTGTTAAATAATAAATAATAAAATATTATTTCACTGTGATTATAGATATAGTTAGTGTGTGGATCTCTCGGCCTCTTTCTCATTAGCATTTGGAAAAGCAGCCTAAAGTCCAAGGTTAGCATCTAGGAACACACTATGGCACCCATGGAGAAAGAAGATAATATTTTAATGACACAATCCCTCATACAGATTCCTACTGCATAATATAGTCCCTTTATCATGATATCTCTAATCAAGCAGGTTGTTTGTTGATGCAATCAACATATATTGGAAATGTCTTTTCATTGACATTATAAAAATTGAACTAGCGTATATAACACCGTGGCCATGGACTTATTTAGGATATATCATTTCTATAAAAGGGACTAGTAAATCAACTTTCATTAAAGAACATAAGGGGAAAATACTTTCTCTCATTATTAATTAATTTAATATTACATATGATGCACCCAATATATCCTACCTCACAGTGAACATATGTCATCACTATTTTTGTCAATACATAAAAGTACATGACTTTAAATACCCATTAATAATAATATTAAAGTCAAAGAATCAATAAAATCATCTATAGATAGGAACATCCAATGACACATATAAATTTGAATTTCCTACTATTGAGTCTCATTCTCATAATACCCTACACAAGATATTTCCAAGGGTGTACACCGTGATAAGGTGCCTTAAATTCATATGAGTCTCCACCCATAATAGCATATATCATTTGTGTTCCTAAAATTATTTAATATGTCCATAGAACATATATTTAAGACTAACTTCAAGGAATTTCAGGTTTCCCATCATAGAGGGGAACTACTATAACATTTCATTACGACCGCTACTCATAGGAAATTATCACATAATATGTCATGCATAAGAACAATCACGATGTGATAAGGAGTTTATTAATATTAAATAAAACTAATAAAGGTTATCATAAAGTATATAGTATTTGGATATAGGAAACCAAATCCAACAATATTCTCTTATATGCTTGGTGTTTCGTGTCATACACGCTATAAAAAACGATTTTCTTCTCTTAAAATATTGGGGTGTTACATAATCCCCATAGAAAATAAGTTGAATCCATAGACATTAAACTTGATCTCAGCAATCAGTGGTTTTATATTTGAATATTATTTTGTTGAAAATCCCAAATCATAAAAGGGTTAATAAATCATCCTCTTGATAAGAGAGAAATGAAATCACAATGGTCATATGGAATAAGAAATAACTAGGATTATATATAGGGGAAAATGTGCAGAATGTAAAGATATGTACATGAAAGAAATGTGTAAATAATTATATATAATAATATATGTCATTGATCACAAGAAATTAAATGATCAGTGGAATTTTAAGGGCCTTAAAATAATAAATATGTGATCATTCAAAATACCATCTGATTCATTGGATATGAATGTAATAGGATAACATTTTGTTGAGATCCCTTTACTAAAGTTGAGGAATTAATTTACTTTCTATGAATATAAGGAAATACAATTACTTGATACATTTCAATTTCATAAGAATAATTTCATCATTTTATTATGCTTCGATCAATTTACAATTCTTTCCTTTCTCTGTGAAAAAATATCTGAAAATAGATTTTCTGAAACCCTTATCATTATTCCATCATAGGTTCAACCCCCAAAAACTTTCTAGATGCGACGGGTTGTCACCATATAGGTGGGTTATCATTTTTAAACTATATTAATATAATTAATATAATGATCCCTAAAAATATAATAGAAATCCATAAAATAAAGTTAATTATTAAAAACCCATTTTACTGTGGTTTTAAATATAATCCCAATACATAAATACATCAACTGTTTTATTTCCGCATTGGTCTTACTTTGTATATGGTTTATCCTTTTGAAGAGGGAATTGACATGGATAATGTATAGTTTATCCACATTTAGGAAAATACACAATAAATGGATCCCTAGGATGAGATTTATTTCATTCCAGCATACTCTTCATTTTTCCTTAGCAATTAATTTTTTTATTCCATTCCTTTATACACATATAAAATTTTTATTCCATTGAGTCACATTCCTAGGTGTCTCCATCCACATTTATTACATGGAAACATAGCCTAATTTCCACCACGATCTCCATCACTCATGTTCTGGTAGAAATTCATCCTTCTATTCATTGGTGAGTCTGGGAGTTTGTTAAATTATATGAAGTTAATAATATTTTTTGAAAACTGACTAGGAATATTCACGAAATAATTAACTCAAGTAATCATCCCATTTTGTTGCTTATAGTCACCACATATTCCTTCATGATCAATGTTAACTTCATTCCATTAGGTTCTGACCATAAATTAAAACAAAAAGTATATTGTGAGAAAAAATAATCATAGTGGGAAAACCATATAATCATTTATAGGATGCCTAAATTATGGAACATTATTTTCAATATAGGACACCTTAGGTTTGGCCAAGGTCATTCATTGTCTTTACCCATTCATATCCTTCATAGTGGTTTATAAGGAAAATGTGAATTATCTTCAGATTATACCAAAGACTATCAAGCCTGGTGCCTGGTATGGCGCGTATTCATGTACCAGGTAATGCTTGAGACAATCCCAACACACCTTTTTAGAGTTATTACACCTAGGTACATATATAACAAAACCACATACACTTGTTGTATCCATACATGGATGTATTGCAAGGAAAAACCACATAATATACACTGTACCAAAACATTAGGATGTTCACTATACTTATCCTCAAGGATTATCATTGGGTTATGTTTCATAATCTATATTTTCATAAATTTGTAAAACCATAGGATTATATAACTCACCAAAACATATTACCCCAAGTTTTATCATAGGGTTATATATACCTTACCAAAACATTAGGATGTTTCAATCTTATACTCAAATGTAGTGAACCCAACCCCAGTATCCTGAAGCCAGTGCCTACTTTATTAAATTGGATTAAGATACAACGAATTTTATCCTAAAGGAATGAATAGATTAGTAGTATTGGTAAAATAGATACATACATGGGTCCCATATTACATTTGAATATAGAAATCAGAACACATTTATTTCAAGAAAAATATTATTCCATCAAGTGTATGCTTTGATATCTATCATTATAAAATTCATGGAATCCTCGGGAAAGGAAACAAAATAAGTGTGAGTTGAAATGCGCAGTAAGATCTATGCACAATGGAAGATATCTGGAATCAATTATCAAAATCAATATGAAAAGGTAAATAATTGAGCGCACATGAATATTAATCAATAAACTAAGAAGAAAGTGAATCCATAGATAATATCAGAAATAAAATCTCATGGATTATAACCAATATGTAATGGTAAATAACTAAGCACACATTCTATTTAACCAATGACTAAACTATCATAATTAGATAAGGCAAAATCAATATGGAAAGGTAAATAACAGAAAAACAATGTTATTTAATTAGTAAATTGACAATGGGTTCTATCCAAAGATAATATAATTGTGAAAATAACCTGGATAATAATAATTTAAATCATAAATGAGGCCATGATTAATTATTGGATTCCATAATCTCAAACATCACGATACCAATTCCATCATGACCTTTAACCAGATTGTTTAATCTATAGGTAAAAATTCATTAAATTCTAGCTTAACATGATTGTATCATGAGATCTATTGATGAATATAGGGGCTATATAATATCAGGACACACCCATCACTGCATGTCAAAAATATTCCTCATCTATCAAATAATTTTATGACCAAAGTACCCAATAATAAAATATCCATATTTAGTAAAGAATACATATTTATCAATATTTCTGCAGATAAACAAATAAATTTTAAATTAAACACCATATGTATAAATGATATATGGTTTAAAAAATAAATATATTTGTGATAATTAATATGGATATTTAGGGGAAATTTAATGTCCAATGATCAGATGAAAGTGAATAATTTATGGAAATGTTAATGAATACAAAAATGAATCAAGGAAGTGAGTGTGAGTACTTTCCTTGGTCAAAATATTCATAAACCATCCATAGAATGAATAAGGATGATATTAATCCAAATTACACTTATTGGAGTAAGAATAAGGGTTTTTTTATTGATGAAAAAAATACTATAAAATGATATTTAATACATTTTTGAGGAAAAAATTATTTTCAATCTGGATATCACTTTTTAAAAATCATAAAACATTTTGGAAATCATTTACTATGAAAATAAATTTTAAAAACTAATAATTTAAAAAATACTGTGAAAAAAAGTTATTTTAAAAGTAACCTTATAAACATAAAAAGGAAACTTCATGGGAATGATGGTGGGTATTCATGTACATACCATACAAGATAAAAAGAACATTCCTTTTTAATTGTAAAAATGTTAGAGGGTGCATTGTTCTGAAAACGACAATAAGATTCCACTTACAATTTTTATAAAATACAAATAAGGATTTTTTTTTGAAAATTTATTAAAGATTAATTTGAAAATATTTAAAAAAATCATTTTTAAGAGGTTAAAAACATTTTTGAAAACATTTTTATAAATCATGGTTTGAGGGAAAAAATATTTTTGACCACAATGAGAAATGAAGTCATATTTTATTAAAAGAATTTTATCAACTAATTTAAGTACCAAAGAGTGAAAAATGATACTATTAAATTTAAAAATATCTCGAATAACTATAGGAAAATAAAATAAAAGGTTTATTAAACAATAATCAAATAATTTCCTTCAATTAGAATTCAAGAATAAACAATCTTGGATTGAATGAAATTAAGAAATAAACCCTTACAATGATCATAACATTTATGTGAGAATGAATTAATCAATTATGTGTAATAACTATAAATCCATATAAAACAAGTAGAAATACAACATAATATATTCAGAATTCATTATAAATATAATCATGGAATATCAAAGACAATGAATAAGTAATATAACCCAATGAAAAGAAATTATTTACCACTTGGTAACTTTTAATTCAAATGTACTTTGATGAAAAAATTCAAATTGAAACTTAATATACTAAATAATCCTGGTAATACCTATACATAAACAAGTAAATTGAAAGTGAGGAAAATTTAAATATAGTGTACAAACTATCAATAAGGTTTGAAAAGAAACTTACAGGCTGCTAAATATTCTTAATACCAATGATACATGAATAAACCTCTACAATTAAATCATATCAGTTATATTTTTATTTTATTTTTCATTACTTTTTCCTTTATTATTTTTAGGGATCACTGGTTGTTAATTTCAATTAATTTGGATGCTCTAATGATTTATTATTTTTGGATTCAATGCTTGATTTACCAACAAATCAACCATACATGAGGAAATTTATCAATTTGTAATACACTAAAATCAACATTTTACAAGTAAAGTACAAGGTCTACATATTATATTATGTTTTATTGATGTTTTTAATGATATGAAAATTTTTAAATATAATAAAAATCATAGTATTAGGACGGTATAGAGCACAAGAACTCTATTAAATTCTATAAATGTATAAGTATTAGGGTATATATAATAATTTTTTACTATAAAAATTATATTAATACAAATTACATATTGTCCTCCATGTTTCTACGGTGTTCAAAACCAATTAATGACATAGATTTTGGTTATTACATTTTCAAATTTATTAAAGATATAATATTCCATAAAAAAACTAGAATCAACAATGCGGTATTTTTATGATACTTACAATTTCATTTAAAATGATTATTAGCCATTTTTTTATTTATCTTTCTTTAGTACAACCAGGATTGTTGATAGTCCATGTATTCAAATGGGGAAATAGATTTGTTTGGAAAGGGGTGGAAAAAATACATGGTGTAATAATGTATAAGGACATCATGAATAGGTGACTTCTTACTATTTATTCAATTAATTTTCTCATCATTTTATATACTTCTATTTTGGTTAATTGTATAATCATTTTTATTTACAACTTTTTTAGTTAAATTCTATAGAGATCATCAAGAGGTGACTTCATCAAGAACTGGTTCTTATCAATCCATATTGTGCTATATTAATAGCTTAAAAATCATTAAGAACAATAAATTCCTGACCAAGGCTATGATAAGGATAAAACTCACATAAATCTAACACATTGTGCAGCCAATATGACTCAATGTGCATGTTTTTAGTTTACAAATATCATTTTTTTCCAAAAGTGAACCATTCACTAAAAACTGAGAAAATGCACTACGACCGTCTAGATACATTATGAAAATGATCCATATATCATTTTTGACATCCAAGAATAAATTTCATGTCAATATGACACACATTGGTCATGGAATGACTTGATGTGTGTGTTCTCTGTTTAACATTGAAATTTTTGTTAAAAACATGTGTCACTCACTAAAAATAGATACAAAACACATATTTTCTTAATATTTTAAAAATATTATCCATGCTTCATTTATGAAATATAAAAAATTAATGCACATTAATTTTCAACATTGTGTGCCCGATATAACTCAAAGTGAGTGTTTTGAGTTTAAAATTGACAATTCAGTTTAAAATATGCATCACATAATAAAAATTGGGAAAACATGACCTGATTATATTGATACTTTAAAAAAATGAATCATAGGATATTTTTTATGTATAATTGTTATCCACATATCAATATTATACACTGCGTTCCCAATATGTTTGAAGGTGCATGTTTTGATTTAAAAATGGCATTTTAATACAAAAAACATGTCACATTATTGAAATAAAGAAACCATGATTGGATTGTATTGATAATTTTGTTCAATGATACACAAACCATTTTTGACATGTAGGAATCAACCACACATTAATCTGACACACATTATGCCCGGTATGACACAAAGGGCATGTTTTCAGTTGAACAATAACATTTTTGTTCCAAATGCATGTCAATTATTAAAAACTAAGAAAATGATCTTGGATTATCATTATTATTTATCATAATTATCTATAATTCATTTTGTGTTGTAAAACAATCAACCACACATCAACCTATCACACTATGTGGATGATACAACTGAAAGTTCATGTTATTATTTTAAATCAAAATTTTAGGACAAAACACACTTTACATAATCAAAACTGATAAATCTTGCTCAATTTCTCTTGTTGATTTCGAAAAATGATCCCTAAGTTATTTGTGACATGTAAAAATCATCCACGTGTCAATCAGATACATGGTGTGCCTGATATTACTAAAAATGCCTGTTTCTAGTTTAGAAGTAACATTTTAGTTCAAAACACGTGTCCACAATTGAAAACCTTGAAATTTCACACATATTGTCTTAATTAATTGGAAAAAATATACATATGTCATTTCAAACATATAGGAATCACTCACACATCAATTTGATACACAGTGTGGTTGGTATGACTAAAAGTGTCTGTCTTTATTTAGAATCGACATTTAATTAGAAAAAATTACTTCATATACTAAAAATTAAGAAAACCTACTTTGGTTGTATTAATAATTTATAAAATGACCTATATTTCATCTTGACGACATAATCAAAATTGGGAAAAATCTGTAACGCCCCAAGATTTTATGAAAAATATTCTTTTTAATTTCATTAATGTCTTGTGTTGTACGCTACAACAAAAGAAGCTTTCACAATACGCATCCTTGACTTTCCTTCCGTTACACGCAATTGCGACCTTCCTCGATAGCGTGTGTAGTACGCAATACCGAGTTTCACTAAACAACGATATGCTATTAAAATATTATTAAAACTAGCCGTTATGAATAGTAATAACCACTTTTTAAAACTCTGTAAATCTTATTTTTCAAAATGAACTTCATTTTTGGATTCGGAGTATCGAATTTAGCCTAAGGTGAAATTTTGGTACTTTTCGGATAACTTTCATATTCTGATGAATAGTGAAAATTACTAAATTATAATTAAAAACAACTTTTTTAATCGAAATAATTAATAGTGATAAATTATTAATTTGAGTGGTTTTAAAGTATATTTAGAATATATTTTTACAATTTAATACAATGTTGGTCATTGGATGTAATTTCACATTTAAACCAGACATAATCAAGTGTCAATCTTTTGATAGATATTGTTTCTTAAAAACACGCTATTTGTTTTAACAGCGGGATTTAATTATAAAATTAATTAATGCAAATTCTATGATATGAATTTGGTAAAATAGAATTCATTTTTGAATTCGGAATATGAAATATAGCTTAGGATGAAATTTTGGCATTTTTCTGAAAACTTTCAATTTTTGATGAATAGTGAAACCACTAAGTGGTAGGTTAAAAACGGAATTTTGCATAAAACTTAATTTTACCGCTTCTGTGAATGGAATTTCGAAAATCCGAGAGACACGGTTAATATCAAGGACTAAAATGTGGTTCAATGAGATGAAAATAATTTTTTGGTGAATAGTAACTTTTTACTTTTTACCGCGGTTAATAGTAAATAGGGTAACTAAGGGTAAATATGATATTACTATTACCCTAACACATGTCCTAATTCTATTGGACAAGTGTAATTCGACCAAAAACAAACATAGGAATAAAATATGACCATTTAGGCCCACTTGGATTAGATTAGGACATTTATTATTAATTTATTTAAAGAAGGGTTAAAATAGTTAAAATCAAAGTTTAATAAGTAAATCATTTTTAATATGGGGTTATACATAAGATAAATTCGACTATAAATATTCATTAGAAAGCTAAAACGATTTCCTACATAATGGTATTTTATTTGTAATTTTTAGACATCAAATAATTTAATTAATTTATGACACAAAGATGATGCAGTAATTATCTTATTAATGAAATATTGATATAATTGATATTATAAACACCAAAATATATGTAATTTGAGATTTTTTATGAATTCCACTAATTTTCTAGGTTACTATGATATATTAATGTTGATTTAATCAACTTGGTTCGAACATTTAATTCTGTTATGACTTTCACAAAAATCATATATCAAATAGTGTCAAAATTGACACAAAATAGTTTTTAAATAAAATAAAATATTATTAATTGTTATTGTATTCCTAAAAATCTAAGGTTCGGCCAAATGACTTAGATAAGGATATATATATTAATAATAAACAATTTGGGGTTCGTTTGGCATTTTATAGTAAGTTTATTAACCATATAGTGAAAGAAAACAAAAAGACACGGTAAAAGTTAAATTATTTAACTTAGAGTTAAATCTAATTGATAAGGTTTAAAATAAAATCCAAACATGTCTAAATTTGATTGGTTGATGAGATTACAACCCTATCTCATCTAATCTTCGAATATGAGTCATTTTTGGAGGTTTTTAAGTGGGGTTAGATTTATTATAAATTAATATTTTTAAGAATTCCTAAGGTGCCCCTCTCCTCCCCTATAAAAGGACACCTCCTCCCCCTCCTCCTCACACCAATTTGAGCACTCAAGCTCGGCCAACCCCTGCCAAAATCCCTTCTCCACTTCCCTAGCAACATCCTATAGGTTCTGGTCTTCCTCAAAGACCAATTCTAGTGCCCTAAGAGGAGGTCTCAAAGAGGCACTTCAAAGAAGAGGTAATTACCGTTACCAATTCTTTCATCTTTATTTCTTCTTCCACTTCTTCTTCTTAGGTTGTTTCATTATGAAGTAATAACATAAGTATCACTCATATACTGATATGTTATTATAATTATGAAACAGCCCTATTTCACCATCTATCCATCCTACGGAAAAAGAAATCACCGCGCGTGCGTACGTACGGAATACCGTCTCCACGCCGTGGTGTAATCTATTTTCCACCACCACCTTACATGGATGGGTATAATGGTGTAAAGAATAACTATACATAGTTATTAAAACATCATATTGATTTTGATATATTGTATAATCCACTCCAATTCAATTCAATATTTATAGAAATGATATCATCGCTCGTGCGTACGTACGGACTACCGTCTCCACGACGCGATGAGATTCATTCTCCATGTTAACCATTTAAGAATGATTATAAAGTATATATAAGAAATAATAATGAAATATATGACATTATAAAGCTACTGGATTTATGTGTATATATATATATGTATGTCATATACTTACTTCCATTCAAGACAATAAGGAGAGGAAAAACAGCGTTCATGCGTACGTACGGATTACCGTCTCCATGAACGGTGTTTTTCATTTCATTTATCTATCTATTATATATATATTTATACTGAATATATATGATATATAAATCATATTTTATATTCTGGAAGTAAGTAAATCATGATATAAGTAATAATAATGTCAAGAACAACAAGTCAAAACACCTACGATAAATGAAACGATTTTACCCAAAATGCTTCTTTAACATGGAATTTACAAAAGAACGTGTAATATAAAGTCATAAGTGAACCATATATGATATCATAACAATGAATATGATTCTGTAATAAGTCAATGACATTATTTAAATCATTATACAGGAGGTTCGGACACATACGAAGGAAATCGGACCTAAGGTAAGGGAAATATCACAATCTCATTTTTATCCGAGATTGTTTATTCGTAAGTATTTACTGGGGTGTATTTTATCATCCACATCCATGTTCCCTCAATATTTAATATTGTTTCCATCCACTTGAAATAGTTTAAATCGAATTTTACCCTTAGGTGAGTTTTTAGTAAAGAATATGAAAGGAATCTTTTGTCGTTTTTCCGTACGAGGTACTTTTTGACTTTTCCGACAAAAGTACGAAGAATGTTCTTTTTTAACTTATACGGCATGAATGGATTTTTAAAACATTACTTCAAAGAAAATTCCTTTACAAGTTTTCAAGTTTATTTTTAATCAACTTCTTTTATTTTAAAGTTGTATGACATGTTATGAAAGGAAAAATGTTTTTGAAGAAGAAAGGATATTTTCCTCAAGAATTCAATTCAAGTGTTTTATCAAAATTATTTTCCATCTAAGATAATAAAGGGTTCTGTTTCTATCCATATTTTTACATTGGTTTGACTATGTTGTGATGGAATTCCTTTATCTTATATGAATGGTTTTATGATGTCATGTTGTTTAAGAATCCCATTTTTATTACATGGGTTATGAAATGATGTATGATTTATGATTTTGTGGCACACATAAGAAAGGATTCATTAAGAGATGGGTGGGACCTATATCTCCCTCCAATGCATTGGGTAAAGATTTTATATCTCATGAGATAGACATGGCTGGAATGGTAGGTTATACCGGTTCAGTGAAACAGGACTGAAACGAGGATTACTCGATTCAGAAAGGGACTTTGTCCACTAAGATAGTCTTGGCAATGAGTCTTGACTAACAAGAAATGATTCTCTATGATTATGTGTGTATGCCACAATGAGTAATGTTTTAAGTTATGATTTCATTTCACTACTATGATTTATCCCATGTTATGAAATTATGCTCTCTTTTGCAGGTTAAGATTTCCAAAAATGTTATGTTCTTATGAAAATTATGTGATTGATATTTCCTTTGTTTACCCTTACTGAGCATTTGAGCTCACCCTTTTATGTTTTCTTTTCCCCAGGATATAAAGAAAGGTTTTAGGTAGAAAAAAGGGATGACCTTTATGGGAGATATTGAAGAACTTTCACCACGATTAGAAGATTACGTTCCGAGTTTCCAAAGACACTAAACTATTACGATCCTTTAGTGTGTGTTTTTGTTATGTACTAAGTATTCCGCAAATGTAATGTAATGTCCATGTACGTCAAGATACGGGTCTCTACAGTTGGTATCAGAGGAAAGGTTTAGTCAACCTTTGGAAACTAGGATGCGAGAACTTTAGTGAGATCCCTAGAGATATTTCTAAGGTATGTCTAGGGATGTCTCTAAGGTTAAGTATACGTATAGGTTATAGTCCTAGAATTACGCTAACGATCTTCGAATTTAACCTAAGATGTTAGATATTGAGGGTACTAACCCTTTATTATGTTGTTTTCCCTAGCATGATTTTTGCCTCTCACACAATTCTTTTGGGGTTTTAGACGATGGCTGGAACCCGAAGGAACCGTGTTAATGCGGAATGTGATGGGCAATGCAATGATTGTACCCCTGAGCAACCAAACAATATAGGAGCTGGAATGCAAAATCTTGTAGCCATGCTCACACAACTTTCTCAAGCTATGAATCATGCAGGACTTCCAAACGAGCAAAGGAAGGAGCAACATTCTGTTGAATCCTTCATGAGGCAGCGTCCACCTTCTTTCAGTGGGTCTACTGATCCATTAGTTGCTGAACAATGGATTAGTACTACTGAAAAGATATTTTCAGTTCTTCAATGTTCTGAACATGATAAAGTCATCCTAGCAGTGTATCGTTTGGAAGGAGATGCTGATCAATGGTGGAATCTTATTAAGAATACAAGGCAAAGGGATGAAATTGAGTCTTTGGAATGGGACGAGTTCAAGAACTTATTTTTCAATAAGTACTTCCCTCGTATTCTTCGAACAAAGATGGAGAAAGAGTTTCTTGAACTGAAGCAAAGGGACGATGAATCTGTTGGTACCTATGAAGCAAATTTTACAAGACTTGCAAGGTATGCTTCTGGAATTATCATCCAACCTGAAAGTAAAGTTGATCGATTTTTCAGTGGCTTAAAACCAAGTCTTCGAAGGGCATTAGCTATAAGAGACTTCAGTAGCTATGAAGAAATTGTGCGTTGTGCTATCAAGGTAGAAATGGAAGTTGGTGTTACATATCCATCTCATGGTTTTGACAAGAAACGAAAGATGGAGTTCAAGGAGAAATCTCAGAATAATGGTGAAAAGAAGATGAATGTTTCCTTATGCACAATGTGTGGAAAGAAGCATGGTGGAGATTGTCTAAAAGGGACTAGAAAATGTTTTAAGTGTGGAAAAGAAGGTCATCGAGTAGCTGAGTGTCGAAGTAATGGAAAAAGGGTTTCTAATGATAAAGCAAACACTGCAGAGAACGCACCGCCAACACTTCAATGCTTCAAGTGCAAGGAAATGGGGCATTATGCTAATAATTGCCCTAATCCAAGGGTTAGTGATGATCAACATGAGCAACCAATGAAGGCAAAGGACAAAGGGAAATCACATGCGATCACTATTGGCAATGTTGAATATGACAACGATGTGGTGGAATGATTAAGTGTTTATGTAATGGGATTCCAAAATAATGTTGTATCATTGAGTATTGCAATATTTATTGATGTGGTATTCAAAGTGATTGAGATATTTTTTTGGAAATAAGATGATATGCGCATAATGAAGACGAGAAAATGAAATGTTTAATAGTATTCATGAGCTCATGATTGATATAAGGACTAAGTGATATCATGGTTTGAGTATAAATAATTTTGAGGATTTTGGTATGTGTAAAGTGTTAACTTTTAACTGCATTCAAGTTTTCACTAAGGTTCAATGGGTATTCAAGAGTATACATGATTAAGGACTTTGAATGTTTGGAATGTGACAAAAAAAAAACATATCTTATGATATATGGGGATCAACGATGATATTAAATCTCTGGTAATCATTTTCACTATATTATGAGAGTCGACTGCAGTATTATGGATAAGCCTAAAAGATTGGAATGGATTATGTTGGACATAAGTTAGTATTGTTTTTTTTCCGATATTATTGATGGGATGTTATATAGTTTTGGAAAAAGGACAACCTGCAGGACGGGCGACAGCCCATCGCTTCGGACAAGGCTGTGGGAATCGAACCCACAACTGAAGTGCGACTGGCCTTTATCGCCTACCACTGGCCTACAGGAAGTCCCTGTTTAGTAGAAACTAGTTTTATTATATTAAGCAGTATGATATATGAAGTATAAGTCCATTTTAGGAACTATATATGATTAATCTCACTATAGATCGACTTATGTATATAAGTTTTGCTAACCTTTTGTTTGAGACAGATGGAATGACCTGTCATTCTATCACATGATCTGCTAACACATCACGAATAACAAATTCAACTTCATTTATTTAAGAGATGAAGTAGAAATTGTTCAAGGCACGAACAAAAGTGAGATTTTACCAAAATAAAGTAAGTATTTATTCTAAGCAAATTTTCAACTTTAGGGAAATGATCTTGAAAACCAAAAATGTTGTCCTAGTGATCTTATACCTGATGAATCAGATGGTACCTTATATCATCACAAATCTATGGATTTGTGATTACTGGATTTTCCATAGCCATGTTCTCTACCACTCTCCATCAGAACATGATGGTTAGATTTTTCTTCCATATCCATATTTTCACCTATGTGGAAACCCAGTGATTAGTATATTTGGGTAATCGTTACATTTCATACTTTAGTTTTTAAAGCCATGTTTTGGTATTCCTTTTTACGATGTGGGTTTCTATCAAAGAAAATTTTGAATAGTAAACCATTTATAACCCCGACGAATTTCGAGGGCGAAATTCATTTTAAGGGGGGTAGAATGTAACGCCCCAAGATTTTATGAAAAATATTCTTTTTAATTTCATTAATGTCTTGTGTTGTACGCTACAACAAAAGAAGCTTTCACAATACGCATCCTTGACTTTCCTTCCGTTACACGCAATTGCGACCTTCCTCGATAGCGTGTGTAGTACGCAATACCGAGTTTCACTAAACAACGATATGCTATTAAAATATTATTAAAACTAGCCGTTATGAATAGTAATAACCACTTTTTAAAACTCTGTAAATCTTATTTTTCAAAATGAACTTCATTTTTGGATTCGGAGTATCGAATTTAGCCTAAGGTGAAATTTTGGTACTTTTCAGATAACTTTCATATTCTGATGAATAGTGAAAATTACTAAATTATAATTAAAAACAACTTTTTTAATCGAAATAATTAATAGTGATAAATTATTAATTTGAGTGGTTTTAAAGTATATTTAGAATATATTTTTACAATTTAATACAATGTTGGTCATTGGATGTAATTTCACATTTAAACCAGACATAATCAAGTGTCAATCTTTTGATAGATATTGTTTCTTAAAAACACGCTATTTGTTTTAACAGCGGGATTTAATTATAAAATTAATTAATGCAAATTCTATGATATGAATTTGGTAAAATAGACTTCATTTTTGAATTCGGAATATGAAATATAGCTTAGGATGAAATTTTGGCATTTTTCTGAAAACTTTCAATTTTTGATGAATAGTGAAACCACTAAGTGGTAGGTTAAAAACGGAATTTTGCATAAAACTTAATTTTACCGCTTCTGTGAATGGAATTTCGAAAATCCGAGAGACACGGTTAATGTCAAGGACTAAAATGTGGTTCAATGAGATGAAAATAATTTTTTGGTGAATAGTAACTTTTTACTTTTTACCGCGGTTAATAGTAAATAGGGTAACTAAGGGTAAATATGATATTACTATTACCCTAACACATGTCCTAATTCTATTGGACAAGTGTAATTCGACCAAAAACAAACATAGGAATAAAATATGACCATTTAGGCCCACTTGGATTAGATTAGGACATTTATTATTAATTTATTTAAAGAAGGGTTAAAATAGTTAAAATCAAAGTTTAATAAGTAAATCATTTTTAATATGGGGTTATACATAAGCTAAATTCGACTATAAATATTCATTAGAAAGCTAAAACTATTTCCTACATAATGGTATTTTATTTGTAATTTTTAGACATCAAATAATTTAATTAATTTATGACACAAAGATGATGCAGTAATTATCTTATTAATGAAATATTGATATAATTGATGTTATAAACACCAAAATATATGTAATTTGAGATTTTTTATGAATTCCACTAATTTTCTAGGTTACTATGATATATTAATGTTGATTTAATCAACTTGGTTCGAACATTTAATTCTATTATGACTTTCACAAAAATCATATATCAAATAGTGTCAAAATTGACACAAAATAGTTTTTAAATAAAATAAAATATTATTAATTGTTATTGTATTCCTAAAAATCTAAGGTTCGGCCAAATGACTTAGATAAGGATATATATATTAATAATAAACAATTTGGGGTTCGTTTGGCATTTTATAGTAAGTTTATTAACCATATAGTGAAAGAAAACAAAAAGACACGGTAAAAGTTAAATTATTTAACTTAGAGTTAAATCTAATTGATAAGGTTTAAAATAAAATCCAAACATGTCTAAATTTGATTGGTTGATGAGATTACAACCCTATCTCATCTAATCTTCGAATATGAGTCATTTTTGGAGGTTTTTAAGTGGGGTTAGATTTATTATAAATTAATATTTTTAAGAATTCCTAAGGTGCCCCTCTCCTCCCCTATAAAAGGACACCTCCTCCCCCTCCTCCTCACACCAATTTGAGCACTCAAGCTCGGCCAACCCCTGCCAAAATCCCTTCTCCACTTCCCTAGAAACATCCTATAGGTTCTGGTCTTCCTCAAAGACCAATTCTAGTGCCCTAAGAGGAGGTCTCAAAGAGGCACTTCAAATAAGAGGTAATTACCGTTACCAATTCTTTCATCTTTATTTCTTCTTCCACTTCTTCTTCTTAGGTTGTTTCATTATGAAGTAATAACATAAGTATCACTCATATACTGATATGTTATTATAATTATGAAACAGCCCTATTTCACCATCTATCCATCCTACGGAAAAAGAAATCACCGCGCGTGCGTACGTACGGAATACCGTCTCCACGCCGTGGTGTAATCTATTTTCCACCACCACCTTACATGGATGGGTATAATGGTGTAAAGAATAACTATACATAGTTATTAAAACATCATATTGATTTTGATATATTGTATAATCCACTCCAATTCAATTCAATATTTATAGAAATGATATCATCGCTCGTGCGTACGTACGGACTACCGTCTCCACGACGTGATGAGATTCATTCTCCATGTTAACCATTTAAGAATGATTATAAAGTATATATAAGAAATAATAATGAAATATATGACATTATAAAGCTACTGGATTTATGTGTATATATATATATGTATGTCATATACTTACTTCCATTCAAGACAATAAGGAGAGGAAAAACAGCGTTCATGCGTACGTACGGATTACCGTCTCCATGAACGATGTTTTTCATTTCATTTATCTATCTATTATATATATATTTATACTGAATATATATGATATATAAATCATATTTTATATTCTGGAAGTAAGTAAATCATGATATAAGTAATAATAATGTCAAGAACAACAAGTCAAAACACCTACGATAAATGAAACGATTTTACCCAAAACGCTTCTTTAACATGGAATTTACAAAAGAACGTGTAATATAAAGTCATAAGTGAACCATATATGATATCATAACAATGAATATGATTCTGTAATAAGTCAATGACATTATTTAAATCATTATACAGGAGGTTCGGACACATACGAAGGAAATCGGACCTAAGGTAAGGGAAATATCACAATCTCATTTTTATCCGAGATTGTTTATTCGTAAGTATTTACTGGGGTGTATTTTATCATCCACATCCATGTTCCCTCAATATGTAATATTGTTTCCATCCACTTGAAATAGTTTAAATCGAATTTTACCCTTAGGTGAGTTTTTAGTAAAGAATATGAAAGGAATCTTTTGTCGTTTTTCCGTACGAGGTACTTTTTGACTTTTCCGACAAAAGTACGAAGAATGTTCTTTTTTAACTTATACGGCATGAATGGATTTTTAAAACATTACTTCAAAGAAAATTCCTTTATAAGTTTTCAAGTTTATTTTTAATCAACTTCTTTTATTTTAAAGTTGTATGACATGTTATGAAAGGAAAAATGTTTTTGAAGAAGAAAGGATATTTTCCTCAAGAATTCAATTCAAGTGTTTTGTCAAAATTATTTTCCATCTAAGATAATAAAGGGTTCTGTTTCTATCCATATTTTTACATTGGTTTGACTATGTTGTGATGGAATTCCTTTATCTTATATGAATGGTTTTATGATGTCATGTTGTTTAAGAATCCCATTTTTATTACATGGGTTATGAAATGATGTATGATTTATGATTTTGTGGCACACATAAGAAAGGATTCATTAAGAGATGGGTGGGACCTATATCTCCCTCCAATGCATTGGGTAAAGATTTTATATCTCATGAGATAGACATGGCTGGAATGGTAGGTTATACCGGTTCAGTGAAACAGGACTGAAACGAGGATTACTCGATTCAGAAAGGGACTTTGTCCACTAAGATAGTCTTGGCAATGAGTCTTGACTAACAAGAAATGATTCTCTATGATTATGTGCGTATGCCACAATGAGTAATGTTTTAAGTTATGATTTCATTTCACTACTATGATTTATCCCATGTTATGAAATTATGCTCTCTTTTGCAGGTTAAGATTTCCAAAAATGTTATGTTCTTATGAAAATTATGTGATTGATATTTCCTTTGCTTACCCTTACTGAGCATTTGAGCTCACCCTTTTATGTTTTCTTTTCCCCAGGATATAAAGAAAGGTTTTAGGTAGAAAAAAGGGATGACCTTTATGGGAGATATTGAAGAACTTTCACCACGATTAGAAGATTACGTTCCGAGTTTCCAAAGACACTAAACTATTACGATCCTTTAGTGTGTGTTTTTGTTATGTACTAAGTATTCCGCAAATGTAATGTAATGTCCATGTACGTCAAGATACGGGTCTCTACAAAATCGCTCATATTATCTTCATATTTTTGAAAAAAATGATCCATATTTCAATTGTGACATATAAGAATTAGCTGTATCTCAATATAATAAGTGATGCGACTAGTATGACCCGAAGTACAGTTTTCAGTTAAAAAATAGAAATTTTATTTAAAAATGTGCATCACTCCGAAAAAATAGAAAAAGGATTCTGATTATTTTGATACATTATTAATACAATCTAAGAGTCATTTTTGATGTTTATCAATCAATTACACATCAATCTAATAAATATCGTGACCCACATGAATCAATGTGTGTGTTTTTAGTTTAAAATGACATTTTAGATAAAAATGTATAACTCACTGAAGAATGAGAAAAAAACACATAGATAATCTTGATGTTTTAGGAGAATTATCCATGATTCATTTTTTATAATTAAAAGTAATTCATGCATCAATATGATATATGATGCGACTAGTATGGCTCAAAGTGTGTGATTTTAGTTTAAAAATGTTATTCTAGTTAAAAATTTGGGTTACTCACTAAAAACTAAGAAAACAATCTTGGATTATCTTGATACATTAGAAATAAGAATCATATGTAATTTTTGGTGTGTGTGAATTATCTGTACATCAATCAGACACATAATGTTTCCATTATAAATCAAAGTGCATGTTTTTATTAATAATTGATGTTTTAGTTAAAAATATATGTCATAAACTCAAAAACATATAAAAAATTGAGGTTTTTTTTATAAATTAATATATTGATTGATAAATCATTTTTGATATATAGGAATCAAAATTAACCTAATTGGATACATGGTGTGACTGGTATGACCTAAAGTGTTTTTTTCCAGTTTAAAAGTAAAATTTTAGTTAAAAACATGTGTCCCTCACTGAATCTAATCAAGAACTTCCATATTGTTTTAATACTTTAGGAAAATGATCCATAAGTCATTTCTTCAAATTTATTAATCGGTCTCACTTCAGTCTGGTACATGATGTAAATAGTATGAATCCAAGTTTGACTTTTTAGTTTAAAATAATATTTGTGTGTAAAATATGTGACTTACTAAAAAGGGTGATAAAACATTTTGTTTGTAATGATATTGTAGGAAAACAATTTATAAATCATTTTTGACAAGTAGGAATCAGTAACACATCAAACTGATACATGATACAACTTGTATGATTCAAAGTTTTATATTTTAGTTTAAAAATGAATTTTTAGTTAACAATGTACACCCCTCACTAAAAATCATGAAACACACTTGGATTGTCTTATAACATTATTAAAATGATCCATATGTCATTTTTGATTTATAAGAATCAACCATACATCAATCTGACACATGGTGTTCTTATTATGACTCAAAGTGCGTGTTTTTATTTAAAATGGATATTTTAGGTCAAAAGACGTGTTACATACTCAAAAACAATAAAAAACACTTATATTTTTTTAATAAATTATTACAAAAATTCATAAGTCATTCTTGACTCATAGAAATCAGCTTTAACTCAATCTGATACGCAGGGTGACTAACATCACTCAAAATGATTGTTTTCTGTTTAAAAGGGATATTTTAGTTAGGAACAAGTGTCACTCAATGAAATCCAATAGAACACACTCTTATGGTATTAATACATTAGGAAAACTATCCATAAATCTATTATGATGTCTGGAATCAGTAACACATCAATCCGATATAGAGTGTATCTAGTATGACTCAAAATGCATGTTTTTTGTTTGAAAGTGACATTTTAGTTAAAAACACACAACTCATTAAAAATTGAGTAAAAATAGTCACATTATCTTGATTTTTTTTAAAAATTATTTATAAATTATTTTTGATGAGTAGGAATCAACTGGATGTCAATCTGATACATGATGTGACATGTATGAATCAAAGTGTGTGTTTTCAGTTTAAAAATGGTATTTTAGTTAATAAAAATTTCCACTCATTGATAACCAAGAAAACACTATTTGATAGTCTTGATAATTTATGAAAATGATCCATAAGTTATTTTTGATATTTAGAAATCAATCATATATCAATCCGACACACGATTGGGTGGTATGACTCAAAGTGTGTGTTTTTATATAAAATTGTAATTTCAGTTCAAGAGATGCATGACATACTCACAAGAAATCAAAAACCTTCATATTGTTTTGATTATTTAGGAAAATTATCCGCAAGTCATTTGAGACATATATAAATCATTTGAACCACAATCCCATTCATTGTGTGACTAATATTACTTACAATGTGTGTTTTCTGTTTAAAAATGATATTATAGTTAAAAACATGAATTACTCACTGAAAACAGAGTAAAAGCACTCATAATGTCTTAATACTTTAAGAAAATTTACTATAAATCAATTTTGATGTGTAGGTATCAGTCAAATGTGAATCTGATATATATTTTGGCCGGTATTATTCCAAGTGTGTGTTTTAAATTTTAAAATGACATCTTACTTAAAAGCATGTATCACTCAGTAAAAACCATGTAATCACCCTCAAATTGTCTTGATATTTCAGGAAAACAAAGCATAAATCATTTGTGATATGTTGTAATATGATTCAAATTAATCTAACACACTATATGGATGGTATGACTCAAAGTATCTGTTTTTTTTAAATTGACTTGTTAGTTCAAAAAATGTTCCACATACACAAAACGAAGCACATGAACTCAGACTATCTTGATAATTTACGAAAATGATCCATAAATCATTTGTGATGTGTAGGTATTAACCACACATTAGTCTAACACACAGTGTGTCCTATATAACTAGAATTGTATGTTTTCAATCTAAAAGTTACATTTTATTAATTTATTGTATCATATTTGTGTTTAAACTATTTATTTATCGGGTTACTAATATAATAATTTTTTATAGAGGTATACAGTTCTGTTCGAGAAGGAGTGTTCTGTTTGACACTCAGTGGTATGATCAGGTTCTTTTGAGAGTGGGTCGGGGTCCATAAATAGTAAAACATCAATGTTTTTTAATTTATTTATGATTGTGACAAATTTTACATACCCATGTAATTATATAAAATAATTTTTGAAATATTTTTAAGCATTGTATAGTGTTTTTTTGTATCATTATGTAAATTAAAATGAAATTAAATTCTGTATTTGTTGAAATAATGTGTTGCAATTTTATTTGAATAGTTTTATAGTTTGACTTCTATTAGTCCTAAAAATAACACTGATAAAAGTTTCCTTTATCAGTGAAAAAATTGTTCTAATAAAGGGTTCACTTTATCTACACTGATGAAGGGCTCTTTTATCTGTACTTTTATTGCACTGATAAAATTCATTGCCTTTTAAAGAGGCATACAACATCAGTGTTTTTATGCGCTGACAAATCTCATACCTTCAAATCTAATTTCAATGTAGTTCTTTTTATAAACATTGATTTTACATATCATGAAGTATAAATGAACACCCGTATGAAAATTTTGGTTCATTTTTTATACGGAAGATTTATTTTCATCTTCTCATAGAAAATAAGTTATGTGAAAATGTTTTGGCAATGATTTTCACAGACACACAATTAATTATTAATTTAAATTAGAAATAATAAATATTATTTTTTATAGATATTAAATAATAATAATTAATAATAAAAAATAATGAATTATTATTATTAAATAGTTAATAAAGAAAAATTATTAAATATTCATAATTTTTATCATTAATTTTAGCAGCGATTTATCAAAAAATGATTCTAATTAGAGACAGTTTTCTAAAAGTACTTCTAAAAATAAATAAATAAATTTTGAAAATAAAATTTAAAATTTAGAGGCAGTTTCCAATAAATCATTGCTAAAAAATTATAAAAAAAACATTTAGATGCTATTTTTAAAAGCACTGCTAAATGCGTGTTTTTGTGTTGCTCATGCTCGTCTATAAATATATGTAGTTGGGTTACATGAGTTGGACATGAAATTTTCACATTTAAGATTCTATTATGCTTGTGCATAGGAGTGATTGTTCTTTTTTAATATCTTATTCCACTTCAATTAAAGTTGTTTCTTTCCTTTGGAGATTTTTTTGTTCTAGATCTCGACAGGATGACACCATATATATTTTCATTTCACATTACATAAATAAGTAATCAAAACAAAAAAACTAAAATTATAAAACTATAAGTCATCCTGAAAAAGATTAATTTTTTATCAATTGTTAAAGTTATAAAATGGGTCAATATTTTGATGCTTTTACTAGTCGAGGTTGAACATCAATTAATATTCTTATTTATAATTTTTATTTTAAAATTTTAAAATTTAATAATATATTTAAAAAACTATCCTAGTTTTTGTCTGACCAACCCAATAATAAATTAATTTTAGGACATCAATGGACTGAACCAATCAGATAAAAAGATTGAGAGACCATATGTCATCCCATTAGTTTAAAATTCAATAGGCTCATGCTTCTAAAAAAGAGGTCAGCCTAAATATGTATATCATTTGGACTGATCTAAAAAATCTATAATCCATGTGGACCAGAGTATGTCCATTAGTGATCAGCCCACAATCCAAATTTTTTTTCTTATAATAAAAATATGATATACCCATAGAAAAATATTATATACCCATGCTATTTTTAAGTTATTATGAACTAAATTTTATAAATGTACATTTAATGAAAATTATTATGGGTCACCTATAAAACTATTTAAATTATATTTTATAATATATGCTCATATATACACCATTTTCTGATTCGTATTCATATTTTTTAAATTTTATAATCGACTTAAATAATAATATATATTTTTATGTTTTTCACTTTTTATTTTATGTTAAAAATTAAAACATTCAAGTATTCTAAACATTAATATTTTAAACAAAAAAGTGTGGGTCAGCCTGCTAGTCTGTGGATCTACTAGAGTAGATATTGGGAGTATGATTTTATGATTCATATAAAATTCAGATTGAATGGTACAGTCCATAAATTATATGAGCATGCAGACTAACTCCAGACCTACCCTGGCTCGACCATCTGTTTAACATGCCCATTTTTACAAGGTCCTAGACCAATCATCCATTTATCTCAATCCAATGAAAAATATATACCTTTTTCTTAAAAATCATCATTCGAGGGGTGTTGTTGCATCAATTATAATTTCATAGTTTACCTTTAATTTCCTTACTCTCTGTTACCCTATTTCTCAGCCCCCCAACTAAAGCCCTAGGTCTATGGCAGCATCCATGGAGTTTTGGGGGTATGATATATCATCATTTTTATTAAGGATTTAAATATCTACATATTATATTACTACCCTTTCTATTAGATATTTGATCACTACCTATTCAACTATTAAGAATCATTCAATATAAGGCTTCTAATTCATTTCATAAATATATTCTGTTATTTTTTGTATTTTTTTGTTTTGATTTGCGATTCATGTTTATTCCCTCCATTTTATAGTTCTCCCAACCTATCCTTATCCTTTATTCATTAATCTCTTAGTTTCCAATGTTAAAAATCCATTGATGAAATCATACAAACTATACATAATTTTCTTCATGATTTCAAATACCTATCCCAGTTTATTTTAATCCAGTGATAATTCTTCTCCCCATTGTTTTTTAACTTTTATCATGTTCTGATTAATTCTTATTTGATTATCTTATATCATGGTTGTGTATATTGAATACTTCTCCTTTCTAGAATATTTTTTAGTTATTGTTTTTCTGTGATATTTAGTATTTTCATTCAGTTTATTATCCCTTTTTATTGCTGAGGTGCTATGAAAAATGAGAAATTCACCTAAACATTATTTTATAGAAACATTATTTTCATTCAAATTGAATTTTTATTTTTTGGATCCCGTCGTCATCATAGGAAATTTAATAATATGTATGTTTTTTTAAAAAATGATTCTAATTTTATCAAGGTAGTTGTCCCTTAAAATAAATGGCGTTGAGCTCCATTATTTGCTTTCATAATTCATGATCTAATTAAATTATAAAATTATGAACTATATGTTCATTCTATGTTTTATTCATGATTTTCTATTTGGCATTATTTTTTAATGTTCTTCAGGAATCATAGTGAATGGTGGAAAATCTGTTAATGTCAAGATGGAGGACGATAAGCTCCTTCATCACACTCATGTATAGTTATTTTTCATTTTTTGTGTGATTAAATTTAGCAACATTATATGCTTCATTTTAATCATATTTTATTATTTTTACATGGTCAAGTTACTCATGGTAAATCTATGTTTGATACAAGAAATAAATAAGTCACCCTTTTATTGAATATTTTTAATGAAAAACATGTTATTGGAAGTCTTTCAACTAAGAATGCTTGTTTGGATATTGGTCTGGTGATTAAGAAGGATTTTGAGTTATCCCATGTCTGGATGAATGATAGTTTTTACTTTATAGGATACAAAAGTGTTGTAGTAGAAGAATACCATCATAATAGTTTCATTTATAATTTCTCTTCATGTCAGGTCTTACCTATTTTTAATTCAACAAAGTTTAATTCATTTTCATTGTCTTGTTGTGAAAACATTCATGTACCTGTAATTGTTATTTCATGTTAATTACAGTCATATTGAAATTTAAATCAGGTTCATATTTTCCCTCTATTTAACATTCTTATTTTAAATTTTATTTTTTGTTTCCCCCTGGAATCATTGTAGTCTTTTCCACTTCCAAATAGGATGATGAGGATGACTAAGAGAAGCAAGATGATGCCGCTACACTGGAAAAGGGTTTTTTATGCCTCTCATTATTCATTCTCTTCATCTGTTTAATGTATTGGTGACAGGTGATCTGGTTTTTTCTCAGACCATTTATTCCTTGTTCATAACATGCCTGCACCACCTACGGAAAGGTATTCGGTTATGTAATCTTCCTTTAGTGTCATTATAAGGTGATTCATGCTGCAATGTGAAGCTGGAAGGGTGTGTTTTTGTTACAAAAGGTTCTAATATTATGGTGTGAGGTTCCCTTATGATGGAGGATGATGGTATTTATAGAATGTTTTTTACCCCTTGGTTCAATTTAGTAGTTTAGTATGATTGTGGCCATAAAATTTCTTCCAAAGGAAACTCCTCAAAACTCTAATACCCCTTTTACTTCTTTTATGATGAATCTGAATCATCCCACTCAACAAATAAATCCCTTATATATTCTCTAAATTTTTCAATAAATGAAAATAAATGAAAAAGTGAACATATGACAAATGCATTCACATTTATTTTGGGATAGAAATTCACATCCAACAAAACTTGTACATCATTTTCCAATAGATTTGTCTGACCAAAATGAGTTGTAGCTTCTGATGTCGTAACATAATCAACAACCCCTCTCCTCATTTTCTCATTCCCATTCCTCCCCTAAATCATACATGCATACCTATTTTAGGTAGTTTTTTCATAGTTCATAGATTATTTATTTTATAAACATGTCAATGGTTAGTCCACTTTTCCTTCATCTAATTTTTACTTCTATCTCATGTAAGAAAAATCAATCCCCAATATTCATGTCTATTCTATTTTTCAAAGATTCAGTCAATTGTGGAGATTCATTCATTATACTTACATTGTATAAAATTTTACATACTAGTCAGTACGTGATTCCTACTATCTAAAATACTATTACCGTTAGGTCAAAAAGGGGCCTAGGTACCCTGAGGGGGGGGATCAGGGTATTAATATTTTTTTCAATATTCTTCCTACCCCATTTTATTTTGTCCTCTATATTACAAGTGTCACTTCCTATTATTTTTAACATAAATGTTGATCATATCCTTTCAAATCTTATCTGATGATAATGCACTAAATGTAAAATAATATAGCATGCCCAAGGACACATAGATTTTTACATGGTTCACCCTCACTAGGCTACATCCAAGGATAATACAATAGAAATGTGTAGATTTAACTAAATTAACTATTGTTCACAACAAATAATTATGTTTTGGAAATATCACTTCTATGACTAGGATCACTGCCTTTATAAGGTTTAATGGTAGATCATTACTTTCCCAAGGGTCACACACTATATATCATCTCTCTGTTTCACTGTTAGTGGGAAGGATCAAAATATTCCTCTTCATTTTCTCACTACATTGGAAATGATCCACTCATAGTTTATGGGCTTGTAGGTCCAACACAATTCTTGGAAACATTGTGCCCTTCATTATTTCTAATTAATGCACCCTCAATTGTAGGTATATGCTCATTTGAGGCTCTTTCTGGGGTTCTACATCACTTCTGTAAAAATAGTAGGATGAAACACTTAGACTTTCTAAACAACTGTAAAATACTTTTATTCACTATTAAAACATCTATTACCTCTACTTTTAATGATATTCATGTTATTCCAAGACTTCCTTTCACTACATAGAATGTTTTAGTGAATAAACTCCTTCTGTGAGTATTTTCAAAGGGTGCAGATCCTCTATCATCTTCTTATCCTCTAGAATTCAGATATGAAAATGATACTATTAACATATAAATGTAAGCACATAGATCCATGTGAAATATTCTAGTGTGATACCCCTATGTGAGACCCTTGTGAATAACCACTTGTGCTAGTCCCTTCCATGAGTCCCTTTTGTGTGTCTGCTTCAGCAAGTTTGTTTTCATGATTCACTTTCACGAGTCTCTTCTGTGAGTCTTATTTTGTGAGTCCCTTCCATGAGTCTTCTTTAAAGAGTCCCTTCTATGAGTAACTATCATGAGTCATCCTTAGTGAGTCTCTTCCACAATTCTACATTCGCTAGTCCCTTCTATGATTATGCTTTAGCAAGTCTACTATTATGAGTATCTTCTGTGATTCTACCTTCGCATTGAGCTCAATTTCCTAGCATGATACCACATTAACTCTTTGATCAAGACCTTGTTCAGGTTATGTACACCACCATGGTTTGAGTTCTCTTTTTATGAGACCTTATTAAATTATTCACAAATCCTTGGAGAGAGTATGTTCTTCATGAAACCTTGTTCAGATCATGTGCAACACTTATGCTATGTTAATCATGTATACTCCTCCACGAACCTCTATCACGATATCTCTCCAAGAGTCTATTCCTGGGCGATGCTTCAGATCAATATTTTAAGAATAAGTTCATCAATATTTAAGGATAGGTTGGGGGTATTTATAGACACAAACCCATTACCTTAACTCTACAAATTGCGAACAATTTTCCACCTCATGTGCATGATGCGCTATGCAACATTCGCATGCAAGATCTGCTCGTGGTTTGGGTGATATCTATAAGTAAGTCATCTTTTAACATTTGTACTTTTAATGAGTCCTCAATCAGAATTCGTGTTTTGTGTGAGTCCTTGGTGAGAGTTCTCATTCATGATTTTCCCGAGTCCCTAGTCAAAAGTCATTATTTTCATGTGTTTTTTGTCATAATTTGCGGTTTGTGAGAGTACATGGTCATCATTGATGCTCTGTTTGAGTCCCTAGTCAGCATGCACTCTTTGTGCAGGTACCTAGACTAAATTCTTACTCTGCACAAGATCTGAATGTGATTATAAAATATAATCATGTGCTTCAAGTGTTCTTCAAAAACAATGAGATCTTCCACCATTTCCAAATTTTTCATTTATAATAATGAACTTTAAAATGAAATAAGAACAAGACCTATTAGTGCTTTGCGCAGGATCTGGGTATGAGATCTAAAAAAAATCACGAGTTTTGTTTGAGGTCCCTCCACAAGATTTAATGAAAATAATGTGCGTTGTGTGAGATCTCACCCTAAGAATCAAATACAATAACATGCTTCATGATATTCCATCATGGTATCAAAATTCAAAATTTTTATTGTTATTTTTGTTTCTTCCAATGTTTTTTTGTCACTCCTTGAAATGTTCCAAATACAACCATGAGTTACACATGTGATCACAATCCAAGATCAATCCAAACATTCGTGATCCATTAGTTTAGTTCATAGTTGTGCTCCGCGAGTTCAGTTCATCATTCGCTCTCTTCATGTCTTATTTGATAACCAACCTTTGTCAATGCACTCAATCCTTGTAACAAAAAAGAATCAAACTAAAATCACAATCATGTGGGATTTTTGTCTAAAAATATACCACATTGGGTTTGTTGAGAATTCTTTACATTTTGATACCACATTAATGCTTCTTCTATCATCTTCCAAAAATTCACTCCTTACAATTTTGATAGCGATCAATGATTTACTCAATACACACTCTAAACACACATGAACAATTAGCGGTGTGATAAATAAGAGTATAGTGTAAATTTCATAAATGAATTACTTCATTTCATTCCCATCCAACTTATTTTATTTCATCACGAACCCCATTTGTCATGCTATAATATTTGATCAATCAGATTTAGCATTGTTAGATTTAAAACAACATCTACTTTTCTTCTCTCCCTATCAGCTTCTCCCCAATATTGAAAAAAACATTTTATCCCTTTTATAGAACAATTTCTCCCCCTTTTTTGACGAACCCAAAAGTTACTTTATTTTGGTCTGCAACAGGGTAAATAACAAAAATCATCATATTAGGGAAAAACACATCATACCTCGAGGACATGGGGTCACACATCCACATTTTTTATGTGTGGGGAGTCGAATGAACTCCCATATCTAGTCGATGAATTTCATACACTTCTTTGGGTAAGGAATTTATCATAATGTTAGTAACCTATAGTTCTATAGGCACATATTCCAATTTCACAAGCCCTTTCTCCACCTTCTCCATAATGAAATGATATTTAATTTCAATGTGATTTTTCCATGAGTGAAAAAATAATTTTTTTCTAAGATTTATATCTCCTGAATTATTGCAGTGGATTATGATTTGAGACATCACTTCAAATCCAATATCATCAAGATGTTTTTTCATCCACAATAACTATGTTCATGATTGAGTAGCCTCAATGTATTCAGATTATATGGTGCTCAGTGAAATGAGTTTTTTTCATACTTATCAAAGAAATACACAATATTTAAAGATATAATTCACCACCTGACATTGATTTTCTATCATCTTCTAATCTGACCCAATCTGTATCTGTATAGACCAAAAAATCTTACTGATATTTTTCATTGTACAGAAAATTAATTCTATGTGCCTTTAATATACCAAATTATTCTTTTCACTATAATGAAATGGGTTTCTTTGGGATTAATTTTAAATCATTCTTTTTGATAGGCAGAAAATATAATATCTAGTCATGTCATTTTTATGTACAATATACATCATATGATCTACCTGTATTCTATGAAATTGACCACTTTTCCTTCAACATAGTGTGATAGTTTCATCTAGGTAGCCACCATAGTCATCATCTCCTTGGAATTATCCATTCCAAATCTTCTCAAAACATTCCTGGAATATATAGATTTAGAAATAAATGTTCCATTAATTACTTATGTCACTTGTAAACCAAGGAAAAATGTCAGTTAACCAATCATCATCATTTATAACTCACTTTTATTTAATTCCTATTACTGATTTCACTAATATTAATCTGATCCACTAAATATTATGACATCAATATATTCAAGAACCACCATCCTTTGATTAGTATCATTGTTGACATATAGATTGCAATCAAATTCACCACGTTGAAAACCAAGCATCTTCAAAAACTGATATAGTCTTGAATACCATGTTCTTGGTTCTTGATTTACCCCATATAGTATCTTCTTCAATCGAAAAACTATGCTCTCATCTTTTTGAGCGTGAAATCCATTTGAATTATAAATATACACTTCTTATTCTAGAACCCCATTCAGAAATGATGATATGACGTCCATCTGGAAAACATTGAACCATATTTGGACTATTATTTCAAATAATAATATGAATGTCTCTATCCATGAAATAGGCGAAAATGTTTCATCATTTCTATACCATTGATATCTCGTATCTGATTAGGATATATAATGCCCCCCCTATGATATGCAACTCTTCACTAGTAGAATACTAACCTATACCAACGGTTTGGAACCGTTGGTATATGCCTCCAAACCGTTGGTATAGCCTATACCAACGGTTTGGAGAACCGTTGCGAAGTAAGCCGTTGGGATAGGTCTATACCAACAGTTTTCCCAAAATCGTTGGTATAGACCTATCCCAACGGTTTTTAAAACCGTTGGTATATGTAATATGAAAATCTATTCCAACGGTTATAAAACCGTTGGTATATATATTTCAAAAAAAAAACATGTGGTGGGATTTGATCCCACAACCCCCCGTTTATAAATAAACGCCTTAACCACTAACCTAACATAACTTTTATAAACATAACTTCATAAATATATATATGTATTATCATAATTATTTAAAATTTATATTTATATAATGTTCTCGGGTAGTAGACCTGGAAGAAATCAAAGAATCTATCCCAACGGTTTTCAAAACCGTTGGGATAGGTGATAATTTCCAGGGGTGAATGCTGGATTTTGGGCTGAGTTCTCCCAAACCGTTGGGAAAGGGGGGGTCTTGGGGGTCTTTCCCAACGGTTCTCCCAAACCGTTGGGAAAGGGGGGGGGGAGGGTGGGGGGGGGGGGTCTTGGGGGTATTTCCCAACGGTTCTCCCAAACCGTTGGGAAAGGGGGGGGGGGGTCTTTCCCAATGGTTCTTCCAAACCGTTGGGAAAGGGGGGGTCTTGGGGGTCTTTCCCAACGGTTCTCCCAAACTGTTGGGAAAGGGGTGTTTTGAGGCCCCTTTCCCAATGGTTTGGGAAAACCGTTGGGAAAGACCCCACCTTTCCCAACGGTTTGGGATAACGTTGGGAAAGGGTGTATATAAGTGTTGGGAAAGATCCGATTTCCAGTAGTGCTTCCAGTTATTAGGTGCACTATTTATCCCAAAACAATTCTTCTTATCCTTATCATTTCCTCACATGTGAATGAAGTTTTGAGAAAATTATCTATCTCAATAACATTTCTGAGTTGTAGGTTCCATCAATGCGATTTTCATTGGATGGATTTACCACATATTAATGATCAATCGACCAAATTGCTAATCCTTATGAGTTAAAAGATGGTTTAATAAACAAGAGACACAGTTAATAACACAATCACTATCCATTTCACTCAATTAATTACATATATTTCATCAAACCATAGAACATTAACTTCTTTCAAGGAATTATTCTATATTTCTTCATTATCTCTAGTAACTGATTTGAATCCGTTGATATTCTAGAGAACATAAAATCACCCCTTTTAGTATTTTAATGCAACTTCCCCTTTGATCGTGTCTCCCTTAAAACCAAAAACACTTAAAACATCAGTTAATATTGTTTATATACATTGGGATTGAGGATACTATGATATCCTGAATAATATTATTATGGTTTATCATGACAGATCAAACCATTAATATTTCTTGTAATGAATTGTAACATTTTTATGCTTGTTCCAACTACTTAGGAAAAATCAAATATTTGGACCATATGTCTAAACATTATCTACCCACATGATGAGTCTTATTATGATATTCAGATTCTATAGGCTCATCATTTTTTACAATTTAAGATTTAAACCCATTATTATAAATTTCCTTCTTTGATGCTTTACTGATATGCTGATTTTCAAGACACTTTCATTGAGTAGGAATTCTTCCCCTGGTTGTCTGCTCCTTCATTTTACTTTATTAGATGCCTCTTTATCTTAACTTCACTTCTCATGAGGTGAAATAACATGTGTATTTTTACAATAAATTATTTATTTGTATCTATTTTATCATCTATATGAGACACAACAACCATTCTTGTTGGGTTTTATTCTTCCACTGAATTTTTATTCTTCTTGATCAAAACTAGAGAATCTCAAACCTTTTTCATCCATGTTCATTCAAATTATTTCTATGATAGTTTTGGTGAGTTTAATATAGGAGGTGATTGATGTGCCTTTCATTGAGCACCCTGTGATTCCCCTGAGGCTATAAACCTATTTTTCAACTTATCATGTTGTCTTAAAATATAATATTTTCCTTTATACACTACTAGTGATGGAAATATTTTTCTGGGAACCTTTTCCATCCATTCATTCTTTGTACTATAGTGTTTTACCAAATGCCTATGATTATCACTTATAAAATATATTCCATTAAAAAAATACCACATTTCGTCTTTTTTTAGTTGAGATGTCGATGCAACAATATTTCTTATTATGACATTTATCTCTTGGGATTTTGGGTGCATACTCATGGTGTGTCCATATCTTCCATAGTAATAGCTTTTGATAGCTGCTTTCTCCTGAGAGAATTTTATTTTACACTTTTCAAGAAGCTTCTACTTATTCACATATTTAGAAATATTTATGTCTTTATAATATGAAATATATTCCAATGCATCAAAACAAAAATATGAATTTTGACCATGAATACCATAGAAAGAGAACATGTTGTCACTAATTCTTGTAAAAACCATAATAGTTATATCTCCAAAACCTATTTGATTTTTCTTATCTCTGGAAGTCTTCACAGTTGTCTTACTAAATTTCATGGGAGAGGTTTCATCATATCCAGTACCAGATTTTAACAAAATGAATGGCCTTTAGGATGATATAATCATTTCATGTTTTTTACATTAAAAGAGAATATTTTATTTTTTATTTCATTTTATCCTTTCCTAGGATTATGAAATAATAAACAAAAAGCATCCTTTAATTTGGGCCCTCCTTTGGAATCAAATTTCTACACTTCTTTCTTCACTAATTATAGATATTTTCCCAATTGTAGAATCTTCATAACCATTGATTCATGTTGAGATTTATGTTGTCTCTTGAGATTATTCCCACTACTCATCTCATATTCTAATTCTTAGGAGATATTATCCATCATGTTATATTTCTCCGTTAACATAGAATTTATTTGAGCAATAGAATCATTATAGCATGCATTCTCCTCTTCTAGACATTCCTTCTCCTAAACTTTTTTAGATAGCTATGTAGAAAGATTAAAATTTCTAGCTTATAGATTATGATTTTCTTCAATGTTTAGATTCATTACATTATCACCATCATTGAGTTTTTTTTATCTTTGTAGAAATATTTTTCAGCTCTTAGTCTTGGGAATCATTATTATTCCTTAGATATGTGTCCACATCATGAAGTCTTTTATTTAACACTATGAATGTTTTGAATTCAATTTATTGAACATGGATTCAAATATATTTAGATTCATTTTATTCGTAATGTTTATATTTCAATTCAATTGTTTCATGGGAAACTTAATATTTTTTAATTCTTGCTATTTCTCCATCATTAGTAGTACCAAAATCTCTGGGAACATTGGATTCTTCACTAAATCCCGCAACATCATTGAATGAGTTAATAGTTTCACTATCTGATTCATCCTAGTATTCCTTTAGTATATTATTTGTTTCCTCCAATAAAATAACAATATTTCCATAGAAACTTCCACACATAGGAATACCACCTGACTTTTTCTTCTTATTTTTAGTTATTTTCTTTTCTTTGGCACACGATGATAAGAGAAAATTGAAAATTAAATTCCAATAGTATAGTAAAAATTCTGAGAGAAAACATATCATAATGTTATCCTATGCATTGATGCCAATTGATAGTTCCAAAAGGGGTCTAGGTACCCTGAGAGGGGGGGATCCGAGTATAGATATTCATTTCAAAAATATTCCTACCCCATTGGAACTTGACCTCTTTATTATAAGGGAAACTTCTTATTATCTTTAATGTTAATGTTGATCATATCCATACCAATTATATCTGATTATAATGAAATGAATGTAATGAAATAAAGAAAGCACAAGGAAACATAGATTTTTACTTGGTTTACCCTCACCGGGCTACATCAATGGAGCATAGAATGAAAATGTTCCAATTGTACCAAATTCATTAAGGATAACATAAAATAATGAAGTTCAAGGTAAGTACATTATATTCCTAGGATAACTTAAGTAATAAAGTTTAGGGTCACCTCACTACTTTCCCAAGGGTCACTCACTATGTCTCTTTCTCTAGCATACTGCTCATGGAAAGGATCATCGTGTTCCTCTTCCTTTTCACATAGCTCTAGAAAGGATCCAATCATTTTTTGTGGACTTTTACTTCACACAAAATTTATGGACTTGTTGGTCCCTTCCATATATCTATTTAATGAATCCTCAAATATATGTAGATGATTTGTTGAAGCTCTTTTTGGGATTCTACTTCATTTTTGTGAAAACATTAGGATGAAACACTTCCACTTTCTAGAAAATTGGAATAGACTTCTCTTTATTGTAGAAATAACAATTACATCTACATTGGAATGATATTAAAGTGATTCCTAGTATTCATTTCACCACTTTGAATGTTTTAGTGAATATCCTCATTCTTCATGTATTGTCAAATGGTGAAGATCCTCTATCTTGTTCTCCTCCTCCATAATTTATATATGAACATGAAACTATTCACTTGGGGAATGTAAGAACGTATCTCCATGTGCAATATTCTAGTGTGATACCACAATATGAGACCTTGGGGAATAACCCCTTGTGCAATTCCATTCCATGAGTCTCTTCTATGAGTCGCTTTTATGAGTCTTCTTCAGCAAGTCTATTTTCAAGAGTACTTTCCACGAGAATCTTATGTGATTATCCTTTAGCAAGTCCTTTCTTCAAGTTTGATTCCATGAGTCTACTTTCAGGAGTTTCTTCCATGAGTTTTCTTTCTCAAGCTCACTTTCATGAGTATCCTCCAAAAGTACTCCTTCATGAGTAACATTCTCGAGTTTAATTTCGTGATCCCTGTTTTGTCAGTCTCTTCCAGAAGTCTACCATTTCACTGAGATCATCAACAAAATAATTGCCACCAGGATGTGTCATGTGGACAAAGGTATCATCACCCCGAATCAATTTGGGTTTGTCCCTGGAAGAAGTATTCAAACCTGTATTTTTTCTGCCTCTGAATGTATCAATTCTAGGAGAAGGAAGGTGAAGCAAGGTACTTTTTCCATGAAAGTGGACAGTTTTAAAGAATTTGAAACTATGAAATTGACTTTTCTTATATCTATTCTCAGGATGCATGGATTCTATAAAAAATTTATCAACCCAATTCACACTATCCTTAGGAGTACCCAGTTATCTGTCTTGGTTAATGTATCTATTAGGGGTTTCTTTAAATGATTTAGGGGTTTTCATCAAGGGGATCCTCTGTCAGGTCTTTTATTTTCTCTTGATGAGGACTATTTAAGTCATTGTCTCAATAGTTTAGTTCAAGGTGGTTTATATAATCTGATTCCAATTGAATGTGATCTTCATTCCCATTCTCATATTTTTTATGCTGATGACATCTTGCTTTTTGGAGGGGCTGATTTTAGGAATGTTAATTCTATTAAAGCCATCTTTAGTCATTATGAAGATGTGCCAGGGCATGCCATTAGGCTTCAGAAGTATTTTGTGGTTATTGGGAAGGTAGTGACCATTAGAAAGCAGTTCAGACTTTCAAGATCTCTTGGCGTTAAGAAGGGTTCTCTACCATTTAATTATCTTGGTGTTCCCCTTTATTGGGGAAGGGTGAAAAGATGTTATCTTGAATCCATCTTATCTCGTATCACTACTCAAATGGATCATTGGAAAGGGAAAGCTATGACTCAATCTGGAAAAATATGTCTTGTCAACTCTGTGATTACATGTATGTTTGTTTATGCATTTTCAATTTAAAGATGGCCACAAAATCTTCTCAAGGAGCTTAAAAGGATTATTAGAAACTTCATATGGTCTAGTTATATGTTTGAAAAGAAGCTAGTTGTTGTGGCCTGGAAATATTGAATAAATCCCATTGAAATGGGGGGCCTTGGCATTAAGGATGTGGTCTTATTCAATGAGGCTCTAGTTAGAAAATTTACCCAGAATATTTTCACTTATACTGATATTTCATTGGATTTCATTGCAGCCCACTTAATTTCAAGATTATGAACAGAATATCCTCACTACCTTTTATATTCTGTTTGGCATGCTTTGTGGTATTATTTAATTAGGATTTTGGCTTTATCAAAATGGTTGGATAGTAGGGACTATACTATGAATATATGGAGCACTCATTGGTTTTCCAGACCTCTTCAAAAGGACGTTCAAATTCCTCCTCACCTGGGAACTGCTTAGATTTCCTCTTTGCAGGCTGACTGTCCGGATTTATTAGAGCTCATCCCCCCTCTTTACAAACATATGTTCTCACTTATAGGTACATGGATCAGGATAGTTTTATCTGGGAACAGAGCAGCACAAGCATTCTTACCACTCGGGATATGTACAGATATCTCTATACTGGGCAGAATCCTACACCTCGATGGCTGCTAGCCTACAGGAATTTCTTTATTCCACCTTATGTTTACTTGATTTTATGAAAAATATGAAAACAAAGACTCCCAGTTCAATGCATTCTTCAAAGAGCTAGATTCCATCTTGGTTCGGCATGCCCTGTTTTCCGAGTGGCTATGGAATATCTGGATAATCTTTTTCTATCTTGTTCTCTTGTTTGTAGTCTTTGGAAGTATATTCAATATATGACTTGGTGCTGTATGGATGTCAGCTCACAGGATAGTCTCCTTCAGTCTGGTGCTTTTGCCTGATGTAGTGATCAAGTTAGGAATCTTATTATGGTTGTTGTTTCTTCTTCTCTTGGGTTTATTTGGAGGGCTCGTAATGCTCAAAGTTTCGAGGGTATCACACCCACCTTTAATTCTGGTGTTAGAGCTATTCATAGGGCTGTTTGCACTGCTTCTAAGATACAAGTTGGGTGTATGTAAAATGGGTTGAATGACTTTAAAGTTTTGAGGAATTTTGGTGTGAGTGGTAGACCCAGGAAACCAGTGGTTCTAAAATCTATCTGATGGATTCCTCCTTTCCCTTCTTGGATGAAAATCAATGTTAATGGTGCGGCTGCTGGGTCACCTGGGCCTTCAGATTTTGGTGGCATTTTTCGTACCTATCGGGGCTTTGTCAAAGGGTGTTTTAATAATTATATTATGCAGGGCTCTACCATTGAAGCTGAATTATGGGCCATGATCAAAGCTATTAAATATTCTGTTCATTTTGGCTGGCACTTTCATTAGTTAGAATCAGACTCTATGGTGGCTGTGGATCTTCTCAAAAACCGATCCAGCAATGTTCCTTGGGGTTTTAATATCCCATTAGAATGAATGTCTATGTCTTCTTGACACCTTTTTCATTAACTTGACTCATTCCTATAGCGAGGCCAATCAAGTTTCTGATGCTTTATCAAAGAAGGCTATTGAGGGGTCAAGCTCGAAATGGTCTTTTGTGGCTCCTGATTGTTGTATGCAATTTGTTGAGGCTAATGCATGTGGCAAGTTGTTTTCTCGACTTAGTAAACCTCCCTTTTGATGCTTTGTATTTTTACTTTATTTTTAATAAAATTTTGTAGGGGTGGATCTTTGATTCACTCCTGGGACATTTGATTATGATTCAGGTCACTATTTATTTATACTATGAACATATTTCTATAACATATTTCATTGGATTATCTCTATAATAGGGATGACCTAATTAAAAAATAATAATGTATATTTAAAGTCCACCACACCATGTTTATGAATGTTCCTCAAGTTATAAATATTGTAAATGCACTAAAATGGGTTTCATATTGTACTATATACCCTATGCCATAGTCTTTGATAAGCATGTGATGTATACCACAAATTACGATATCCTAATATCGTATATTATAGCTACTTCTACCCTAGTAGCTTATAGCTGATTCCAACCTTATTACATTGGCATAAGATTCATGGAATCACATCCTGAAGAACTGAATAGTTTAGTAGTATTGTTAGACTATATACATACTTGAGTCCCATATTAAATTTGAATAATGAAATTACAACACATTTCTTTTTCAAGAATAATATTATTAACTCTAGTATATCCCCATATATCAGTCATAGTAAACTTCATAGAGTCATGGAGGAAGGAAACAATATAATGGTGATATCAAATGATCCATAAGATTTAGGGACAACATAAGCTATCATGAATCAATAATAATAATTAATATCACAATGTAAATAACTAAAAACACTAGTTAGATAATCACAAAACCAAAAAGTAAGTCCATCTAGAGATAATATGAGTATGATAATATCATTGATAATAATCAATATGGAAAAATAAATAACTAACCACACATTTCAATTAATCAATAATATGAATATCATAATTAGATAAGGAATAATCAAATATGGAAAGTTAAATTACTAAAAACACATGTCATTTAATCAATAAACTAAGAATAAAATTCATCCAAAGATAATATAATTTGAAAATATCATTGATAATAATAATTGAAATCGTAATGATGAAAATGATTAACTATTGGATTCCGTTATCTTAGATATCATATACCTCTACCATAAATAACATTCACAAAATGATTTAATCTATAATTAAAAACCTGTTTAATGGTATCTGAACTTGATTGTCCCATGAGACATACTGATGCATGGAGGGGATATATAATTCTAGACCCTACCTATAATTGAAATTTCAAATCATTCCTTATATATAGAATAATTGATGTAATTCATGACCAATGTGCCTTATCATTAAATATCCATATTGAGTAAAGAATGCATATTTATTAATATTTCACTGGATAAAAAAATAACATACCAACCAAACACCATAAGAAAAAATGATATACAGTTTAAGAAATAAACATATCCATGATAAATAATATTGATATTTAGGGGAAATTTAATGTCCAATGATCACATGATATTGAATAATTAAGGATAAAGATAATGATTAAAAAATGAATTAAGGAAGTGAATGTTAGCATTTTACTTGGACAAAATTATAATAAACCATCCATAGAAAGAATAAGGATGATATCAATACAATATACACCCATTTGAGTAAGAATAATGGTTTTTTTTGTTGAAGAATTGAAATACCATAAAAATAAAATTAAAAAATTCTTTAGAAAAATATCATTTTAATCATTCAAATCACATTTTTAAAAACATAAAACATTATGATGATAATTTTTTTTGAAAATCACTTTAAAAAAATTTGAATTTCTTGAATATTGGGATGAAATATTCATTTGAGATTAAAATTATAAACTTGAAATGGAGGCTTTAAATAAATTATGTTGGGTAAATTCGTTTATGTTGTAAAATATAACAGGAAGATTTATTTTTCATTGTAAAATGGGTAGAAAGTGCCCTGATTGGAAAACGATAAGATCATTCCTTTTACATTTTTAGTAAAATCCAAATAGGGATTTTTATTAAAATAAAATAATTATTCCTTTGAAAAAATTGTGTAAAAATACCATTAAAAAATCATTTTGAGTATGTTAAAAACTGTTTTAAAACATTTTAAAAAACATCATTTTGGAAAAAAACAAATTTCAACCCAAAGAGAGAAATGAAGTTAGATTTTCTTAGAAACATTTTATCATTTAATTTAGGTGCCAAATAGCGAAAAAATTGAACTATTAATTAAAAATTTCATGAAATAATTATCATATTTATACATAAATTATTCTATTAAAACCAATCATTAATGTTAATTATGAATAATTAAGTACTCTACGATCATAGAGAAGGTAGACTATACGTATGCATGGGTAACATTTTCATTTTTCAATGATCTTTTTAGAAAGGAGGTAGGTAATATTTTTATCCTTAAATAATTTCAATAATATTATAAATACCATATTTATACTTTATATATTTTCATATACATCATCCATGTGATGTGGTTATAAAAAGATAGCCACATCCCATCATGAAGGCAATAGTCTACACGTACAAGAGGGATGTTATCATATATGCATGAGTGAAAAAGAAAGAAATAAAATCATATATAATATATTTATTGAATGATAAATTTTTCATTAATTTTATAATTATCTCATTTATGTCACATATTATCATTAAATTTATTCTTATCACCTTCTATGTGAAGCATTAGTGAAAGATGAATTAGAACACCTCGTGAGGCTATAGTTCGCTATACACATGAGTGGAGTTATCATATCTCGAATGAAATGGTAGGTAAATATATATATATGATATAAATAAGACAAAGGTATAAATATTTTATGATTATAATATATATACATTATATCCACAATCATACATAACCGTTAAAGGTGGTAACGGATGAACAAATGACATCGGTTCGCAAGCCGATAGTTCCCTATACACATGATTGATAATTTTGTCACTCATTTGATTGAAGTGGAGATGTTTTAAGTAAGAAAATTATTATTAAAAAATCATGGTATATATAAGATACTAAGGTTATTATATAATCTGGGTTTAATAAGAATGTATGGAGGTGGATAAAAAAATAAAATAATGTTACTCATTGAAGAACATTAACTCTCCTTTAGGTATCCTCCTTAGGTTCGCACTAATGATATCTTAGTTTGGTTTTTTGAACAAAATAAGGCTTCTAGTATTAGGATATGGAAGTAGGTAAGTGATTCAGGTAGGTCTTGGTGGAACCAAAGAGGTGTGAAGTTATTAAGAAGGGAGGATATGGGTGACCCTTTATAAGCGGGGAAAGGACACACTTGGTATTTTTGAAATTAATTGAGTGCTTCCATATTTTTAATATGAACCAAGGTTACCAAATGGACCATTATAAATCCTTAGAGGTTTAATGGTTGATATACGTTCATACAATAGTTTTTATAAATCTTTATTGGTAATTATTAAATCATCTTCCAAGAGCTTTATCAAGATACACGTGACCTATTGAAACATACTCCAAGTTGATCTGACCACACCCCACTTCCTACATGTTGAAATGATTATTGAATTAAATATAACTCAACCTTGAATAATACATAAAATTATTTGACAAATTAATTATAAATTAGTTTTCTCATTCAATCACCAATGAATATGTGATTTCTAGTCTAATCTCTTCAAGCTATGATTTTGTCTAACTATGCATAGTTGTAACTTCTACATTCATAACATACTCAAATTTCATTCTCTAATATCACCTACCTAATTAGTATATGAAAACCCATAAATATGAATACATTTATCTTTGTTATACATCTTGTCAAACTAAATATTTCATTTAATATAACATGTAATGATCTATATCAATTGAGTTTTAATTTAATTTAAATGTTCTGTATTTGATCAATTAATTGTGAATTTTGAAGTTAAATATAGCCAGAGGAGGAATGAGTGGGGATTAAAAGAATGAAAATGAAGGGTGTTTATTCTAGAGTAGTATAAGGTACCCAATAGCCCTGTATTACGTAACTAGTATTCTCGAGGGGGTGGGAGAGGCTACTATCACTTATAACAAATGGTTGGTTCATAAGAACTGGATATCCAATAGTCGCTGAATGTAAAATTTACCCCCATCAGGTAGTTGGTAGTTATAATGTTTATTTTTAGAAAAAATAATCAATGTAAATGATTTAATTTTTTCAATTTTATTTATAATAAAAATGGACCTTGAAGATTTTATGAAGAGGATGACCCAAAAACACATCTCCTCATTTTCCCATTCCTTTTCCTCCCCAAATAATTTGTGATTTCCTATTTCAGTTTTATATTTAATAGGCCTTAGGTTAGCTATTTTATTAACATTTCTATGGTTAGATCACTTTTGATTCCTCTATTTTTTTTTCTATCTCTGTATAAGAAAAAAAATCATTAATCTTCAAGCCTCTTATATTATTCAAATATTTATTTAATTTTGTTGATTCCTTCCTTTTACATCATCTAGATGGCCTTTCATATATTAATAAATTGGATACCAATCCTATATAACATACTATTATAGTGTTTATGTCAGTACCGACATGGGGTAGAGTGAGATTTAACTAAATGTACTTTTTCTATTAAAAATATTTACTTAAACTATTTTACTTTTATATTAATTTTAATTAAAAGTGTTTTTATTTCTTGTTATGATTTTCATTTGTTATTTGATTAAATGTATTGAGTTGAATCATGTTTTTCACTATTATTTACTCTAAATCCATTTTATGAGATATTTATCTTGCATGTTATGAGTCGGGTCACTATTTATTTATGCTCTAAATTGATTTTTATGACATATTGGAGTGGATTATCACTACAATAGGGATGACCTACTATAAAAAAGAAAACTCATAAGAAAATCCCACTAAAACTTTTTTAATAAATGTTACACAAGAAATAATTATTTTAAATTCACTAAAATGGGTTTAATACTGTATAATATACCCTATGTTTCTCCCTGTGATAAGCATGTGATACATACCACAAATTAATTTATCCTTATATCGTATATTGTAGTGGACCTGACCGTAGTGGCCCGGAGTCGGTGTTTTCTTTATTACATCAGCATAAGATACATTGAATCACATCCAATTGGATGGAATAGTTTAGTAGTCTTGGTAAACTAGATACATACTGAAGTCCCATGTGACATTTGAATATAGAAATTAAATAACATTTTTTTTCAATAATAACATTATCCCCTCTAGTATAACCCTATGTATCAGTCATAGTAACTTCATGGAATAATGGGTCATAGGAACAAAATATGAGTGAGGTCAAAAGATCAATAAGGGTTATATAAAATGGAATATATCATGATTCAATAAGAACAATTAGTATGAAAAGGAAAATAACTAAACACACATGTCATTTAATCAATAAACTAAAAAAGGAGTGCATCTAGAGACATTATCATTACGAAAATCTGAGGAATAATAGTCAATATTGAAATGAAAATAATTGACCACACATTATATTTAATTAATAAAATGAATATCATAATTATATAAGACATATTAAATATGATAAGTAAATTACATAAGTCACATTCTATTTAATCAATAAACTAATATTGAAATTAATCCAGAGATAATATAATTGTGAAAATATCATTGATAATAATAATTTAAATATTAATGAAGGTAATTATTAATTATTTGATGCCATGATCTCATGAATCATGATACCTATTCCATTAATAACTTTCATAAGACAGTTTATTCTACAGGTAAAAACCCTTTTTATTATTGCTTAACTTCATTCTCTCATGAGACTTACTTATGCATTGAGGGGATATATAATGTTTGGACCAAACTGTAACTAGAAGTCCAAATCATTCCTTATATTTCATATAATTGATTAAATTCATGGCCAATATTCCTTATCAAAAAATATCTGTATTGAGTAAGGTATACATATTTTTAAATATTTCTTCAGAATAAACAAACAACATTCAAATTAAACATCATATGTAGAAATTATATATATTTTAAACAATAAATTGATCAATGATAAATAATATCAATATTTAGTGGAAATTTAATTTCTAGTGATCACATGTTATTTAATAATTCAAGGTAATGGTAATGACAACAAAAAATAATCAAGGAAGTGAATATCATTACTTTCTTTGGTCAAAATGATCATAAACCATCAATATAATGAATATGGAAGGTATCAATACAATATACACCCATTGGAGTAAGAATAATGGGTTATTAACCTCGATGAATATAAATACCACAAAAGATCTCTAAATAATTTTTGAGAAAAATATGCTTTTCATTTTAAAAATAACTTTTTTAAAAACATAAGACATTATGAAAAACATTTTATTTTAAAATCACTTTTAAAAACAATGAATTTCTGGAAAATTAGGGAAAAAATTCCATCTAAAAGTAACCTTATATAAATGAAATGTATTATTTAATGAAATGGAGGTGGTGAAATCTGTACATGTCTTACACGATAAAAATAAAATTTATTTTTCATAGTAAAAAGGTTAGAAAGTTCCTTGTTTGGAAAATGATATGAAGATTCCTTTCACATTTTTCGTAAAATACAAGTAGGAATTATTTGGAAAATTAAATAGATATTAATTTTGAAATATTATTTAAAAATACATTTAGTAAATCATTTTAATTGGTTAAAAACATTTTTTAAATTTATTTTGGAAAACAAGGTTTTGGGAGAAAACTGATTTTATACCAAAGATTGAAATGATGTTAGATTTTCTAAGAAACATTTTATCAATTAATTTAAGTTAAAGAGTGTAGAAATGGTATTATTACTTTAAAAATATCATTAAATAATTATCATATTTTTAAACTAATTATACATTTAAAATCAATCATGAAATTTCATTTTGAAAAATGATGTACGATACGGTCAAGGAGATTGTAGACTGTACGTATGCATGAGTAATGTTTTTATTTTTCATTGATCATTAGGGAAAGGAGGTAAGTAATATTCTATCCTTATATAATGTAAAAAATATCATAAATAACATATTCATTATTTAAATATATTAATATATATCATTCATGTGGTGTGCTAATAAGAATAGAGCCACATCGCTTCATTAAGGCGATAGTCCACAGGTACAGAAGCGATTTTATCATCTTTATATGAGTGAAATATAAAAGAAATAAAATGATATATATTATTTTTAAATAATGATAAATATATCATCGATATAATAATTTTGTAATGTATATCACATATAAATGTTAACTTTATCATTATCAGCTTAAATGTGAAGCGTTATTTAAAGAAGAATCACGTCGCTTCGTGGGGAGATAGTCCACCAGACACACAAGTAACATTATCATATCTCTTACAGAATGGAAGTAATATATATATATATATATGATATAATGACTCTATAGATATAAATATGTCATAAATAATATATATATACTTTATATAATTTATCATACCCATCCATGAAAGGTGGAAATGGATGAACTAACGGCATCAGTTCGCGAGATGGTAGTCCATCGTACGCAGGAAAATTAATTTTGTTACCCATTTGATGTAAGTAGAGATATATATAGGTCATAATGTTATTATAACAACATCCCAGTATATGGAAGATAATGATTTTATTATATATTAATGGGTTATGAAGAATTTAAGGATGTGGAGAAAGAAATAAAAAAAAGTTGCTCCATGAAGAACATTACCTCTTATGCAGGTATCCTCCTTAGGTTTTCACTAAATCTTTCCTAGGATGGTTTTTTGATAAAAATAAGGATTATATAATGAGTGGAGGGAGGTTGGTAATTTATATTGTTATGTATTTTCAAAAAATATGTTAATGGTGAGGAAATTTGAGGATAGGGGCGGCCTTTTTTTATTATGGGAGAGGACACACTTGGTATTTTGAAATGAATTTAGTGCCCCAATATTTTTCATATGTCACAATGTTACAAAATGGACCATTATTAAACCATAGAGGTGGAATGTTGAAGATATTTCCATAAAATGTTTTTTATACATTGTAAAGGTCATTTTTACCCATATCATTTTATTTTATCCCCCCAAGTAAACTCATTTTTACCTTAACCATAAAAATTAATTTTTACTGCATTCATTATTTATTTTGAACAATAATTAATTATACACTACTTTAAAATATAAATTATGGTTACTCCAAATATGGTATCAAATTTTAAAAATTAAAATCACAAAATAGTAAAATTTTAATTTTAAATTTATCCCATATACATGATGAGAAAGTGGGTTTCTATAGTGAAAAGTTTAATTTATTTTCAAAGTTGTTTTACCTAAATTTAAATTAAAATGACTCTAATTACCCAAATTTGTTAAATTAATATATAATTGAAGTAATTTAACTCTAAAATAAATTCAAAATATAATATAAAATTACAAATTACTTAAATTAAATGGTAGTTTTCAATTAGAATTTAGTGCTTTCAGTATTCATCAAAAAAATGAATCTTTTCAATACAATTCCAGAAATTCACCTTAAGATTTTTTTTGTAAATTGATTTCAAAAATTAATTATATTTTATCAATTAAATAATATAATTGTTTTAAAAATTAGATTTTAATTATTTTGATAAATCATGACTCATCATATTTTTAGAAAAATAAATTTTTTATTTTAAATGATTCTTATTTTATTACTACTAAAAAGATAAATAATAAATGTGTGTAAACTATATATTTTCATAGGTTAGTTAATACTATTCATATAAACCACTGTAACTGCATGGAAATAAATATCATTTTAAATAATAATATTAATAATATATTTTAGTTTGTTAAATATTGATTTTGTGAGTAATGCAAGATATCAAAAAAAACTTGTTGTTGCTTGTAACACAAGCTAAACTCAGTGTATCAAATAATTCAAGATATTGAATTTATTTAAAAGTAAATCTATCATAGAGTGTTGGGGAGTTATATTTCAATGTTTTGTGTGCAACAAACATGTGTGATTGGTCATTCCAAACATTTATTATTGTCATGATCATTGATTAATCCCAAATTTTACAGGATATTGAATATTGTGATAAATGAAATTGAATCATGGAATAAAAACATAGGATATGATTTTAGAATCAAGTGTAGAACCATCACACAATTTTTTAATAATGGTAATCCATTAATTAATTATCTTGGGTGAAATATTTTTCTCATTAATGGATCTGGAAACAGGTCTATGTCGTTACATCGTTGCATTGTAGTAACGAAGGAAACATTGACTCTAGTGGTGATACACACATGTTCCAAAACTCTCTGAATGTCACCATTGAAATCTCTAGGTGCTATCACAATAGATCATATTCCTTGTTCCATTCACCTTTGATCACCCTGATATTGCTTCCAAACGATTCTCCATGATCTCTATAGAATCAAGAGTGGATGGTGGATGAAGATCTCTATCCTTTCCTCAGATCATTCTTATATAAGGGAGCTCTCCTGGGCTTCATGAGGATTCTTCAAATTTGTTGTCCATTACAAAAAATATTAATTGGATCTGTTTGGTAAAATAATATACATAGGTTTTTATACTGCTAGGTTTTGAAATAAATAATTGCACAAGTTCCCCTTAATATTTATTTAATCCCTACAGAACCCCATGTGTATAATAATAATAATAATAATATTATTTCTTGATATATGCTAAAATATTGAATTAAAATTAAATATTACTTATTCAAATAATGTTAAATATATTTTATTTCTCACCATACATATTAACATGGTTCTCCAATCTTCAAAAATATTTATTATCCCTTTAATAATGACTATTTATTTATTATATAAATATCGATGTATTATTATCCAATAAATAAATAAATATTATATTTATTATATAGAAAATGAATATTTATTAAATATTCTACTCATATATTATTCTCTAGAATAACTGGTGAAAATATATACGACATCATGAAAACCAGAATAATTATTAAACTATGTGTGGGAATAATGTTTATTCAACTTTTTAAATAATAACTAATAATACACTTAGTGTGTGACCATCTATGTCTCTTTCTCAGGGGAATTAGGTGAAACAACCTAAAATCCAAGGATAGCCTATAGTAACACTCTAAGGCACCCATAGATAAAGAAGATAATATCTTAATTACTTAATACCTAATATAAATGCATACAGTGTAATAGAATACATTTATACTGATATCTCTAGTCAAACAGGTTGCATGTTGGATCCATCAACCTATGTGTTTGATGTTTCATTCTTATAATATATGAAAATAGAACATTCTAATAGAAAATTATGGCCATGGATTTATTTAGGATATATCATTTACATTAAATTGATTGAAATATCAAATTCCATTAAAGAACAAAACAGACAAATCCTTTCTCTTATTATTCATTATTGAAATATTACTCATGACACCCCAAACATATCCTACCTCTCTGCGAACATATTTCATACTGGTTTTTATCAATAAATCTATGTATGCAACTTGTTATACTCATTAATAATAATACTAAAGTCTATGGTTCAATAGAAATGTTTGAAAATAGGATCATCCAATCACACAAACAAATGTGGATTTTTTATTGGTGGCTCTCGTTCTGATAATATCCTACTTTAGATATTACCAAGGGAGTACACCCTGGGATGGTGCCTTAACATATTATGAGTATCCAACCCTAATATACTATATCAATTGTGTCCCTAAAATGATTTCATCTGACCATTGAAAATATATTTAAGAATACCATCTTTTCACTTTTGGTTTCTCATTATAGTGGGGAACTGCTATGACCTTTCAGTACAACAACTACTCTTAAGAAATTATCACATAATATGTTACAAAGAAGAAAAATCATGATGCGATAAGGCATTTATTAATATTAAAAACAAAGAATACATGTTATCAACATGTTCCTGGAATTTGGTTCTTTGGACCCATCTCCAATAGACTCCCACATTCATTAGATCCAACTATTAACAACCTTCAGTTTTCTCGCTCTCGCATGTTAATCATGCTTTCATTGAGATATTCCTTTAGTTAAGGGGTCCACCATGTTTTTTCTAGGAAATATTCTTATTGAAACTTTTCCCCATTGATAAAAATTCTCCAATAGGTGATACGTATAGAGTATGTGCTTTGTTTTCTAGTGTGACCTTGGATCTTTTTCAAGAACCACCACTGCATTATTATCACAATAAAATATGATAGGGTATTTACTACTGGGTACCACACCAATCTCTTAGACAATGTTTTCTATCCAAATGGATTCCTTGGATTCATTAAAATATTATATATAATAAGACTCTGTTATTAAATTAGTGAAAGCTGGCTTCTTTAAAATATTCCATCTCACAACTCCTCCATTAAGATAAAAAAACTTATCTTGACTGTGAATTATGATCATTCTAATCTATTTAAAAACTAACCTCAATATTACCCCTAATGAAAAGATCTTCATATCCTCCATACAATCAAAACAAATCATTAATTATTATTAAAGTCTCTAGGAAAACCTTAAAAACAGACCAATGTTGTAACTACGACATAAAATGGGTTTTCACATCGAGTTTTTTATTTTTACCTTCACTTAGTATGAGACGTTATTATAAGTGACATTGCAAAAAAGTTTTTAAAATACTTTTATAATAAATATGTTGTAAATTAATAATTGAATCAATTTTTTTAATAATTTTCTTTAAATTAATCCTCTCCAAAGTTGACAAGAAGAGTCAAAAATCACAAAAATCAGAATGATCCAAGCATAAACTAAGTATAAAAGAAACATAAATAACAACAAAACAACAATAAAAAGACATTTACAATCATAAATTTCATGATTACAATATATAGTAAAAATAAACTAATATCCAATACCAAATATAAAATGATTTTCAAATTAAATTTTCAAGTGTCTCATCTCATGTGCCCTATAAGAATGAGGTTCACAAAAAAGCTACAAATATAATTTAATGAATTTAACAAGTTTTTTGAATAAAATGAATTAATTTTTAAGGAAATGTTTTTATATAAATCTAACATGCTGGAACTTCATAACTATCCCAGTTGAAATTATTTTATACATAAATCTAAAAACATAAAATCTACATTACTTTATGAAAACTTATTTATAAAAAGAATATTTAAAATAGTTTTTTAGTTCAAAATTACATTATTAAGTAATATATCTAAAACTCACTAATTTAAAATAACAATTCCCCAATTAGTTTACATATTTGATATTAGAGATCTTATTTTTTTGGTCTCTTAAAAGAAATTTCAATCCTTGTTTAAAAATAATATTAATAAAATAAATTTATATGCCATTATAATATAAAAATTTATTATAAAAATTCAAAATTACATGTCCAATACATTCTGAAAATTTTCTCTCACTTCACTAGGGACATATAATAGCCAGTAAAGTGCTCTCTCCCTTGAAAAAAACACCTAAAATTCAATGACCACTGAATTAAAAGAAAATTTATTGTTAGTGGTTATTGTGTTAAGATATATATAAAACTTTTTGAGTTATATTTTTCTTTCTCTTGAAGATGAGGAAACTTCCAACACTGAATAATTGCATTATTTTGAAATCCATCATAAATATAAACTATTATTTATTCATTAGTCATTATCATCTCTGTAAGTGAAATAATCTTTGTGTCCATAAATCCAGATACATCTATTTTTCATGATCCTTATATATTGTAAGAAATTCTTAATAGAAAAAACTTATAAATTTTCAAAAAATTAAACATTTGGAAAGATTTATGTTACGACTTACATGAAAAAAATTTCATCATGTTGATTCCCAAAATATCCCATGGTACAATCTCCATGATATCATTTTTGAAAATCACCATAGTCATTTCATGCCCAAAAACACCAGATTCAATTGGAATATCATAAACATCCAACAAAAAATTTTAATATGTTTCTAATCTATCAAGACTACAAGAATTTGTATCTAAAGACATAGAACTTTGTATTTTTTATGTCTATATATCATTTATTTACCTTTATAGTATTAGTGTACAAAAATAGATACTTATATGAACTTTAATATGTTCAAAAAATTTAATACCAAAATGAAATAAATGATAAAATATAGACATACCTTTACGATAATATGTCGAAAAGTTCTAGATGGACAAAATAAAAAGTACACGATACATTATCCAACTGTACTCACCTCATATATAGGTAATGGTACTCTTATTTTATATCTATAATATTCTATATGGTGACCCTATGATTCTCTATATCTATATATTGATGATGAATAGTATCTCTAATATAAAATACCATCCCAAATATAATAATATGATGTTGGTGATCATCAATATATAACTCACAATAATATTGAAGCGATTGAGGAGGGAATGTAGGAGTTGGATAAGACATAATGGGGTCTTCAGGTGGAGGTGGAGGATTGGGAACATCTGGTAGTGGTGGAGTGGGATCTTCAGTCTAAAAATCTCATTGCATGTATGTAAACATTGACTGTATCAAAACTATGATCCTATCCACCATCTTCACAGGAATATCTGATATTTCATCTTCCAAAGATTTTAATTTTTATAAACATCATCCATTGATGAAATTGTAGTTCTTGGAAAGGGTTTTTTTACCAATGCACCTGCCGAGTAACCTCATTCACTAGCCTGGTGTTCTGGATATCCTAACATTTTAGCTAAAATATCCGTCACACACTCAGTTATAAGGGAACCATGTCTACTATTCTACTCAATATAATATTGTTTAAAATATTTTATAAAATATGTAATGAATCACAATATATAATGAATTTAATTAACTTAAATAAATAAATTTATAATTTAGTCATCTTACAATCCTCTCAGCAACAAACCTCAACTCTTCTGTAAGATATTGTACACTATTGTTTATCTGATCTGTCTTCACTTTTTCATGTCTAGCAGGGGGGAAGAAGATGGAAAACCATTTCAGACCCTGAAGACTCAACTATCATATGTTTATTTATTTTATGTTATCATTTTTCTCCAAATAATGTATACCCTTCCCAAGAAAACATATGAGCTTATACATTTCTAGATTGGATCTCGTGATGAGATCTCATCGGTTGTTGTAAATTAATAATTTATAATAAAGAAATCATTAATATGGTAATTAATATAAAAGACATCTAAAAGGTAATATTTCACTTAACAAAAATTCTCTCATTATCAAATTTCAACATATTTCTTCCATGTCTCTTCATATATAAAAGAATATATATCACATGGATTATGATTTTGTTTATTCCAAAAAATGAAATGTGATGTGAGTGATGATTTAAAATCCCTTAACCTCCTAGAAGACAATGATAAAAATTTCCAAAAAACTCCACCAGTATTAGGTATATCATGTAACACCCAAAGCTTCCACTGTACACTTCTTTTTAAATAAGTAAATAGCTTACACTGCACACAACACTGAGTTCGAGTGAACCCTGAACTATCAAACTAGCCATTTAAAAAGCATTTATGAATAGTATTAACAACATTATGAAATTTATAAATTTTATTTTTCAAAATAGACTTCATTTTTGAATTTGAAATATCAAAACATTCTTAGGGTGAAATTTTAGTAATTTTTTGATAACTTACCATTTTTGGTGAATAGTGAAGAATACTGCATGTTGTTTAAATCCGACGTTTCATTTAAATAATTATTTTAATTTAAATATATTTAAATTTTACAATAGATAGATAAAACATATACCATTACAATTAAGGTCATCGAAATCATTTTTATATTAAAATTTGATATAACAAATCTTATTGAACTTTTGAATGTCTCTTTTACCTGCCTTCTAGCCACATCTACAGATTAACATTAAGCGTAATTTTACCACTTTGTTAAATTGAATTTCAAAAAATAGACATAAATGTTTGTAAAGTGTATGGAAAATTTGTTCTAACAGGATCAAAATATTTTTTTGTTAAATAGTAACTTATGAATTTTATTTACCACGATTATAGGTAGATAGGGTAATTAAATGTAAAAATAATATTATAATAATATAAAATTACCCTAACACATGTCCTAATTTAATTGAATAATTTTGTTTCAACCAAAATAAAACATAGTATAAAATAAGATCATTTTTAGCTGCTTTTGTTAGATTAGGTCATTTATTATATTTTATTTAAAAAAGAGATAAAAATGTTATATTCAAATTTTAATGAATATATAATTTTTTAATATGAGTTTATATAAGTGATATGGTAGACAATAAATATTATTTAGAAATATAAATTAATTATCTAAATCATTGTAATTTACTTATAAATTTTAGAGATTAAATAATTTCCATTAATGATGACACAATAGTGAGGAAAAAATTATTTTATTAATAGAAATATCAAATAAATGATATTAAAAATATTACAATAAATATAATATGAAATAATTTATTAATTAAATGAATTTTATAGATAACATAATCATGTTATTGATTTATTGTGAGTTTTTTTCAAAGTTATCATGTTGGTATGATGTTTTTTAAAATGAAAATATTGAATAGTATCAAAATTAACCTAAATAATACTTGAAAATAAAAACTATTTTATTAAATTCTATAAAATTCATAAAAATATATGGTTTTGAAATAAAAATATTATATTTTTAATTATGTTATAAATTATCCAATTGGGGTTTTATTGGAATTTTATAGTAACTATAAGAACCCGATATTATAAAAATACAAGTAAACATGGTAAGAGATAAAATATTTAAATGAGGGTTCAATCTAAAAGATAAGGTTAATTTTGTTGTATAAACTTGTCTAAAAACCATTGGTCTAGAAGATTATGACTCATCCTCATATTATCCTATAAATAACTATCATTGGAGATATTTGAAACCAAAAATAAATTTATTATAAATTAATAATTTTGGAGTTTTCAAAAGTTCACCTCCTATATCTTATATAAGGGAACATGTCCTTCTCTTTTATTCACATATATAAAGCGCTTTTATTTTCCAAACCCTACCCATTTCTCCTCCAAAATTCCCTAAATTTATCCTAGAGGCAATAATTTGGACATAAATCCAACCTAAAGAGTTATTTTGTTTAAATCAAAAGGAGATACCCAAAAGAGGTAATTGTTTTATAAAGTCATTCAATGTTTTTATATTCTACTTCTTCTTCCTATGTTGTTTCATTCTAAAGTAATAAATATAGTATCATCTACATAGATATATATTATTATAATTATGCAACAACCATATTCTTCCTTTTATCCATCTTACGGATAACAATATCAGTATGCATCAATACGTACGGTTTACCATCTCCACGCTGTGGTGTAATTTGTAATTCAACACTACATTATTTGAATTTGTATAAGGATCAGTGTAGTGGATATAAATAATTATTATAAAAATATAATTAATCATTAAAATTAATGTACCATCCAATTGAAAATCATTTGACCATCAAGGGAATGATATTGTTGCTCGTGCGTACGTACGACCTTCTATCTCCAGGACACGGTGAGATTCATTCTCCACATTAATCGTACAAGAATGATAATAAAATTTATATGATGAGTGAAAATAATTATTATGATCTTAGTAACATTATAATATGAATAAAATAAATCACATTCATAAAAAATCATGACTTAAAAAATAAAACATAAATAGGTAAATGATGTAGTTAACATCGGAAAAAAGGAAATACTGAAATATTATTAACAAAATGATATAAGAGGATCATATATGATATAATAAATATGGATATGGTCCTATTATAATTTAATTTTTTTAATGATTATATAAGAGGTTAACTCACCCTATATTAAAGGAGTGTATAATGTAATAGTTAAGTTCATAATCTCATTATTATCCAAGGCTATTTATACCTACGTATCTAATGGGAAATCTTTAACATCCATGTCCATGTTTCATAAAATTTATTTAAAAATATCATTGAAAATTTTGTAAAGTCATTTTTACCCCTATATGTCTTTTTATAAGACTTTTTGAAGGGAATCATTCCATCCATTTCCAAATGAGGTACTTTATTACCATTTCGATAAATTAAGGAATTAATGTTTTATAATTTACACAGTGTGAGAAGCTATTTTACTCTATTATGATACCAATTGGAATATTTCATCAAAATATTATAAGTTTATTGTCAAAAGAAATGGTTTTTTATAGTTTCATGGACTTTAAATTATTTCAATGTTAAAAATGTATATTTCAATCAAAGAGTTTTCATGATTTCATTAGATTATTTTCATCTATGTCAACATCCATTGTTTGATTTTATGCATAATTGAGGTTGATTTATTAGGATACTATCTTCCATATTGTATTAAATATTTTATATATGTTTGACTATGGATGTAATTTTTTTATACCGTTCATGGTTTATGGTTAAATTAATAATATTTCATATGCTAGTTTTAATACGAAGGTTTATCTTATGTTTCACCATTTTCATATAGAGAATGGATTGGACTTAGTAAGTGACAGGTGTGGTCCTATATATCCATTCGATGCTTTGATAGGCATCACGAGGAAAATTAGTTTTGGTTTTTACTCGTTTATATATGTTCTTGGCCAAAGGCCATGACAGTATGGTTATGATGTCTGATATTATGCATTCCCTCATTTTAAGATTAGTTATTGATATTACATGTGATTATTTGACTAGTAGAATATCCATGGAAATACTTAAATGGAATAATTTTACTTGTTATTTCTATATTATGCTAAATATTTTGTTTAAAAGTCTTGTGTTTTGGTTTTACACCTTTCCTTAAAAGTTTATGGTTATTTATGATAGCTTCCACTATATTGTTTATCCTTATAGAGAATATGAGATCACCCCTTTCTTATGTTTCATTTTCCCCCAGGATGAGAAGAAGTATATTATTACTGATCAAATAGTATAGTCTAAGGGATATGTGTGTTTTTAAAGGATATAATATGTTGTTTTTTATTTCAAGATCTAATGTAAAACTCATGTTTATATCTAGTTTTTCCAAGGCTACTAAACTGATTGGTCCTTTGAGATTTGTTTTCTTATGATCATTCCAATGTAATAAAATAATTTTATAACTCTTGGAAACTAGGGTAAGAGTGTTACATTCAATATTTCATTTGATAATTAAGGGGAAAAAATATATTAATAAAAAAGTTTCAAGATAAGTAAAATAATAAAAAATGACCTTACTAAAACAGTCTCCCACAAGTGAGATATTGTCACATTGTCAACACTTCACCAATCCTCAAACAAAATACTAACATGTATTTTAGCATTGAATCCTATATATTTCAGGATTTGGTTTTGAATTTGGACCTATTGGAATATCATTATCATCAATGTAAACTACTATATTCTGGTCCTAGCTATGGGTGACTGATAATTTTGGTAAAGATGTGGTGCTACATTTAGAAACCCTAAATCTCTTTTCCCCCATATAAGTATATGTATCTTATAAAAAATGAAGAGTAAGATCATCGACAAGAGCATGTGTACATTACATTCTATAGGTATGAGTATGATCATCTTTAGAAGTATGTGGTGGATCAGATAATTGATCTGTCATTTCCCTACAAATCAAAGTAATTAATTGATAGTACAGAACTATAAAAACCCAACTATTACATACAAATGTAAATAAAAAATGATCAATTATAAAACAAAAGGTAAATGAGCCTAAAATTAACTCATTTATATTCATATTTTTTTATATTTAACTAAAATGATAAAAATACTAATGAGAGATTAAATAACATAAATGATTGAAAACAAATCCAAAATGGTGTGTGAGTAGTGAAAATTTTCCAACCCGATCAATCATTTTAATATAATTTTTTTGAATATACTTGTATATAATAGTTTTTGGTTTTATTTAACATATAAAATTTAAAATAATAGGTTTTTAACAAAATCATTAGATAAATATGTTACATAAGGTTAAACATTGTAAACTAAAAAAAACTAAACTAATATAATCCAAAAATTTAACTTATTGGTTATAATGCGCACTTTAATAATGAAAAGAATACTAAAATTTTTAACATTGTAAAAAATAGAAAAAATTAAACATTAAATAATCATATTTCTCCTATAATATTAGGAATGTACTAAAGGATTTTTTTCCAAAATTCCTTCATCATGATTGTTTCATATGTCACAATCATTGTCTTGGATGTGCTCATCAATATTATTTGTGCATCCTTCCATGGAAGTAGGTATCTCACATAAATCAGAATCTTTATATAGTATATCATCAGAAAAATATTATTTTTTCCGTATAAAACAATAGACAATTTTATATCATATTGATCAAGAACATATAATTTTTTCCATGTGTTTCCCTAATAAAAGGATCAACTGTGTATTCAAATTTATATATAATAATTATTATAATTTCAAATTCATAATTTATGAAATTGTTTTTATAGATAAATCATTTTTATTTAAACACTAGAACATAATATTTAATGTAATCAACCTACCATATTTCATCAAGAACTCCATAATAAGCATTTGATGCGGAGATTGGGTTTTTGTATTTGGAGCTCAAAAAATGCATTGATTCTATGAACACTAATACACTACCCTTATGAACCGTACTTTAGGATAATATAAAAATGGGGTAGAGTGATATTTAACTAAAATTTCATTTTCTACTAATAATATCTTCTTAAACTATTTTTCTTTTAAATAGATTTATTTAAAGGTATTTTTTACTATTATGAGTTTCACTTGTTTTTTGATGAAATTTCATGAGTAAAATATGATTGTTTACTATTAATTACTATAAATACATGTTAAGAGATATTTATCTTTCATTTTTTGTTTCATGACACTTTTAATGTTTTCTCCGAATTGATTTCACAACATATTACAGTGGATTATCTCTATAACAGGGTTGAACTTCTATAAAAAGGAAGACGTATAAGAAAAGGCCCCCAAAATTATTTATGTAGGTTGCACAAGTAATAATTCTTTTAAATGAACTAAAATGGGTTTCTTATTGTAAAATATACCCTATGTCATATCATGTTATAACCATGCTATACATACCACAAATTATAATATTCTTATATCATATATTTTAGAGACTTTGACCCTAGTAGCCGAGAACGAGTTCCAACTTTATTACCTCGACATAAGATACAAAGAATCACATTCAAAAGGACTAAATAATTTATTATACATGGTAAACTAGAATCATACTTGAGTCCCCTATTACATATTCATATAAATGTTACAACACAATTTTTTTTCAAGAATAATATTATTCCCTCCAGAATATACATGTGTATTAGTCACAGAAAAATTAACAGATTCATGGGGAAAAGAAAAAGAATAAGGGTGACCTAAAAGGATTAGAAAGACTTTGGTACATTAGAATATTTTGATAATAAATAATAATAATTAGTATAACAATGTAAATAACTAAAGAAACATGTTATTTAATCAATGAACTAAAAAGGATGTACATCGCAAGGTAATATCAACACAAAAATCTCATGGATAATAATAAATATGGAATGGTAAAAAAAATCAATACAAATTTCATGTAATTAATAAATTCAATAACATAATTTGATAAGGAATAATCAATATGTAAATGTAAATAACTAAAAACACATTAAATTTAATCAATTAACTATGAATGTAATGCATCTTGAGATAATATAATTGTGAAAATATAATCTATAATAATAAATAAAATATTAATGAAGGAAATGCATAATTATCAGATGCCATGATCTAAGGAATCATATAACCTTTTTTTTGTTGTCTATATATTATTTCTTTACCTTTAAATAATTCTAATAAAAAAATTGATAAATATATAGTCTTTAAAATTAAAACCAAAATGAAATAAAAGATAAGATATACAATACCATTATGGTAATATGTCAAACTAGTCTATAGGGAAAAAAATTAAAAGTGGTAGATACTTTTTCCTACTATACTCAAATAATATGAAAGTAATGGGACTCATGTTGATCTATATACAATATCTTGTATAGTGAATCTATGATGCTCTATCTCTATCAGTTGATGATATATAGTGTCTCCAATATAAAATATCATCCAATATGCAACAATATGTTATTGGTGATCATTAACATATAACTCACAATAATAGGGATGTTTTGGAGAAGGGGGTATATGACTAGGATAATAAGGAGTGGGGTCTATAGGTGGAGGTGGAGTTGTAGGAGCTGCTGATAGAGGCGAAGTGGGATCAGTAGTATGAAACTGTCTTTGCATGTCTAAAAACATGAACTGTAAAAAATATATGATCCTGTCCTCTGTCATCACATGAATATCCTAAAATTCATCTTCTAATAATTATATTTTTTTATAAACATCTTCCATTAATGAAGATGAAGACTGTTTAAAAGATTCTTTTTCTGATATACAAGCTGAGTATCCTAATACCCAGCCCACGTGTTTGAGATTTCTCAAAGCTGTAACTAAAATATAATTCCAACCCTCAGCTATAGGGACCCCTTGTGTGCTCTACTCCTCATTAAAATTTTATATGGAATACTTGTAAAAATCTATAATGAATCAAAATATATAAAATGTTTATTTAAATTAAATAAATATATAAGGAAACATCTAGTAATCCTCTCAACTAGAACCCTCAACAATTATGTAAGACATTGTCATTTTTTTATCATCCAAGACCTATTCAATTTTTCATGTCTAGTGGGGATGGGGGTGGCGACGGGAAACCTCTGCATACCCTAAAGACTCAGCCCTCAGATTTTAATATTTTATAATATCATTTGTTATTCAAATAATGTATACCCTCCTCGAGATAATGTATGAGGGTATACATTTCTATACTATATCTCCTAATGAGACCTCCTTTATTACTAAAAATTAATAATTATGAATGATGAAATCAATAATAAGGTCATTAATATAAAAAAATTACAAAATGAAACTTTGTACTTGCCAAAAAACATATCATCATATACTTTCAACAAATACCCTCCATATATCTTCATATATAGTTGAATATATATCACATTGATTATGATTTTTTCTATACCCAAAAATGTAATGTGATATGTCAGATGATTTTAAATCCTTACATCTCCAAGAAGAAAATGATAAATATTCCATCTTGAATCCTCCCGTATTCAGTATATCACATGTCATTTGATAATAAGGGGAAACTTATATTACAATAAAATTTTCAAAATAAGTAAAATAATAAAAAAATATCTTATTAAAACAGTCTGTCACAAGTGATATTTTATCACCTTTCCAAAAATTCTCCAAGCATAAAACAAAACACTCACTTTTATTTTAGCTTACACTACTATATAACTCTTAATTTTTTTATAATTTATACATATTAGAATATAATTATCATCAATGTATATTGGTATCATTGGTCTTAGATACAGGAATCAGATAATTTTAGAAAACCCATGGTGCCACATTTAGCAACTCTCAAACTCGTTTTTTCCTCCATGGGAGTTGATGTCTCATGTAAAAAAGGATGATGAAGCTCATCAATTGGAGAATGTTTACATTCCTTCCCATAGGTATGAGTATGATCATCTGGAGTAGTATATTGTGTATCAGATTATTAATCTGTCATTATCCTAAAAATCACATCAATAAACAATTATTATAAAAATATACAAATCCATATATTATATAATTATTTAAATAACAAATGAATAATTATAAAATAAAAAGTAAATTAAACTAAATATAACACATTTATATTCATTTTTTTATAGTTAAATAACATTCTATCTATATTAATGAGATAATTAATGAAAAAAAATCCAAAAATGCGGTTCGAATAGTAAAAATCATCCAACCTAATAACTAATTTTTACACCAGAAATATTTTTTTGAATATACTCCTATAAAATATTTGTTGTTTTTATTTAACATATTAAATTTTATATAATCAGTTTTCGAGAAATTAAATTAATTGATATGTTATATAAGGGTAAATATGGTAAACTATACAAAACTAAACTAATATAAAAAAATAATTTAACTTATTAGTTATAATAGATGTTTTAATAAAAAAAATAGTATTTAAATATTTAAAAATTTATGAAATTTTGAAAAGTGAACCACAAATAATCATATGTTACCAGTAAAGTTATGAATGTACTAAATGATTGTTTTCCCAAATTCTTTCTTCATGATTATCCCATATGAAACAAACCATGTCTAAGATGTGATCATCAATATTAATTATTAATACTTCTATGGAAGTAGGGATATCACATAAATCATAATTTTCATCAAGTTAATCATCACCAATATACTATTTTTTCCACTTAAAACAATAGATAATGAAATATATGATTGATCAAGAACATATTTTTTTTTTCATGTGTCTCTATGATAAAAGAATCAACTATGCATTCCATTTTATTCAGATTAACAACTATCATTTCAAATTCATTGTGTATAACACTGTTTTTATAGATAAATCATTTGAAATTACATAATTGAACATAAAATTTGATGTAATAAACATACTATATTTCTTTATTGACTATCATATACATTACCTTCCTAGATTGGGTTTTTGTCTTTGGAACACAAAAAATGCATTTCTTCTACCAAAACCATTACACTACTATTATGAACTGTACTTTTATTATCCCATTCATTCATATGAATTGTATTTCAATTAATGTCATTCCAATACCATGTTATCATATTTAAACTTGAACCACCCAATAACCATCTAAATGTTTCTGATTCATCTGATTTACCAAGAAATATTGCTTTAATCCATGTATATAAATATTTATTATGCTCATTCAAAATCCACATAACATTATTTTTTGGAATACATTGTTTCAATGCATTAATATGAAATGTTTTATACGGATGATCATCGTCTATGTTATTCAATATTTATAAATGTAAATTGTTTTATCTATTCACCTGTAAATAATTTGACATTCAATTCATCGATCCCCTTTCCTCCATAATTAACTCATTCATGGAGAGATTTAGGCAAACAAATGTGCTCCACTATAGACAAATAACATGTACAAAACTCTGGAACCCCCAAAAAAATATACTTCTCAACAATAAAGGCTTTAGGTTGATATGGATTATAATCATACTCTTTCAATATATTCATATACCTTTCAAAATTTTAAATCCCACATAAATATACAGGTACATAAAGATTTATTTCTCACACCAAATTAACCAAAAAATGAACCTCAATTTCAAAAAAAATAATGAAGGAAAATACTTATCCAATTGAAAAAGTATAAAACCATTATATTTACAAAGGGTTCACATCATTTAGATTAATCAACTTATTAAAAATTGAATTTAAAAAATAATATACCTTTGTGATAGTCATTATAACCCAGATGGGAAATATTCGACGCATTACAATTGGTATGAGTTGTTGAATCATGTCGTTAGAATCATGAGATTTCATACCTATCAACTTCAAATAATTTATAGACAAATTTTATTTACATTTTAAAAATAACCTTGTAGATCTTTGATATCATGAAGAAATTGAAAAATGAATTTTTATCCCTCTTGGATAATATATATCAATCCAGGATCATGAATGTTTAACTTTCATCAGGAGTGCGATCTAACTGTAAACATATTCCCATTAAGAGTGAGTCCAATATTGCATTCATCCTATATTTAGTCATTCCTTTAATATCTAATAATGTTCCAATCAATCTATCAAATATATTATTGTCCAAGTACATGAAATCATTGATATGTTTGACCTCATGGTATCACCAATATGGTTGCTAGAAAAACATTGACCGTTTCTTCAAAATATTTCTTTCATTACTATATTTCTATGTCTTTATGAATGTCACATCAATGTTTTGAACCATCTCAAAATAATGATCAATGGATAAATGTTTTAGATAAATATAAAATTCATGTGATCTATTTAATTTCAATTTTAATAATCTATAGGGTCTATCCATAGAAATAGTATTTTTTATGAACCATGTATACGATTTTCTCCCATGATGTGGTTGTTTACAAATAATAAAAACATTACTCCCCTTAATATTATATCTAGAAAACATCCACTTGATTGGAAGTCCATTATAGTGAAAATATTCAGTCCATGTAGTTGAAAATATTACATTTTATAAGAATAATACAATTGTATTCCTTCCACCTATAATAGTTCCAAATAATCAATTAATGGTGACAAGAAAACATCAATATCAGTTTTTGTCTGTTATGGTCTAGGGATCATTAAACTCAACATGAAATATTTTTGGTTCATACAAAATTTAAGATATATGATCTAAATTACCAATAATATAGGACATGAACTATGTGTGCTACTAAGGTTTCTACCTGGGTTCATTCCATCTATGCATAGACCAAGTCATAGGTTTTGAACTTCATTTCTGAATGTTGGAAACTGGTGATCAATTTTCTTCTACTGTGTACAATCAAATCGATGTTGTAATTTTCCATCAGATATCCACTCATATGCATTCAATATTATCTTTTTTTCATCAAGTTAATTTTAAAATAAATGTTTCAATCGTGGAATTATAAGAAGATACCAAAATGCATTTGTAGGGGTCTTTGTAACTGCTAAATCATCATGTGATTTTTCATTAAACTAATACCATGATGTCGCACATTTAAGAAACCCTAAAAGAAATTTTTATCCATTTCTTCATAGAACATAGTCATTTGGACATTCATGTAATTTTTTATACCTTAATACCATTGGGTTGATTATTTTCTCAACTTTATAATGTGAATCTGGAAGATAATTGTCTTTAGGAGGAATATCTTTCAAAAACATTTTCAGATCTGAAAAACTCATTTCAATCAATCCATGTTTTTCATTCAGGTTAGTCAATCATAAAACTATTTAAAAAACCATAAATTTCATACAACCCAGATACAATTGTTTTCAAGATCCCTATATAGATACTAAATAGTAGATTCATTCTAAATTTCCTATACATCAATATCATGAAGCATTTCATCAATTTTATCAGATTTATAATCTTTCAATGAATCATCCTTACGAGATCCAAAATTCTACCCAGTTTCAAAATTCCATATCCAAGGGCTATAAATTGGATTAAAACCATGAAAAATTAAATGATATTTGATCTCTATGCTTTTAAACATCTTCATGTTTAAAAATTTTAGGCGAGGACATAAAAAATTTTCATTTATTAGAACATTTAATTTAGAAAATTACAAAAAAAGCATCAAAACCTTCCTCATATTCATCACTTATTTAAAGGTCTTTAATCCTAAATCGACTAATTATTATGTATAAAAAATATAAAAATTATATATTTTTTCGAGACAAAATAATTATGTTTTTATCAATTATTCTATAATATATTTTTTAAAAGTTTCCTTACAGATTCCAGATAATAATCGAATAAATGATTAAATATAATTGGTAAATCATAAAAAGAAATGATTGGAAGTAATTTTAAAAAGAAAATATAGTTAAACCATTCACTTATTTTTCATTTTCTTCTCAATTAAATTAAATGAAACATGAAATTGAATTTCATTGATGAGAATCCAAATCAAGTGAACTTTTTCAATTTTTATTAGTATCTTTATCATCAACTTTTCTAACAATTTTATTCATGAAAATAAAACAGTTATTATTCGAAACATTAATTAATACTATACTATAATCATATATTATAGTTCAAACAAGATTATCATGAATTTTAATCCAATAAATATATATATAATTAATATTATATATTATTTATGTCTAGTGTATTATAAAAATTGTGAATATCATATTACAGACTGTGTATTCTATGAAAACATGATTTATTTTAATGTAACACACTAATCACCGACATTTTAAATATTACCGTCTACTTAATTTTATATAATAAAAATTAAAATTTATGGGGATAGAAATGATTTCTGTATGAATTCCATGTGATGCTTGTGTAATTACATGAAAATATATCTATCAAAAAATAACAAAGACATGTAAAAGAACCAATTGATTGTTCCTATTGTGTATTCACTAATAATATCTACATAATGTTGACAATAACTCATAATATAAAGACTACATATTTAATATATTATTTTCAAGTTAGTAATAACCTCACATCGAAAGAAAAGTGTTGACATGCATATCCACTTCTTATATGATATTGAATATTGAACTGTATAGATACTACAATGTATGTGTATATTACATTTTATAAGTAATAAGTCACCAATAAGTTCATAAAAATAATTTAAATTTGTCCATATACGTGGAAGTTTATGAATAGAAAATGAATGATTCACAAACATCATCCAAATAAGAATCATTTTCAGATTCAGTATAGAAATGTAATAATTGGATGCAATATAAACATCTGTGAAATAATTTATAGCAAATTCCATTCCATCTAATGGAAAAACCACAATACTAAGATAATGATCTATCCACACATGTTTTCACTTAAATCAACACCTAATTAAGGTTAATTGTAAGAACCCGAATCTTCATTTCAGGTATGTTTTTCCTTTTCTGGTCATTTTTGAGAAAAAGAGAAAAATCTGGAAATTTTCATAATATACTCCAGGTACTTTATAAGTACACACCGTGTACTTTGATGTAGTGCCAGGCCATGTGCTGGCTGTGTCCGGGCCCCACACACAGTGTGTAGGGGAAATGTAGAGGATTCTTAAAGCAGAGCATAGAAAGGTCACGTACACATCGTGTACCCTAGAAGTAGAGGCCATGTAGTTTCTTTTTTTTTTCAACAATCGGACCGGGGTCCTGCCTAATTGAAGGAAACATCTTCTTTTCAAGTTTTATCTACCGAGAGCAACCCATACGCCTATGAACATCCTTCGAACCCCTGAGCCTCCGTCTATTTTCCGAATTGACTGCCGTCGATTGCATTGGAACCGCAGCGGTGAGCTCTTTCTTCTTCTTGGGTTTCACTCCATGATTTCCCTTCTTTCTCAAGTTATCATGGGTTCAATTTTTTCCCCATTTTCGTCGATCTACAATGTTCGAAGGAGAATCAGGCCTCGTGGTTCTAGTATTTGGATCTCCAAGCATCAAGGTAGGTGGTTTGTCCCTTACCTTTCGAAGTCTTTGAGTTTTATGTAAAAATTCCACCAATACCTGAGAACGGGGTATTGTGTGTTTATCATTTTGACGATATTGTTTTCCTTCCTTGCTTGTATGCTTCTATAGAGGTAATTTGTTCATGTTTGTGGATAATTTCTATGATTGGATGTTTTTCCCATGCCGTGTTCTTGTTACGTTCTTTGGGTTTTATTAGCCTTTTCCCGCTATTCTTGTTTTCCATTCCTTGTGACCATAAGATGGAATGATGTTTTGGAAATGCTTGATATACTGTAGACTGGTTAGCCATGTAGATCTATATGTGTACTCTATCCTTATAGCATTATTTTTCCCTGACTGGAATGGGACCATGAGAACCTAGTACTATAGACTATATGGGGATAGACCGAGTGAGATTCCTTAGAGAGTTTTAGACATTATACACTGCAAGTAATATACTGAGAGACCTTTCCAAAGAGTCCTGGATATTATAGACTACAAGAGGGTAGATAGAGTGAGATTCATCAGAGAGTCTTTACTTTGTTTGATTTTCTTTAAAACCTTTTTCTAGGATAGAGAATGAATTGACTGGGCGAGCTTCCTTAGAGAGTCTATGATAGACCTGAGACTATAAGAGGAATTGACCGAGTAAGCTTCCTCAGAGAGTTTCTAGACCATGGGGCTATAAGATGGTTACACCATGTGATCTTCCTCAGAGTGTCCCTGACTACCCTAAACTATAAGAGGAATTTTCTGAGCGATCTTCCCTAGATAGTCTTGTAATTTTTGTATGATCAAACCAGAGGGGTTAGGCTGAGTACACTACCCAGAGGGTTGTTGGTACTTCATGGATAGGACCAGAGGTGTTCTTATTTTGTTATCTATTTGCTTCACTACTGCTTGTTGTTCTGTGGATTGATTACCATTGTATATCATCAAGTTACTGCTTAATGTTTACTGCCTTCTGTTTACTGTTACTGTTTACTACTTACCATACTATTACCTACCATATGCTCACTGAATGTTAGACACAAATCTTCAGGTGGTTGGCTATTGGGATTTTAGTCCCACACCCTTTTTGAGCCATGATTTTGGGCCCAATCAGACTATGTTGTTCTATGTATAGTAAGGGAAAGTACCCTTTGACTTATAGTACTTGATTGCTTTGGAGCATGAGAGCATGGGACCAAGCCGAGGCTTGCGATACTGAGCAGTTTCTTACCTGTTTACTTTTATTGTATATTGGTTTAGTATTGTATTCAGCATTGTGACTTGTTTGGCTGCTTTACTAGACATATGTATCATGCATCATTTAAAATATACATGTGTGCTCTAACTGTTTATTGTTTTAGTCTTCAGTTGTTTATTATTGTAGGATATTTACTACTTCCGTTATTGAATGTTTTTTTCACTTCCGCTGTGTACTCTGAAAATGAGGGCATAGATTCCCAACTATCCCACAAAAGGACCTCTCTACAAGTCAGCAGCCTCTCGCATTTGGGGAAATGTGCTTGTGTCCATGTGACCAACCGGGTACGGGGTGCTTCAGGAGGCTTTCAGAACTGGGAAATTACAAATTGGTATCAGAGGAATTCTTTTCTCTTGATTTACTCTTTGGATCCTTTAGCCATATATAGGATTGATTCGGTATTTGGTAATAAGCTATGCCCAGGAGTAGTTAACCCATGGATAGGGAAAAGACAATCTACCTCGTTTATTGCAGTTTTATGGTTTTGAGATTTTACGGTTGATAGGATTTCACATAGAGTGATTCACATACCTTGTGTTGTTATTGTTGTGCTATTGCGGTTCTATTTCTGTTGCAACTAGATGAGATGATGGTATGTCATCTCATGCATCATATGGGCACTTGTAAGAAATCTCTTGACATGCATTCTTTCCATGCCATCTAGGGTTCATTAGAGATTTCATGTTGTTGTGATAGATGTTGTGTAGATTATGCATGCTGTTGTGATAGATGCTTTGATTGAATCCCTGTAGTTTGATAGAGAAATTGTTTGTATTATACCTGTACATAAATAAAAAATAAATTTTGATTCATGAGGTGTTATGGGACCTCATGAATCGGAGTTTGGTGGGTCATTGACTTGTTTCCCTTGCATTATATGTGTAAGGGATGCCAAGCTTTGAATCATAGGGAGTGTGCGCCCCCAAAGATCGAAATTTGGTACCTCCAAGTTTGTTTTTTAGTGTTTTATAGGCTTCAGTGCAATTTCTGAGCTATATCCATAAAAAACCCAGAATACAAGGTGTGTACTTGATTACATGCCTTGTAGTGTTAAACAGTGTCACTGACTGTGTGAGCAGAAACACGGGTTGGTGAAAAAGTTTTCAGCAACACACTGTGTACTGTAGTTTCATGCAATGCAATAGTGAGTCATGTACTCGACCGTGTCACTAACAACACGAGACAGGGAAGCTTGCATGGTACATGCCATGTGTGGTATGAACACACTGTGTATCCTCGCTCTAGATACCCAGCTGTGTCACAAACAACACGGGACGATGTTATCTTCTCATATACACACCGTGTTTGTTCGGAAAATGCCGTGTAATAGGTCAGCCATGTAGTCAGCCGTGTAACTAATTACACGGTTTCTGAAACGTAGTCTATTACATGCCGTGTCCTTAAGTGAACATTTCGTGTAGTCTAGGATTAAGAGGACCATGTGGGTTAGCCGTGTAAAGAGACTCGGTCAGGGGAATGAAGATCAAGTACATGCCGTGTGTGGGGACAACACGCTGTGTAGTTGGGGGTGTTACACGACCAGAGGTGGTAGAGGTACATGCCCATGTGTCTGGCATAAGAGGACACACTGTGTAGTTTTATACACATCATGTAATCATCTTTTTTAGAACATGTTTGTTCATTTCCCATGATCCCATTTTGTGCTCTTGTGTTCACTGTCCTTGATAATCCTGATCTAAGGTGTGATTTTGATATTTTATAGTTCTGCCTCTGAGATGTCCTCCTTTTGTAGGTAAGATACTAGACGTCGATCAGAAATAGGATATAGTCGATCTGAGATCTTCTGTAGATCCTCCTATAGATCATCTTGTTGTCCCAGCATTGGCACCAGTAGTTATACCGATTGTGGGTGCCGATGCATAGTTTAGGGAGGACTTCCTGAGGATGATTCATACCTTTCCGGGAGTGCTGCCTCCTGCCCTGTCGATGGATGAGTTGACACGGGTTTCCCAGAAGTATCATCCTTCTACTTTCTTAGGGGATAGAGGACCCCAGGCTGTAGAGTCATGGCTAGGGGCCACACTGACGATCTTCGAGCAACTGAAGATACCTACAGAGAAAAGTGTAATGATTTTTACTTATATGCTCCGAGACACCGCCAAGAGGTGGTGAGAGATGATCTCATAGTTAGGGAGCCAGCAGAGTATGACTTGGGATGAGTTTCAGAGCATCTTCTATGATTACTTTTATCTATATACCTTGAGGGATGACCGAGCCTGATAGCTTATGAGTCTCGAGCTGGGTACTCTTTCTCTTATGAAGTACTCATCTCATTTTACCGAGGTTCAGCGCTTCACGCTGATTATAGCAGGTGATGAGTTGTTCCTTCTAGGATGTTTGAGGATGGTCTCAGGTAGGAGATCCATTCCTAAGTGAATATCTTTAGGTTGACTTCGATATCATCTATGATCAACTAGGCGTTGATCACTGAGCGCAATCTGAGATATTCTGGAGTAGTGAGCCAGGGCGGTTCGACATCCAGAGTCAGTGTTTCTCCTAATGATAGTAGGAAGCATCACAAGGAGTCTTCTTAAAGAGACCAGTTTAGGTAGAATTTATCTTTGGGCAGCCATGTAGTATGCTACTTGTGTAGTAGGAGTGGGCATACTGGTCCCCAGTGTCAGAGAGACCCGATGGAGTGCCAATCTTGCGGCAATATGGGCCATCTTCATCATTTTTGTCAGATCATCTCACCTACAGCTGGTGGTAGGGGTTCTTCTATAACCCTGTGTATAGGAGAGGTATCACTAGTTTCTCACTAGTCTGGGAATTGGAGTTCTTCTGACTATTCGGGCCGAGGCAGAGGTCGTGGTCATGGTGGTCAGTCACTAGGATATCAGCGACAATAGAGTGGATTAGCTCAGAGTGGTCAGCCAGGGGCGCAGGCCCGTGGTACAAGCCAGAAATTCACTGTGGAGATGACCTATCAGGAGCAGGATCCCAGACCTTCCACAGTTCGAGATATGATCTTAGTAGCCTCAGTTTTATCTTCAGCTCGTTTTGATACTAGCGTCTCACATAGTTTTATCTCTGTTTCTGTTGCGAAGATCCTTGAACTCTGTATCTATTTGTCTGCCGATACGTTGAATCTTGATACAACATTGGGAACAAGGACGTCTATCATACGTCAGTGCAGAGAGTGCCCTCTTGAGGTTGTAGGGTATCACTTTTTATGGGACATCTATCTCCCAGTGATGACAGACTATGATTTCATTCTCGATATGGACTGGTTAGATCCCTTCTCGGTAGTTTTACATTGCTATCATTGAAGGGTGAGTTTCGTATCACCAGAGGGTGAATCATTTATTCATAGAGGTGAGTGGGATGTCCAGGAGGGTAGATCTAGACTAGAGCATCATGGGAAAGGTGGAGTTACCACCTAGATTTCCAGTCTTTATCTGGATGACCTAGGGACTTCGCAGTTAGAAATTCCTCCAGTGGTGGATCATTTCAGGGATATCTTCCCAGAGAACTTTTCAGGTTTTCCTCTAAAGCGTGAGGTAGAATTCTCGATTGAGCTCGTGCCAGAGCAAAACCAGTGTCAATTCCTTTTTATAGGATGGCTACACCCAAGCTGTTGGAGCTCAAGAAGGAGTTGGGGGAGTTGTAGGCAAAGGGTTTCATCCGAACCAATACTTCTCCTTGAGGTTCTCCTGTCCTGTTTGCGAAAAAGGAAGACTACACCGTTAGGCTTTGTGTGGATTATTGGAAGCTGAACCAATTGAAGGTCAAGAACCGATATCCATTACTAAGGATTGATGATATTTTTGATCAGCTTCAAGGATCTCAGGTGTTCTCGAAGATCGATTTGAGGTCCAGTTATCATCACTTGCGCGTTAGAACATTAGATAAACCTCTTATAGCCTTCAGGAGTAGGTATGGTCTATACGAGTATACGGTCATTCCATTCAGCCTCACGAAAGCACCGACGGTTTTTATGGAACTGATGAACTGAGTGTTCCATCTATACTTGGATTCCTTTGTGGTGGTTTTTGAGGACGACATCTTGGTGTACTCTCACACTCTACACGACCAGGCTACCCATATTGAGATCATTCTGAGTACACTGAGAGAGCATCAATTATATGTTAAGCTCTTGAAATGCCACTTATGGATGGATCAGATTCACTTATTGGGTCATGTTATCTTAGAGACAGGAGTATCAGTATACCCATAGAAAGTGATAGCTGTAGTATCTTGGGAGAAGCCAAAGAATTTATTTGATGTGAGGTGTTTTATTGGGCTATCTGGATAATACAGATGTTTCATATAGAACTTTTCCCGCCATGTATCACCACTGAAATGTCTGACAAAGAAAGGTGTAAAGTTCTTATGGTTAGATTCCTGTGAGTCAGCCTTTTAGGAGTAGAAGGGGAGATTGACATCAGCACTGATACTAGTCTAGATAGATCCGAGCAAGAGTTATACAATCTACTATGATGATTCAGGTGTCTGATTGGGAGCTGTACTTATGCAGGGAGATGGAGTTATTGCGTACGGTTCTTGGCAGTTGAGGCCACAAGAGAGGAACTACCCGATGCACAATCTGGAGTTGACAACTGTTGTTCATGCCTTACGCTGTTCGAGACATTACCTTCTAGGAGATCACATTGTGGTTTTCACCAACCACAAGAGTCTCAAGTACATTTTCACTCAGTGTTATCTGAATCTGAGACAGAGTAGGTAGGTCAAGTATATTCAGACCTTCAACTTTGAGCTTGCCTATATGCCGGGAAGGGGCAATGTAGTGGCTGATGTGTTGAGTAGGAGAAGTCAGATTCAGGAAGTTCAGGAGGACATCAGTGAGTTCAAGCTTATGGTTATGTTCTCTGAGATGCATTTGGAGGTTCATGAAAAACATGGGTAGACTTTTGTTTCTTCTGTAGCTGTTGCCTCAACCCTCCTTGATCAGGTGTGGATGAGGTAGCTATCAGACTCAGAAGGCCTAGTCCTATGGGAGAGTGTGTCAGGAGAGGATCCTCTTCCTGGATGGATAGTGAGTAAGTATGAGATCTTGTATTTCCATGGATGTGTATGGCTGCCAGTAGACATATGTGAGGAACTGATGCAGTATTTTAATTCTTCAGTTTGGGAAGTTCATCCGGGCATCACCCAGATGTATTGTGATCTACACCGCCAGTACTGGTGGCCAGGTATGAATAGAGACGTTGCTGGGTTCGTCATGAGATGTTCTACTTTTCAGTTGGTGTATTGTAGTTACCCATCCATGAGTGGAAGTGGAACAATGTTGTGATGGAATTCGTGACCGGGTTACCGAGGTCACCTTCAGGGAGTGATGTTGTTTGTGTTGTCATCGACAGACTTACGAAGGTTTCTCACTTCTTTCCAATCAAGGAGAACTCCAATGTTGATGAGCTGGGGAAGTTGTACATCTGAGAGATTGTACATCTGCATGGGGTGCCACAAACCATTGTCTCAGATAGGGATGCCCGTTTTACTTCTTGGTTCGGGCAAGGGCTTCAGAAGGCTTTGGGTACATAGGTACTTTTGAGTACAACATACCATCCCCAAACAGATGGCCAGTCCAAGCGTACGATCTAGGAACTTGAGGATATGCTCCGACCTTGCATCCTAGACATTAGATGATCTTGGTATAAGCATATTACACTTTAAGAGTTTTTCTATAAAAACTGTTTTCAGGGAACTATTCAGATGTCACCTTATGAGGCTTTGTACGGTAGGCCATGCTAATCACCTTTATGTTGGCTGGAGGCAGGAGAGGCATCTTTGCTGGGACCTTGTCTTGTTCAAGACATCTTAGAGTAGATAGAGTTGATTTGGAAGAGGATGGCTACAACACTGTCTCGACAGAAGTCCTATGCTGATCAGCAGAAAAGTACTCTGGAATTCTAGGTTGGGGATCAGGTTTTCCTGCGTGTTGCACCAAGGTTGGGACACAAGAGGATTCAGAGATAGGGTAAGATTTCACCACAGAAAATTGGGCCATTTGAGGTGTTGGAGAGAGTTAGGCTGGTTGCCTATCAGTTGTAGTTACCTCAGAGGTACCAGGCTATGCATGACATCTTCCACGTCTCTCAGCACTGACGATACTTTTCAGACCCATCTCACATCTTTCAACCCGAGGAGGTTGAGCTTGAATTGGATGCACCATTTGAGGAGCATCCTATCCGGATTTTCAATCGATGTATGATGGTTCTCTGTGGCCGGTATGTTCCTCTAGTACGGGTGCTATGGCAGCATGGGCGAGTACAAGATGAGACATGGGAGAGGGAGGCTGATGTACGATCATAGTGGCTGGAGCTATTCGGGGGTTCTTCTTCAATGGCTCGCTAGGAAATTCAGGGATGAATTTCATTAAGGGGGATGTTTGTAAGAACCCAGATCTTCATTTCAGGTATTTTTTTCCTTTTCTGATCGTTTTTGTGAAATAGTGGAAAATCTGGAAATTTTCAAAATACATGCCATGTACTTTATAAGTACACACCGTGTACTTTGATGTAGTGCCAAGCCGTGTGCTGGCTATGTCTGGGCCACACACACGGTGTGTAGTGGAGATGTGGAGTTTTCTTAAAGCAGAGTACAGAAGGACCATTTACATGCCGTGTAACCTAGAAGTACATGCCGTGTAGTTTCTTTTTTTTTTTCAATAATTGGACCGGGGTCGCGCCTAATCGATGAAAACACCTTCTTCTCCAGGTTCTTCGACTGAGAGCGACCCGTATGACCAAGAACATCCTTTGAACCCCCGAGCCTCAATTTGTTTACCGAATCGATCGACGTCGATTGTTTTTGAACCGAAGTAGTGAGCTCTTCCTTCTTCTTGGGTTTCATTCCATGATTTTCCCTCTTTCTCAAGTTATCAGGGGTTGAATCTTTTGCAAGTTTTCGTAGATCTACGACATTAGAAGGAGAATCAAGACTTGTGGTTATAGTATTTTGATCACCTAGCATCAAGGTAGGTGGTTTGTGCCTTACCTTTCGGTGTCTTTGAGTTTTATGTGATAATTCAACCAATATTCGAGAACGGGGTATTGCATGTTTACCTTTTTGACCCTGTTGTTTTCCTACTTTGCTTGTATGCTTGTGTAGAGGTAATTTGATCATGTATGTGGATAATTGCTATAATTGGATGTTTTTCCCATGACTTGTTCTTGTTACAAACTTTGGGTCTTGTTAGACTTTGGTCGCTATTCCTGTTTTTCATTCCTTGTGACCGTAGGATGGAATGATGTTCTGGACATTCTTGTTATGATATTGACTGGTTAGCGAAGTAGCTCTATAGGTGTACTTTGTCCTTATAGAATTATTATGCACTGAATGGAATAGGACCGTGAGAACCTGGTGCTATAGACTATACAGGGATAGACCGAGTGAGCTTCCTCAGAGAGTCTTAGACATTATATACTATATGGGATAAACCGAGTGAGATTTCTAGAGAGTCATGGATATTATAGACTACAGGAGGGTAGATCGAGTGAGATTCCTCAAAGAGTCTTTACATTGTCTGATTTTCTTTAAAACCTTTTTCTAGGAAAGAGAAGGAATTGACTGAGCAAGCTTCCTTAGAAAGACTGTAATAGACCTGAGACTATAGGAGGAATTGACCGAGTGAGCTTCCTTAGAGAGTTTCTAGACCTTGGGGATATAAGAAGGTTAGAATGAATCATCTTCATCAAAGAGTCCCTAACTACCCTAGACTATAAGGTGAATTTACTGAGTGAGCTTTCCTAGAGAGTCTTGTAATTTTTGTATTAGTAAACTAGAGGGGTTAAGCTGAGTGCACTTCCCAGAGGGTTATTGGTACTTCTTGGATAGGACCAGAGGGATTCTTGTTGTGTTTTCTTTTTTGCTTCACTAATACTTGTTTTTCTGTGGATTGATTACTGTTCTATATCATAATGTTACTACTTATTGTTTACTACCTGCTTTTTACTGTTACTGTTTACTGCTTTCAATACTATTACCCGCCATATGGTCACTGACTATTAGACACATATCTTCGGGTGGTTGTCTACTGGGATTTTATTCTCACACCCTGTTTGGGCCATCCTTTTGAGCCCAAGAATACTATGTTGTTGCAGGAATAAACAAGGGCAAGCACCCATCGACTTCTTGAACTTGATGCTTTGGAGTAGGATAACATGGTACCAAGCCGAGGCTTGCGATGCTGAGTAGTTTCATACCTATTTACTTTCTTTGTACATTGGTTTAGTATTGAATTCCAAATTGTGACTTGTTTGGCTACTTTCCTAGAAATATGTATCGTGCATCATTTCAAATATACATGTGTGCTCCAGCTATTTATTATTTTAGTCTTCCACTGTTTATTTTTTTTGGATATTTACTGCTTCTGCTATTGGATGTTTTCTTCACATCCGCTGTGTACTCTGCCAATGAGGGCATAGTTTCCCCACTATCATATCGGCAGCCTCTGGAGTTTGGGGAAATGCACTTGAGGCCATGTGACCAACCAGGTATGGGACACCTCTGGGCGGCTTCCGGAACCAGGACGTTACATTAATGAAGATATTAATTCAATATTTGAGATGAGAAGATCTATATTCTAATGCACAATGATAAGATAGACGAAATCTAAGGATTTAAGAAGATGGTAATGCGAGATTTGAGTACATAAAGCAGAAAAAAATGATTGTTCAAGATTCAGTTCCATTGAATGTTTGAAATAAGGGATCATTTTGTGAGGATTACTTGTGATTAAAGATTATCTAATGTGAAACAATGCAGTTGACGAAACCTAAGGATCTATAAAGATGAAATTCAAAATTTGAGTCCACCAGATCAGAGAAATGAAGGTTAGGGATTCCGCATGAGAGAAAAAAGTTGGTTATCTTGAGAGATAATAAAACCGAATTGATTTAATCTAATGATTCATAACATTTTAAATGGTATATAAAATCAGATATTTTTTAACTGATGTAAAAGTTCATATTTTCACATTGTATAGATGATAACTGATGTTATAAAGTGAGTAAGATTCTTTATCACATCAATTATTATACAACCCTCGTGATAAATAAATGTTTCCATTTTTTTCACATATATTATTATTTATCAAATGGAAAAATCTCATTAACATCTTTATCACATAAATAATATAGCAACTAACATGATAAATCATGATAAATGTATTTTTCTCGTCAGTAATGAATATCCAATGTGAAAAATCCATCATAATAAATATTTTTTGTACTAGTGTGTTCTCATGAATATTCTTGATATCTTCCTACTATGCTCAATGAATAGGTAAAATAAAGTCTAGTACATAACATGACATACATTATTGATCCTATCATTTAATCATATGAGATCTTAAACATTATCTCTTTATCATTTTTGTGTCTAAGGATACATTTTCTTTAAAAGACGTATACCTTGTGGCACTGGAACCAATCCCCTCACAGATTGTTCCATAATAAATATATTTAGTATCTAGAAAATTTATGCACTTTGACCTATTCAAAGTATCCTCTTGGATCTATCATAAATGATATTGATCCCTAGAATATAGGATCTTTCACCTATGTCTTTCAAGGAGAAATACTTTTTTAACCAGTCATTAGGAGATTGTAAGACTGGTATGTCATTTCAAATAAGTAATATGTCATCAAAATATACTGCAATGATAGCAAATTCATTAAAACTAGACCTCTTGTAAACATATGGTTCACTTTAGTTCTTAATGAAACCAAATTAATTTATAACTTCACTGAATCAAATGAGCCATGACCCAGATGCTTTCTTCAATCCATAAATAGATGTCTGAAATGTGAAAATATTTTTGGCATCACTTGGAGTCATAGAATATTCAGGCTGTGTCATGTTGACAGCTTCCTATAGGTTCTCATTATGGAATGATATTTTGAAATCACTATAACAAAATAGGACTTTAATAGTTCTAGAAAAAAGTTACAATAAAGGATCCTTTATCAGTGAAAAACCAAGTGTTGATAAAGGGTACCTTTTATCAGCACTAGAAAAAGCACTCATAAAAGGCACCCTTTATCACTCTCTTTTTAGCACTGATAATGGTTAAACTTTATCAACGCTTTATTTTTATCTTGGACAAAGTTTACCAGTTATTAGAACTTTATTTATAGCACCCATAAAGGAATCATTTATTAATGTTTTTTAGTGTTGATAAATGTCTGAATAAAATGAAATAATTAAACAGCTAATAAATAATTTTGAGTTTTTATAAAAATGTTAATTTTTTTATTAATTAAATAATTTTTGTTAAAAATGAATAAATATATTTTCTTATATACAAATTATTAATTGTTATAAATAGTATATTTTAAATATATAGAGATATATAAAATGAAAAATAAAAAAATAAAAAATAAAAATAACAAAATAATGAAAAATAATAAACACCCTGTTAATTAAATAATTAATGATAATGTAAATTAAAATTTTATATTGAATATATAGTTTTATATATAAATGTATATAAATATGATTTATATAATACAAAATATTTTTTATATACATTAAATAGAATTATTTTTAAAGAATAATAGTTTATAATTAAAAATTAAAATACAGACTAATTCAATCGAGTAATTGAAATAATTTAATGTCATTTGATATTTCAATTTAACATTAATCAAATATATGATATATTGATTTCACATATACATAATTAATGGATTTATATATACAACACACACAAATAAAATATTTTTGTGGAATTTAATCAAGTTCTATTATTTATTTTCTATATTTTAATATTTTCAATATGTATTCATCTTTATTTAAATATATATACATTTTTTTGATAATTTATATTTAATTAATCAAACTTATCCATTTTTTCAATATTGTTAGTGTACTCATTTATAATTATTCAATTTCCCTCATTTTTATAATGTATTCACATAATATTAAATATTCATTAATAATGTAAAAAATATATTCGTAAAAAAATATATTTATAAATTTATATTTACTATATTTATTCATTTATATATTTATAATTACAAAAAATATTTAATTTCTTTTATATAGTTATAAATAAATAAGTATAATTATTTATATGATTATAAAATTATAATAAATTTATTAAAATAATTAATTTATTTACAATATTAATATTAATATATATTTATTAAATATATATATATATATATATAATGATATAAATATTATTTTTTATTTTTTTAGATAATTATAAATAAATAATAATATATTTAAAAAATAATAAAATTTTAATAAATATATTTAAATAAAGAATATATTTAATATATTTATATATATATATTTACTGAATATATATACTTAATTAAACAATATATTTACAATTTTTTAATTATAATTATAAATATAAAACCTTTATCTGTGCTAGATTAATTAGAAATGATTAAGGGCATCTTTATCAGCGCTTTTTTGGAATCACTGATAAAAGTATCCTGATATATTTAAAATAACCCTAACCAGTCATGAACTCATCATGATATCTGAATCATTCTGTGGAAGCTGGCCTCTTCTGGTGCACCTCCTCAGTGAATCAATGATCGAAAAAACATTTGAATGAAGGGCCAAAAAAATTCCAGGATCAAATCCAAGGTTCAAAAGAATCAAAGGCTCTAATGTTTTATAGGTTTTCAATATATCTACTTTATTTCAAACAATTCAAAGATTCAATCCAAGGTATCTTATTTTCTCCTCATCCTTCTCACTCAATTATTGATTGTTTGGAGAGATCAATTTGTGTTTTTTTATCATCATACTAACTTTATCATCAGCACATCCATGTGGTCAAGAATGTTTATTGGGGATGTTTGGTTGAATAAATATAGGGATATCATTCCTTACACTTCCCCACCCTCACCCCTTATTGATTCTATGAAACCCCCACCCCAATGCCACTTAAGAAAGTAACTATTTATTATTAAGTCTAAAAATTCGAATTTTATCATGGATCATTAATCACGAGACTTCAATCCACACTATAACCAATAAGGGATGCATGGATTATTATGTATCTCATTTTTTCAGCAATTTACATTTAGTCGATGATAAATAACTTCAGGTTATATGGAAGGGTTTTGTTGAAGATGATATTTCATATGAATGTTACTTGAACTTAGAAATATTTAGACACATACCATGTTTATGGATGAACAAAATTTCCATTGGCAAGCTGGATGAAGTAGGATTTGGCTCATGGTCCACAAATGATAAGTGGAAAATTACTCAGGGTTTCATGGTTTTTGATAAATGTGTAAAATATAGTTTTTATATATATATATACACACACACATGTATATTTGAAAAATAAATAAATTAATATATATAATATAGATTTATATTATAAAAATACATTACGAATATATACATATATACCTATACATATTTATATAGATATATTATAAATAAAAATACATTATACTATACAAATATATATTATAGACATATATTATACAAATATATTATACCAATATATTAGAAAAATATACTATATTAATATATTATAAAATCATATTATATATATATATTATAAAAATTTGTTATAAATATATATTACACTTATTTATATGTATATAATTAAAAAATAGATATTTTTTGTATATTTATATATCTTATATTTATATGTAAAAAAATACATGTTAAATATTATATATTATTATATTATACAAATATTTTATACAAATATATATATTATACATACACAAATATATATTATATTAAAAATATAAAAAAAAATATTATACAAATAAATATATATATTACACAAATAAAAAAACAATGTATATATATATTATACAATACACAAATATATATTATAAAAATATATATTATGCAAGTATATCTTCTAGTTGATCAAATGATAGTTTATTATTCTTGTTTATCATATTTGGGTTTCTTATTACTCCTTAATTGCCCTTATTATATTTTCATTTGTTTAGGGGATTTAATATATACTTGATGGATCATTATAATATAGGTTGGAGTAGTCTTTGTTAGAGTATTGAATGTATTAAAAGTGATATTTCTCTTTTAAATATATAATTCACAGAGGCCCTAAAAATTTATCTATCATAAAATGTTGTTAGGGAAATGAGAGAGAGATTACGAAAAGACTGTATTTACTAAAAATAGTATTAGAATCATGGATTATTATGGGTATGGGAGAAGGAGAAGAAGAAGATATTTGTATAATAATTCCTACCGAAGAAGCCCACTTCCTAGTAGAGCCAGGAAGAAGCTTTCCAAAGCTGGCACCTCCATACTGTCCAATGAGAGAATAATCAAATGAATAATCTCCCATTCCATCCAAACTCACTCCTACTTATAACCCCTATCTAATTAGAAGCCTTCTATGAGTTGTATCCCCTAACATACTATCAACCTACATAAAGTTGAAACCCATAAAAATGTAACAGTATAAAAGTACACAATTTCCGCTGGAAACTAATACCTAACTAGTCAACTTCCACTCTCACGGACAGCCCACTCCACACTTCCACAACCCCCCAAACACAGACAACCCCCTACATTACTAACACATGTACCCACCTAGACCCCCTAAATAACATACAAAATTTTTTATGCCGCCCAAATATCACCATCAATAGGCCACAAATTAATAACTAGTTACAATTGTATAATTCTCAAAAATGGGAGGCATTACCCCTTTTAGAGAACACAATGCAGTATAATTTTCATCCTCGTTAGATTCATTTCCCGAATAGTCATCATTGCATCTTTTTCCAAGAGACTCATCCCCCATCAATTTTATGATTCTTTCACTATTATAATAATTTTTCATCCCATGGATGACTACGACTAAAGGTATTTCAATAGATATTGGTGCATGTTGACAAGAGATGGAGCATGTGTGTCAAACAATAAAATGAAATGATAAATGTTTGGGAGATGAGATTATGAGGATGAAGGTTTTCCATAACATTAACCTTTGAATGAATTTATAGGATCAATCCTACTATAGTGGAGTAATTTATTTCTTAATTTCAATTAACCATTTTCTTCCAGGCATATTATAATTAATTGAAACAATTAGTTCATGCTGGTCCCAATGTAGAAAATGTATTGTACATTATAGAAGACCACAAGGAAGGGAATTGGAGTATCAATAGAGGAACCAAATCACTAAAACCTTAAAATAATAAATAGTGTTCAATGAGAATGTAAAAGTATTTTTTAAAATATCATGTTTTCCCTCATAATATTATTTTTATCTACTAAATTAACATAATCTAATTTAATGTTGACTAATTATGCATAAAATGACTTATAAAAATGATTATTTTACCAATACCTCAGAAGAACACACTATATTTATGGAAACCCTTTGGGAATATGTAAATTTAATGTTATCATATACTTTCTCCAATTTACTGAAAAATTATGTAATGAAACATTGATTTAATTTTCGTTATTAGTTGCATATTTTGATTATTTTAGAATATTTATATCCATCTTTCAGGCCTCTCGGCACAAATACTTCCAATGAATTCATCTTCATAAAAACCATTTCTCTCGTATATTATTTCATTGATTATATTCTTCTAATTTCCCTCCACTAACTTGTAGGAAGAAAATTGATTCTACATCTTCTCAATCACAAAGGTAATCTTGATTTTTTCACAGTAAAATCATTTTCCATAGAATTAATGTATTTTTTTTTCATATTTCTATTTATTTTTATTATTACTCACATAAGAATTTTTTCATATACAGGTGGATTCTTTTATTTAATATGAGGTGATCTATCTCTCTTTCATGCATTTCTTCACCAAAACATCCATAGAATTCTTCTCCCTCAAAAAATTTTAACCCCTACAGTATTGTAATTTATCACTTTCCTTAAAGTTCCCTCCACTACTCAATCATAGATAAAATATTGATGTTTTTATTGTAAAATCATTATCCATAGAATTAATGTTTTATTTAATATTAATTTTTAATTTATTTCTTTTTAGTATCTATCATATAATAATTGTTTTCTTACACAGGTGGATTCTATTTTTTGAGTTAGGGTGGTTTGTTCGACGCTACTCATGATCATGAGAGATTGGACTTCGAGCATGTAATTGAGACAATGAAAACAAGTAAATGCATCAAAAATGAATACAAACATCATGAAAAGGTGAATTCATACTACATACGTCAAAATATTTTTCATCATTTTATATATTATTTTTATGTTAATTTCCTTATCATTTTTATCTAATACATATTAAGTTTTTTTCATAGATATTTTAGGAAGTCATATTTTTATTTCAACTATCCTCAATAATCCACAAAATAGATAAAATGATTATTTCTTCCAATGTTACCATTATTTCTTTTTCGAATTCATTTCTTTGTCGAACCGCCAAGAATGCATCTCGACTAAACTTTCATAGGTGAGAAACCTTTATCATTGATTAAATATAGAAGAGAATAAGACGATCATGTGTCTATTGTGGTGAATTCTTGTGACATAATGGGAACATGAGGTTCTTCATCTCTTTTGGATTTCAAAAATGAGAATGGGTTTTTAGAAAAGTACATCGAGTCAATATGTAGTGCTAAAGTGTGGACTATGCATATCAAGGAGGGGTATTCAGGCCCATGTGTGTGAATAGTTTATGGTCTTATTATATGGACCATGGATCGTAGTTTAAATTCACGTAGCTTGGACTATGGAGTACAATTTAGAGGCATTACATATGGATGTGAAAAAGGTTTTTGGTCTTAGGGCATGCATACAACACGTATAAGGAAAAACCCAACATGAATGAATCCAAAGAGGATTAGGTTTTGCATACACACCATAAGATGAATAAAGGCCAAAGGGAAAAAAGGTTTAATGAACATGTGGCTAGGCCTGAAAAAAAATTATAGGTGGAACTAAGTATCCAATTAGGATGAGAATCATGCCACACATAGTACTTGATCAAGGTGTGGTAGGAGACCAACACTGGTTGGGGAAATCCTCTCTCTCAAGGAAGATGAAGCATCTAACAACTATCTTGGGGAATCCTAAACATGATTAGGGTAGGATCACAGTTTAGATTCATTTGTTCTGGATCTTAAATCTTATTGTTATTTCATAGATCTTGGACCATGGAGGATGGAATCTCAAATGGGTATGTGAAATGTGGTGTTTTGGAAAAGCCAATGTGAATAAGAACCTAGGTGTCCCAACGCCACACAACACATCCTAAAAAATACCTACATATAATTTAAACTCAGGATTATTGTACTATAAAGAGGAACTCTCATTTCAAGGGTATACATGTGATACATGAAAGATAAAACCCGATCGGAATGAGGTCCATAAGATGCCACGTATCACATAGATACATAAAATAAACTACATATAGTTTAGGGTCATATAGCATGGAAAATTATTGAGGAAAATGGGATGAAGGTTTTAAGGAGTTTGAGGCTAAGAACAATAACAATGTGTCTGGGAATCACTACATATCCCAAAAGGATAAGATTCAAGACACACATTGTTCTATGAATTCCTCATTGTTTAACTCCATGCGGTAAGGACAAAGATGAACTGATGTGAATACAGGGAAGTGTTGTTGATGGACCTAAATTAAAAGTACCTAGTCATCACAATGTATTCCATAAGGATTGGTACCTGGACCATGAAATAATTAATTGGTATTTCTTGCTAAGTTCATTAAAGGTCGAATGATGTTGAACAAAATTTGAATCAGCTGGATGTGGATTATAATTGAGTGTTTGATATTTGGGCCTAAAAATGGCTAGGGTTTCAAGTCTTAGTTCCTCTGGGTCAACATACTAATTATGGTTACCCCTCAACCATTAAAAATGGGATTATCAAAAATTAATAAAAAATTTAGCCTTCAGGCATTCATGGTACAAGTAAAATCCTATTTAATGCTAACTCGACTTGATTGTCACATGAGATCTAATTATGCATTGATGGGATATATAATGGCATGACCCACACTTCCCTATATGTCAATGTCATTCCTCATATATCAGACATTCAAATTAATTAATGACCAATATGCCTTATCATAAAAGATTCATATTGAGTAAAGAATATGGATTTATCAATATTTCCCCAGATAAACAAATAACTTCAAAAGTAAACATAATATGTAGTAATGAAATATAGTTTTACAAATAAACATATCCATTATAAATAATATGGATATATAGGTTAAATTTAATTTCCAATGATCACATGAAAGTGAATAATTGGGGGAAAATTTAATTAATATATAATTGAACAAAGGATGTGAGTTTCAATAATTTCCTTGCTCAAAATTATCATTAACCATTCATAGAAAGAATAAGAACGATATAAATACAACATACACACATTGGATTAAAAATAAGGGGTGGTTTTCATTGATGAATATAAATACCATATAAATATATTTAAAATATTATTAAGGAAAATAACCTTTTTATTTTGAAAATCACTTTTTTAAAACAAAAATCATTCTGAAAATACATTACATAAAAAATCACATAAATAATTGAATTAAAAAAATATTGGGAAAATATTTTATTTCAAAAGAATCTTTATAAACTTAAAAAGGAAAATTTAATGAAATGACATTGGATAAATCCATACATGTGGAACAAGACAAAAAGAATATTCATTTTTCACTATACAAGGGTTATGAAGTGACTTATTCAGAAAATGATGAGATGATTCCATTCAAATTTTTGGTAAAATATAAATAGAAATTTATCTGAAAATTAAATAAAGATTCCATTGAAAATATTTTGTAAAAATGACTATTATAAATAGTTTTTAGAAGGTTAGAAACATTTTTGAAAACCTATTTAGAAAATATATTTTGGAAGCAAATGGATTTTTGACCCAAGAGAGAAATGTTGTTGGATTTTTTGGAGACATCTTATCAATTCATTTATGTATCAATGAGTGGAAAAATTGTACTATTACTTTAAAAATATCACAATACTAGAAATGAGGCTAATAGATACCACCATTGGTCTTTAGAGACTGCTTAGAGACCGCCAATGTTGGTCCCATTAGGCCTGTCGCTGTAGGGAAATAGAGACTGCCATTGGTCATCGCTGTAGTCGACCTATGGCTCGGTTGAATAGATGTATCTATTGGGCTAGATATAGTGACCTTCATTGGAAGTTGCTATAGATAAACAGAAAAAGGCCTACAATTCCCGCCAACGTCGGTCGCTGGGTCCTTAAAAAATGGACTCATTACGACCGCCAATGGCAGTCACTAACATGAGGAATTTTTTTACAAAAATTACAGGACCACTGCTGAAATAGCTAAAAAAATGTAGAAATAAAGCTAAAATTAGAAAAAAAAATCAAAGTAGTAGAAATAACAGGATCCTCAAAAACAATAAATGACAGACAAACTCCTTCATATCATATGATCCAAACAGCTCAAATCCATTAAAATATTCTACTTCAATAAACCAACAATAAGATACAAAATAAACAACTAAACAAAGATAATGAAAATTGGAAATATTTATTTAGTTAGAAAAAATATACATAACAATCAAATTGGGTCGTTAGGCCGTTAGGGAATTTAAGAATTTTTCCAATTAGCCACTCTCCATTTATCCAATTGACCATTTAGCCAATTGGAAATTAGGCCAATACGCTAATATGCCAGTTGACCATTTGGTCATTAGGCTAATTGCCTGATAGGTCATTAGGCCAATAGGACATTAGGTAATTAATATAGTAGTCCATTAAGAATTTCAGCAATTGTTAGGCCGGTGGGATGTTGTTAGGCCGCTGTTAAGTCATTGGTAATCCATTAGGCTATTGTTAGGCTGTTGACCCATTTCTTGGCTGCTAGGCCCTTGTTCGGCCGCTGGGCCTTTGTTCGGTCGTTGGGTAGTTGTCGGGCCATTGGGCCATTATTCAGCCATTGGGCCATTGGTGAGTCAATAGGACGTTGGGACATTGTTGGGCCATTGGTCCATTAGGAATTTAGGCTGTCAGAGATTTAGGGCATCAGGGCCTGAGGGCATTTGGTCATTTGGTCATTTGTGAATTTGGCCAATTATCCAAGTCTCCATTTAGCCAATTGGACATTAGGCCAATAGTCTAATATGGAATTAAGAGATTTGGTCCTTAGTCCAATATGATAATATTTCATTTGGGCAAGATAACATTAGTTAATTAAGAAAATTGTCTATTTGACCAATTTTCCATTCGGTTGTTAGGATATTAGGGCATTGGGGCATTAGGCCATTAGTGTGTTAGGCCATTTGGCCAATTTTCCAAGTCTCCATTTATCAAATTTTGGCATTAGGTCAATTTTTACATTAGGCCAATTTTTTCACATTAGGCTCCTCATGTGCCCCCCTCCGGACAACCCCCCCCCCCCCAAACACCCCCGGATAGCCTCCCCCCCCCTCGGACATCCCCCACCCCCCTCAACAGCCCCCCTCCGCACCCTAAACAATCCCCCATCCCTTCCACCTTCAAACACCCCCCCCCCCACACTCACCCCCTGATATCCCCTCACATGCCCCCCCTAAGCGCCACCCCAAAAACTCCCCCGGGAAAGCCCCCACTCCCCCCGGACCCCCCAATCCCTACACCGCCCCCCATCCCCCACATCTGAACAACCCCCACCTCCGGAACCCCCCCCCCCCACTCACCTGGAAAACCCCTCATATTCCCCCCAGAAAGGCATCCCCCCCAAACTCCCCCGGACCTTCCCCACTCCCCCCCACACAACTCCCCTCCAAACCCTACACAACCCCCTATCCCCCCATTTCCAGACATCCCCACAACCTTTAGACAACCCCCCCCCCCACACACTCACCCCAGACAGCCGCTAACGTGCCCCTAGGACAACCTCACCCACCAAAAATCCCCCGGACAACCCCCACCCCCGGACCCCCCCTAAAAATCCCTTTCCATACCCCCATCCCCCACATCTGGACAATCCCCCCACTCACCCGAAAATCCCCTCACGTTCCCCCCGGACAACCATCTCCCTGCCCAAAAACTCCCTTGGGACAGCCCTCCCACCCCTGGACAGCACCAATCCCCCCCGAATAGCCCCCCTCTACACCCTTCACAGCCTCCCCCCATCCCCCAACCTCCGAGAAACTCCCCCACATCCAGAAAGACCCCCCCCCCCCCCACTCACCCCATACAACCCCTCACATGCCCCCCCAAACAACCACCCCGCTTAAAACGCCCCCAGGATACCCCCCCCCCCGGACAACCCCCACCCCCCGAACACCCCCCCTCCACTGCCTGCACAGCCCCCCATCCCCCCACCTCCGAACAACCCCCCACCTCGGGACAACCCCCCTCCACACCCTGGACAACCCCCCACCTCCGGACAGACCCCCTCGACACCCTACAAAGCCCCCCATCCCCCCACCCCGACACAGTCCCCACTCCCATTCTCCAGACAACACCCCCACCTCGGGGAAGCCCCCTCACCCCACTCACATCGGACAACCCCCCCACTAAGCCTGGACAACCCCCACCCCCAGAGAACCCCCATTCCCCCTGGACAGCCCCCCCCTGGACAGCACCCCCCCACTCACCCCAGACAGCCCCCCCCCCAAAAAAAAACTCTCATAGGACATCCCCCCACTCACCCCGAATAGCCCCTCCCATGCCCCCGGTCATCCACCCCCCCAAACAAAGTCCCCCACCCCCATACAGCCCCCACTTCCCCCAAACAACTCCCACTCCCCCCCTCGAACAGCCCCCACCATGAAGATCCCACCCCACCACACCCTATATTGCCCCCACCTCCAGACAACCCCCACTCCCCCGAACAACCCCCACTCCCCCCCAAACTACCCCCATGCCTAGACAACTCCCACTCCCCCCGAATAGACCCCACCCTGAATTGACCCCCACAGCCCCCACCTCTAGACACCCCCCTGAACAGCGCCACGTCCCCTACTCACCCTGGAGATCCCCCAACTCCGAACAGCCCCCTCCCCCCCTCCCTCCTATACATCCCCCACCCCCACTCACCCTGAACTTCCCCCCCACCCCCGGATACCCCCCCAAACAACCCCTCCCTAGACAGCTCCCCCACTCATCCCAGACAACCCCCCCCAGCAGAAGAAAACCGACAATAAAAAAATCCATAAGAGGATGGACACCAAAACACATCACATTCCACCACTAAAACAACTAGAAATCATAACAGGGAACTAGACCAACCGAGCTGCACAATATATACTGAATGTATCCACTAACACCATTAAAAACCATCAAAAATACATTTATACAAAACTAATATGGGGTCTTGCATAACATGATAGGCAGTATGTGAAGTGGAGGGAGAACATGCCCAAAAAAAATCATTATAAATAGAAGTATAGAAAAATAAAATCATAGTTGAAAATAAATGAAATGGCACAATTCATATATTTATTCATTATGAAAATCATTTGTATAATCTTGGAAAGGAGGTATCTCTACTAGGGTCTTCAGAAGACCCAAAAAAATATGAACTCTAACAACTATAATATAAGAGAAATCATATATGAGAGAAGTTCAAGCCCCTTGAAATTACCATGAGAACAAGTAGGCCATTTGTCCCTTAGGCCATTAGGCCATAGAGCCATTTGACCATTGGTCCATTGGATCATTATGCCATTGGGCCACCTAGCCTAATTCCTATCCTCTAATGGGGATTCTATGAAATTATCTATCATAATAAAGTATCCAATTACTGATCATACACTTAAAATTAAAAAACTATGGAGTTTTTAAAAATAAAAAATTTTCTAATCTAATTTTTTTTACATTTAATGTCTAAATCAATATATAACATTAATTCAATAATAAATATAAAAGAAACACACCTCGTGAATATGATGTGTCATGCATAGTCATGCCTGCAACCTCATTCCGGTGTACCAGGGGCCTACAACAAATAAAAATTATAAAGATTTTAATAACAAAAATAATAGAAAGAAAATATATAAATTCAGTATAAACCTGCATCATATGGTCCCTTACACCATCACCCAGATACACATAATCCTGTAGTGTTCTAAACTCAGTGATAAATTGCCCATTTTCCTCATCAGAAGCACACAATTGTGACTCAAAATCTAACAGCTGATGTGTCATCTGAGTAATAGTAGGACCGACAATTTCAGATTGTGATACTATAGAATGATGAATCTCTTTTCCATAGGTCAAACTATATCCATGCCTGTCACGACCAATAATGTGATGCAATATCTCAACCCATCGCATGGGAAGCCGTTGCTGGTCGTCTGGCAGTTGTTCTATCTCAACTTCAAATTGATCCTGTATAGTATTTAAATATATTTACATATATTTGTTCAATATACAGATTCATGTAAGTATTTGTAATGAGTAGAAGCAGTTACTATAATAGCTACATCCTTTGGATCATTTCGATCACGAGCTCTCATCCACATCGAAACTTTATCAGTTGGTGACCCTTGATCCCATAACTGAATACCAATAAAATATAAAAATATAACCTAAAACCATATTAAATAATAAATTAAAAAAATGAATAATAATTACATCATGTCAGATCTGAGATATGTGATGAGTCCTGAGCCTGTGAGGTGGTCCCTACGACGCTCAATTCTCAGAATGGTGTGCTGACACCTACTACATTCAATTAATTCAAATTTCAGACAAATATAATGTCACAAAATCTTGAAAATATATATACCAAAATAAATACACTAACAAAAACGGGCTTAGTAGACAAATATGAAACTAAGTCGCGCCACTGAGACGGGAGAACACCTCTCGGGACTTTTTACAGATTGTATGAGGCACCCATGTTTGGTACCTATTTCCCCCTCTTGATTTTTCCTTTAAAATCATTCCACATCAAATGACATTTTCTCATACACACCAGCTAAAACTCATCATGGGACACTTTTAGATTATTCTATGTATGAAACAAATCACCCATTTTAATCTATTTTAAACATAGAAAAGAATCTAAAAAGGTCTTCTACATAAACTTCCCTCCAAAGCTGATCTAATGTATCATGAGGGTTCAAAGCATAGTCATCTGTTTTCAATTGAAGTCAATGTGGGTTACGTATGATATGACCCAGATGATGGATAAATGTAGGGGCAGTCAGTCTCATAGGATGAAATATCTCTTCAAATAAAACATTAATGGTCGTGTTGGAATTCCATGATGAAATTCCATGACCAAGGCCTCTCTTGTGAGAGGAAGAAGCGGTCGAGTCTGATCCTGTTGAAAACAATTTTATACAATAATTGAAAGATGTGAAAATATATATATATATATATATATAGCAATTACATAAAAAAATAAACATAGTTACATTCAAACATACCTTTCCTCTAAGACGATGATGGCTTAGATGAATGGTGTGGATGTGCTGCATGTTCCCCTCACATGTCTGTAGTTATACAAAACATTAGTAAGGGATACGATTTTAAAAAATCAGAAACTTAATAGAAAAGAAATAAAATTATTTATAAAAGGATTCTATTTAGAGGTTTCTTTTAACATTAAGTGATATGGAGTGGGAGGGGGAGTTATGCGAGGCTTTTTGAGGGCTGTGCAGGGGGAGTTATGGGATGTGGGCTATCTAGGAGGGTGTTGGGAGTGGGGAGGGGGTGGGGGTGGGGGTGTGGTGTGGTGGGGCTTTTCGTGGGCTATCTAAGTGGAGTTATGGGGGTTTGGGTGTCAAAGATGGGGGATGAGAGTAAAGAGGAGATGTGGGTGCGATGGGGCTTTCAGGGGGATGTTTGGGGTGAGTTATGTGGGGTGGGTTGTCCGGAAGAGGGGTTGGGTGTGGGGAGGGGCTGGGGGTGTGGTGGGGCTATCTGGGGGCTATCCGGGGGGTGTTATGGGGGGTGGGCTATCTGGGAGGGGGTTGGGAGTGGGGAGGGGATGGGGGTGTGGTGGGGATTTCCGGGGGGAGTTGTGGGGGGTGGGATGTCTGGGAGGGGGGTTGGGAGGGGGGAGGGGATGGGGGATGGGGGTGTGGTGGGGCTGTTTGTGGGCTATCCAGCGGGAGTTATGGGGGGCGGGATATCCTGGAGGGGGGTTGGGAGTGGGTATGGGTTGGGGGTGTGGTTGGGATGTCCAGGGCTTGTCCAAGGGGATTTATGGGGGTGGGGTGTCCGAGAGGGGGTAGGGATTGGGGTTGGATTGGGGGATGTGGTGGGGCTATCCCGGGGCTTTCTAGGGGGATTTATGGGGGGTGGGATAACTAGGAGGGGGGTTGGGAGTGGGGAGGATCTAGGTGTAGGGAGGGGTGATATGGGAAGAGGGAGTAGGGTGGGGGTGTCTGGGGGGAGTGGGGTGGGGTGGGATGTTTACTGGAAGGGGGTTATCCCAAGGGGTGGGGGTGGGCTGTCCGGGTGGGGGAAGGGCTGTCTGAGAGTGGGGGTGGGGGCTGTCCGGGGGAGTGGGGTGGGGCTATCTAGGGAGAGGGGGTGAGGGAGCTGTGTGGGGGGAGTTGGGGGGGGGGGGTGGGTTGTCCGGGAGAGGGGGGGGGGGCTGTCTGGGCGGCGGTGTCCTGGGTGGGGTGTCCAGGTGGAGGGGCTGTGCAGGTGGGGGTGGGACTATCCGAGGGGAGTGGGGTGGGGCTATCCAGGGGGATATTATATCTATATAAACGTATATGTGTATGAAATATAAATCTTTCATGCTCAAAGTAGATTCATCATCCCATAAAAAAATTATCATTCTGATTTAAAATTATGACAAGGATTGAAAGGATATAGAATGTGAGAGGGGGACCTAAAAATCGAATCCACAAGGTCACAAAACATTTCAATACTTTAAAAAGACCATCTTTTTCTTTACCCATAACTTGGGTGAAATCACCTTATTTATGAAATGCTTTTACTCAATGTAATGAACATTTTTTATTTGTTCTAGAAAACAATTTATAAAACCAATGAAATATAGTTCATCCAACGAATGCTAGAGACAGATCCAGATACCAAAATATTGGTTCACACATGCCCACAAGAGAAGCAATTATATCTTTCATTAAATAGGAAAATTTACCGTTTCTGCTTCAATAACCGCTCTAACCCAATAAATAACTTCTTCATGTTGAACTACGGTATGTTGATCAAGCTGTTAGGAAACAAAGGGAACAGTCTCTAGTCCATCTTGTTCAAATAAAAACACTCTTTGTCAGGACCTTTTCGCAACAACTTGAATACTTGGATTTGAAGGAAAAGTAATGAAGAATACTTGTTCCACTTGAGATGTCAAAATGAAAGGTTCATTATCAACTCGTTCATTTCTGTATAACATATAGTTAAAAATCGCCAATGTAAACTGATATTGATCGACTTTACTTCAACGCACTGGATCAACCCATTTACACTTTAACAATGGGTACTTCAACCCATGTGCATATACATCTTCAATGATATCTATCAATTGACCATAGTAATAACCAGAATCAACAAATGAAAAACTAATTCCACTATTTTTTGTTTCTCATTGGTCTTCAACATAATTAATGGGAAATCAAAAACCATTAGAATCTATAGCTTTATAACGACGAGCGGTTATAGATGAACCCTCAACTAGTTGGATAAATGTTTCAGTTAGTGTTGGGTTACTTAACTCCCTCAGGATATGAACCTACATAATTCAAAAAATTCAATAATTATTTCTACAGAAAGAAATTAGTATAATAATTCACTCATAATTAAAATCAATTTATATGTACAAAATCCATGAACCAATCATGAAATGATTCATAATGAGATTGTTGAATTTGATACTTAGTCGCATGAGCCATCTATTATTTTAGCTCATTAATGTGTTTCCTGAAATTGATAATGTGATGTTTAAATGATCATCCTAAGAAAAAAAACATGTAAAATTTAAACAATAAATATGATAAGACACTTAATGCATTAATTGTGCAACTGATGGAGTATTGAACAAGATATATTGATGTTCTTGAATCAACTCGATGTAGTCCATATCAAATATGGTTCCTTCTCCAACTGGACAATCATGAATTCGAGATGGCTTATTTAATTTTTTTTCAACATCCATAAGATATTCAATTAAAAAAGTAGTACAATCATCCATCAAATAACCATTGGCTATTGATGCCTCCAGACGAGCTCTGTTGTATACAAATCATTTCAATGTATCCAGATACCTCTCAATAGGATACATCCACCTGAATTGCACTGAACCAGTAGCCATTAAATTATCAGTTAGGTGCACTGTCAAGTAAACCATAACATCGAAAAATGAGGTGGTAAATAGTTTCTCAATGTGACAAAATGTAAGTACAATCAATTCCTCCAAACATTTTAAATCACTCATTCGTTGATTTCTTAAACAAAGCTGTGTAAAAAATTACTCATCTCAATCAAAGGATGAACAACATTGGGGTATAAACAATCAAAAATTGCAATTGGAATCAACTGATTATGTAGAATTTCATTATCATTACTTTTCAACCCTTGAAATGTCCTGCTCATAAGATTCACACACTTTGAAATATTAGAAGAGTAACCATCAGGATCCTTGAGAATCCTCAAAATGGAATGAAATGTCTCTTTCTCAATTGTAGTCATTTTATACTGTATAAAAGTTATATATTCCTTGTTTCCCTCAGCTAACAGTAAATGAAACTACTTCCTTAATCCCATTTCTTCAAAATCAAGACGTGTATTAACATGGTCCTTTAATTTTCCACTGAGACCTAAAATGGTCCACAATATATTATCATAGAAAAAAAATTTCAATGTGCATGACATCTAAATTATGCCTTAGAATGTTAGTTTTCCAATAGGGGAGATTATAAAATATACTTTTTTTCCAATTGTGACTACGCTGTCTACCCACACCATGAATATTAAGTAATGGATGAGCCAACAAATCCTGAAATTCATATACCATGCAGATGTTTTTTTCCTCAATTTGTGATAACATTTCGACTCCTTTCATGATCTTTGGTGATGGGCTAAAATCTCTAGAACCATCAAATGTCAAACAGTACTTTCTGAAACTATGCTGAGGGGTGGGGGAGAAAACATTTATGACCCATGTATTCCCATTTATAGGAATGTTTAAGCCATACTGATTTTTTAATTTTATTGAAACAAGGGAAAGAAAATTCCCCTTTCATACTCCATCCAGATAAATTTACATAAGATGGGAAGTCATTGATTGTCCAAAATAAAGCATCTTGCAGTTTGAATATTTCATTCGTTTTACAGTCATTATTCATCACACCATCGCCCCAAAATTCATTCATCTCATCAGTCGTTGGTTGAAGGTAAATAAAAATCTTATCCCCTGGAATTCTAGGTCCATCTATTAGAGTGGAAACTAATATAAATTGTTTCTTCATATAAAGCCATGGAGTAAGATTATATAGGACCAACACCACATGCCATGTTCTATGAGTTTCACCAACCATATATTTTAATGGATTGAAACCATCAGCTACTAACCCCAATAGGACATTACAAACATCTTTAGCAATATCGGGGTGTCTCTTATCGAAATCCTTCTTTGCACGAGAGTCTGCCAGGTGGTTTAACATATCAAATTCTTGATTTTTTTCTATATGCCATCTGATTAAATTAGAAACATTAGATGACATAATGAATCTTTTCATCCTTGGCATTAAGGGGAAGTAATGCATTTGCTTTAAATTGATCGGGTTTCCCTGTTTCATAGTCTAACTTTGATGAGTCTGATTCCCCTTGTTCTCATTCCACTTAGAAGCGCCACAGACCATACAAATATCCAAATGGTCAATTTTTTTTCTAAACAACATTCAATTTTTTTTCACAAGCATATATGCTCTCATATGTAAAAACTAAGTTCTCTGCCAACTTAAGAACATGTTAATACGAGTCCAGGAATTATAGCGTCTATAGGAAGAACCATTTTCAATAACACCAACAACATGTCAAATGATGTGTCTGACCAATGATTCAGTGTCTTCAAACCCAACAGCTCCACGACCAATGATAATTTATTGTAAGCAATAAATCCATGATATAATTCCATTTTTTTCATCATCAAGTTCTTCATAAAACCTCCTCGAATCATGATCTTCACTAGAACATAGATTTACCTCGTTGATTCTCAACATTTTGGATGTCAATACATTTAAGAGCCAACCCACATACCATTTCAGTAAGAATTTCAGGCATTAAATCATTCATCCTCACATCAATGTCCATTTGAACTTCATCTGTATTTTGATGATGAATATATTCTTCCCCATGATCAGTCCCACTCTTTTAATTTTTCAGAAATCTATTCATGAATATGTGATCCCTATGGTATCTCGTGTGAATTGAAATATTTTTGCACATTTTGGACAAGGAAAACGAATAAAGTCACTTTAAAATCCTCCATTGAACTTAGTAAATTGCATAATGTTGTTGAAATAGTCATTAGAAATTTGATTTAGAAAATCAATCCAACTCTTATCCATAATAATATCTGAATAACAATCATTTACACAAGACTTCATATTACATTCATTTTCTATATCAAATACATTTAAAATAAAGACTCTCCAATTGAATATAAACCATTGAAAAAATAAATAATTTATATCTCTAAATAATAAACAAGAGAATAGATAATTGAATAGAAGTGAAAGCCCATGTCATCGCCAAATTGTTGGTATGGTAAATATAATGATGATTCTATATTCAAGAAACTATATTATGAATGAATTTGGTTTATAATTCCATAGAGTAAACATTTTTCATGAAAGGAATATTATAAGTTGCATGCATATGTGGTACATGAAAAAATCCATCAAATACTAATCTGGAACTATCAACCTTAGTGACTAAGTTAATTCCTACAAATAAATCAACAAATATAATTTGTAATGAAAGTGCACAAAATCAACTAGTGAAGAACAATTTTCTCAAACTCAGAGAAACTGTATCATTGTAAAAATAATTTTTGACTGCCTCATGGATTCACGCTACCTTTGTGCCATCATATGCAGTAAAGATAAACCACCAAATATAGCATAAAATCACTAATTTTTGGAATACTAACTAATCTATATATAGTATAACATCAAATATAGACAATTATAGAACAAAGAAATACAAATCTATCTTCACTTATGTTATTAACAGAGAATATGTGGGACAATGAATGTGATACCCCATACTGAATCATAGGGTCCAATATAGTGTTCCTTACGGCCTCAAGCAGATATCCTTTTAAAGAAGATGTTTGTTTCTAGTAGTAAGGGTTTGAATGTCATCAATGTAGAGAATATACCTTTGGTATCAATAAAGAAAAGGATAAACAATAACATAATAGATTAAATAAACAATGAAAAATCATAATCCACTGTAGGCATCTCAAGTCATATAGTAAAAACTCGAATACCCCCAAAGTTTTAGGTCAATAAAAGTATGGGAAATAACAAATATGTGAAAAAATATTGATACACCACTCTAAATTCCATCTCAATTATACCTCTAAAGTATATACAGTAAGTCACATTGAAACATGTATTAATATCATATAAAGGAAATTCATATAATATTAATAATAACCCATAGTATCGAAACACATATGATTAAACTCAAACATGGGTCTCATAGGGTATGAAAGCACACACATGTGGTCAAACCACAAACACATTCTCATGGGACACACACACACACACAAACATGTGATAAACTCATGAATGGTATAAATTAAATAGCAACAAAACTTTTAATATCAATCCAATCAACATATACAAAGACTCTGAATTGTATGTAACTTCCAACTTCATGTAATGTGTGAATTCTTCTCATTCACATACTATCAACACACATTGTTTCATAATTCTTCATGCACACAAACCTGTATACACATGAAATTCCATTTCCACACTTTTTATTCACACACAATATTCATATAATATTTACTCATGTCAAATTTTGGCTATAAATTTCCCACAATTAAAACCCTAAAAGAAAAATTAGGGCATACTTTATAGCATGACAAATTTGGAACCGAGGGGAGTCGATGGTTGTGCAGCGAGGGAGAGGATGGGCAGCAGGGGGGAGCCGGAGGTAAAGGCTGTGTGGAAAGGGAGGGGACAAGCACCACCGATGATGGGAAGCCGGAGGAGAAGATAGTGAGGTGGAACATGTGCAGCAAGGGAGGGGATGGGACTACGGTGCGTCGAGGGAGGGGTTGGGTGATGCCATTAGAATAAACTAGAGGCAAAGCCTGTGCGGCGTCACCAGTGCTGTGAGGGAGTGGAGGCGTTGTGGGGGAGACGAATCATGTGCGACGAGGGACGGGACAAGTGGTAGAGGGGGGTTGGGGGTGGGGTTTGGGAAAGGATGGTGGGGGGGGGGGGGGTTAATTGTTTTTGAGAAGGGTAGAGACTACCTTTGGCGGTCACTATAGTCCTCCAATAATGACCGCCAATGGTGGTCACCCATGTAAGGGGTCTCAAAAACCCCATTTTCTCGTAGTTTCATTAATAACTAGAGGAGAAGAAAATAAAAGGGTTTATTAAACAATGATAATTTTTTTGATGATTAATAATGTATCGAGTTATCCTATGACTAGAAGAATGAATGTGTTTACATTATGGGATACAAAAGTGTTGCAACATAAAAATATCCTCATAATAGTTTCAGTTATTCTTTCTTATTCATGACATGTATTACCTATTTTTAATTCAAGCTAGTTTAATCCATATCGAGTGTCTTGTTGTGAAAAAATTTAGGTACATATAAATGTGGAATCATTTTAATTATAGTCTTATTGAACTTTAAATCATGTTCTTGTTTTCCTCTCCTTTTAACAATCTAATTTTTGGTTTTAATTTTTGGTTTTACCTTGACTCATCTTATCATATAAAATTTGGAAGAGGAAAATACTAAAAATACAGGGATTAACAATGCTAAAAATAGGCTTTAATAGCGCTATAAAAGCGTTGTAAATCTCAGCACTGATAAAGGGGTACTTTATCAGTGCTCATAAAGCGCTGATAAAATAACCGTTTATCAGTGCGAAACAAGCATTGATAAAGGTAGACTTTATTAGCACATAATGAGCATTGATAAAATAACCCTTTATCAGCGCTAAAAGAGCACTGATAAGTGAGTGTTTTATTAGTGCTCATTCATCATTGATAAACTTATCCTTTATCAGTGCTTCTTTAGCACTGATAAAGGTGTAGTTTATCAACAATTTTTTAGCACTGATAAAAGTGTGATTTATTAGTGCTTTTTCAGTGCTGACAAAAGCATGATTTATCATAGATTTTTTAGCGCTGATAAAAGCATGATTTATCAGCACTAAAAAAGCACTGATAAATTCCCTCTCAGCTGCTGCGATAAATCTGCAGCAGCACACCCGAACACCTGCAAAAAAATCAGTATCCCAATTAGCTAATTAAAGAAAGTATACCCATACAAAATTAACTCATAAATCATAAGAAAATTATACCATGTATACCCATAAAACAAGTATACTCGTATACCATTAACACATTATTCATAAGTTAATTAAGTACATAATGAGTTCAATTCAGAATTTAGGGGGTTGGGGGGCTGTTCAAGGGTTTGGGGTGGCTGTCCAAGGAGGGTAGGGGTGTCTGGGGGGCTTTCCAGGGGGTGGGCTGCTATCCAAGGTGTCAGGGGGATTTATAAGGGGTGGGGGTGTCCATAGGGGTGGGGTGTCTAAGGGGTGGATTGGTGTACAGGGGGGTGGGGGCATTCTAGAGGTGGATTGGTGTCCGAGGGGGCATTCCAAGGGGTGGGCTAGTGTCCAAGGTGTCGGGGGGCTTTACAGGGGGTGGGGGTGTCCAGAGGAGTGGGGGTGTCTAGGGGGTGGATTGGTGTCTAGGCGGGTGGGGGTAGTCCAGGGGGTGTATTGGTGTCATGGGGGGGGGGGATTTCCAGGGGGTGGGCTGGTGTCCAAGGTGTCGGGGGGGGGGGGGGCTTTAAAGGGGTTGGGGTGTCTAGGTGGTGGATTGGTGTCCAGGGGGGTGGGGGCTGTCCAGGGGGTGGATTGGTGTCCGAGGGGGCTTTCCAGGGGTGGGCTGGTGTCCAAGGTGATGGGGGCTTTACAGGGGGTGGGGGTGTCCAGAGGTGTGGGGGTGGATTGGTGTCTAGGAGGGGTGGGGGGCTATCCAGGGGGTGGATTAGTGTCCGAGTGGGTTTCCAGGGGTGGGCTGGTGTTCAAGGTGTCGGGGGGGATTTACAGGGGTGGGGGTGTCCAGAGGGGTGGGTGGTGTCCGGGGGGTGTATTGGTGTCCATGGCGGTGGGGGGAGGTCCAGGGGGTTTGTGGGGTTGACTCGTACACCTCACCAAGGACCCTTGGATCATTCTTATAAAAGATCATGGAAATCCGACTACGTTTGGTCGGTTTTCATAGGTCAGTTGTTGTTTTCAATTAAAAGTGTGTCCATTTTAAACAAAAGAGAGACCCTTTGAGTGCTAGCGGCCACATCGAGCCTTGTATTGAGATGAAGTTGACTCGTACACATCAAAAAGGACCCGTGGATCGTTCTCCTAAAGGATAAAGATAATCTGAATGCATTTGGTCGGATTTTCATAAATGAGTTGTTGTTTTCAATTAATATTGTGTCCATTTTAAACAAAAGGGAGACCCATTGAGTGATAGCAGCCACACCATGCCTCGGATTGAGGCGCAGATGACTCGTACAAGACACAAAGGAACAGTGGATAGTTCTCTTAAAGGATCAACATAATCCGAATGCGTTTGGTCGAATTTCCATAGTTAAGTTTTTGTTTTCACTTAAAATCGTGTCTATTTTAAACAAAAGAGAGACCCTTTGAGTGGTACTAGCTAGAATGTGTCTTGTATTGAGGCGGGTTTGACTCGTACACATCACCAATTATCCTTGTATTATTCTTATAAAAGATCAAGGAAATCCGTATGCATTTGGTCAGATTTCCATAGGTCAGTTGTTGTTTTCAATTAAAATGGTGTCCATTTTAATCAAGAGAGACCCTTTGAGTGATACCGGTCACAATGGGCCTTGGATTGAGTCGGGGTTGACTCTTACATGTCACAAAGGACTCGTGGATCATTCCAATAAAGGATCAACCCAATCCAAATGTGTTTGGTTGGATTTCAGTAGGTCAGTTGTTGTTTTCACTTAAAATCGTGTCCATTTCAATCAAAAGAGAGACCTTTTGAGTGATAGCGGTCACACTGTGCCTCAGATTGATTCGTGGTTGACTCATAAACATCAAAAATGACCCTTGGATTGTTATTATAAAATATCAAGGCAATCCGAATGCGCCTGGTCAGATTTTCATATGTCAGTTTTTGTTTTTAATTAAAATTGTGTCTATTTTAAACAAGAGAGACCCTTTGAGTGATAGCGGTCACACCATGACTTGGATTGAGGCAGGGTTGAATCTTAAACATCCAAAAGGACCCTTGGATAATTCTCATTAATGATCATGGAAATCCGAATGCGTTTGGTAAGATTTCGGTAGGTCAGTTGTTGTTTTCACTTAAAATCATGTCCATTTTAAACAAGAGAGACTCTTTGAGTGATAGCGGTCACAACGTGACTCGTATTGAGGCAGGGTTGACTCTTAAATTTCAAAAAGGACCCTTGGATCATTCTAATAAAGGATCAACACAATACGAATGTGTTTGTTCAGATTTCCGTAGGCCAGTTGTTGTTTTCACTTAAAATCGTGTCCATTTTAAATAAAAGAGATACCCTATGAGTGGTATCGTCCACACCATGCCTCAGATTGAGGTGAGGTTTACTTGTACATGTCAAAAAGGACCCTTGGATCGTTATTATAAAAATCAATGCAATCCGGATGTGTTTGGTCAGATTTCTGTAGGTCTGTTGTTCTTTCCAATTAAAATGGTGTCCATTTTAAACAAGAGAGACCCTTTGAGTGATACCAGTCACACCATTCCTCGGATTGAGTCAGGGATGACTCTTACACATCAAAAGGACCCATGGATCATTCTAATAATGGATCAACAAAATCTGAATGTGTTTGGTTGGATTTCCGTAGGACAGTTGTTATTTTCACTTAAAATCGTGTCCTTTTTAAACAAAAGAGAGACCCTTTCAATGATTGCAGTCACGCCGTGCCTCGGCTTGAGGAAGGGTTGACTCGTACACGTCACCAAGGACCCTTGGATAGTTATTATAAAATATCAAGGCAATCCAACTGTGTTTGGTCATATTTTTATAGGCCAGTGGTTGTTTTCAATTAAAAGTGTGTCCATTTTAAACAAAAGAGATACCCTTTGAGGGCTAGCAGCCAGACCGTGCTTCGGATTGAGGAAAATATGACTCTTACATGTCACAAAGGACATGTGGATCATTTTACGAAAGGATAAAGACAATCCAAATGTGTTTGGTAAGATTTTCATAGGTCAGCTGTTGTTTTCAATTAAAATTTTGTCCGTTTTAAACAAAAGAGAGACCCTTTGAGTGATAGAAGCCACACCGTGCCTCAGATTGAGGTGGGAATGACTCATACACGTCATAAATGACCAGTGGATCATTCTCATAAAGGATAAACATAATTTGAATGCGTTTGGTTGAATATCCGTAGGTCAGTTGTTGTTTTCATTTAAAATCGTGTCCATTTTAAACAAAAGAGAGAACCTTTGAGTTGTACCAGCCACACCGTACCTCCGATTGAGGAGTAGTTGACTTTTAAACATCAACAAGGAACCTTGGATTGTTCTTTTAAAAGATCAAGGCAATGCAATTGAGTTTGGTTGGATTTCCATAGGTCAGTTGTTGTTTTCAATTAAAATGGTGTCCATTTTAAACAAGAGAGACCCTTTGAGTGATACCAGTCACACCGTGCCTCAGATTGAGGCGGGGATGACACTTACACATTTCAAAGGACCCGTAGATCGTTTTAATAAAGGATCATCCCAATCCGAATGCATTTGGTTGGATTTTCGTAGGTCAGTTGTTGTTTTCAATTTAAATCGTGTCCATTTTAAACAAAAGAGAGACCCTTTGAGTGATAACAGACACAAAGTGCCTTGGATTGAGGCGGGGATGACTCATACACATCACCAAGGACCCTTTATTTGTTATTTTAAATGTTCAAGGCAATCTGACTGTGTTTGGTCAGATTTTCATAGGTCAGTTTTTGTTTTCAATTAAAATTGTGTCCATTTTAATCAGAAGAGAGACCCTTTGAGTGCTGGCGGCCACACCATGCCTCAAATTTAGGTGTCATTGTCTCATACACGTCACAAAGAACTCGTGGATCATTCTACTAAAGTATAAATCCAATCTGAATGCGTTTGGTTGGATTTTCATAGGTTAGTTTTTGTTTTCAATTAAAATTGTGTCCATTTAAAAAAAAGAGAGACCCTTTGAGTGATAGGAGGCACAACGTGCCTCAGATTGAGGAAAATATTACTCGTACACATCACAAAAGACTAGTGTATCGTTTTCGTAAAGTATCAACATAATCCTAATGCATTTGGTTGGATTTCTGTAAGTCAATTTTTGTTTTCACTTAAAATCTTGTCCATTTTAAACAAAAGAGAGACCATTTGAGAAGTACTGGCCACACCATGCCTCATATTGAGGTTAGGATGACTCTTACAGGTCAAAAAGTACCCTTGTATTATTGTTATAAAATATCAGGGCAATCAGAATGATTTTGGTCAGATTTCCGTAGTTTAGTTGTTGTTTTCAATTAAAATGGTGTCCATTTGAAACAAGAGTGACCCTTTGAGTGGTACAGGTCACAGTGTGCCTCATATTGATAAGGGGATGACTATTACACATCCCAAAGGACCCTTTGATCATTATTATAAAGGATCAACACAATCAGAATGTGTTTTGTTGGATTTCCATAGGTCAGTTGTTGTTTTCACTTAAAATCGTGTCCATTTCAAACAAAAGAGAGACCCTTTGAGTGATATCAGTCACACAGTGACTCAGATTGATGCGGGGTTAACTTGTTCATGTCATCAAGGACCCTTATATCATTATTATAAATGATCAAGGCAATCCGATAGCGTTTGGTCTGATTTTCATAGGTCAGTTGGTGTTTTCAATTAAAAGTGTGTTCATTTTAAACAAAAAGAGAGACCCTTTGAGTATTAGAGGCAACACCGAGCCTCGGATTGAGGCAGAGTTGACTCGTACATGTCATAAAGGACTCGTGGATCATTATCCTAAAGGATCAAGACAATAAAAAGGCGTTTGGTCGGATTTTCATAGGTCAGTTGTTGTTCTCAATTAAAATTGTGTCCATTTTAAACAAAAGAGAGACTCTTTGAGTGATAGCAGCCACACTGTGCCTCGGATTGAGGCTGGTATGACTCATACACTTCAAAAAAGAACCATTGGATCGTTCTCATAAAGGTTCAACATAATCTGAATGCGTTTGGTCAAATTTCCGTAGGTCAGTTGTTGTTTTAACTTAAAATCATGTCCATTTTAAACAAAAGGGGGACCCTTTGAGCGGTACCGGCCACACCGTGCCTCAGATTGAGGAAATGTTAACACTTACACGTCACCAAGGACCCTTGGATCATACTTATAAAATTTCAAGGCATTCTGAATGTGTTTGGTTAGATTTTCGTAGAGCAGTTGTTGTTTTCAATTAAAACGGTGTCCATTTTAAACCAAAGAGAGCCTTTGAGTGATACCGGTCACACCATGCCTCAGATGGAGGAGGTGTTGACTCTTACACGTCACAAAGGACTCTTGGATCATTATAATAAATGATCAACCCAATCCAAATGCATTTGGTTGGATTTCCATTGGTCAGTTGTTGTTTTCACTTAAAATCGTATCCATTTTAAACAAAAGAGAGACCCTTTTAGTGGTACCGGCCACACCGTGCCTCAGATTGAGGCAGGATTGACACTTACACATCAAAAATGACCCGTGGATCGTTCTAATAAAGTATTTACCCAATATAAATGTGTTTGGTTGGATTTCTATAGGTCAGTTGTTGTTTTCACTTAAAATCGTGTCAATTTTAAACAAAAGAGAGACCCTTTGAGTGATAGCGGTCACACCATGCATCATATTGAGGTGGGGTTGACTCATACACATCACCAAGGAACCTTGGATCATTCTTATAATTGATCAAAGCAATCCAAATGTTTTTGGTTGGATTTTTGTAGGTTAGTTGTTGTTTTCACTAAAAATGATGTCCATTTTAAACAAAAGAGAGTCCCTTTGAGTGGTACCGGACACACCGTGCCTCGTATTGAGGTGGGGATGACTCTATCACGTCACAATGGACCCTTGGATCATTTTTGTAAAATATAATGGAAATCCTAATTCATTTGTTGGATTTCCGTAGGTCAGTTGTTGTTTTCTCGTAAAATCGTGTCCATTTTAAACAAAAGAGACCCTTTGTGTGGTACCGGCCACACCGTGCCTCAGATTGAGGTAGGGATGACTCGTACATGTCACCAAATATCCTTGGATCATTATTATAAATGGTCAAGGAAATATGAATGCGTTTGGTCAGATTTTCATAGGTCAGTTGTTGTTTTCACTTAAAATCATGTCCATTTAAAAAAAAGAGACCCTTTGAGTGGTACCGGCCACACCATGCCACAGATTGAGGCGGGGATGACTCATGCATGTCACCAAGGACCATTGGATCGTTCTTATAGAAGATCAAGGAAATATTAATGCGTTTGGTCAGATTTCCATCCATCAATTGTTGTTTGCAATTAAAATTTTTCCCATTTTAAACAGAAGAGAGACCCATTGAGTGGTTCAGCATTCATGCATGTTGCTGGTGCATATCATCTTCTAAAATGGGAAAATGAATCAATGGAGATAAATTGTTTTATTTAATAATAATTACAATTTTAAAATGAGAATTTACATACAATAATGTTTCATCTTTTGATCCCCTTAACCCCTCTTAAAAATGGCCACCAATTGTACATGTCCCCAAATCAGATCTCTATTGTATTTCTGTACAATCTACCATCAGGTATATGGCCCAAATCATTTCGGAACACATATTTATCATCTTGAAAGTATGAGGCTTTTCATAAGTCAATGTAGTACTAAACAATATAAAAATAATTAATTAATAAATAACTTAAATGAACTAGTAGTTGTTTTTGAAAAATACCTTTTTAGGGACGCTAGTATGCTGATGAAAAACAATCTCTTTCATAAATTTACAAACATAATAACCGTATTCATTATCGTTTGTTTGTTTTGGACACTGCAAAAAAAAATTCATCATTAGGATAATAAGTAACTTTTGTTGATATGTGTTTGGATATTGAAATTTTATTATATATACCATGATATTTGTCCAGACGTAGTACTTGCTCGCCTCCCTATGATTATCCCCTGTCCTCATTCAATTTTTTAGACAATAATGATACACCAACCTATCATAATAGAATCCTCAGTAAAAGATAATATAAATTATATTACTTGATTTTTAGACCTAAAAAGTAAGATGCATTTTCTTACAGATTCACAAACTCCATCATGTGTGGTCGGTATGATGGATATCCTTGCTTTGAATCCAGAAAATAAATCTTCGGAGTATCCAAGTTCACCACAATTAGCAACCAATGTTGCCTAAAAACACAAAAATGAATAAGTAATAAAAGATGTGAAAATATAATTGATATGATTTAATCGTAGAGTATTACCCCTGCATGATTGGTATTAGGAAAAGTCTGTCATATGTAATCTTGCATTCAAATGTTTTCAGCACGCTGTTCATTACTGCATCCCTTTTTGATGGCTCTATTTTTGTTAGGTGTGTTGATGTGATATAAGGACTAACCAGTCCAAATCTTGGTTCATGGGAAAATTACTTCAACTATTTTTCATAAATGTATTTGTCAACAATATAAAATGCATTTAGTCATAATTTTCGCATTAGATCATCTTTTAGAAAATCAATTCATCGAAACATAACTCATATATATATTTACAACTGTGATTCCTAGCTAACCTTTTTCAAGGATTTCATTTACATTTTCATCAGCAACGAAATATTGACTTTCCTCTCTGTATATATTCTACTCAAAAAACACTATATGACTATTACCATATTTTAGCTTTGTATCCACATGAGACTTTCATTCTATTAAATGTGGATAGAAAACATATGCTATTATTGTGCTTTCAGTAGCTTCTTGGGATCAGTTGGTTGATCCTTTAGATGTTTTTGAGATGACGTTTGTCACCCCTTCCATTTCTTCGTATATAACAACAATCATTTGTTCAGACCCTTTTTTCATTAATTTTCAAGGGTTTAGATTGAAAAGAAAAGGAAATAAATACCTCTTTGTCCACATGTAATCTTATAAGTTGTGATGGCCATGAAATGAATGTCCCAATATCCTTTTCGACCATATGAATATCATCGTCATCAAGTGGAATAGGTAGCTCTGCATTTGTCTCATGAGATATAGTAATCGTCACTTTTAGATGATCTTTCAGATGTGGTCTATTATGCAGTGTGGCATCTAGGATAATGAACACTGTAGCCCTCACTACAAGGTGATAGGTGGGTGTTGACAGATATAAATCACAATCCTTATCACCCTATAGAAGATCAGTATAGAAAAATTATCAGTGATTTTCTGAATCACATTTCATGGGAAGAATTATTAGAATATTGATTACCACAACTAAGAAACTTCATTGAGGCGAATGGCTCGCCTCAAAGTTGGTGGGGGGTGGGGTAGGATGTTCACACGGTGGATGTTCCTAAGTTGTGTCTTCCCTTTGCTTCCCACCAATAAAAGTTGCAATCAATTCTCCCTGCCATTGCAATAGTTCTTCAAGGGTTACTATTTTATCGCTCATTTGTTCCAATTTGTCATTTGTATCATCCATTTTTTTATTCTTCTCAAAATATAATCGGGGTGTCACCCCAAACCCTACACCTCTGACACGACCATATTTTTATGGTTGCCTCAAAGCTGTCGAAAATAGGTCTGTATCAACTACAGGAGTAGCTGATTCCTGTGACTGTCAGATATAGGAAAATAACTAATTATTTTTATGTAATAGAAATTTTAAACAAATATTTTTATCTTCGTGTCATACTTACACATATTTCCCACACATTCTATGTGTTCTCACTTACTAACTTACCTTCTTTGTTCAGACGTGCCTCCTTCTATAGCACATGACGTTGGATGGAAGTTCATTTGGTTTTAGACTCATCAATCTACATATAAACATAGAAATCTAATTATGATGATGTTTATTGGAACCTAATAATATTACTGTAAATTTAAAATATGTACCATTTTCTTTTCTAATTAAGCTTACCACATATTTTCTTTACGATATGGGTATGTTGGTTTTGATGCACATTCCTTATTTTTAGTACAGAGTTTCTGTTTCATAAATGAAATATTGATAATCAAAGTGATGAATACAGGTATCCTCAAACAACGTATTATCACCCAAAATGTACCTGAAACCTCTCATCCCCACGACGACCAATAAATGCATCCCATGCCTTTTGGGATATTAGGTGAGCGTATACAATGGGTGGATACAGGTTTATTTTACCTTTAGAATCATTCAGGTGACATCATGTTAAAATAGTGTGAAATCCTTGATGAATCTTTCCTGCAAGCCTTATTACATAATCCTTGTGTGAATCGTATACTATAAATTTACTCTACAAGAGACTGAGAAGAGTAAGACATTGTTTCATTATTTTATTTTCTATTAAATTAAAGAAATAAATTCATAATGTTACCATAATTTCTTCCCATATCACAGCCTTCATCCCAGACACAACATGGTGCCATGAATCTATGTCAATCGGCACAGGTTGCCGAGTGACAACTCCAATGTATCTTCTAAACATAGCCCTGTTGGGATTCACATGTTGGCCTCATGCTTTCTAACCGACTTGAATTTTGATGCCTTTGCCTTTTGCCTTAATAATTTGGGCTAACACCATCAAACTATGATGCACCTATGTTTTCTTCGATGTCAGTCCTTCATTCCAGACCATTTCATCGATATCGACATCATCTATATGTTCATCTAGAATGGTATCAATAGAATGTGCTGATGGTTGTTGGACCTCAACACTAAGAGTAGTAGGAGCCGTAGTAGCAGGAGCAGCAGGAGCAACAGGAGCCACAACAGGAGGAGCAACTGGAGCAATAGGAGCTATAGTAGGAGCAATAGGAGCCGCAGCAAGAGAAACAACACCAGCAGCATGAGCTGCAAGAGTAGCAGGAGCAGTAGCAACCGCAGCTGTAGCAGCTTGAGAGACTTGTTCAGCCCCAAGGTTAGGAGCACTAGAATGTGCAGAAGTCATTATCTACAAAATTGGTTGAACAGTTAATTCAGATTACATAAATTTAGTAATGATAAGATAATAACATGAGATAACAAGATCTATTTTACAAACAAAATATAACATGTTTACTGAACTTTTTTTCTTTATTTCAAAGGTTGAAGGGATTTTACACCACTATCGACTATCCAAATCCCTTCATTGTGGCCTTCTCTAACATACAAAACATCATCTGCATTGGGACTACTCCGAAATGATTGTGACGTACCGCTAAAATGATTGTCCTCAACTGAATATTCTTCAGAACCTTCAGTAGTTTTGGACGATAACAAAACAATTGACCACTTTTGGTTTGCGGGATTTGGAACATAAAAAACCTGTACCTCTTGTGATGCCATTATAAACTATTTGTCTTTTTTCACTTTTTTACTAAAATCAACTTTCACAAATCCCCATTTATGTATTTTAACACCACTGTTGTTATCAATCCACTTGCATTGAAAAACTGGCATTTGGAATGTCGTATAATCCCACTCCTATATTATTTTGATAAGGCCAAAGTATGACATCTTGGCATAAATTGGATTTCTGTCCTTACTACCAGAAACAAGCATCGCTTCAGCCAATAGTGTAACACCACTATTTCGCATTGTACTATCTTCATCATGTCCATCTGTATAGAATGTATAACCATTAATTAAATAACCATAGTAAGATAATACATACACACTTGGTCCAGCAGATAGCCATAAAAGTCGTTCTGAAATTCAATTCGTATTTTCATCCAACTGCTTAAAAATATGGTCCTGAATCCATCCTATAAATCGGTGATTATGTGTATCTGATAACCATTTTTCAGCCCTCGATGGATTCAACTGCCTAAGAATTTTTTTGTGAGTTTCAATATATAGAGAAACCTCCCAACTGTTATGAATATCATAAAGATGAGCCTGCTCCCGATCTGTAATACTAAATTTCACAACTTCTCTTCCAGAAATTCCCTCACCCTAAATGCATCTAGTGTGACGAGACTTCGAGAGACCAATGCTTTCCACATCAGATAGGTATTCAGTAAAAAATTCAATGGATTCCTCAACAATATATCTCTCCACTATATAGGTCTCTAGAAGACTTCAATTTTTGACATATCCTTTCAAAATATTCATTTACCGTTCAACATGATACATCCATCTATAGTGAACAGGACCACAAAGTCGAATCTCTCTCACCAAGTGATTTATCAAATGAACCAACATATCAAAGAATGTTGGTGAGAAGAACATTTCTAATTCACATAATATGATGACAATTTCATTTTCCATAGCTGGAAATTTCCTCGAGTCTAAGACATTGCTACATATTGCTTTGAAAAAGAAACAAAGATTGGTTAACGTATGACGAACATTCTAGGAAAAAATGAAACATAAATCTATAGAATTAGATCTTGCATCAAAACATGGAAATCATGTGATTTCAAACCTTTTAACTTCAAATCATTAATTGACACAATGTTTTTGATATTTGATGAGTACCCCTCTAGAACCATTACATCATTGAAGAAGTTGAAAAATTGATATCTCTCTTCCCTAGAAAGAGTATAAGCAGCTAGAGGAAGAAACATTCAATTTTCACCCATCACGGGAGCCAACTCTTCTCGTATTTCCATGTGTACCATGTCCAACCTTCCCTTAATTCCATCTTTTATTTTGCAAAGGGAATTTAGCAATATTACGATAACACTGTCACATACATTTTTTGTATATGAATCACATAAAGAAAATGTCTTATGTGCAATCAATTCCAGTATGGTAATTCAAAAAATAACTGATCTCTTTTTCTAATCGATTTTCATAAGGTTTTTCAAAAATGGTTTACCAAAAATAGTGTTCAGATCTTTTACTTTATCAAACAGCTGATCATCTGTTAATGGATATGGTGTTGTGCATTTTTTCTGAACTTCCATTGAATGATATCATCCAAGATTGGTACATATGTCGACGAGGTAGAAATCTACAATGTCCTAGAAACACAAATATCGATGAATATTTCAACCAAATTGATTCTGTATCTTCTTCGCACATGGGACACCCTTGAGTTCCATTAATGCTATATCCTGAAAAATTTCCATATGCTGGGAAATAATTTATTGTCCTATACAACATCACTCTCAACGTGAAGTATTCAATTTTATATGCATCATACAACATTACACCTGAGTCCCACAATAACTTCAAATCCTCGATCAAAGGAGCCAGATAAACATCAATATCATTACCTGGTTGTTATGGTCCTGATATAAGCAAAGATAACATGATGAATTTCTGCTTCATACATAACTTGGGTGGAAAGTTATAATTTAACAACATAATAGGCCATGTACTATGATTGCTGGTTTGAAAACCAAAAGAATTCACTCCATCTGTAGATAATTCAAGACGAAGGTTTCTCAGCTCTTTTCAAAATTTAGGATACTCATGATCAGTTTTCTTCTATTGAGGCAAGTCGGCTAGATGACGTAATAACACATCATTATTTCTTTTATCTACATGCCATGAAAATTGTCTTGAAGTTTTTTCACATCCACATAGAGGCCTAAACATTGGAATGATTGGAATATACCATAAAAAATTTGTAGGATTGGATTTATCTTTCTTTTATCGAGAAGCACCACACTCTGGGAAATCATTAAGTGATTTTTTCTCTTTTTGAAACAATATAAAGTCTTTTGGGAAAGCATGTATTCTTTCAAAAATCATTCCCATCGAGCGTAGCATTCGTCTAGCTTCATATGTCTGGATTGGGAGCTCATTATCTTCCGGGATCATGTCATTCAAGAGAGCAAGTAGTTCCCTAAAACTAACATCACTACATCCATTTCATGCTTTCAATGTATACAAATTCAGTACAGCTGACAATGTTCTATACTTAGTGCAAGTAGCATACAATGGCGTCTTTGAATAACTATTTAACTTCTCAAACAATTTTGGGAAATCACAGAGTTCATCTTGAATTGTCTTTGTCATTTCCATAATATGATCTTCATCATCATTGACATCTATAATCACATCCTCTATATGGTCTTTCTCTTTATCCATATTTGTATTCATATGTGAAGATCCATAAAACGTAGTTTTATCCCAGCCAGATGCTACATTCGCGTTTTCTCCGTGTTTATTCCAACATTTATAACTCCGATCTATTCCATGACATATCAAATATTCTTCCAACTCCTCTGGAGTATGTAGTCTAGAATAACAACAATGTAAACACAGACAAAGGATTTGAGATGGATCCTTTGTGTGATCCTTTGCAAACTTGATGAACACTTTCACTCCGTTCTCGTACTCTATTGTTAAATTATTAGCACACATCCAACATTTATTCATCTTCATCTTATTTGAATCTCAAATATTAGTATTTATGGTACAAGTTCACAAAACAAGACTTCCAAATACAGTAGAAGAGAACCACTTCCTTATAAAGAGATCAAGTAGTCTAACCTATAATCAAGATTCATAAAAAAGAATATTAGATTCACTAAAAATATGATGATCTATCACTCTATAAGGAGGATATAAGAGGAGATAGTGGATTTCCAATCGATGAGAGATCCCCTTATCAGAGAGAATCCAAACGCATCCACTGGAGCTTCTATCTGAGAAGAAGGGAGTTTGGAGGAGTTAAAATGACTCTTGTAAGCATTAATGAATCATGATTTCAAATGATAGTTTTGTAGGATAAAAAATAATATAAAATGGGGCTCATGGAATTTAACACTATAAAAAATGATGCCATGTTGCAGCCTCCCATAGACACGGTATAGAAAATATTTAGATAACCATACTATGGTGTATTCTTATTTTCCTAAACTAGGCTAGGTTTCCATCCCACTTGACACCTGACCCAACTCGTGGCAATGTCCAAAGGGAATTACCAATCCCCATGGGTTGTAACTAGTGACTAGGAATTGATTAACTCCTTTGGGAATGGTTTTTTCATGTAAAAAACCATAAATATTACATAATAATCAAACACTATATCATAACCAAATTTCACAATATAATAGACCAAAAGATAACACTGCAATAAGGGATAAGCATTTAGCAATTTCAACCAAAACCAAAATAATAAAAAAGGTAAGGGAACCAACAATAAAACCAAGCCTCCATGAAATATGAGGGTCAACATCCCCATTCCACAACAAATAATAGTCACCAAAAGGGGAACAACAAGCAAATATATCCACCATCACCACCAAGGGAACCATGACTTTATCTGGGTAAAACATAATAAGGTCTACATAAACCTGAGTGTTTATATAAGGTGTGAGACAACATACCTAGTAGGACAAAAAAAAAATATTCCATGTAATGACATTATGATAAACATTAACATGTTATTTTTTATGAAAAAGGAAGATACAATTTAAATAAAACATTATTTGACATAAAATAGATAGTAAATGTGACAAGATAATGGTAAGAATTGTATGAGCACTATAGAAAATCACTAGGGTATTATGGCTACTAGGGTCCTAGGATCCTTGTACTCTTGGTGATCACATCTCTTAGACATGAAGGTCCTATTTGAGCCTCCAATCCCTATCACATGAATGTTTATTTAGTGGTGTTATTCATATCCTTATTAAGGAGACCAATCATCGGCCTGACTAATTCACCTAATATACTAGACCTCATCTACCCACCTAGATAACTAGGATTCTATTGTGCTCAATTCCACCCACTATATAAAGGTATATCTATTTTATACAATCACACTTCCAATAATAGAAACACACATGACAAACAACCATTTACAATAGTCAAATCATTATCAAACCCTTACGCGCAACAAAAAAATTGGAAGTCATGTTTCCCTCAACCCAGAATATTTATAATACCATTTTTGAACCAAATAAATCATATTAAACACCTAAAACAATGTCAAATAATGAAACAACATACCTATTTTTTGATATCTTCACAAAACCAGAATGAAACCACCAACTGAATTAAGGAAAGGCCCTAAGGATGCAAGTAAACACCATAACCATAAAAATTTGACCCAAATAAATGAGATTAAATCCAACCTAGGTCAAAAACCTTTCTATAGAAAAATAACCCAAAAGATAAAAAAATAGTGACCAAGAAAGGAGAATAAAAGAGAATATGAGATTCTTACTTAAAGATTCCTTGTAGCTAAAAGGCTAAATCACCCTAAAAATGAAGCCCAAGGGAAGATAAAATGGGAGGGAGTTTCACCTTGGGATAGAGGGTCAAATATGAAGATTCACCCAATATAGGACAACTATGAAAAAAATTAAAATGAAAAAATAACCAATATTCCCAAGAACCCTTAATTTATATCCTCCACGAATCTCATAAATTTCCAAATGACACGTCTACATCACTAAAAAGAGAGAAAATCCCAATAATGTCCAGAGACCCAACATAGGTCACCCAACCATTTAAATTTTCACTAAAATTGTGGGACATAAGATAAAACTATACTAATAACACATCCCTTCACTTAAATAAGAGACTACAACCAATAACCACGAAGAACCACTAAGAGAATAATTTGAAACCTAAGGAAAGGTACAACCAAAACATACCAATGAATACAAATGAAATAACACAATCAATATCCATCAATTATTTAACCAACAACAAGAAAAATATTTAAAAAATATTTGGAAAAAATGCCTTAAAGGGAGGTCCTACAAACTGAAGAGGGCGTTGCGGGCGGTAGAGGTCCGACAAACCGAAGAGGGAGTTGCGGGCAGTGGAGGTCTGACAATGAGAACTGAGGGTGGCGGAGGTCCGGCAACAAGAACCCGGGCGTTGCGGGTGGTGGAGGTCTGGAAAAACAAAGTAGAGTTCCGGGCGGCGGAGGTCAGGAAACGAGAAGTGACAGCAGCAGAGGTCCGGAAATGAGAAGCGAGGGAGGCGGAGGTCCGGCAACGAGAACTCAGTGGGTGGAAGAGGGGAGTCGCAGGGTTCCAATACCGCAAGGGCTTTAGGTCATGATAAAATGATGACACTGTGTGACCGACTTTATAAAAAAATGGAATAAGGTTTTATCATCGCTAACAAAGCACTAATAAAGACTACCTTTATCAGTGCTAACATTTTAGCATGGATAAAGGTATCATTTTTCAGTGCTTTTTTATCACTAATAATGGTACTCTTTATTAGCGCTAAAAAAGAGCTGATAAATCATTCCCGTATCAGTGCTAAAATATTAGAGCTGATACATAGAGTCTTTATCGGTGCTTTTATAGGGCTGATAAAGGGTCGTTTTATCGAAAATTCTTTAGTACTTATAAAGGTTACCCTATATTAGTGCTAAAATTTTAGCACTGATACAGGGTAACCTTTATCAGCGGTTTTTCTTAGCGCAGATATATTGGGGCACTTCCCTTGCCCGTTTTTGTAGTAGTGGGATGATGAGGATGAATCATAGGAGGAATATGATGACACTACACTAGAAAAGGTGTTTTTTATCTTCCCATTATTCATTTACTTTATCCATATTAATGTATTGATGATAGGGAAAGTTGTTTTATCTAAGAACCCAGAGTCCTTGTTCCTAACATACTTGTACCACCTGTAAAAATGTATTTGGTTTGGAAATTAGTATCCATACCAAGGGTTATGATATTATGATGCAAGATTCCATTTCAAGGGAGGATGATGGTATATATAGATTTTTTATACTCTTTGGTTCAGTTTAGTGGTCTAGTATGGTTGCAGCATGAAATTTTCTTGGAAAGGAAACTCCTCAAAACTATTCCCACCATTAAAATTCATATATAATGAATAATAATCCTACCAATCTTCAAGGAAAATCCCCCAAATATTCTCTCTAATTGTCAATAAATGAAATTAAATTAAAAGGGAATATATGACTCATTCACTCAAATTTATTTTTGAAGAAAAATTCACTTCCAACAACATATTTACATCAGTTTACAAAATCTTTGTCATGATATGTGTGACCTATTGAATCATACTCTATGTTCATCACACCACACTCTGCCTTCACCATGATAAATAATATTTGATGTAAATATATTTCAAGCTTGAATAATACAACATATTCTTTGTAAATTTAATGATAATTTGGTTTTCATATACAATCACCAATGAATATGTGATATCTTTTCTCATGTATTCATGGTATGATTCTGTCCAAGGAATTTGAGTTTTGTCTTGTGCTTTCATAATATACTAATATTTTATTATATTTTTACCTCTTGTTGTGAAAAATAAAACTTCTTCCTTCAAAGAAGAACTCACTTTTCTAAATAATACCTTCATTCTCTAATTTCACTCGCTCAATTAGTATATGAAAAAACCATTCAACTAAATAGATTTATCTTTGTTATACCCAAGTCATACTCAATAGTTCCTTTAATATAACATATAATGATCCATATAATTTGAGTTTTATATTAACAATTTTTTTGTTATTTTAATAATTATTTGTGCATTTAGAAGTTTAACTTGTCTAAAGGAGGAATGGGTAAGGATGAAAGGAAGGAAAATGGAGGGGCTTGGTGCTAGAGAAGCATGGGTCACCTAATGCCCCGTATTGGGTACACAGTAGTCTTAAGGGGGTGGGAGAGGATATTGTCACCCATAACGAATGGTTGGTGTATAAGCACCAAATATCTAATGGTCACCAAATGGTTTATGACCCCCATCAAGTACTCGATAGTTATAATGCTAACATTTGTTTAAATTTAAGGGTATAGATATCATTTTGCATATTTTATTTTTAACAATAAGGGGTGATTTTATATTCTTAAAGAGGATGAAATAACAACCCCTCTCCTCATTTTTTTCATTCCCTTTCCTCCCCCAAATCGTCCATGCTTTCCTATTTTAGGTTGATATTTTTTAAGTTGTAACTCATTTAATTTAGAAACATGACTTTGGTTAGAAAAATTTTACTTCCTCTAATTTTGTTAACTTTTATCTCTTCATAAGAAAAATAAATCCCAAATATTCTTTTCCCTTCTATTCTTTAAAGATTTAGTCAATTGTGGTGATCCCTTCTTTTTTACTTCCTCTGGATTTCCTTTTACATGTTAATCAGTAGGTAAAATCCTCCTCTCTAATATACTATTACATTTTTTTATGTTAGTATCGATATGGGTACAGTGGGATTTAACTGAAATTACAATTTCTACTAAAAATAAATTCTTTAACTATTTTCAATTTAAATTAATTTCATTAAAAGGCCTTTTATTTACTGTTATGATATTCATTTTTTCAGTGATAAAATTTATTGTGTTAAATCAGATTTTATACAATTATTTAATCTAAATCCTTACTAAGAGCTATTTAGAATGCATGTTATGAGTTGGGTCACTATTTATTTAAGCATTGAATTGATTTATAAAATATATTTTAGTGAATTAGATCTATAATAGAGATGACCTTATACAAAAGAGTAAATACAAAAGAAAATCCAAAAAAATGACTATGCAGGTTCCTAAATTGATAAATATTATTAATTATCTAATTTTTTTATATTGTACAATATATCATATGTCATATCCTATGATATGCCTGTGATGCATACAAAATATTATGATATCCTCATATCCGATATTGTAGAGACCTCATCCATATTAGTCTGGAGTAGGTTCCTGCTTTATTAAAATGGCATAAGATAAAAGGAATTAAATACTGAAGGACATAATAGTTTAGTAGTCTTGGTAAACTAGATACATAAATGAGTCCCATATTTCAGTTAAATATAGAACATACAACAAATTTTTTTTGAGAATAACATTATTCCCCCTAGCATATCCCTATGTATCAGAAATGGTGAAATTCATCGAGTCTTAGAGAATGTTAGAAAAATAAGTGTGGGATCAAATGAATTGTAATGGTTAGGTACAATTTAATCTATCATTAATCAATAAGAATAATAAATATGAAAACGTAAACAAATGAACACACTTTTTATTTAATCAATAAACTAAAAAGTAAGTGTATCCAAAGATAATATAAATACAAGAAGATCATGGATAATAAACAATATGTCAAGGTAAATAACTTACAACACATTTCATTTAATCTATAAATTTACTATCATAATTAGATAAGGCATAATAAATATGATGATGTAAATAACTGAAAACACATGTTGTTTAATCAATAAAACGAGGATGAAATGCATGTAGAGATAAAATAATTTTGAAATTTGAATTGACATTAATAATTGAAATCCATATGAAGGAAAATTTTAATTATTGGATTCTATGATCTTAGGAATCATGATACCTCTATCGCTAAGAACGTTCACATGATGTTTTAATCTTTAGTTAAAAACCAATCTAATTCTAACATAACTTAACTTTCTTATGAGAATTACTAATGCATCAAGGGGATATATACTTCTAGGCCCCAACCATTACTAGAAGTCCAAATAATTATTCATATATCGAATAACTAATTTAATTTCTAAATAATTTAATTTATCATAAAATATCTATGTTGAGCAAAGAATATAGATTTTAAATATTTCCCAAGATAAAAAAATAACGTTAAAATTAAACACCATATGTATAAACTATATACAAATTAAGAACTAAATATATTTATGATAAATAATATGGATAATTATGGGAAATTTAATGTCTAGTGATCACATGATATTGAATAATTTTAGGTATTGTTAATGACTACAAAAATGAATCAAGTAAGTGAATGTTAATACATTCCTCGGTCAATATGATCATATACCATCCATAAAAAGAATATGGATGATATAAATACAAAATACACCCTTTGGAGTATTAATAAGGGTTTTTTTTGATGAATAGAAATATCATACAAATATTTTTAAAAACAATACTAAGGAAAAATTCTTTCCATTTTGCAATTCCCTTTTTTAAAAATAAAAACCAATTTTAGAATCTTATTATTTGAATATCACTTTTTAAAACTATGAATTTATAGAATACTTGGAACAAATTTTCTTTTGAAATTAACCTTATAAACATCAAAAGGATGCTGTAGAGAATTTATAGTGAGTACATCCATACATGTCATACAAGTTAAAAATAACATTTCCTTTTCATTGTAAAAAGGTTATAGATTGCCTTGTTAGATTATGACAGAAATATTCCTTTCACATTTTCAGTAAAATGCCAAAGAGGATTTTTTTAAAACAGCATAATGGTTAATTTGAAAATATTTTGTAAAAATACCTTTAATAAATAATTTTTAAGAGGTTAAAAAAAAATTTAAAACCTTTTTAGAATATATGGTTTTGGAAAAGAATATATTTCTGACTGTGGAGAGAAATTAAGTTGGATTTTTTTAGAAACACTTTATCTAGAAGTTTATGTGTTTAATAGTGAAAAAATGGAAATATTAATTTAAAAATATCATGAAATATTTATCATAACTGTAAATCAATTATACTTCTTATACTAATCATGAATTATTATAATGAAAAACGATGTACTCTATGATCGTGGAGATGGTAGACTATACATACGCATGAGAAACATTTTCATTTCTCAATGATCATTATGGAAAAGATTTAAGTAATATTTTCACCTTAAAAAATGATCATAATATCTTAAATCACCTAATACTTTTTTAAATATATTTATATATTTCATCCATGTGGTGTGGGGATAAAAATAGAGCCCCAATGCTTCATGAAGGCGGTAGTCAACACATATACGAGTGATGTTATCATCATTACGCGAGTGAAAAGGAAAGAAATAAAATTATATATGTTATCTTAAAATAATGAAAAATATGTCATTAATATTTTAATTATGTCATTTATATCACATATAATCATTAACTATATCCATATCACCATCCATGGGAAGCCTTAGTGAAAGAAAAATCACATTGCTTTGTGAGGGGTAGTCCTCCGTACACACGAGCGTCCTTATCGTATATCCTAAAAAAGGGAAGGTAAAATGATATATTTGATATAATGAATCAAGAGGTATAAAAATATTATGAATATCATATATATACGTTATATCCATCATTATACCCACTATGAACGGTGGTAATGGAAGAATGAATGGCATCTGTTCATGAGGTGGTAGTCCGCCATACACGAGACTGCTGATTTTATAACCCATTTAATAGAAATGGAGATGGATGTTGGTCATGAAATTATTATAAAACATTACATTATATGAAAGATACTGAGGTTGTTATATCATCATGGTTTAATAAGAATTTATGGAGGATGGGGAAAAAATAAAATAAAGAATCTTGTTGAAGAAAATTACATATTCTTCGGGTATCCTCAATTTGTTCACGCTAAAGCCTCCCATGTCAGGATTATTGACCAATATAAGGCTTATAGGATGAGGGGAGGGAAGTTGGGTAGTGAGTTGTGTAGGTATTGGATGATTTAAGTTGGTGTGAAGGTGTGAAGAATAGAGGATAGGGGGTAGCCTTTTATAAGTGGGGGAGAGGACACACTTGGTATTTTTTAAATGAATTGAGCGATCCTACATTTTTCATACATAAAAAGGTTCCATAATATACCATTATAGAATCTTAGAGATGTAATAGTCAAAATATGTCCATACAATAGTTCTTAGATAAGTGTATAGGTCATTTTTTACATCATTTTCCAAGATCTTTGTCAATATACGCATGACCTATTGAAACATATTGCATGTTGATCTCACCACACTCCAATGTCACCTTGATGATATAATTATTGATGTAAATATATTTTAACCTTTAATAATGAATCATGTTCTTTAAAAAATAAATTTTAATTTGGTTTTTCCATCTAATCATCAATGAATATGCGATTTCCTATCTCTGGTATTCGAGCTATGATTTTGTCTAACTAATTCGAGTTCTAGGATGTGTTGTCATAACGTACTCTACATCCATTTTCCAATTTCTCCTACCCATTTAGAATATTATTGACCATAAAGAGGAATATGTTTATCTTTTTTATACCTCAATTAATACTTAAGAGTTCCTTTAATATATCTTGTAATGATCCACATCATTTGTGTTTTAATTTAATTTATATATTTTTATTTTTGATTGATTAATTTTTTTCTGAAAATTTAAACATGATCCAAGGAGGAATGAGTGAGGATGAAAGGAAGGAAAATTATGGTGGTTGGTCCTAGAGAATCATGGGATAACCGATGGCCCCATATTGGGTACCCAATAGTCTTTAGGTGGTGGGAGAGGCTACTTTCACCAATAATGAATGGTTGGTGCTTAAGTACCGAATATCTTATTGTCACAAAATTTTCAATGTACCCCCATCAGGTACTAAATATGTATTATGTTGATTTTTGTAAAAATATTAAGGGAAAAGATCACATTTTTTCGATCATATTTATAAATAGAATGGGGGATTTGAGATTTATTGAATAAGATGACGCAACAACCCCTATCCCAATTTTACCATTCCTGTTCCTCTCCCAAATCATGCATGATTCCCTATTTTAGTTAGATATTTTATAGGCTTTAGCACAACTATTTTATAAAATTTCAATGGTTAGACCACCTTTCCTTCATCTTTTTTCTACTTATATATCTATGTAAGAATAATAAATCCCCAATATTCATGTCTCTTCTATTCATAACAGATTTAGTCCATTGTGGTGATTCCTTCCTTTTTTTTCTTCACGTGTCCTTTCACATGTTAATCAGTAGGTGACTTGTCATCTTCAACAATCTATTATAGTGTTTATATTAGCATCGACATGGGGTAGGGTGAGATTTAACTAGAATTTAATTTTCTACAAAAAATATATTCTTATACTATTTTCTTATTAAATTAATTTAACTAAAAGGATATTTTATTTTCTATAATGAATTTAATTTGTTCATTAATGATTTTATTTGGGTTGAATCATGTTGTTAAAAATTATTTACTCTAAATACATGATATGAGATGTTTATCTTGCATGTTATCAGTCGATTCACAATTTATTTATACTTTGAGTTGATTTATAAAACATATTTCAGTGGATTATCTATATAATTAAGATTCTCGTCTAAAAAAAGATAAATGTATAATAAAATACCACTACAAATTATTTATACAGGTTCTTCAAGTTATATATTTTTTAAATGCCCTAAATAGGTTTCCTATTGTATGATATACCCTATATTGTAGCTTGTGATAAGCATGTGATGCATACTATAGATTATGATATCTTCATATCGTATATTGTAGTGAACCGAACTGTAGTAGCCTGGAAGAGATACGTACTTAATTATATTGGTATAAGATGTAAGGAATTGCATCCCGAAGGGATCAATAGTTCATAAGTCTTAGTAATCTAGATATAAACTTAAGTCCCATATTTCATTTGAATATATATATCACAACACATTTTTTTTGAGAATAACAGTATTCCCTTTAGCATATTCCTACATATCAGTCATATAAAAAATCAAGGAATTCTAGGGAAAGGAAAAAAAATAAGGGTGATGTCAAATGATCCGAAAGTGTTAGGTAAAATGAATGATATCATGAATGAATAATCATAGTCAATATGACAAGGTAAATAAATTAACACACATGTCATTTTATCAATAAACTAAAAAGGAAGTGCATCCAGAGATAATATCAATATAAAAAACTCATGGATAATAATAAACATGGATAGGTAAATAACTGACTGCAAATGAAATTTAATCAATAACTAGAATAACATAAATAGATAAGGTATAATCAATATGGAAATGTAAATAACTGAAACACATGCCATTTAATCAATAAACTATGAATGAAATGCATCAAGAGATAATATATTTGTGAAAATATCATTGATAATAAAAACTAAAATCTTAAGGAAGGCAATGCTTAATTATTAGACTCCACGATATCTAGTATAATTATACCTCTTACATCAAGAACTATCCTAAGATGGTTTATTTTATAGGTAAAACCCCATTTAAGGATATCTTAACTTGATTGTCATATTAGATTTACTATTGCAACTAGGGGTTATGTAATTTTCAGCCACACCCATCACTGAAAGACCAAAGAATTCATCATATTTTGAATATTTAAGTTAATTGTTGACCAATGTGCCTTATCATCAAATATCTGCAATGAGAAAAGAATACAGATTTGTTAATATTCCCCTAGACAAATAAATAAATTTAAATGAAAACATCGTGTGTAGAAATGATATATGATTTATGAAATAAATACATCCATGATAAATAATATGTATATTTTGGGGAAATTTAATATCAAGTTATCAAATGATGTTGAACAATTCAAGGAAATGTTACTGATGAAAAAAATGAATTTATGAAGTGAATGTAAAAACTTTTCAGGGTCAATAGGATTTTGAACTATTTATTGAATAAATAAGGATAATATCAATACAACATACACACATTGGATAAATAATAAGGTGTTGCTTTCAATTTTGAACATAAATACCACAAAAAGATCTTTAAAAACATTTTTGAGGAAAATATCATTTTCATTTTGAAGAAAAAAATTTTAAAACAGAAAACATTCTAAAAATCCTTTTATTTGAAAGTCACTTTAAAAAACTAATAATTTCCTAAATATTGGGGAAATATTTTATTTTAAAATTAACCATATAAAATATAAAAAAAAGAATTAATAAATTGTGGTGGTTAAATATTTACATTTCATACAAAATAAAAGTATCATTTCTTTTTCTTTGTAAAAATCATAGAATATTCCTTGTTCAGAATGTGACAAGAGGATTCCTTTCAAATTTTTGCTAAAATCCAAATGGAAATTGTTTTGAAAACTTTGTAAATATTTCTTTTATTTTTTTGTAAAAATTCATTTCACAAATTATTTCGAAATTTTTCATTTTATTTATTTTTTTTAGAAAACATGGTTTTTGGAAGAAAACTGATTACTGATCGAAGAGATAAATGAAGTCAGATTTTGAAAACATTTTATAAATTAATTTAAGTGACAAAGAGTTGAAAAATAGTACTATTACATTAAAAATATAATGAAATAATTGTCATATATTAACGTCAATTATAATTTTAAAACCCAACAGGAAATTTGATTACGAAAAATGAAGTATGCTACGATCATAGAGATAGTAGTCTGTACGTACGCATGAGTAAAGTTTTATTTTTTAAATGATAGTTATTGATTGTTTATAAGTAATATTTTATCCTTCAATAATGATAAAAATCTCATAAATAACATATTAATTCTTTGAATATATTCATATATATCATCCATATGGTGTGGTGATTAAAATAGAGCCACATCATTTCATAATGACGGTAGTGCACACATACACGAGCGATGTTATCATATTTACGTGAGGGAAAAATAAAGAAAGAAATGATATATATTATATTTTCAGAATGATAAATATTTCATGAATATCATATTTATGTCATTTATATCACATCTAATCATTAAATTTATCCTTATCACCTTCAATGTGAAGTGTTAGTGAAATAAGAATCGCATCACTTCGTGAGGCAGCAATCCATCGTACACATGACTGACGTTATCGTATCTCTTATTGAATGGAAGGTAAAAAAAATATGATATAATGACTAAATAGGTATAAATATTTAAAAAATTTCGTATATATACTTTATATACATCATAATACAAAACCATGAAAGGAGGTTAAGGATGAATTAATGACATTGGTTCACGAGACGGTAGTTCGCCATCCACACGAATGATTATTTTGCAACCCATTTGATGGAAGTGGAAATAGTGGTTGGTCATACCATTATTATAAAAAAAAAATTATATGTAATATAGGGAAATTATTATACAATCATATTTTAATAATAATTGAAAGATGTGGAGACAGAAATGAAATAAAGATGCTCGTTGAAAAACATTAACTATTATTTGGGTATCTTCATTAGATTCTCACTAAAGCCTTCCCAGGTTGTATTTTTGAAAAATATAAGGCTTTTAGAATGAGGGAAGATATTTTGGGATGTGATTTGGGTATGTCTTGGCCAAACCAAATATTTTTGAAATTGTGAAGAAGAGTGGATAGAGGGATTCCTTTTATATGTGTGGGAGAGGACACTCTTGATATTTTTGAAGTAAATTGAGTGCTCCCATGTATTGAATATGTAATAAGGTTCCAAAATGGAACATTTTCAATACTTATATGTTTTAATGGCCAAAATATTTCCATATCATAGTTTATATACATGTTTATATTTCAATTTTACACATATATGTTTAGTTAAGAACCTCAGTTAACCCATTTTTACCTTAATCACAATAAACATTTTTACGGCGTTCACTATTAATTCTTCTCAAAAATTAATTTGACCTTATTATAAATTATAAATTATAACTATTTCAAATATGGAATAATTTTTTCCATATTAAATTCTATAAATTGGAAAATTTTAATATAATATTAATCCTGTAAACATGATGAGAAGGTGAGTTTTTAATGTGAAAATGTTCAAAAGATTATTCAGAATTTTTAATCTAATTCAAAATGAAAATGATTAGAATGACCCAAATAGGTTAAATTGATTTATAAATGAACTAATTTTTTTTAAATCTAATTAAAACTGTAATTTAACATTATAAATTATTTAAATTAATGGGACATCTTAAATCAAAATTTAGTATTTTTCAGTATTCATCAACAACTAAAACTTATCAAAAAAGCTATAGAAAATATCTATATGATAGTTTTGGCATTATATTTTCAAAAAATAATTTTATATTTTAAAATAATTTTTTTAAAGTGTTACAAATTAAATTTAAATTCGGTTTGTAAAGCATGATTAATCCTCTTTTTAGAAAAATAATGTTTTTTCAGAAAAAAATTGGTTTCTTTTAAATGATTCTCATTTTATTACAAATAGATATATAAATACTAAATTTGTGTAAATTATAGATTTTCTTAGTTTTATTAATTCTATTTATATGCACCTTTCCAATTTCTAGGAGATATTAATCATATTAAATAATAATATTAATAGTATATTGTTGATTGGTAAAACTTTATCTTATGGGAAACACATGCTATGAAAGAAAATCATTATTTCATGTAAGACAATACAAACTGAGTGTTGTGTGTAATTCATGTTATTGAATTTATTTCAAAATAAATATTACATAAATTCATGGGGTTTTATATTTTTTTTTATGGTTTAAGGCACAACAGAAGTGTTCAATGGGTCATGCCAAACCTTTCTTTTTATCGTGATCGATGATTTATCAGAGATTTTATAGGATGTTGAGTGTTATGATAAATGAAATAGAATCAAATAATACATAAAGGGGATAATATTCCAGAACCAATCATAGGATCATCACGTATGATTTATAATTAATTTATGTAATTATATAATTACCCTGTGTGGAGTTATTTTTCATTGATGGATCTAACAATAGATTTATGTTGTACCGTCATTCTATAACTGGAATGTAGGGAAGATTCATTATAGTGTTCATTCACACATCTTCCAAAATGTTCTAAACATCTCTGTTCAAATCTTCAGGTGTTATCATGATAGATCCTATTGCCTGTGCCATTCACCTTTGATCAGCCCAAGAAACGCTTTGATATGATTCTCCTTGATCTCACCAGAATTGAGAGTAGAAGGCGGAAGATTTCTATCTATTAATGGGTGAATTCGTAGAGAAGGGACCTCTCTAGGTCTTTGGGAGGTGTATCTGGAGTCTTTTTGAGAAAAAAAAAACAGATTAATTGGTAATCTTTGGGAAAATATTACGACTGGTTTGATAAATCGCTAGGGTTAGAAATAAATAATTCCCTAAGTGACCAATAATATTTACTTATCCGTATAGATCCCCATATCTCTAATAATAATAATATTATTTTTATTTATCAACTTGTTCTAATCTCATGAATTAATATTAAATATTATATATTCAAATACTATTCAATATATATTATTTCTCTCTGAATCTATAAATTTTTTCCACCATTCCTCCATAATATTTATCGAGCCTTGAATAATGAATATTTATTTATTAAATAAATATCACTACATTATTCACCAATAAATAAATAAATATTATATTCACAATAGATATAGTAAATATTTATTGAATATTCCCCGTACATAATATTCTCTTGAATAACTGGTGACATAATATATGAAATAAATAAAACATGAATAATTATTAAACCATGTGTGGTAATAATGTATGTTCAACTTAATAAATAATAAATACTAATATATTTTTTAACTGGGATTCTCGATACAATTAGTGTGTTACCCTCTAGGCCTCTTTACCAGTGACAATAGGTCAAGGAGTTTAAAGTCCAACATTTATATCTAGTAAAACGCCAAGGCACCCATAGTGAATGAATTTAATGTCGCAATGACATAATACCTCATACAGATTCTTACTATGTTTTATAATACCCTTATCATGAAATTTCTAGTTAAGTAGGTTGTATACCGGTGCCATCAACCTATGTGTTTGATGTCTTCTTCTTAGATTTTATGAAAATTTAACTTTTGTATAGAACACTATGGTCATGGATTTATTTAAGATATATCATTTCTATAAAAGGTCATAAGATATCAACTTTTGATAAAGAAGAAAAAGTGAAAAATCCTTTCTCATTTTTCATTAATGAAATCTTACTCGTGATGATCCCGACAGATCCCACCTCTTTGTGAACATATTTCCTTATAGTTTTAATCAATACATCAAAGTACATGAATTTCAATACTAAATAATAATATTATTAAATTATAAGTATCAATTCATATTTTTGCAGATATGAACATCCAATGACAAATAAAAATGTGTATTTTTTACTGGCATGAATCATTATCATAATATCCTAATATGGATATTAACAAAGGAGTACACCAGGCGAAGGTGCCTCAAAGCACTATGAGTCTCCACCCCTAATTGACTATATCATTTATGCCTTTAAAATTATTTAATATATCCACTGAACATATATTTAAGAATACTATCATGGTACTTATGGGTTCTCATCATAGGTGGGAACTACAATGACATTTCAATGCGACAACTACTCCTAGGACATTATAACATACTATGTTACCCAATAGATAATGATTATATGATAAGGAGTTTATTAATATTCAAAAAAATAAAAACAATTTTTCATAAAGCACATAGAAGATGGTTCTTGGGCACCAAATCAAATAGACTTTGACTTTCAGTAGAACCAACTACTAAAAACCTTCACTTCGCTAGCTCACTCATAATACTCATGCTTCGTTTTAGATATTAATTTATTCAATAGGCCCACCACTATTTCTTTTTTCCAAAATATTCGTACTAAAAAAATCACCCCTTCGATAAAAATCCCTCAAGAGGTGATACTTACAGAGTATTTGCTTTATCTGTTGGTGTGACCTCTTCTCTTTTTCAAGAGCGACAAATATACTATTATCACTATAAAATGTGATAGGGTATTTACTACTAGGTACCACATAAATCACATTAAAATGGTCAAGTATCCAAATGGATTAATTGGATGCATTAGAAGAGTCAATATACTCATACTCCACTGTAAAATCAGTGAAAACTAGTTTCTTTGAACTCTTAAAACTCACTTCTACTTCGTTGAGATTGAAAACATTATCTAAATACTAATTTAGATCATTATAATCTATTTGAAAACTTGAAACAATATAACCCCTAATGACTATCTCCTCATCTCCTCCATACACCTGGAACATATCATTATATTTTCTTAGATAGTGGAGTGATTTCTAAATAACAGACCAATGTTTTTATTAGTACAGAAAATGGGATTTCACCACAGTTTTTTTTGGGATTTTAATTTCTCTCAGTACATAATGTTATTTTAGTCTACATTGTAAATATTTTTTTGACCTCAGTTAAAAAAACTGACATTGTAAATGAATTATTGGATCAGTTTTTCATGCTTGTTATCAAATAACTGATGTAAAAAACTGATTGTTTATAAAGGGTTTCTATTAAAACATAATATCTAGAGAATACAAGAATAGAAAAAAGTAGTAAAACCAGGAGAAAACAATCATAAAATAAGTAGAAAACAAGAATAAATATATATAGAAAACCAAAAAAACAATTACAATTATAAATTTCAAGATTACAATATATAGTATAAATAATCTAAAATGTAATCACACCTATAAATTTATTTTCCAATTTAATTTACAAGTGTCTCATCTCCTAGGAATTATATGGTCATGGGTCATCTAAAAGATAGAAATAAGAAGAAATTAATTTAACATGTGCTCTTAAAAATTGAACAAACTATTAAGGAATGTTTATAAATAAATCTAACATGCTAGAACTTCATAACTTTTATAGATAAATCTATTTCATACATAAATCTTAAAACATAATATCCAAATTTCATTTCTCGTTGTTTTCTAATAAAATGATGCTTAAAAAAGTTTTTCATTTCAAAATAATACTATTAAGTAATATAACAAAAATTTACTAGTTGTTAAAGAAAATCCACAATTTCTTTTATATATTTGTTCTTGGAACTCTAATTTTTTTGGGTCGCTAGAAATAAATTCCAAGCCCTATTTGAAAATAATATGAATAAAATAAATTAATTCATTATAATATAATCAAGTATTAAAAAATTAAATATTACGCATCATATACATTCTTATTTTTTTTCACATTTCACCATGGATAGAGAAAAACCAGTAAAGTGCCTTCTCCCATAGAAAAAAATTCATAAAATCCAATGGCCATTGATATAAAATAAAATTAATTATTAGTGGTTATTTTTTAAGGAGATATATAACACTTTGTAAGATATATGTTTAATGCTCTTAAAGATAAAAAACATTCAATAATGAATCATTTTATTATTATTAAATCCTTGAGCAATTTAAAATGTTCTTTGTACTTTAGTAATTTTTATTACTATAGGTGAAATAGACTGTGGGTCCACAAATCAATATACATATGTCTTTTCATTATCCTTACAGGTTATATATATATACAAAATCCAAAAAAAATAAGTATATATTTTCAATAAATTAAATGTAAGGAAATATTAATGTTAAGAGTTAAATGAAAAAAACCATCATCATGTTAATTCCCAACAGATATCTAGTTACAAGATCTATGATATCATTTTTGAAAAGTTACATAGTCAATACAATCTTACAAACACCATCTCTAATTAAAATTTCATAAACATCCAACAACAAATCATAATATATTTATAATATATCAAGACTACTATAATTTTTATATGATGTCATAAAGCTTTCTATTTGTTGTTGTCTATATAGTATTTCTTTACCTTTAATGTATTCCCATAAAAAATAGATAAATACATAAACGTTAAAATGTTAAAGAAAAATTAATACCCAAATGAAATAAAAGATAAAATATATACATACCTCTATGATAATATTTTGAAAATGTCTAGATGGAAAAAATAAAATCAGATATTACTTTTTCTAGCTGTACACACCTCATCTGTAGGTAATGGTACTCCAACCGATCTATCAATAATATCGTGTATAGTCACCCTATGAATCTCTATCTCTCTCTATTGATGGTGAATAATATCTCTAATGTAAAATACTATCCCATATGAAACATTATGATTTTAAAGATCAAAAATATATAACTCAAAATAATAGGGAAGCTATGGAGGAGGGGGTGTAGGAGTTGAAAAAGGAGTGGGATCTATAAGAAGAGGTGGAGGACTTGGAGCTGTTAGTAGAGGTGGAGTGGGATAAATAGTGTGAAACTCTCTTCTCGAGGACTTGGAGCTGTTAGTAGAGGTGGAGTGGGATCAATAGTGTGAAACTATCTTCTCATGTCTACAAACATAGACAGTAAAAAATCTATCATCTTATCCTACAACATCACATGAATATACTAAAATATATCTTCTAAATGTTATAGACTTTTTATAACCATCTTCCAGTGAATATGTTATATAGCATGGAAATACATTTTTTACCAAATCACCTATCGGGTATCCTCATACATGACTGGTGTGTTCCAGATTTCCCAATGACGAAGTAACATAACCTTCCTACCCTCAGCTAGAAAGGCCCACTTTGTGCTCTACTACTTATGATAATCCTATATGAAATATTTAAACAAATATCAAATGAATCAAAATATATAATGAGTTGATTTAACTTAAATAAAAAAATAATGTAAAAATATTACTATCCTCTCAGCTACAACCATCAACTCTTTCATAAGATACTGTCCTTTTTTTCTCATTTGATCCCTCTTCCATTTTTCATGTATAGTGGTGGGGGGGACACTTACAGACCCTAAAGACACATCTCTCACATTTTTATGTTTTTCTGCAATCATTTTTTCTTCTAATAACATATACCCTCACCTAGATAACGCATGCAGGTATACGTTTCTAGATTTTATCTCTTGATGAGATCAGAAAAATTATTGTAAACTAACAACTTTTAAAAAATAAATCATTAATATGGTCATTAATATAATAAAAACAAATAAATGGTAAAATTTCACTGACCAAAAAATCTAATTATCATATACTTTCAATAAATTTCATCTATATATCTTAATATATAAAGGGATATATATCACCCAGATTATGATGTTGTCTATACAAAAAAAATAAATGTGATGTGAGTGATGATTTAAAATCTCTCCATCTCCTAGAAGCTAATGATAAACATTCCCTCCTAAATCCTCTTGTATAAAGTATATCATATGTTATATGATAAGAAGTTAGGAAACATATATTACTATAAACATTTCAAGATAACTAAAATAAAAAAAATCATACCAAAATGGTCTCCCAAAAGTGAGATACTGTTACTTTTGCATCATTTCACCAATCATCAAACAAAATTCCCACGTTGATTTTATCCTACACTTCTACAAAAGTTTTTATTTTTATTGAATTTGGTCTTCTTAATATAGAGTTATCATCAAAGTCTAATGGTATCCTATAATCTTAACTATAGAGAATTAATAATTTTTTTTCTAAATTTGTTGTGCCACATTTAGAAACCCTTGAAATCTTTTCCCCCCATGGAAGTATATGTATCATGTAAAAAATGATGAGGAGGCTCATCAATAGGAGAATGTGTATGTTCCTTCCTATAGGTATGACTATGAATCTTCTCTATTAGTTTGTGGTGGATCAGATGATTAAACTGTCATGAACCTACAAATCAAAGAAAAAAACAATTTGTACACAATTATACAAATCCATCTATTTCATAATAGTGTAAATTAAAAATGAACAATTATCAAGAAGAAATAAATTAAACTAAAATTAACACATTTTTATTCATATTTTTTATAGTTAACTAAAATGATAACAATGTTAATGATATATTAAATAACATAAATGAATGAAAAAAATAAAAAAATGGTGTGTGAATATTAATAATTCTCTAACCTGAAAAATCATTTTTACACCAAAAAGATTCTTTGAATATACCTTTATTCAATATTTTTTTATTCAAATTATTAAATTTAAAATAATAGGTTTTTAATAAATTAAATTAATAGATACATTATGTAAGGGAAATCACGGTAAAATATACAAAACTAAACTAATATATATACAATTTAACTTATTGTATATAATATGATTTTTAATAATGAAAATAAGATTAAAATATCTAACAATTTATGAAATTTCAAAAAAGTAAGCCATAAATAAACTTATGCTACATATAATATTAGGAATGTACTAAAGTATTATTTTCCCAAATTCCATCATCATTATTGTTCTATAAGAAAACATCCATGTCTTGGATGTTCTCATCAATATCATTTTCTAATCATTCCATGGAAGTAGATATCTCACATAAATCAACATTTCCATCATGTTTATAATCACCAAAATACTATTTTTCTATGTAAAACAATAGAACTCTACATATCAAATTGATCAAGAACATTATTTTTTCATGTCTTTCCATAATAAATGGATCAATTGTGTATCCCAATTTAGTCAACTTAATTACGGTCATTTAAAATTCATCATGTCTGGAACTATTTTAAATATTAATCCATTTGTAGTTAAACACTAGAACATGAAATTTAACTTAATCAATCTACCGTATTTCTTCAATGAATCCAAAATATGGATTTGTTGTAGAGATTTAATTTGGTCTTTGGAACTCAAAAAATAATTGCTTCTACGAGAACTAGTACACTAATATTCTGAACCATACTTATACTGTCCTGATCCTTCATTTGAAATGTATAGCCATTATTGATATACCTGGACCATATTATCAAATTTAATCTTGGAACACCCATTGACCATCTCAATGTTTTCAATTCATTTGATCTACCAAGCACGATCTCTTTAAATCATGGAAATAAATTTTTGTTATGATCATCTAGAATCCACATGTCTTTATTCTTTGGATAATGTTATTTTAACAAATTAATATAAAATTTTATATATGGATGAGAATAATATCTGTTATTTAAGATGTATAAATCTACCTTCTTTAAATTTTCACCTATCAACTAAATAACCTTCAATCCACAGATCCCTTTTCCACCATAATTAATATGTCCATGGTGAGATGTAGGCAAAACGATGAGCTCTATTATAAACAAATAGCATGTACCGAACTCAATAACCTCACCATAAATATACTTCTCAACAATGGAGGCTCCAGGTCAATATTGATTCTTAACATACCCCTACAATATATTCATATAACTTTCAAAAGGATACATACAACATTGATATATAAGTCCTCAATGATTTATTTCTCACACCCAATAATCCATTAAATGCACATTGATATCAAAAAAGGTTGAAGGAAACTAAATTTCCAATTACCTATGTATAGAAACTAATTCATTCTCCAATGTGTAAAAAGAATTCAGAATAACCACATTATTAAAAATTTAATTAAAAAAATAACATGCCTTCATGATAGTCATTCTATTATGGATGAGAAATATTCCACGCAATTAATCTAGTAGTAGTTATTGCATAATGACATGACAATTATGAGATTTCATACATGTCAACTTTAAATCCTTTAATGACACAATTTTTTATACATTTTTTGTATAACCCTCTGGATATTTGATTAATTAATACATTGAAAAACATAATTTTCTCCCTCTTGGATAATGTGTTACAAGCTAAAGTTATAAATTGTTTGCTTCCATTAGGAGTGGGAGCTAATACCAAATGTATTTCCTTTGAGAGTAAGTCCAATCTTTCCTTCTACCCATATTTAGTCTTTCTTTTAATATCTAACAATGTTTTAATAATGATATCACATATATAATTCTTCACATGGATGAAATCAATTTTATGTATGACCTTAAGATATCTCTAATATAGTGCCTCAAAAAACATTGGCCGTTTTTTCAAATATTTCTATCATTACCAGATGTATGTCTCTATTTGAATGTCACATCAATGTATTAAAGCATCTCAAAATATTGATTAGTTTTTAAAGGTTTTGGAGAATATCAAATTCATGTGATCCGTTTAATTCATTTTTTTAATCTTGTATAAGAGTGATCCATAGAAATAATCTTTGGATGAACAAAGTAAACTATTTTTCTCCATTGATTCATTTGATAATATGATGTTTGATGTTCACAAATAGGGTAGGCTTTATGCCCCATAACACTATATCAAGAAAAATTTCCATATATTGTGTTGTTATTTATAGTGAACATAATCATTTCATGTAGTTAAAAATATTATATTTTATAAAAACCATACACCCTTATACCTTACTCCAATAACAATTTTAAATCATAAATTAATGGTGACAAGTAAACTTCAATATCATTCTCAAGATGTTATGGTTCATAGATCATTAAACACAACACGAAATATTTTTTATTTTTTAAAACATTCTTGTGATATGTTGTAAATTACCAATAAAATATTTCACAAACATTATGTGATACTAAGGCTACAAAATGGATTCATTCCATCAATGCACAGTCTAAGTATAATATTTCTAACTTAATTTCCAAATATAGGAAATTGGTGAACAATTTTCTTCCACTATAGACAATCAGCTGGATTCCATAAATTTTCCTCACATATATGCTCATATACATTCCATCTTAACCTTTTTTTCATCATGTGAATTTACAAATAAACATTTCATATGAAGAATTATATGAAGATACATAAATTAATTAGCACAGGTCTTCATAACTATTAAACAAACATGTTATTTTTCTTTCATCTTATATAGAAATGTTCCACATTTAGGAAACCTTGAATGAAAGTTGTATCCCTTCCTATATAAAACATTGTCATTTAGACATGCATGTAATTTATTAAACCCTAATCCCACCGGGCATATAATCTTCTTCACTTTATAATGTGAATCTAAAATATCATTTTCTTTAGGAAGAATATATTTCAAAAATCGTATCTATTCTGTAAAACACTTATCACTCAATCTATGTTTCACCTTCTAGTTAATAAATCGTAACACTTTTTTTGAAAATGTAAATTTTGTACAACCCAGATACAATGGTTTTTTTTATATCCCCAATAGATGGTCAATTGTCGATTCTATCTCAGTTTCTTCTAGTTCAATATCACAATTCATTTTTCCAATTTGATTATACTTATCATCTTGCAATGTGTCATCATTAAGAGATCCAAAATTCAACCTAGTTTCCCCATGCGAAATACAAGGGCTGTAACTCAGATTAAGACCATGAAAAAAAAATTGATCCTTCATATATATAGATTTCAACTTATTCAAGTTTAAAAACTTCATTCAAGGATATAAAAACATGTCGTTGTTTGGAACATTTCATTTATGATATTCTGTGAAAGAATCAACAACTTCCTCATATTCATCATGTCTTTGAAGTTCCATAATCCAACATAGGGAGATAATTATCTATAAAAAATATAAAAATATATATCTTGTCAAACTAAACCATGTTTAAATTTATATCAAAAATTACATAATTTGATCATAACACAATTATGAAAAAAAATATATGAGTATTTGAAAAGTGTAATTATAAATTCTAGAAAATAATGGATTATAAGTTTAAATATAATTGGTAAATCATAAAAAGAAATGAATATAAGTAATTAAATAATATATAGTAAAACAATTGCCTCATTTTTCATTTTACTATGAATGAAATTAGATGATAATTTAAATTTAGTATTATTGACCTGAATCCAAATCAAGGGAAAAATTTCCATTTTGATTAGTATCTTTATCATCAAATTTTCTATTTTTTCATGAAAAATCCAAGAATTATTTGTTAAAACATTAATTCATAATAAAATTTAATCTTAAATTATGGTCCAAATAGTAAAATGATGATTTTTAACACGTTACATATATATTTACAAAATTAATATTATTTATTATTTATGTCCAGTGTATTTTGAAAATTGTGCAAATCATATTACGTACTATGTATTCTATTACAACATGCTTTATTTCAATGCAATAAACTAATAACCTACATTTTAAATATAACAGTCTACTTCATTTGATATAATAAAAATCCAAATTTATGGGGAGAACAATGAATTCAGTGTGAATACCATGTGATGCATGTGTGATTACATGAAAATATATCTATCAAAATATAACAAAGATATGTAAAGGAACCAATTAATAGTAACTCTTGTGTATTCACCAATAATGTCATCATTATATTGATAGTAACTCATATTATGCGCACTACATATTTATTATATGATTTTCAAGGTATGAATATGCTCGCATCAAAAGAAAAGTGTTGATATTCATATAAACTACTTATATGAAATTATATATTGAACTATATGGAAATAGCAATGTATGTATATATTAAATTTTAAGAATACTAGGTCACTAATAAGTTCATAAACCTATTTAAAATTTATCCATATACATGACAGGGTATTCATAAATAAGGAATAATTCACAAACATCATCTGAATAAGAAACATTTTGAGATTCAATTCATAAATTTAAGATGGGATGACTTATATGAATCTGTGAAAAAATTCAATGAAAATTACTTACCATTTAATAGAAGAACTACAATATTAAGATAATTTATATCCACATAGTTTTTTCACTTAAATAAAGGAAAAATTAAGTTATATGAAGATGGTAATGTAATATTTTCGATGAGAAGATCTATATTCGAATTTTCAATGCTAAGCTAGATGAAATTTGATTGTTTAAGAATATGGTAGAGTGTATTTTGAGTAAACAGAAAAAAATGAATTTTAGGGATTTATCACCATTTAATGACTGAAATATAATATCAATGTGTGAGGCGTACATGAGAGTTGAGAATATCGAATGCACAATATTGAGGATGAAGAAACCTGATGATTTATGAAGATGAAAATCTAATATTTGAGTCCACTAGATCGAAGAAACAAGAGTTAGGTATTCCATGAAAGAGAAACAAGTCAGCTATCATGAGAGATAATAACAATGAAATGATTCAAACCAATGATTCATAACATTTTAAATGGATTATATTGTCTGTTATCTTTTAGACAACATTAGAAATCAGATTTTCATGTTAGTTAGATAATGAATGATGTGATAAAGTGGGTAAATTTCTTTATCACAATAGTTATTATATAACTATCATGATAAAAAAACACACCTAGGTATTTCACATATTTTATTATTTATTCAACATGAAAATGTTCGTTAACCACTTCATCACATCAGTTATAGAATAGCTAGAAGGATAAAGCAAGAAAAATGGCCTTTTCACATCTATAATGAAAAACCGATGTGAAAAAGCCAACATGATAAATAATTTTTATACTAGTGTGTTATCTTGGATCTTCTTGATATCTTCCTTCCATGGTCAATACATAAGAAACATCAAGTTTAGTATATAACATGATAGACATGATTGATCCAATCATTGAAGCATATGAATACTTATTATCTCTTTCTTTTATTGTGTCTAAAAACACATTTTCTTTGAAAGATATATACCACATGACATTGGAACAAATTACCTCTTGGATTCTCCATACTAAATCATTTTAGTATCTAATGAATTTATCTTCTTTGACTTTGTCCAAACAACCTCTTGGATCTGTCATGAATGATCTTGATCCGTAGAACATATGCTGCTTCACCAATGTCCTTCATAGTGAAACACATGTATTACCAGTCCTTAGCAGACTATATGACTGCTATGTCATTTCCAATAAGTAATATTTCATTAACATATAATACTAGGATAGTGACTTCATTCCAACTAAACCAATTATAAACATACAGATTACATTTATTCTTAATAAAACCAAATTCTTTTATAACTTCATCGAATAAAATATTCCATGACCTGGATACTTGCATCAATCCATAAATGGATCTCTAAACTTGGAAATATTTTTAGCATCACCTGGAGTCATAGAACCTTCTGGTTGTGTCATGTATACATCTTCCTATTGGTTATCATTAAGGAATGTTGGTTTGACCTCACTAGTATAAAATAGGCCACTAATAGCACTAAAAAATGAACTGATAAAGGAATCCTTTATCAACACTAAAATGATCACTGATAAAGGGTACCATTTATCAGTTCCAAAAAAAGAACTGATAAATGGATCCCTTTATCAGTGTTTTTAGCACTAATAATGGATTCCATTTATCAACACTATATTTTTAGCGCCCATAAAAGGATCATTTATCAGTACATTTTTTGCACTGATAAAAGACTGAATAAAATGAACTAATTAAATAAATAAAAACTAAAAAATAGTTTACTAAAACAATATTAACAATGTGATTAATTAAATAATTATTGGTAGAAATGAATACATTATTATAATATATTAAAATTATAAATACTAATAAATAATATATATTAAATATAGAGGTATATGTAAAATAAAAATTAAAAAAAAACTAAAAATAAGTAAATTGGGATAAATATTAAACATTCTATCAAAAAAAAATATTATTTATAATATTAATAAATAGTATATATTAAATACATAGATATATAAGAATGCATATAAATATGATTTATATAATAAAAATATGGATCCCTTACATTAAATAGTAATATATTTAGTGAAAAATGGTTTATAATTAAAAATAAATATGAATTAAAAATACTGATTAATTTCATTAAGTAATGTACATAATTAAATGTCGTTGGATTTTTCAATTTAACATAGATAAAAAGTATGATATTTTAATTTAACATCTACGTAATTAATGCATTTTTATATACAAATCACACATAAATATTTATTGGGGGAATTTATTCAATTTTAATTATTATATATATATATATATATTTATTGTGTATTAATAATTTCAATATGTATTCATCTTTATTTCAATATATATCCATTTTTTTAATAATTTAATTTAAATTAATTAATCTTATCAAATTTTTCAATATTGTTCCAGTGTACACATTTTTATTTATTCAATTTCACTCATTTTTAACATGCATGCACTTAAGATTAAATATTCATTAATAATGTTAAAAATATATTTTAAAAAAATATTCCTATAAATGTATATTTACTATTTTTATACATTTATATATTTATAATTATAAATAAATAAATATTATTTTTTAAAAATTATTTCTATAATTATAAATAAATAATTATATATATTAAAAAAAAATTTAAAAATTATAGTAAATTTATTTAAATAATGAATATATTTAGTATATATATATATATTATATATATATATAATTATATATATATATATAATGATATAATTTTTTTAAAAAAATTACTAATATAATTATAAATAAATGAATATATAATTAAATATTTATAAAATTATAATAAATATATTTAAATAAATAATATATTTACTATATTTATATTTATTAAAATATTATATTTATATTATAGTTATATAAATATATTTACTAATTTTTTAATTTATATTTATAATCATAAATATTTTATCAATGCAAGATTAATGAGCACTAATAAAAATAATCTTTATCAGTGCAAACTGCGCACACCACTACCACTGAATGAAGTTACTTTTTATTGTTGAGTCTAAAAACTCCATTGGAATCATGGATCCTTAATTATGAGACTTCATTCCACTATATAACCAAGAATGGAAGCATAAATTATTAGATATCTCATTGTTTCAACAATTCTCATCTAGTCAATGATAAATATCATTAGAATGAGGGCAATGATAATTTTAAATATGATATTTCAAATGAATATTACATAAACATAGAAATAGTTTTACACATACCACGTTTATGGATGAATATAATTTCCGCTCGTTATCTGGATGAAGTAGGATTTGGCTCGTGGTTCACAAATAAAAAGTAGAAAATTACTCGGGGTTCCATGGTGTCGGATAGAGGTATAAAATATTGGATTATAGACACACAAACACACACAAACACACACACACATGTATATTTAATATATATATATATATTATACAAATACATTATTGAAATATATTTATTAATTAAAATACAAATATTTATATTATTATAAATAAATATATATTGTATAAATATATTATAAAATTGTCTTATAGAAATATATATCATACAAATATGTTTTAAAAATATAGTACACAAAATTATATTTATACAATAAAAAAATACCAATTTTTTATATATTTTTATATATTATTTTTATATGTAAATAAATATATATTAAATATTCTATATTTATATATTATACAAATAGATATATGATACAAACACTAATATATATTATATTATAGAAATATATAAAATAAAAATATATATTATACAAATAAAGATATATATTACAAAAATAAATAAATAAGTAAATGAATATATATATATTATAAAACACACAAATATATATATTACAGACCTATATTAAATAAGTATATCTTTTTGTTGATCGAATGATAGTTTATTATTCTTCTTTATCATATTTGGGTTTCTTATTACTACGTAATTTCCTATACTATATTTTCATTTGTTTAGGGGTTTTACAAAGAACTGATGTATCATTTTAATAGAGGCAGGACTAGTCATATTTAGGTGATTGAAAGTATTAAAAGTTAGATTTATCATATAAATATAGAATTCATAGAGTCTGAAAATATTTATATATCACAACATCTTGTTAGGATAGTGAGAGAGAGATTATGAAAACACTATATTCAATACAAATAGTATACGAATCATGGATTATAATGGGTAGGAGAGAAGATAGAAGAAGAAGATAGATGTAGAAGAATCCCTACCGAAGAAGACCACTCCCAGGTTGAGCTAGACATTGGCTTCCCAAAGCCGGCACCACCCTAATATTAAGTAAGAGAACTATCAAATGAATCATCCCCCAACCCATCTCAACTCACTTCTACATATAACCCCTAACCAAATAATAACCTACACTAGTTATAGCCCCTAACATACTAACAACCTATGGCCAACTGTAACCCCTAAAAAATGAAAATAAAAAAGTACAATGTTTCCCCATGAAAATAATACCCAACCAAACAACTCCCCTCTCACAGACAACCCACTACACACTACCACATTCCCCACAAACATAGACATCCCCCTATATTCCTAACACTTGTCCCTGCTAATTCCCCTTTAATCACATACAAGAATGTTTTCCACCCTAAATCTCACCATCAACAGGCCACAAGAATATAAATAGTTCTAATGGTGTAATTCATACAAATAGGAGGCATTACCCCTTTTAGAGATCATGATGCAATAAAATTCTAATTCTCATTAGCTTCATATCCCAAATAGTTATTATTGCATTTTATCCCTTGAGACTCAACCCATATCTCTTTTATGTTTCATGTATTACTTTGAGAATTTTCCATCCCATGGATAGACACAACCTAGAGTATTTCATGGAATGTAGGTTTATGTCCCCAAGAGATGGAGGATGTGTTTCAAACAACAAAATGAAATGAGAAATGTTTGGGAGATAAGCTGATGAGGATGACAGTAGTGGATATCTTTCATATTTGAATGAATTCATAGGATAACACCTACCATAGTTGAGTAATTATTTTATTAAATTCAGTTACCCATGTTCATTAAAGAATACCAATATTATTTGAAGCAATAAAAACATGAAATTAATTATGTAGAAAAAGGAAAGTATATTTGAGGGGACCACAAAGAGGGGATTTGAATTCTTAATAGAAGAACCAAATTCCTAAAACCTTTACCAAAATAATGATAGGTGAATGAGGTGGTAAAATTATTTTTAATATACTATGTTTTTTCTCCCAATATTATATGTTCTCTACTAAATTAAAATAATATAATTTAAATGATTGAATACTCATGTAAAAAATGTATTTTTCACCTAACGGTGTTACCATTCCCTCAAAGGAAAAAAATACAATGAAATAAATACTTTGGGAAGATGTGAAGGTAATGTTAAAATATACTTACTATATTTTACTAAAAAATTATACATTGAAATGTGGATTTAATTTTCATTATTATTGGGAGAGTGAATTTATTTAAATGATTTCTATCCATCAATAATGCCTCTTTCGACCAAAACATCCATCGTCCTCTTCTCCCTCAAAAAATTTTCACCCCTATTATGTTGCATTTATATCATTCCTTAAAGTTCCCTCCACTATCTTTGTAGAAAGAGAAAAGATGCTACCTCTACTCAATCATGAAGATAATGTTTATGTTTGCAAAATAATATCATTTTCCCTAGAATTATTATATTTTTTAATATTTCTATTTAAATTAATTCATTTTTAGTATTACTCATATAAGAATTGTTTCATAATATACATGGATTTTTTTTTTCAATTTGGGGTGGTCTATCCATCTTTCATTACATTCTTTACCAAAACATCCATATACATATTCTCCCTCAAAACATTTCCACCCCAATAGTGTTGGAATTTATCACATTTAATAAAGTTCTATTTACTTCAAAATCATTAATGTAATCTGTATATTTTCATAGTAAAATCTATTTTCAAATAATTAATTTATTGATTCATATTTTTGTTTAATTTATTTCTTTTTAGTATTACTCCTATAATAATTTTTTTATTATACAAGTGGATTATTTTGTTCATGTTGGGGTAGTTTGTTCGATTCTACTCATGCTCATGAGATATTGGACTTCGAGTATGGAATTGAGATAATTACAATATAGAAATGCATCAATAATTCATACAACCATCATGAAAAGATGAATTTACACTAGTTATTTAATAAATTTTTTCATCATTTAATCTACTATTTGTAAGTTAATATCTTTATAATTGTTTTCTAAAACTTATTTATATTTTTCACATATCTTTTTGGAAGTCATATTTATCATATAACTATCTGTAACAAGCCACAAAATAGATACAATGTTTCTTTCATCCAATGATACCATGATTTCTATTTCCACTTCCATTCTTTTTTAAACATCCAAAACTATATGTTGACTTGAATTTAATAGCAGAAAAACTTTTCTCATTGTTGAAATCTAGAATAGAAGGGGAAGTTTATGGGCCCATTTTAGTGACTTATTGTGATATAATGGGAACATGATCTTCCACTACTCTTCAGGATTTCAATAATGAGAATAATTTTTTTATCTAAGAACATTGCTTCAACATGTAGTGTTGGATGTTTAAAAAATATTGACAATTTGAATCATGGTAACATTGGCACTTAATATTTTTTGAGGCTTTGGGACATGTAGGAATCATCCACACCTCAATCAGAAACATGATGTTTCTGTAATGACTCTAAGTTCATATTTTTAATTTTAATTAATATCAAATTTAAAAAAAATACTAATTACATTCAAAAAACTGAGAAAAAAATATTATGATTGTTTTGATACTTTTATAAAATGATCCATAAGTCATTTGTGGTGTGTTGGAATCAGCCTCACATCAATCCAATACACAAAGTGGCCAGTATGTCTAAAAGTGTTCGTTATTATTTTCATATTGAAATTTTCAAAAAGTTCCACTCCTTGAATACTAACCAAACGTGCTCATATTTTCATTATAATTTAGGAAATAGATTCATAATACACATGTTATGTAGAGATCAGGTTTGGGTCACTGGAACTCGAAAAATGCATTACTTCTTTGAACACTAATACACTACTATTATGAACTGTAATTCTATTGTACTAATCATTCATATGAAATGTATAGCCATTACTATCATAATTATACTATTTTATCAAATTTAAACCCTAAATGCCCACTAACAATGAAAATGTTTCTAATGCATCTAATCGAGCAAGAAAGATCTCTTTAAACCATGGAAAGAATCATTTGTTATGCTCATTAAAAATAAAAATATCTTTATTCATTTGATATAATTGTTTCAACAAATTAATATTAAATTTTATATATGGATGAGAATGATATATGTTATTAAAGATGTATAAATTTTCTTCATTTATATGTTCACCTTTCAACTGTTTGACTTTCAATCCATGGATCCCCTTTCTCCCATAATTAACACTTTCATGAATAGATGTAGGCAAACCGATGTGCTCATCTACAAAAGAAATATCTTGTACAAAACACTACGACCTCCTTGAAAACATACTTCTCATAAATGGAGGATGAATGTTGATATGGATTCTTAATATACCCCTTAAATATATTCATATAATTTTCAAAAGAATACATCAAACATAGATATATAGGAACAAAAATCTTTATTTCTCGTACCATGTGAACCATTAAATGAACTATGATATCAACAAATAAGGAGGAAAATATATTTCCAGTTGACAAAGTATTGAAACCACTTCATTCACCTACATGTTCAATCCATGAGGATCAATCACCTTATTAAAAATATAATATAAAAAGTAACACACCTTAATAATAGTCATTATGACACCGATGGGAAATATTCAACACATTGAAATTGGTGGGAGCTATATCATCATTATGTGACAATCATGAGATTTCATACCTTTCAAATTCATTTCCATTAAATGATATTTTTTTATATTTGGTGAATAACCCTGTGGAACCTTGATATCATGAATACATTTGAAAAAGCTAATTTTCTCCCTCTTGGATAATGTATGACCAGTCAGGGTCCGGAATGTTATCCTTCCATCATGAGTGGGAGCTATATCTAAATGTATTCCCATTGAGAGTAATTCCAGTCATGCATTTGGCCCATCATTATTTTTTCATTTAATATCTAACAATGTTTCAATGAAGTTATCACATATATTCTTCCCCACAAGTATAAAATCAATGTTATGTTTGACCTCATGATATCTCCAATATAGTATCTCAAATATATGGGCTATTTTTCGTTCCAATATTTCTATCATTACCAGATTTCTTTGTCTTTTTGAATGTCACATCAATGTTTTGAACCCTATAAAAATACTGATAAATAGAGAATAGTTTTAGAAAAATATCAATTTCAATCGTGCTATTTAATACCTTTATTATTCTTCTATAAGCGTGATCTATAGAAAAATGATTTTGATGACCCATGTATACTGTTTTTCTCCAATAATGTAGTCGATAATATGAAGTCTTTTGTTCACAAATACGACAAGATTTATTCCCCTTAACATTGTTTATAGACATGTTTCCATATACTAGGATGTCATTTATAGTGAACATATTCATGTCATGAAGTTGAAAATATTACATTTTATGAGAATAACACACCATTATACCTACCTTTCATAATAGTATAAAATAATCAATTAATGATGATAAGAAAGCATTAATACCATTTCTGAGATGTTTTGGTCCAAATATCATTAAACTGAACATGACATGTATTCAATTCACTAAGAATTCAGAAGATAAGATATAAATTAACAATAAAACAAGCCATGTACTATGTGTAGTACTAAGGATTTGATAAGGTTTTATTCCATCATTACAAACTCCATATATGATATTTCTAACTTTATTTCCAAGTATAAGAAACTAGTGATCAATTTTTATCCACAATGGAAAATCAGGTGGATTCCATAATTCTCTATCACATATATGCTCATCTGCATTACATATTAACCTTTTTCATCATGTGAATTTACTAATAATAATATCAAACAAGGAATGATAAGAAGATATAAAAATTCGTTGGAATGGGTATCTCTAAATACTGAATGATTATTTTATTTTTATTTCAACATATACCATGAAGTCCCACATTTTAGACACCCTGAAATAAATTCATATCCCCATTAATATAGCACACAATCATTCATAAAGACATGTAACTTTTTATACACTCATCCCATCAAGCATAGTATTTTATCCACATTATAATGTGAATATATACGATTATTATCCTTAGAAAGAATATATTTCAAATCTATAAAACTCTTATCACTCCATCCAGTTGATCCTTTAAGTTAAAAAATATTAACACTATTTAAAAAAATTCGTACGACCTAGACATGATGTTTTTTAATCATTGGAATATAGATGCTTAATTGTTGATTATTTTTGAAATTCCTCTACTTTAATATCACAAATCAGTTCATTAATTTTATCAAACATATCATCTTTAAAAGCATCAACGTTAAGTGATCCAAAATTATTCCAAGTTTCACCATGCCAAATCCACGGGTTGTAACTCAAATTAAAATCATTAAAAAATAATTGATATTATATCTCTATGATATTAAACTTCTTTTTTGCTTAAAAATTTCAGGCATGGACAGAAAAACATATCATTGTTTGGAACATTTTTTTAAAAAAATTCAGAAAAGCATCAAGGCCTTCCTTATACACATCAATTATTTGAAGTTTCGCAATATAACATTGAATCCTTATTATCTATAAAAATATCTAAAATATATATCATGTCAATAGAGACCAAGTTTAAATTTATATCAAAGATTCAATAATTTTAATGTAATAAAATTTTAAATATAAAACAAATATATATGTATTTGAAAATTATAATTATAAAATAAAGACAATAATGGAATATAAATTTAAATATAATTTGTAAATCATAAAAATAAATGTCTAGAAGTAATTTACCAAAGAAAATACAGTTAAATTATTCTCTCATTTATCATTTTCGTCTAAATGAAATTATTTGGAACCTGAAAATGAATATTATTGACTAAAATCCAAATCAAGTGCACATTTTCCATTTTGATTGGTGTCTTTATCATCGAATTTTCTATGAATTGTTTTCTTGAAAAATCAAAAAATTATTATTTGAGAAATCAATTAGTATTATAATATATTCATATAGTAGATATCAAAAAACACAATGATGAATTTTTATTGTGGTGTATATATATATCGAAATAATATTTTATATTATTTATGTCTAGTGTATTATGAGCATTGTAAAAAAGTAATACATACTATGTATTCTATGAAAACATGTTTTATTTTAATGTAACACAATAATTACCCACATTTTAAATATTATAGTTTACTTCATTTAATAGATTAAAAATCTAAATTTATGGGCAGAAAAATGCTTTCAGTGTGAATACTATGTGATGCATGTTTAATTCAATGAGAATATATCTATAAAAATATAACAAATACATGTAAAGTAACCAGTATATTGTTCGTATTGTGTATTCACCAACAATTACAACGTTATACTGATAATAACTCATAATATGTAGACTGCATATTTAATATATGTGTTTTCAAGGTTCAAAAATGCTCACATCAATAGAAAAGTTTTGATATTCACATACAGTACTTATATGATTTTGTATATTGATTTTTATAGAAACATCAATGTATATATATATATATATAATTTTAGGATTACTAAGTAACTAATAAATTCATAACACAAATTGAAATTTATCAATACACCTGGAAGTGTATTCACAAATAAGTAATGATTGACAAACATCATCCAACTATGAATAATTATTAGATTCAATAATGAAATTTAAAATGGGACAAAGTATAAAAATCTATGAAACAATTGGGTTAAAATTCGTTTCCATTTAATAAAAACGCCATATTATTAATATAAATTTCTATCCATACAATTTTTTACTTAAATCAATGAATAACTAAGGTATTTGAAGACGGAAATCTGATATTTGAGATGATAATATCTATATTCAAATGTATAAATATGAGGCTGATGAAATATGAGGGATTAGGAACATGGTAATGAATGATTTGAGTATATGAAATCGAAAAAGTCAATGTTTGGGATTTGATTCCATTGCATGACTAAAATATAGGATTGATGTGGGAGGATTACCTGAGATTTGAGAATATCGAATGTTAAAAAACAAGGCTGAAAAAACCTAAGGATATATGAGGAAAAAAAATATGAGATTCGAGTCCACCAAATCAAATAAATGGGCGTTAGGGATTCCAAAAAATAGAAATTTTCCTTTAATTACAAGATAAGAAGACACTAAAATAATTTAAACAAAATATTTATAAAATTATAAATGGAATATAACATTGGATATATTTTATCCGATAAAAAATGGTTCTCACATCAGCTAGATGATAACCGACAAGATAAAGAAACATACATGGAATTTTTTACCTTGGTTGTTATGCAACAAAAATGAAAAATCCCATAAACAGCTTTATCATGTTGGTTATATAATAATCATAATGATAAATCAAGATAAATGAATATTTTATCTTTGTAATTAATAACTGACATGAAAATTCCAACCTGATAAATACTTTTTGTACTAGTGTATTCTTCTTGATTTTAATGTTATCTAACAAGCATGATCAATAAATAGGTGTTGGAAAAAAATACCTCAATGTGTCCTCTCATTATGTTTCAAGTGTGATTGTGTTTTTTGAAAAATCTATATGATCGAAAATGAGTTTGGTTTGTGTTTTCCGAAGATAGATTTTTATGGTGGCATAGATTCCCAGTGTTTGCCGAATTTTTGGGCATCAAAATGAAATATTAATGTTTGTAAATGTAAGGTTTTATTTGTAAGACTAAATGGTGTGATGAATGGTGACTGAAAATGGAAAAGTAAGAGAAATGTTGAGCCCAAGAAATGGTCTTACTACCATGTCTGGGAAGGGTTCGTGACCACATACCAAGAAGTGGGCATGGTATGCGTGAGCAGTTTGCTGAAGCGAATATGGTTTGTTGTGATGGTTTTTGGGGAATGGGGTGTAGTATGCATAAGGTGTGATAATTCATGGATTGGGTGTGGTACATGGTAAGATGATCTATATGTTGGGGATGCCATACCGAATCAAAGATTTCAAAAATCTTAAATTAGCGGATTTTGTGAATATTTTTTGCTTAAATAAGGAGAACTAATCCCACCAATTAGGAGAGAGTGAAATTTTTATTATAGAATATATTTTATTTGGGAATTCGTAGAAGTCCAAAGAATGTTTGTGAGGGTGAATTCCATGAATGATGAAGAGGTTCACACAGAAGGTATTCCTCCAAAGGTTTTTGTTGGTCATTGTAGGATGTAAAGGATGAAAATCCAGGGAAGAAGAACTTAATACTCAGAGGGGGAGCTCCTGTACATGGAAGAAAAGGCAGTCCTCAAATATATTATAGTTTTTTGACATATGGTGATTTGTAGAAGAGATTCACAGAGTTGGTACTTGGAGGCGGTATGCTATAGAGAAGGAAGGGGAGTCCATGGATGAAGGGAAGTTCGTAGAAGAGGCAGTGGTCTGAAGAGGAGGTGTTCCTTGTACCATTCCAAGTACACATTACACGGGAGAATTATGTGGTTTTTGGAACACTCAATGAATTTCTAAAATCTTCAAGTTAGTATGTGAATGTCATTTCCGATATCTAATAGTTCCCGGGAAGGGGGACATCATCTGCGGGTGAAAAAGGGACTTCAACACAACATCTACCTATAGTTGAGGATGCATAAATTCATGAAAATAAATGGACCTATGTGTCCATAAACTATGTTTTACCTACAAGTCTATAAACTGTGAGTGGATTCGTTTCCAAGAGAAGGGTGCAATAGAAGAGGAATACAGTGACCCTTTCCACCAGTAGTGAGCTATAGAAATAGGCATTTAGAGTGACATTTGGGAATGCAGTGAGAAGACCCTAAATCTTGTAAAGGTAGGGAGCCTGGGCATAAGAGATCTATCACAAACATTATACTCATTATTGGAAGTGATTTGTAGTGAATTTGGTACATTGTCACACCACCATTGTATGCTCCTTAGACATAGCCCAGTGAGGGTGAACCAAGTAAAAATTTCTTTGTATAGTGCATGATTTAAATTATGTTCATACTTTGAAATGGGAATGTGAGAGAAGAGATGTTTGTTTAATTATGAAACAAGATTTGCAGGGGAATAAATTTTAATCTTTCATACTCTAATTCTCCCCCTCTTAGGTTACTTGATCTAGTGGACTTAACCATTGGTTTTAGAGGGAAGGGTTGAAAGTATTTGATTCTATCTCACAAAAAGAAATCAAGCTAGTCAATCATAATGTGATTATGATATTTGATGGAAATTATTTTGAACTATAGAATAATAGGATGCCACACTACTTCTGATCATTAGGAATGGATGTATTTATATTAGTTATGCATAGAATATCAGCTGACATTAATAGTGGTCCATTATCAGAAGCCAAAAGAAGGGAATTGCATAATAAGGCTAAAGGGATCAATGCTTTAGTGGGGTCCCTATAAAATCCAATTTATATGAAGGTAATGTCCTGTAAAACATCACATGCTATGTGGAATTTTTTTTCATTAATGAGGGTGACACAAATGTCTAAGAATCAATGCTGTAGGTTCTGGGGAACAAGTTTGGGGATCTTAAATTGAACCCCAATGATACTCTTGATTCATTATTAAATTAGATAAATGTTATTCTGGAAGACATGTGGTGTCTTGTAGAATTAATTGAATATATGAAGACTGTGAAATGAATCTTGACGAACCTTTTATCATAGTTAAATTTGGAAGTTTCAGTATTGGAAGACAATGACCCAAAAGAGATAACACTGGATAACCTACATAGTACCCTTGTACAATATTATATGAGAAATGATGATAATGATGTAGTATAAAATGGGAAGTCTGAAGTGGTTTTCAAGGCCATGAAGAATCTATCTGTTAAATATTGTCCCGAGGAGGACAATTTGGATAATGTAATGTCATTTCTCGGCTCAAATTTTCAAAGGGGAAATGGAATGTTCAAAGGTCAAGTTCCATTTTCATGATTTTGATGTGGAATGATTGGGAGTTTTGTAGTAAAATTTCCTAAGAAGTCTGATGATGAAAATGAATTCAATGATGAAATTCCCCAAAATAAGTTTTCATAAAATTTGAAAGGTTAGAGAATTACTAAGGGAATGTTCTTAAGAAAGATTAATATGCTTTCAAAAATAAATGGAATGTTTAGAGGAATCTGTAGAAGAAGAGTTGGAGGACTAAAAGGATAATAAAGTAGATGATTTGGTGTATGTTTTTGGAAATTCCATAATAAGACAAGAAATTGACAATGAAGAATGAAAAATTGAAGGAAGAGTTGAACATCATACTGAATTAGTAGAAACCCTTCAATAGATATGTATTTTTAGATCCAAAACAAATAAATTTAATAATTTTGTTCGTGATGCCAAAATATATATGCAACAGTAGGAATAGGAGAATTATGAGCCAATGTAGAAATTGAAAAGCTAAGGACTTAAATGATGGAAAGCTCAAAAAAGGTGGTTGCGTACAAACTCAAAATTGAAGAACATAAAATAGAAATTGATAGTTTGATTGAAACTAGAAAAGATAAAATCAAACGTATCAAATAACTAGACGGAGAAGTTTTCAGTCAGCGACAAATAGTTAATGATCAAGAGATATTGTTAACTCTCAGTTTCATATTAGGAAAGAAGATCATGCAGGAAATAGAGAATATGAAATTTGAGTAGAGTGGTCTAGAAGAATAGAAGCACCAATTAATAATAAATGATAATGTTGTTATAGGGAATGATCTAAAACAGAAAGCAATTACAGTTCATGTCAGACCATATGTACCCACTCCAAGACTGTTGATTGATTTAGGTATGAAGTAGAATCATAAGACTCAGAAAACCCATGGTACAAAAAGTAGTGCATTATTTCCACACAAGAATGTACCTCACATAAGATGCTATTGTTGTGGTAATATGGAACACTCTCAAAATATAGGTTCCTTAGAAAAGAGGTACCAAATAGAATAAGACCAAAAAAGGTGGTTATACAGGGATTAGTATTACATGTCCTCATTTGATGGTCTTTGTTTCTTGTGAGAAGTACTAGGATATATGCAAAGATATTTCACATTAACAATGCAGAGGAATGTGTTGTGGTATAATAAATTTGTTTATAAGAATCATCCAAATGTATCATCAAGAGAGCTTAAAATAAAAAAAACTATTTTATGATCTCCATGTTGAATATAATCCATCAAATACTGAGGAAGATCAAGATTTTCATTCTATATCCTGTATGAAGTCAAATACTTGGGTAAAAAAGAAATGGGATGAGCAGGCAGTGGTTGTAGAAATTGTGTTCAAGGAATTAGATCACACTGGTATATAGATCATTGATATTGGATGCACTTCCCATATGATAGGAAAAAATTATCTTGTGACTGGAATCTAGTATGATAAATAAGGTGTTGTAATATTTAGTAATTACGAGTTATTGAAAATTATTGGTTTAAGAAAACAAAAGTTTGGGGGAAAAGTGATGAGATGAGTAGTTGTCTTAGATGTTTAAGGTCTTAGTCACAACAAGCTTAGTGTCAGTAAATTCTAGGACTCAAGTTATTCCCTAAGATTTCTACAAAATTATGTATCATCAAGGAAAAGTATGGTGCTATTGTGTTGTAAGGAAAGAGTACAAAAGGGAATCTATCCCTCATGAGTGTAGAAGAAGATATGTGATTTCTGTCCAAGTATGAAGAAAACAAGTCATGACATAAGTATCATGGCCACATAAGCCCAAAATCCTTGGATGATCTGGTGAAATATGATGCTGCTCTAAATATCCAAATATTATCACATGATCCTACTTATAAGTGTGATTATTTCCAATAAGGGGAGATCATTTGAAATACATACAAGAAAGAGGATAAAAAGTCAACAAGATTGCTTGAGTTAGTGAATATTGATGTGTGTGGGCCAATTTCTCCAAGGGCTATTGATGGGAGGAGATATTATGTTATATTCATTGATGATTATATTAAAATGGAATGGTTTTCAATAATCACCCTAAAATATGAAGTGTTTAGTTGCATTATAAGATATCAACGTGAATGAGAAAAGTTGCATGGTCATAAAATCCAGATGACTCGAATAGATAATGGAATATGATTCACAAATAACCAAGTGAAGTATTATCATGACAAACCTGGCATAAGGCATCAAGCTTTAATGGTCTGAACTCCACTGCAGAATGAAGTAGTTCAAAGAAAAAATTGGATTGCCTCCAAATGGCCAGAACAATGCTCATTGAGAAAGACCTTGCAGGGACATTTTGGAAAGACGTACTGATGACTTCAGTCTACAATTCAAAAAGATATTTACTTTCCTGAAATAAGACAAGACTCCATTCTAGTTATGGTATGTGAAAAAGCCATAATTGAAGTACTTACAAGTTTTTGGAAGTAAATGTTTCCTTCTCAATAAGGAGAAACACATGATGTTTTAATCCTATGGGGATGAAGGGATATTTATTGGAAACTCAAATTAAAGAAGAGAATATAAATGATTCAATAAGAGTCTAAGAAAGATAGTCAAATTTCATGACTTTAGTATAGTGGGGAATAAATAAAATCTTTATAAAATACATGATCAGACTCAGGAGGATAGTGAAGAAGAGATGAGTAGGTCAGAAGATGTTACAACTCCAGTGTTTGATTTACAATAAGACTCAAATGATGAGAATAAATTAGTTTCTTCCCAGAGACCAGTGAGAAGTGATAAAATTGAAAAGAAGAACATAATTGGTGATCATAGAGGACCAATAAATACAAGGAAAATGAAGAATCTACAACAAGCATCATACTTATCAAATTTGGAACCTAAATGTTTTGATGAAGCAGCTGGAGATGAGAATTGGGTTCATGTTATGAATGAAAAGCATAACCACATTGAAAAAAATCAAACATGGGTGATTGTTTTGAGACCAGTAGATAAGAATGTCATAGGGATTAAATGGGTCATTAGTAAAAGAAAAGAATGAAGATGGAATTGTTATTTGAAAAAAAAGAACAACTTCTGTGTAAAGGGTACTCTTATATAGAGGGTATATACATTAATGAAACAGTTTCACCTATTGTGAGGCTAGAGACAATTAAATTATTCTTGGACATAATAGTGAAAAGAATGGTTAGGGTTTTCCATATGGATTTCAAGTAAGCATTTTTTAATAGAGTACCAAAATTAGAAATTTACATTGAGTAGCCAAATGGTTTTCTCATTGATGAAGATGAGAACAATGTTTTTTTGGACAAAGAATGGTTTATAATGTTTAATGAAAGCACCAAGATCTAGGTATTCAGCGCTTGAATTTTCTTTTAAGAAGAATGGTTTCTAGTGTAGTGGAGTTGATTCCAATCTATATTTTAACAATGGATGTAATCAAAGGATGATGTTGTTATTTAATGTTAATGACATAATATATGGTGGACCAAATGACACAAAATGCTGATAGTTTTCCAAATTCATGAAAAATGAGTTTGAAATTTTAATGATCGGTGACCTGATAGTCTTCCTTGGAATACTGGTAACACATGGATGGAATGACACATTCATTTCACAATCTAAATATGCCATGGACGTTTTGAAAAGGTTTGGAATGGATAATTCCAAAACTATGAAGACTCTGGTTACTAACTAGTTGAAACTTTCATGGGATGATGAATTCAAGGTAGTTAATGTTACAAAATACAAGAAAATCATTGGATTATTATTTAACCGAATATCATCATGGCCTGATATTTTATTTTTCACATGAAAAGAATTGAGATATCAAAGTAATCCCAAATAGATCCACATGATTACTGTGAAAATAATACTTTGTTATTTCAAGGGAACTGTTTATTTTTGTTTAATTTATAATGAAAAATTTTATCTAGAATTATTAGGATACACATATTTATATTGGTAAGGATTAGTAGATAAAAGGAAATCAATGTCAGGAAGTGCATTTTATCTTGGAGGATTATGTATTTCTTGGTTGAGAAAGAAAGAAGATTTCATTTCATTGAGCATTGCTGAAGCATAATATATTGCAGCTACTCAAGATTTCATGCAACTATTGTGGATGAATAAACAACATAAGGATATGAATGTTTAAGTGAAATATATGATCAAAATCTATTATGATGATTCATGTTCTATAAATCTTAGAAAAAATCAAGTAAATCACTCTAGGACAAATCACATTGAAAAAAGTATCATTTTATCAAGGAGAAGTTGAAGTACATGCTTGTAATATTGGAGTATGTCCCTACAAAACAACAAGATGAAGATATTCTGATGAAGGCCCCACCTAGGAAATCATATGAAAGGCATCATCAAGATTTGGTAGTCCCGATGACTCCCTGCACTTGAAAATGCGTGGATGTGGGTCCGTCTCTCAATGAGGTATGACGTGTCTTTCCCTATTGTATTGATATGTGTTCTTCACCTTGTTTCAGACAACCTTGATGTTCCATTTGGGTTTGTTGAAAATTTTAGAGAAAGTGTGATTATTTAGTGGAAAAAAGAAATGGAGAGAAACTGTTATGTGGGGAAATGTGATAGGGGAGTTGAAGCTGAGTAAAAGTTGTTCGAAGGAGTTGTTTGGAGGGCCTATAACATAGAGGGGGTATTAAATCTGAAGTTTCTAAATGTGATAAATCAATGTTTACATATCATGCTAACTGAGGTTCTTGATGAAAGCAGTTGTTTGGTTTCTAGAGAAATTGTGTGGAATGAAGTGATTCATTGATGAAATTTCCATTATTCTCTTGTTTCTCACACTGATAATGGTTTATGTGGGCTTACAGTATGTGTTTTGTAAATCTATGGTCGCTATCATTATTACAATTAGCAAATTCCAATTGAAGAAGGAATGATATTTAACATGGTATCAAAATGTGATGAATTATTAGGAGAAGTGTTTTCAACAAACTCAAAGGTGGAGATTACTAGAAACAAATCCCTCAATGTGTCTTTAGGCATGTTTTGGGAGTGATTGTGTTTTTTGATAAAGCCAGATGACTAAAAATGAGTTTGGTTGGTGTTTGTCGATGAATTTTTTTAAGGTGGAATAGTTTTCCAGTGTTTTCCAAAATTTTGGGCATCAAAATCTGGAATTTGTTTTTGGAAATGTATGTTTTTCTTTATAGGATTAAATGGTATGAATAATGGCGAATGAGATCAGAAAAGTAAGAGAAACGTGTATCCCATGACAAGGACCACATACTATGTTCAGGAAGGGTTTGCGGCTATATACAGGGTAGAGGGAATGGTATGAGAGATCGGTACACTAAACTAAAAATGGTTTGTAGTGATAGTTTGTAGTGAAGGGTGTGTGGTATGCTGAAGACGTGACAGTTTACAGAATTAGTGCAGTTCGAGGTAGGAGGATCAATATGCGGTAGAGGCTGTACCAAATCAATGATTTGGAAAATCTCATATTAGTGGATTTTGTGGATATCATTGCCTATATAAGGAGCACTAATCCCACTTATTAAGAGAGCGAGAAATTTTCATTAGAAAATGTCTTTTCACTGGGAATTAAGCAATATCTGAAAGAAGTTTTCAAGGGAGAATTATGCAAAGGATGAAGTGATTCACATGGAAGGAATTATAGTAATGGTTTTTTGGGGTGTCATATGCTAGAAAGGAAGAACATCCATGGGAGAATAATGTGGTATGTGGAGGGGGATCTCCTATACGAGGAAGAGAAGACATTCCATGAACATAAAACAGTTCATGGAAAAAGGGTGATTTGAATAAGAGGTTTGTGGAGTCGGTACGCAGAGATGGTACGTGACATCACATGAAGAGGAGTCTGCAGACGAAGGGAGGTTGATGGAAGCAGAAGAGATATGTGGAGGAGGTTTACCATGTACCATACCCGATACCCAATATGCGGAAGGTGATTGTTGTTTGTAGAACTCTCACGAAATCCTGAAAAAGCTTCACGTCATTTTGTGAAAGACATTTCTAGTATCAAACAGTACCTGGGATGGTGTACATCATTTTCAGGTGAAAAAGGGACTTCAACAGAGAATCTACATATAGTTGAGAATGAAAGAATTCATGAAAATGACAGCACCTAAATGTCCATAAACTGTGTTTGACCTACATGTCTATAAATGGTGAGTGGATACATTTCTAAGAGCAGTGAGCGATGGAAGCGGAAGATGGTGAACCTTTCAACCAGCAGTGAGCTAAAGAATGAGGAATAGGGATTAATGCTTCTGAATGTAGCGAGAAAACACTAAATCTTATAAATTTAGTGTTCCTTGACATATAATATCTTGCCCTAACATTTTACTCATTATTGGTAGTGAGCCTTAGTGAATTTGGTATGCCGGCACACCGCCATTGTATGCTCCTTGGATGTAGCCCAGTGAGGGAGAACCAAGTAGAATTTGATGTGTCTCATTCATGATTTAAATTATATTCATACTTTTCAAATTTGAAATAAAGATAAAAGAGTTTTTTTAATGATGAAAAAATGTCTGAAAGGGAATAAATTTTAATCTATCATACCCTAATTCACCTCCTCTTAGGGTATTCGGCCTAGTGGACCTAACAATAGGAAACATCAAGTCTAGTACATAACATGAAAAAGAATTGATCATATTGTTGAAGAATACGAGATATTACTCATTCTATATTTATAATTCTGCCTATGAGGAAACATTTTCATAGAAACATTGATACCACATGACACTATAACCAATCCCCTAATTGGATTGTTCCATACTAAATCTATTTAGTATCTAGAAAATATATGTACTTTGACATTGTCCAAGATGCCTCTTGGATCTATCATGAATGATCTTGAACCCTAATATATTGGCTAGTTCACCTAAGTACTACATGGAGAAACATTTTTTTAAACATTCCATAACATAATTTAAGAATGGTATGTAATTTATAATTAGTAAAATTTCATCAACAAATACTATAAGTATAGAGACATCAATACTGATAAACCCTTATTAAACACATGTTCCACATAGATTATTAATGAAACAAAATTTTTATTACTTTATCGAATGAAATGTTATATGATCTAGATTCTTGATTCAATACAAAAATTGATTTTTACTACATGAAAATATTTTTGGCATCACCTAGAGTCATAGGTTCTTATGGTTGTGTCAAGTATACATCTTCATAAGGGGTCCCAATAAGGAAATATATTTTGACATCCATCTTCCAAATTTTATAGACATAGTAAGATACTATATCAGGTAGTTTTGTGTTGGATTTAAATATGGTAAGTAGTGAAAATGTTTCATCATAGTTAATTCCATGACACTATTTAAACCATTCAGCGATTAGAATTTTTTAATAGGAATTTAATTTACCTTTTATGATTAGTTTTTTCTTCAATAATCATTTTCAAACTATAAGATTTACATCAACTGACCGACCAACCAGAACCAAAACATGGTTTTAATACATGGAATTCATTTCAGAATTCTTGAATTCATTCCATATTAATACTTCTGAGCTATTTATTTTCTATTTGAAGGAGAGAGGTTTACCATATTCAACAAATAATGAGTCTCTATCTTCAGTGAATAGAAAACAAAATATCTATAGTTCTCTTAATTCTCTTGATCTCCTATATAGTACTAGAGTTTTAGGAACTAATTCATCCTTGGGGACCAGTGGAATATATTTCTCTTTAAACTCTTGTGTATCTTTAGCATCATATTTATCAATGTCAATGCTTCGAACACTATGCTTTTTGGGAATGTTCTCCCTCTCAAGAATGATTTCTTTTTTTGGTGACAATCACTTTCTTATCTGAGGGGTTATATAGGTAGTATCCCTTTGTATCCTTGAGATACATTATAATTAGAAACTTTATTCCCTGATGCGAAATAATTTATCTTGAGAAGGACATTACAAATTCGTCACAACCCCTAACATGTACATGCAACAAAACAGGTTTTTCTACTCTATAAATCTAAAGGAATATCATTTTCGACAATATTTGGTTCTCGGTTTGGTGTGTATGCTGTAGTTTTTAATTCATATCCCCAAAAGGATAACTGAATATCTTCCTGGATAATCTTAAAATATACCATATATAACAAGGTGTGGTTCATTAACACCTTTCCACTGTGGTGTATATGGTGTAGTGAGTTGATATAGAATCCCAAACAATTGTAAAATGTCGATGAACTCTTGGTTAAGACATTCACTACCTTAATCTGATCAAAGTTTCTTTATCTTCTTTCAAAGTTTATTCTCTACATCATTCATGAAAAATTTGAATTTCTCAAAGGGATAAAAATTATACCCCATTAAGAAGATATATCCAAATCTACTCAAGTCATTAGTAAATGTTATGAAGTAAGAATATCCACATATAGGTTCTAGAAGAAATGGTCCACACATATCATTGTGTACCAATCCTAGAACTTCTATTGACCATTCCTCTTGTACTCCAAATTTATGTTTACATATTTTTCCTTATAAAAAACCATGAAATTTTTCAAGTGGTTTTATATCAGAAGAATCCAAATAATGATATTGTAAGAGATTTTTCAAACTCTTCTCATTTACATGAGAAAGATGGTGATTCTAATGATGTGTGCTATATGAGTCATGTGAAAATGATTTGTTATCTATTGCAAATACTTGGTTTTCATAATATAATTCATAAATACTGTTATTTAAATATTCCAAACAATAACATCACGTGTCTTATATAAAAGATACAAATTTTATTCCCAAACATGAAAATTAAACCATCTATATATAGGAACTATATAGATATTGTTTTATTGCAAACATTTGGTATATAATAACAATCCCATAAAACTATTATAATTATCATTGGAAATGAAAGGTGGTTGTCTCTAATAGCTAGAGAATCCATCCATGCACCATTGGAACCTGGAAACACACATCTCCTCTAGTAATCTTTTTAAATCTACTTGGTTCTTGATTTTAGATACATATGTGATAACCAAAAGGCATATATAATACCTGATGTGTATATATATAAATATTAAATTTGATAAATAATACACATTTTACTTCCCCTTACTTATGGGGGCTGTTCTTATTCCAGTGGGCTTGTTTTCCATCATGAAAAACATATTACCTTCTTTTTTTCCTTTCCCTATATATGGATCTTCCTATTCTTGTAAGGATAGTTTTATAGAGATTTATACTTATTATTAGTCTTGGTCCCCTTATCCTTGTTCTTAATTATCTTATTCATCATAAGGACCATGGTTTTATCACACCCCAAGTCCTTATCACCTTGGAGAATCAAAGTAAAAATTTCATAATGACTCTTCTCATTATTTATCATATTATAATTAAGAAATCTGGAGAAGCAATTAGGTAGTCAGAAATGTATGAGATATGTTCACAAATCATCCATGAATTCAATCCCTAAGATGTCTATGTGATCAATGTATCCAATAATCTTGACTATAAGAGGCCCATCTATACCTAACTCTCCAAGATTATTTATAAACATATCATTAGTGATCTCATATCTCTCTTATCTCGCCTTCTCTTAATAGAGATCCTAAAGGTGAGACATCATGATATATGCATCCATGTCCTCATATTTCATTAAATGTTCATTTTTTATATATGATAACATATAATAATGAATATCAATAGCTTCATTCAAATGTTTCTCATAGATAGATAACTCTTCCCCACTAGTCTCATTACAAGGTGCATCATCAATATGTTCTTCCATCATATACAATTTTTTTAATGGAATATGATAACATGTAAGAACCCTTTTCCATTCTAGGAATTTTATTTTTAGTGAGAATATTTTCCTTGTCAAGTATGGATCTCAATGATATGTTTGAATTAATTTTTGTTGCTGTTTCTAAAAATAAGATGAGCAGAGTTTTGGTGCTTAATCTGATAAAATTTAGACAAATAAATAAATATAATTTTTATTAATCTACCACTATTTTATCAAAACCCAAGAAACCACAATATTACATTTTTAGTATCATTTTCCATGGAGATTCTAGTGGAAGTGATCCGTATTCCCCTTCTCATCACTAGAAATTTGGTTGGTCAAGAAATTTGAAGTGTTTTAGTTAGGAATTCCAAACGCAAACTAAATTAACTCATTGCTCTTTGATATGTTGAGTGGACTCACTAATGAGGAAATCCTTAAATTTTATTTCCTCAACCCTTGCCTATTTTTTACACAATTTCCTTCTTTGGAAGTCAACCCTTGATTTGAGAAAAGTTAATTCAACCCAAAAATTCATGTTAGAATTCCCCGATAATTGAAATCACCCCAGATTTGTCTGGTTATGTACTTTTAACTATGATTTTATTTTAACGTAAGTAGTGGAAGGCTATACAAACATAATATATAATTGAGTAATTTCATCTTTTATGCATAAATTTACAACAATTATCATTATTTCATGATTCATAAAATTAAGATAATTTTCTTAAGTGATCAACCATTTCATAGATTATATTTATGAATAATCCAATCTATTTAGTTCTATATTTCATACATGTTAATTTATTAATTCATGTGATCACAAAAAAATATTCATAATGAAATAACCATGAAACTATAAAGAAATTAAATAATAAAGTTGTATGATCATGATATTTTTCTAATGTTTCGTTTATCTAATGGATGATAAACTGACTGTTGACCTATGGAAAAAACAACTTGAACCATTTATGGTTGATGTGGAAGCTTTCAACCTATCCACTTATGTATCCCTCTTGGATTGGTTTCACCTTATCTCAAAACTCTAACCACCTTCACTAACTTCAGACCTCCATCCAATATATATTATTTTACTCACATGAATGTTAGGTGAAGGGGATTACATAAAATCCATGGGCATACATGCCCTTACATAATAAGAGTATACATGGAACATAATAAAATAAAATAATTTAATAATATATTAAACGAAACCAATCATATAAAAAGGTCTTGTCTATGCTCATGATCATCCACATGCAACGAATGACACATGTAATAAAATTAGAATTCATTTCTAATCATTCATATTAAAGACAACGAACACTCGAATCAATTAGTTATATCCATTAATTAATCATTTATTTTATCTTAATTCTCATTCAGATTTCCCTGATATTTTCATCCATCATAATTTTAATCAAATTAAATAAATGTATTTAAAATTAACTATGTCTATAAATGTACCATGGATGAAACATGGTGAGTACCAATTCAAACTGCCCACCATATATTATACTTGTAAACTATTTACTCTTGCAACATGTGGCATACATGACATGTCATGTACTTTCATGATGTGTACTACCAACATAATGATTACACAAATTACATGATTTTTCTATCTTGTCTTATGAATCAATATATGTAGAGTAATAACTATAATATTACTGGTACATGATATGAAAACGCATATATTGAAATAATAATTAATTAAAAATTTATATATATATATATTAAAACCCATCACATGGGGTGTCCTATCAACATAATGAACACATGAATGTATATGTTGATAATGTTTTCATAGTATAATAAATTAACTTTTAATTCTTCATAATTTGGTAAAAGTAAATGGTGTGTAAATTTGAGCTACACGACATGTATTTTTTCTCAGTGTCCTTCCATGGAACACACCTAGGGACTAAGCATGTAAATGTGCCATGAAAAAATTGGAGTACACACTATGTACGTGGGAAACACAATGTGTGGTCTTTGTGTTATAAAGTCACCATACAGGTAGGCCATGTAAGAAGATACAAGACCCATCTGTGACTCAAAGGACTACACACCATGTATAGCAGTTGCACGACATGTACTCCACCTGACCATGTACCATTGTAGCCCAGTCAACATATGATTCAAAATTAAATGAATTGCGTGAATAAATGGACACATCCTAAATTAATTATGAATTAATTCTTGTTTCATCAAACAATAGTACATGGTGTGTGCCTCTAAGAAACATAATGTATACCTCCGAGTTACACGGTGTGTACACCTGTGTTATCCGTCCATAATCCTTGGCAACTCTAGATGAGATATTTGAGTTTATTTCATTCATAAAATTAATAAATTTTATTAAATTTATGATAAATGAGGAGGAATAAGAATATTTCAAAATTCATAATAATGAACGAATAAACATGAATTGAAAAATCAATTAATTATGCATAAAAGTATCAATGATAGTTAAATTATTTTAAATGAACATGGGACCGCTCGTATACCACTTGTAGGTTTCGAGCATAGTGGAAACATGTGATGGGACATGCCTAGATTTTCTACTTCTTTCATGACTGATGATTAATTTGAGATTTTACACAACATGGAAGACAATGATCAAGGGAATTGAATCAAATAACATAAAATAGAGATAAAATTCAAGAACCAAGCACATGATTACCAGATATTATGTATAATTAATTTAAGAAATTAAAGAATTAACTTGTGTGGAATTATTTCTTAAATGATGGATCTGAATATAGATCTATGTCATACCATCGTTTTATTCTAGTAATCAAGGAAGTATTCCCTTTATAGGTCATCTACCCATGTTCCGAAATCCGTTGAACGTCACCATATCAATCTCGGAGTGCTAGCATTTTAGATCTTATATATTGCATCATTTACCTTGATCAACCCATGAATAACTTCTCAAGGATTCTCCTTTATCTCTCTAGGATTGAGAGTAGAATATGGGGGAAGATTTTTCTCCTTTATTGGGAGTTTTTTGGAGAAGGGACCTCTCTTGGGTTTTGAGATGACTCTATAGATTTTTTGTTTACAATAAAACAAATGAATTGTCTCTCTTTGAAAAAAATAATATATTTTTGTTTATTTCTGGCTAGGGTTAGAAATTAATAATTTCAAAAGTTTCCTTTTAATATATATTTAATATATATGCATCTCCAATATATAATAATAATTATAATATTATTTTTCAACATGCACTAAAATCATGAATTAAAATCTAAATATTATTTATTCAAATAATATTCAACATATTTTATTTCTCGCCAGACCTATAAACTTGATTTTCCATTCCTCCACTATATTTATTGATCCCTGAATAATGACTATTTTAATTATTAAATAAATATAACTATATTATTATCCAATAAATAAATAAATATTATATTCCGTAAATAGAAAATAAATATTTATTTAATATTCCGCTCACATAATATTCTCTTGAATAACCAGTGATGAAATATATCTGATAAATAAATCATAAATAATTATTAAACCACATGGAGGAGTAATATTTATTTGAATTGATAAAAATAATAATAATATATTACTTAATTGAGATTCTGGTTAAACTTAGTGTGTGAACCTCTAGGCCTCTTTCTCAATGGGATTAGGTGAAGAATCCTAAATTCAAAGGTTAGCTTCGAGAAACATGCCACATAATCCATGGAGAATGAATTTAATACCACAATGACATAATACCTCATATGAGATCTTATTATGTAATATAATCCCTTTATCATGATATCTCTAATCGAGTAGTTTTTATGCTAGTACCATCAACATTTTTATTTTATGTCACTTTCATTGAATTTTCATAAATCAAACTTGCCTATAGAACACCATAGACATGGATTTATTTAAGATATATATTTTCCATCATTGTGCCTAGGATATCAACTTATGTTAAAGAACAGAAGGGACAAATCCTTTCTTACAATATTCATTAATCCAATATTTCTTGTGACACACCCAACCTATCCAACCTCACCATGAACATATGTTGTCAGGATTTTCATCAATACATCACTGTACATGATTTATAGTACTCTTTAGTAATAGTCTTAAAGTATAAGGATCAATAAGAACATTCATAGATAGGAACATCCAATGACATATATAAATGTGGATTTCTTACTGGTGGGTCTCATTCTCATAGTATCCTACACTGGATATGACCGAGGGTGTACACCATGAGAAGGTTGTGTTTTGATTTAAAATCGACATTTTAATTAAAAACATGCATCACATACTCAAAATAGATAAAATTTTCTTGTAATATCTTGAAAATTTAGGACAGTGATCTAGAAACCATTTTTGATATGTAGGAATCAAAAACACATATAACACAAGGTCTGCCAGATATGAATCAAAGTGAATGTTTTCTATTTTAAAGTAACATTTTAGTTCAAAATTCACACATATTATTGAAAACTTTTAAAATTCACTTAGATTATCATGATAATTTATTACAATGGTCTATATGGTATTTGTGTTGTACAAAATTCAACCCTACATCAATCTAACTCACTAAATGAATTGTATGAATAAAACTGATTGTTTTTATTTTAAATCAACATTTTAGTAAAAAACACACTTTACATTATCAAAACAAATAAAACATGCTCAGTTTGTCTTGATTATTTTATAAAATAATTCATATGTTATTTTTGATATATGTAGGAATCAACCACTTGTCAATCAAATACATGGTGTTCCCGATTTTGTTCAAAGTGCATGTTTTTATTTTAAAAGTAACATTTTAGTTCAAAACATGTGTTACGAACTAAAAACCATGAAAGAATACTCAAATTGTATTTATTAATTATAAAAAAAATATATATTTAATTTTTGATGTATAGGAATCACCATACATCAAAATGATACATGGTGTGGTTGGTATGACTAAAAGCATGTGTTATTATTTTAACTAGAAATTTTAGTTATTAACACACTTCACATATTGAAAACTAAGAAAACAAACTCAAGTAAAATTGATACATTATATAATGACCTATATGTCATTTTTTATATGCAGGAATACGGCACACATCAATCTAACACACGGTGTGACCATAATCCCTCAAAGTACGCGTTTTTAGTTTAAAATTGACATTTTAGTTCAACAAGGTGTGACATACTCAAAATTGTGAATTTTTTTTGATTATCTTGATATTTTTGAAAAAATGTTTCATAATTAATTTTTGATGTGTAGTAATTAGTTTCATCTCGATATAATATATGGTGGGACTGATATGAATTAAAGTGTGTGTTTTTAGTTTTAAAAGTGAAATTTTAGTAAAAAATATGTGTCACTCACTAGAAACCAAGAAAAAGAATTATGATTATTTTGGGACTTAACTAATATAATCCATTAGTCATTTTTTATGTTTATCAGTCAATTTCAAATCAATATGATACATGTTGTGACCCGCATGACTCAAAGTGTGTGTTTTCAGTTTAGAATGACATTTTACATACAATTTTCAATCACTTAAAAATGAGAATAAAATATTATATTGTATTCATGTTTTAGGAATATTATCAGTGAGTTATTTACTCTAATAAAAAAATCAGTCACACAAAAATCTGATACACGATGTGACTACTATGGCTCAAAGTCCATGCTTTCAGTTTAAAAATGATATTCTAGTTAACAACATTTTACACTCACTAAAAACCTATAAAAAACTTTTATTGTCTTGATAATTTAATAAAATGATTCATAAGTCATTTTTTATGTGTTTAAAACCTTTTCACATTAATCGGGCACATAGTCTGGATGGTATATTGTAAAGTATGTGTTTTTATGTAAAATTGACATTTGTATTTCAATATATGTATAACATACTCAAAATAGATAAAAAAATTATATTGTTCTGATACATTAATATATTTATTGGTAAATCATTTGTAGTATTTAGTAATCAACTTCACCTTAATCCGATGCATGGTGTGATCAGTGTGACCTGAAGTGTGGGTTTTTAGTTTAAAAGTGAGATTTTAGTTAAAAACTTTCATCCCTCACTGAAGTAGATAAAACATATTAAGATTATTTTAATACATTATGAAATCTATCCAAAAGTCATTTTATTGTTTATCCATCAGTTTAAAATCAATATGATATATTGTGTAACTGGTATGACTGAAAGTACATGTATTTAGTTTAATATATCATTTTAGTTAAAAATATCTCACTCAATAAAAACCATGAAAAAAATTCATATTATTATGGTATTTTAGAAAAAAGATCTATGAGTCATTTTTTTCATTTTGTAATTGGTCACACTTCAATCTAATACACAATATAACTTATACCACTCAATGTGTGTGTTTTAATTTTAAAAATGATATTTTAGTTAAAAATGAATGTCAGTCACTAAAAACCAAGAAAAACACTCATATTATCTCAACACATTATTAAAACGTTCCATAATTCATTTTTGATACATAAGAATCAACGACATTTCAATATGACACATGGTGTGCCCGGTAGGAATCAATGTGTCTGTGTTTTTTTAAAATTGATATTTTAGTTCAAAATAAGCATTAAATACCCAAAACTGAGAAATCACATTAATATATTTTAAAACTTTTGGTAAAAAAATACTTATTTCATTTTTGACATGTAAAAATCAAATGCGGCTCAGTCTAATACATAGGGTGACTCAAATGACTCAAAAAGTGTGTTTTTAGTTTAAAAGTTATATTGTAGTTAAAAACATGAATCACTAATTAAAAACCAAACAGTTGAACTATTATGATATTGATACATTTTGAAAACTATCCATATATTAATTATGACATATATGAATCATTCACACATCAATATGATACGCATTGTTACTGTTATGTGTCAAAGTGTGTATTTTTAGTTTAAAAATAATTTTAGCTAAAAACATACATTCACAAATAACTGAGTTAAAAAAATATTATTATCAAGATATTTTAGTAAAATGGTTCAAAAATAATTTTTGATGAGTATGAATCATCTACAAGTCAATCTGATATACAATGTGACCTATATGACTCAAAGTGTGTGTTTTTAGTTCATAAGGTTAATTTAGTTTAAAAGACACATGAAATACTCAGAAGTAAGAAAACACATTCATATTGTATTGATTCCTTAAGACAGTGATCCATAATTCTTTTTGACATATAAAAATTAGTTTCACCATAATCCCATACACAATGTGACCAATACGACTGAAAAATGTGTTTTCAATTTATAAGTGATAATTTAGTTAAAAGCATGTGTCAGTCACTAAAAACCAAGAAACTTTACTCATACAGTCTTGAAACAATAGGAATATATGTGTAATTTGTGATATTTAGGAATCAGTCACATGTCAATCTAACATATTGTGTGACCGATATGACTCAATGGTCATGTTTTCAATTTAAAAATATCATTTTATTTAAAAGTGTGTATTAATCAATGAAAACCAAGAAAATAAACTCAAATTTTCTTTATATTTTAGGAATATTATCCATAAATCATTATTGATATATAGGAATTTATTTCATATTAAACTGGCACAGGATCTGGCTAGTATGACTCAAAGTACTTGGTTTTATTTAAAATTTGCATTTTTGTTATCAACGTGTTCCACATACTAAAAACCAAGAACATACACTTACATATTCTTGATACTTTATGATAATTATCCACAAATGATTTTCGATGTGTATGGATACATTAATCTAATAGAAAATGTGTCTTATATAACTTAAGGTGTATTTTTTTAGTCTAAAAGTGAATTTTATTAATTCATTGTATCATATTTATGTTAAATTTCTTTTATTTTTTATACTACTTATATAAGAATTATTTATTAATATAGTAATACTCTTTTGTTCTAACTTGGGTTGTTTGGTCAACACTCAGTAGCACAATTGATATCTATTGAGAGGGTGTCAGTGTATAAAGATAGAGGAACATCAATATATTTGAATTTATTTATATTTGTGATAAATTTTGTATACCCTTGTAATTGTATATAATAATGATTCAAATGTATGTAAGAATTGAATAATGTTTTCTATTGTATCATTATGTAAATTTAATTGAAATTATATTATATATTGGTTGATATAGTGTGTTGTAATTTCTCCACCACCCTACTATAGTATGAATTTTATTAGCATAAGAAATAATTCTGATAAAAGATCCCTTTATCAGTATTAAAATAATTCCAATAAAGCACGTACTTTATCAATACTGATGAAGGGTTCTTTTACCAGTGCTATTTTTTGCACTGATAAAAGTATTTATCTATTAATGGTTCTTACAATATCAGTGTTTTTTAGAATTGACAAATCTGATATCTTCAGATCTAATTTCATTGTCGTTCTTTTCATAAGATTTTATTTAATAGTTTAAGGAGTATAAATGTGAGCCCATATCAAAAGGTAGGGTAAATTTTTATACTGACGTTTGATTTTAATTTTATCTTATAACATTAGTTATGTCAAAATTTTTTGGTCATGATTTTCACTCACACACACACATATTAATTAATTGAAATTATAAATAATAAATAATAAATTTTATAGATATTAAATAATAATAAATCACAATAAATTATAATAAATTATTATAATGACATGGTAAATAAAAATAATTAATAAAAAGTTAATAAATTTTTATCTTTAATTTTAGCAGTGATTTATAAAAAACATTGCTAATAAGAGATGATTTTCTAAAACATAAATTTTTTTTTTCAATTTTAGGGGTGGTTTCAAATAATCCAATTCTTGAAAATTATGAATGAATCATTAAGCATTTGTTTATAAAAAATCTCAAAATTGTTGTTTTTCTTCAGTAGGTTCTTTTCTATAAATAGATGGAGGTGGGCCACGTGCATTGGAAATGAAATTTTATCAATTATGGTTTTATTAATCCTTTGTGTTGGGGTGATTTATCTTTTAAAATGTCTTATTCCACTTTGAGAAAAGATGTTTCTTTCCCAGGGATATAGGTTCGTTCTAGATTATAGCAATCCTGACAAAAAATATTAACACTATATATAGTTGGAATGTTTGAGGATTTTAATTTATTTGGATAATTGAAAAATAACATGATGCATATTGTAACGACCAAAATCCGGAGCCCCTCCACTGGTGCCCCATAACCGATTCTCCACATGACCTCAGGCGCATTTACCCTAATGCCAGAGGCAGCCAACTAGCAGCGAGGGCCTCGGTAAGTCCATAGGGAAACTATTCCCTCATTCGGTAAGTATACATCGGAAGAATAAACATAATCAATAGCGGAAGCAATAAACAACTTACAACAGCTAAACTGAACAACAGAAGCAATATATATATATGTAAAACAATGATGATTCCACATGATACATATGTCTATGGAAAGTAGTAAACAAGTCAACATGCCATAATACAACTGAAACTAAAGACAAAAAGAGTACAGTAGCTCCAACAGCATCGCGAGCCAAGGCCCGGTCCCATGCTCCCTAGATCCATGTAGAAATCAAGTACCTAAGGTAGAAGGGCCATAACCCCCCTCTACACCTGCAACCATATAATCTGTTTGGGCCGAAAAGCAGGACCCAAACAGGGTGTGAGACTAATCCCAGTAGGCAACCACCACAAGATCTATGCCCTACTGTCAGTGATTGATGCAGCAAAAGTATGGAAAGTAAACATAGCTGCAAGCTAAGAATATGCCAGTAAACAGTTCTACTAAATGCCATACACATCCATTTAAAGTAAAGACCAAGGAAACTAGAAATGCTCTCTATTTCATGGTGAAACAAGTAACACAAAAGGTATCTCAAAGAATACCTAATACAAGAAGTACAAACCCAAGCTTGTTCTTTGGATTGGTGGACTCGTCACAACCAACCATCACAAGAATATTAAAAAAAAACTGACTCTCTGGGTGGCTCATCTAGCAGACCCCTATAGTCCAGTAAGTAATCAAGGCACATACACTCTGGGAAGCTCTTACGTCAATTCCCCTATGGTCTTGCAATGATAGCTAAAGACTCTCTAAGAAAGCACTTACTTATAATTCCTCCTATGGTCTCGATGCGTGAGTAAAAATAAGGACACTCTTGGGAAGAACAAAGTCCTATTCTCGTAGGTCCTGCATACGAAACTAAAACCAACAAACCCTCTAGTGAAGCACTTAATCGTCAATCCCTATTTGATCTCCCGCACCAGGTTCCCAAAGCCCTGAGCAGTCCAGTCGTGCGTAATCGACTGTCAGCATCCCTAAGTAAGTTTAACAACTACTTGGCTAATAGATACCATGCATAAAAAGCATATAAATAGTAGGCAATACATGCAGTCAAACAAATCAAGGCAACAAACAAGTGCAACGAGGTATGCCTCAGAGGCAACCTAATCCAAACGACGATAAACAGCCAAAACAGGGAATCACCCATGGGGTGGTCCACAAACATGCCACCAAAACATTACAAATCATCTAATAACCTCAAGAAGTACATGAAATCTAAGGCAGATAAATAAACGGGGTCAAAACCCTAACCCGAGATACCTGATACATGGGTATCCGACACTTTTTCACCAAAAACCAAAGACAAAATCAACGTAGGGAAACAAAACACTTACCTTGATCCTAGGAGATCGATATAATTGAACCACGGCCAGTGAATCAGCCTATAACGGAGTAGATCTGAGAAAAACGAACAAACACTCATCCCACGATAACTTAGAAATGAGAGGGAAACAAGAGACAAGACTCAAGAAGAAGGAATAACTCACCGCTGTGGTTCCAACTCAACCGGCCATGCTCGAATCGGAGGACGGACAGGAAGGTGGGAGCTCGATGAATTTTCGGTTGGGAGGGATGTTCTCGGGGGGACGAAATCGGGAGAAGAAGTTGATTCCGTATGTTAGACGCAACCCCGGTCCGATTAATGAAAAAAAAGAAAAGTAAACAGCGTGTACTTTGAGAGTACACGGTGTGTACTAGGCCCTTCCGTATTCCACTAAAAACGGCATCCACGTCACCTCTACACACTGTTTGTGTGGCCAGGGCATGGCTAGCACACGACTTTGAGCCGGGACAAAGTACACGGCGTGTACTCAGAAAGTACACAGTGTGTACTTCCAAAATTTCCAGAATATCCATTTTTCTTAAAAACTCCAGACAAAATGAAAACATACCTAAAAAGAAGATCTGGGTTCTTACAAACTCCCCCCTTAAAGAAATTCGTCCCTGAATTCCCCTAACAAGGTGGAGAAGAAGAAACCCCGAACAGCTCCGGCCACTGCGATCGTACATCGGCCTCCCTCTCCCAGGTCTCATCCTGTACTCGCCCATGCTGCCATATAACCCATACTAGAGGAACAGACTGACCTCATAGAACCTTCGTACTGTGATCGACAATCTGAATAGGATGCTCCTCAAATGACACATCCGCTTCAAGATCAACCTCCTCGGGCTGAAAGACGTTAGACAGGTCTGAAAAGTAGCGTCAGAGATGAGAGACGTGGTAGACGTCGTGCATAGCCCGGTACCTCTGAGGTAGCTGCAACTGATAGGAAACCGGCCCAACTCTCTCCAACACCTCAAACAGCCCGATGTACCGTGGTGAAAGCTTGCCCTGTCTCTGAATCCTCTTATTTCCCAACCTTGGTGCGACACGTAGGAAAACCTGATCTCCAACCTCAAACTCCAGAGGTCGTCTCCGCTGATCAACATAAGACTTCTGCTAATACTGTGCCATAGACATCCTCTTCTGAATCAACTCTATCTGCTCTGAAGTCCCCTGAACAAGACGAGGTCCTAGCAAATCTGCCTCTCCTGCCTCCAACCAGCATAAGGGTGATCGCCATGGCCTACCGTACAAAGCCTCGTGAGGTGCCATATGAATGGTCGCCTGAAAAATGTTGTTGTAGGTGAACTGCACCAGAGGAATATGCTTTTCACAAGAACCTCCAAATTCTAGAATGCTGGCTCAGAGCATATCCTCAAGCACCTGGATCGTGCGCTCGGACTGGACATCAGTCTGGGGATGGTATGCTGGACTCAAAAATACCAATGTACCCAAAGCCTTCTGAAGTCCCTGCCAGAACCGAGAAGTAAAGCGTGCATCCCTGTCTGAAACAATGGAGTGTGGAACCCCATGCAGACGAACGATCTCTCGGATGTAAAGTCATCCCAACTCATCGACACTGAAGGTCTCCTTGATCGGCATGAAGTGAGCAGCCTTCGTGAGTCTGTCGATGATGACCCAAACAACATCATTCCCTCGATCCAACCTTGGATAACCGGTCACGAAATCCATCGCGAAGTCATTCCATTTCCATTCCGGAATGGGTAACTGCTGTAAAAGGCCTTATGGTCGCTGATGCTCTGCCTTTACCTGCTGACAAGTGAAGTATCTCAAGACGAAACCACCAACATCCTTCTTCATACCTGGCCACCAGTATTGGCGATGAAGATCCCAGTACATCTTGGTGACACCAGGATGAACTGCCCAAACTGAGGAATAAAAATCCCAAATTAGCTCCTCGCGTATGTCTGCCGGCACCCATTTGCATCCCTGGAAGCGCAAGATCTCATCCTCGCCCACTGTCCATCCAGGAAGAGGGTTCTCTCCTCACACGCTTTCCTGGAGGACTAAACCTTCTGAGTCTGATAGCTGCCACATCTGTAACCGATCAAGAAGTGTCGAGGTAACAGACACAGATGAAAGAAAAGTTTGCCCCTGCCTGTCGTGCACCTCCAGATGCATCTCAGAGAATAGAGCCATAAGATACCACTCACTACTGGCCTCCTGCACTGCCTGAATCTGAATTCTCCTGCTCAACACATCTGCCACTACGTTTCCCTTACCAGGTGTATAGGCAAGCTCGATTTCAAAAGACTGAAGATACTCAACCCACCTGCGCTGTCTCAGATTCAGATCACGCTGAGTAAAGATGTACTTAAGACTCTTGTGGTTGGTGAAAACCACAAAGTGCTCTCCCAAAAGGTAGTGCCTCCAACAGTGTAAGGCATGCACAACAACTACCACTCTAGATCGTACGTAGGGTAGTTCCTCTCATGTGGCCTCAACTGCCAAGACCCGTACGCAAGGACTCCATCTCCCTGCAAAAGCATAGATCCCAGCCCGATACCTGAAGCATCACAGTAGACAGTGTAGCTCTTTCCTAGCTCTGGAAAGACTAGTATTGTTGCTAACATCAACCTCCCTTTCAGCTCCTGAAAGGCGGAATTACATGAATTTGACCATAAGAATTTCGCCCCCTTCTTGGTCAGACCTGTCAATGGTGCTGTTAGCCACGAGAAGTCCTAAATGAAGCATCTATAGTATCCAGCCAGCCCAGGGAAACTCCGTACCTCAAAGACGTTCTTCGGCTGCTCCCAAGAAACTAAAGCTCTCACTTTATCTGGGTCCACTGATACTCATGCTTCTGAGATGACGTGAGACAAGAAGTGAATCTGATCCATCCAGAATTGGAACTTTGAGAGTTTGGCATAAAGCCGATGATCTCTCAGTGTACTCAGAACGATCACAAGATGTGTGTCATGGTCGTGTTGAGTGTAAGAGTACACCAAGATATCGTCCATGAAGACCACGATGAAGGAATCCAAGTAAGGATGGAACACTCGGTTCATCAGTGCCATGAAAACTGCTGGGGCGTTTGGTAGACCGAACGGAATAACTGTATACTTGTAGAGACCATACCTGCTCATGAAGGCTGTCAGAGGTATGTCAGATGGTCTAACACACAACTGATGATAACTGGACCTCAATTCGATCTTAGAGAACACTCAGGATTCTCAAAGCTGATCAAAGAGGTCATCGATCCTCGACAATGGATATCGATTCTTGACCGTCAACTGGTTCATCTTCCGATAATCCACACAAAGCCGAAGGGTATCATCTGCTTTCTTCGCAAACAGGACAGGCGAACCCCAAGGAGATGTACTGGGCTGGATGAAACCCTTTGCCTGCAACTACTCCAACTGCTTCTTGAGATCCTGCAACTCCGGTGTGGCCATTCAATAGAGAGGAATGGACACCGGTGCAGCTCTTGGCATGATCTCAATAGAGAAGTCTACCTCACGCTCCGGAGGCAGACCTGAAAAGTCCTCTGGAAAGATGTCTCTGAAGCGATCCACCACTGGCAGAAAGTCCAGCTGTGGAGTCCCCTGGTCATCCAGATAAAGACTAGAAATCTGGACTGTCACCTATCCTAGCCCATGATGCTCGAGTCCTGCCCGACTCACCCGAACATCCCACTCGCCCCTATGAATAAAGGATTCACCCTCTCGTGAAACAAAGCTCACTCTGCGGCGATAACAGTTGACGACTGCCTGGAAGGGGACTAGCCAGTCCATTCCAAAGATGACATCATAGAATGTCATCTCTAGGAAGTGGAGATCCCATGAGAAACGATACCCTGGAACCTAGAGAGGGCACTCTCTACACTGGCGCACACTAACAGTCCTATGTCCCAAAGGTGTGTCTAGTGTCAAGGTGTCCTCAGAAGTAAAAATTGTAAATTGTAGGCTCTCCACAATGTGCATAGAAATAAATCTATGAGAAGCTCCGGTATCAAAAAGTGTAGAAGATAAAACTGAGGCTACTAAGACCGTACCTCTAACTATGGAGGAACCAGGATCCTGCTCCCGATAAATATGCTCTACTGCAAATGTCTGGCCAATACCGCAGCCCTGTGTAACAGTCTGATATCCTTGAGCTGATCCTCCCTAAGCCTGACTACTGCGCCCATGACCTCTACCCTGGCATGAACGACCAGAAGAACCCCAACCCCCAGTCTGCTGCAGAACTGGTAATCCTGCTCCTGTACGAGGAGTAGAGACTGATCCTCCCTCACTGGCTGCTAGGAGAAGTACCCTGCAAAAAATCTGCAGGTGACCCATCTTGCCGCAAGATCGTCACTCCAATGGATCTCTCGGGCACTGAGGATCTTTATTCCCACTCTTCCCACACCGATAGCACACCACTTGGTTGCCTGAAGGAAGGTCTCATCTACCAGAAGAAATACCCCGCTTCCTTGGGTCACCCCGGGTAGACTCTCGGTGACGCTTCCTGCTGTCATTATGAGATGAATCGGCCTTGGATGCTGAACCACCCTGATCAACAGCTCCAGTCCTCCTCAGATTCCACTTGGTGATTTTCGCTTGGTAGACTATCAGAGTAATAGAAGTCAATTGAAAGACGTTCACCTGTGATCTGATCTCCAGTTTGAGGCCTTCCTCAAACTTCCTCGCCAAAAACAGATCATCATTCCCCAGAGCGGGAGCGAAGCACTGTAACTCAGTGAAACGGGAGGAGTACTCCATGACTAAAAGAGTACCCTACTGCAGGTTCATAATCTCCTTGGCTCTGTTGGCCCTTAGCGTGGCTGGATAGAAGCATTCATTAAAAGTACTCTGGAACTCATCCCAAGCCATAGTCTGTTGGCGCCCGGCCTGTGAGACTACGTCCCACCATCTCTTGGCAGAGTCCCGCAAAATATAAGTCGCGAGATTCACCCTCTTATCTGGGGGTGTCTCCAGGGGCTCGAAGATAGAGAGAATCGTCTCCAGCCATGACTCGGCAGCCTGAGGTCTCCATCCCCTGTGAAATTGGGAGGATGCTACTGCTGGAAAACTCGCGTCAGCTCTGCCATACACGGGGCTGGAAGCTGAGCTCCCTGAAAAGTTTGCATGAACCTCATGAACGCCTCTCTGAACTGAGCGTTAGTACCGGTAACTGGTATAACAGCCGGTGCCAAGGCTGGCTTGACAAGAGGATCTGCAGGAAGTCCTTGATCATCCATATCTGACATCTAATCACTGCCTGATGACAGACGTACTACTGGAGGATGTCTAGGAGGCATAGCTCTGAAAGATCAAAAGCACGCCTCAGATCAGGAAAAAAGGATAAAGAACACAAGATAACACAATGGAAACAGGGGAAAGAAAGCACAAAAGCTTGAAGACCTGACTACACGGCGTGTATAAACACTACATGGCGTGTCTCCCTTAGCCATTAACATGGCATGCATTCTTGCCCGACAGGTCGTGTAACACCCAAAACTACACGGCATGTTGTCCCAAAACATGACATGTACCTGAAAGCCTAACCCCTACCCGAGTCTCCTTACACAGTTAACCAACACGGTCCAACTCAACCTGAGACTACACGGCGTGTTCCAAACAAACACGGCGTGTACTAGAAACTGGCTCGGCAGCCCGTGTTGTTACTCACATGGCCGTCTTACACAGATGAACACTACACAACGTGTTCTGAACAAACACGGCTTGTATAGGTGAAGGTGAAACCGTCCCGTGTTGTTCGTGACACGGCCGGGTACCTCGGCAAGACTACATGGTGTGTTCCAAAAGCAAATGGCGTGTCTAAGAGACGGTCACACCAACCCGTGTTGTCCGTCACACAGCCGGGTACCTGGAAAAGACTACACGACATGTTCCAAATGAAGACGGCGTGTTCTACTCGAGCTTCCCCGACATGTGTTGTTAGTGACACGGCCGGGTACACGGCTCAAAACTACACGGCGTGTACCTACTACACACAGCGTGTTCCTAAGGTTACTTTTATAGCACCGTGCTTCTGTTCACACAGTCAAATACACGGCCTGAAGACTACTTAGCATGTGCTCAAAAAGTACACGCCGTGTATTATGGGTTTTTCTGGGCAGTAGCTCTGAAACTGCACAGAACCCCCAGAAACACAAAAATTAGGCAAAAAGGGTTCCAAATTCCGATCCGTGGGGGCCCATACTCCCCGTGAATCAAAGTTTGGCATCTCCTGCAGTCATATATAAGAGAAAACAAGATCATGATCCACCAAATACTGACTAATGAGGGCCTATAACACCTTAAAAATCAAATTTTGGTGTTCATATTAAGTAAGGATAAAAAACAAACAGTTTCCTATCATAGCAGCAGAGATTCTATCAAGCATCTATCACAACAACATGCATAATATACACAAAGTATATCACAACAACATGAAAATGGTAATGCACCCTAGATGGCATGGCAAGAATGCATGAAATGTGATTCCTACAAGTGTCTATATGATGCATGGGATGGCATACCCTTATCTCATCGGGTTGCGATAGAAATACAACCATAATATCAAAACAATAATTGTACCAGCCAAGTGAATCACTCTTGGTGAAATCAGATCAACCATAAAATCTCGAAACCAATAAACAACAATTAACGAAGTAGTATGGCTTTTCCCCTATACACGGGTTAGCTACTCCCGGGCACAGTTTAATACCAAGTACCGTATTCATCCAATCCCTGGCTAAAGTCTCCAAACAGTAAAGCAAGAGAAAAGAACCTCCTCTGATACCACTTTGTAACGACCCAAATCCGGAGCCCCTCCACCGGTGCCCCATATCCGGTTCTCCCACATGACCTCAGCCACATTTCCCCTAACACCAGAGGCTGCCGACTAGTAGCGAGGGCCTCAGTAAGTCCATGGGGAAGCTATGCCCTCCTTCGGTAAGTATATAGCGGAAGAATAAACATAAACAATAGCGAAAGCAGTAAACAACATACAACATCTAAACTAAACAACATAAGCAATATATATATATATATACATGTAAAACAATGATGATGCCACATGATACATATGTCTATGGAAAGCAGCAAACAAGTCAACATGCCAAAATACAACTGAAACTAAATACAAAAAGAGAACAACATCTCCAACAGCATCGCGAGCCAATGCCCGATCCCATGCTCCCCAGCTCCACACAAAAATCAAGTACCTAAGGTAGAAGGGCCACAACCCCTCTATACACCTACAAACATATAATCTGTTTGGGACAAAAAGCCGGACCCAAACAGGGTGTGAGACTAATCCCAGTAGGCAACCACCACAAGATCTGTGCCCTACTGTCAGTGAGTGATGTAGCAAAAGTATGGAAAGTAAACACAGCAGCAAGCTAATAATATGCCAGTAAATAGTTCTACTAAATTCCATACACAAACATTTAAAGTAAAGACCAAGGAAACTAGCAATGCTCTCTATTTCATGGTGAAACAAGTAACACAACAAATATCTCAAAGACTACCTAATATAAGCAGTACAAACCCAAGCATGTTCTTTGGCTTGGTGGAATCATCACAACCAACCATCATAAGAATATTAAAAAAAAATCAACTCTCTAGGTGGCTCATCTAGCAGACCCCTATAGTCCAGTAAGTAAACAAGGCACATACACTATGGGAAGCACTTACGTCAATTCCCCTATGGTCTTGCAACGATAGCTACAGACTCTCTGAGGAATCACTTAAGTCTAATTTCTCCTATGGTCTTGATGCATGCATAAAACTAAGGACGCTCTTGGGAATCACAAAGTCCTATTCCCATAGGTCATGCGTACGAAACTAAAACCAACAGACCCTCTAGGGAAGCACTTAATCGTCAATTCCCTCTTTGATCTCCCACACCAGGTTCCCATAGCCCTGAGCAGTCGAGTCATGCGTAATCGACTGTCAACAGCCCTAAGTGAGTTTAACAACTACTTTTATAATAGATACCATTCATAGAAAGCATATAAACAGCAGGCAGTACATGCCGTCAAACATATCAAGGCAACAAACAAGTGCATCGAGGTATGCCTCACAGGCAACCTAAGCCAAACATCGATAAACAGCCAAAACAGGGAAACACCCATGGTGTGGTCCAAAAAGATGCCACCAAAACATTACAAATCATCTAATAACTTCAAGAAATACATGAAATCTAAGGCAGATAAATAAACAGGGTCAAAACCCTAACTCGAGATACCCGATACATGGGTATCCGACACTTTTGCACCAAAAATCAAAGACAAAATCAACATAGGGCAACAAACCACCTACCTCGATCCTAGGAGATCGATATACTTGAACCACGGCCCGTGAATCGGCCTAGAACGTAGTAGATCTGAGAAAAATGCAAAAACAGTCATCCCACGATAACATAGAAAAGAGGGGGAAACAAGAGACAAGACTGAAGCAGAAGGAAGAACTCACCGCTGCGGTTCCAACGCAACCGACCGTGCTCTAATCGGAGGACGGATGGGAAGGTGGGAGCTCGATGAATTTTCGGCTAGGCGGGACGTTCTCGAGCAGACGAAATCTGGAGAAGAAGTTGATTCTGGGTGTTAGACGCGACCCTGGTCTGATTAATGAAAAAAAAGAAAAGTACACGGCCTGTACTTTGAGAGTACACGGTGTGTACTAGGCCCTTCTGTACTCCACTAAAAAAGGCCTCCACGTCACCTCTACACACTGTGTGTGTGGCCCGGGCACATCCAACACATGGCTTTGAGCCGGGACAAAGTACACGGCATGTACTCAGAAAGTACACGACATGTACTCAGAAAGTACACAGCGTGTACTCAAAAAGTACACATCGTGTACTTCCAAAATTTCCAGAATTTCCATTTTTCATAAAAACTCCAGAAAAAAGGATAACATACCTGAAATGAAGATCTGGGTTCTTACACATATATCGATGACATTTACTTTCAATGATAACTCAAGACAACATGAAAAATAATTTTATTTCGAAAAACATTAATAACTAATCAATACAACTAAACTGAAATTATAAAACTATTAAAAATTTAACTCAGCCCCAAAACATTGATTTATTTAACACATCATAATGTTATAAAATGGTTCTATGGTGCTATATTCAAGGGATTAGGGCTCGATGGGTTTTTTAGTGGCTCATTCAATGATGGTTTAAGTTGAATGGAAACATTTCCATGCTCCCCTCCCTCGTTAGCAGGGGGGGGGGTCCTCCCTACTCCTTTGGACTCCCAGCTCTGACCCATCAGCTCCTTCAGTGACCCCAACCATCTCCCGGAAATTCATCAAATTGACGCTTTCCCTAAAGTTAAGTTGTGTGATGATGGTATTCCTCAACGTCCGATTTCTTCACTAGAGTATACTAACGTGTCCTCTCTGCTTAATCTCTCTTTTGTGGATCGTTTCGGTAAGGGGCACCCATCTATAGATGTTTTCAATAGGTACTTCTTTGATTCATGGGATTTATATGATTCGGATATTATAGTGATCCTAGAAGAGTATCACAATTTCTTTAATATTATGAATTAATAAGACCAGATATCGGCATAGGATACCACCCCTCGCACTCTCGTTGACTTTTTTTGTTCTTTTTTGTTTGTTGTTTTAGTTCTACCGAAAATTTGACTTCCCATTCAGACTGATTTAGATTAATCTACCTAGGAAACTTCTTCAGTTTCAAAATATGGTGACATTATGGTCAATTCGTAACATGGTGGGATGTTTCATATTTTCAGATCATTGAACATGTGCTATTTATCATTCATTTTATTTGCAGATTTGTGTTGAAATTGATGTATCTAAGGCTTTGGTGGACAAAATTTTCATTGATATGGGGGGGGGAATTCAATGGAAGAAACAAGTATGATTTTGAATCCTGGTTTGATTCAATTTTCCTTGCAATCATATGGGTCTTGATACTAATTTCTATCAGCATGGGGAAAAAACAGATGAAATAGAGAAGGTCACTGCTCATTTAGTGGACTAGGTGGATAAAGGTGGTTCAACATTGGAAATGGAAATAAATAGGAATTGGTGATACAGACAAAAAATGGTTGTTTATTTGGTTCTAAGGATCTAGGAGACTCAATATAAGAAACTAAGGGTTGGAGGAATGTAGTGAATGAGGCTAGTCCAAGTAGGAACATGTCTTTCATAATCCATAGTAACTGGTTTGAAGTTCTTGAATTTGAAGTGCTGGTTCTGGGTCATAAAGTGGCTGAACAGGAAGATACCTCAATGGAAGGGAAAGGATTAACTGGGGTTGATTTAGGTGATAAATCATATAGTAAATTTCATGGTTAATGTATAAAGGGATTCCTTGACAGAGGGCTTTATAGCCCAGGGAGAAAGAAGGTGCAGAAGGGAAACCAGGACTATAGGAACTTCATTCTAGCCAAGGTGAATAAATCAAAAGGGTGGAAGTATTGTTCCTATATTCCCAAACCCATGAAAATAAGGTATGTCAGGAAATCAATGCCCAAGTAAATAGAATATAATTAAAAAGAGAGATAAGGTGGGGATTATAAGGAATAAGAGAATGAAATTGGTGTGATGCAATGATCCTTTATGGTAGAACATCATGCCACCAATGTGTATTCATATGGAATTAAATTTTGAAAATGAGAGGTAGGAATGGAGGCCACATCTATGGGGACATTAGGGGATCTCATAAACCATTCAAATAATGAAATGTTGGAGGAGGCCTTTATAATCAATGCCCTCACAAAGGTTGCAGGATGGATGTTGGAGAGATTGATTATAGTGGACACCAAAAAAATAAGTGTGATTGGATCAATAAGAAATATATTATCCTTACCTGATTATTCAAAATGAATAAGATAAAATTAGAGAAGTACGTTTAAGCATGGGAGAAGATGGATTTTTGGTTTGAAGATTCAATCAAGGATGAACACAACACGAATGTAACTGGACTTCATTGAAAATTATTTAGGGAGAATACATATAATAGCCTCAATCTGGATAATAGTGTTTCATCTATTTCTTTTGATGAATAATTTTTATATCGACTGAGTATATTTGGTTTCACACATTTTACTTATAAGTGTGTGAAAATAATAAAAAGTTAATTTGAATGAAATGTAATAAAATAGGTAAATATATTGATTCTTGTTCTATAGGAGGTGGAAAATCAATTTAGATTTTAATTTATATTTTTTATTTTAAAATTAAAAATATAATAATACATTTTAAAAAAATAGATTAGTTTATGTCTAATAAGCCCAATAATCAACTAATTTCATGTCATCAATGGATAGGACCAACCTGATAGAAATACTGGGAGACCACATGCTATCTCATTAGTCTATGAGTTATTACATACTTAAGCATTTAAAAAATGGATAGCATAAATACATGTATCATTTTGCTAGGTCTGAAAAATCTATAATCTAGGTTGACCAAGATGTAACCCTTAGAGACTGACCCGAGGTCCACAAACATATATATTTTTTAAAATAAAATTGATTTACCCAAAAAAATATTATATAGACATTCTATTTTTAAATGCGTATGATCCAATTTTTAAATAATTACATATAATGAATAATATTATGGGCCACCTATAAACCTATTTAAATTATATTTTATAATTTACTTAGATATATATGACATTTGTTATTCGTATTCAGAATTCATTAATTGTATAACAGGTTTAAAAAATAAAATATATTATTTTACATGATTTTTTACTATTTATTTTGCCTTATAAATGAAAACTTCAAAATGTATTCAAAATTTATTTTTGAAATGAAAAAATCTGGGTCATGTCTCTAGTCCATGGATTCGAAAGTATAGAGATCATGCTTGTGATTTTATAATCCATATAAAATTCAGAATGAACGGTCTGGTCCACAAAATACATAACCACATAGACTAACGCCCAACTTGAACCATCCTGTACATTCATCCAAGCTACCCTTTTCATGGATATAGTCTTGATCCTACTTATTTATATATCAAAATCCAATAAAAAATATTTATTTATATATTTGAATCCCAATTTCACGGAGCATGAATATGTCATTTATAATTTCATAGATTTCCTTTAATTTCATTTCTCTCTGTTAGCCTAATCCTCATCCACCCATTTATATACCTAGGTCTATGGAAGTATCCATAGAGATTTGGGGTATGATCTATCATTATATTAATTTAGGCTTTCAGTCTCTACATATTTTCATTTCTAGTCTCTATAATTTTTTTACTCTCCTTTCTATTAGAAATGTGATCACTCCTTGTTCTTCTACCAAGAATATTTCAAATGGACATTTCTAATTCATTTCGTAATCATATCATTTATTTTTTCATATGTTTTTTAATTTTATTTATGATTCATGTTTTTGCCCTTGATTTTATAGTGTTCTTGACTCATATAAATTGTTTAATCCTTAGTTTCCTAATTTATAATGCTAAAAATCCATATATGAATCATAAAAAACATACGTAATTTTATTAATGATTTCAAATACCTTTCCCAATTTGTTTTTATTATAGTGATTATTCTTCTCCGTGTTGTTTTATGACCTTTTAGTATGTTGTGATTAATTATCACTTGACCATCTTATGTCATGGGTGTGTATATTGAACGCTTCTCTTATCTTACATATATTTTTTAATTAGTGTTTTGTTCTGATATGTATTGTTTTTATTCAATTTATAATCCCTTTTTCTTATGGAAATGATATTCCAAATTAGGAATTCACCCAAACCTTGTTTTACCAACACATTCTTTTTATTCAATGGACATTTTTTTGTATTCTATAATCATCATATTAATTCTAATGACTCTTAAGTTTATTTAAATAAAACTAATTTTATCTAGTATGTAGTTTCATCAAATAAATGGTGTTGAACTCTTTAATTGGCTATTATAAATCATGATATAATTAAATTATATAATTATAGAGTGAAATATTCTTCTGTGTTTTATTCATGATTTTCAGTTCGTCCTTGTTTCTTATATTTTTTAGGAATTGAAGTGAATGGTGGGAAATCTATTAAAGTTAAGATGGAGGTTGATGTGATCCTATATTTGTGTCATGTAAAATTATGTTTCATTTTGCCTATGATTAAATTAATCAACTATATATGATTCATTTTTATCATATGTTATTATTTTTCCATGGCGAGTCTAGTCTTGGTGAATCTAAGGATGATAAAAGAAAATAAATGAGTACCCCTTCTTTTGAAGGATGACAATCAAAAACTAGTTCATGGATGGCTTCGTACTGAAAATAGTCATTAAAATTCTGATCTAGTGTTTGAGACGAATTTTGAGCCATCTCCTAACTGGAATAATGGATGTTTTACATTATGGGATACATAAGTGTTGCAATCGAAGAATATCCTCATTATAATTTCATTTTTGAGCTCTTCATTTCATGTATTAACAATTTTTAATTTAATATAGTTTAATTTATATCCAATGATTTTTTGTACACTCATTCATGTACCTATAAATATTGTTGCATGTTAATTATAGTCATATTGAAATTTATATAACTTTCTTGTTTTCCTCAATTTTTAACATTGTTATTTTTTGTTTCTTTTATTATACTATTATTCTAATTTCCCCTTATGTATACCACAATATTCAATGGTTTGCTTCAGTTTAAATAATTTAATAGCTTGTGCTGCACAAAACACTAAGTTTGAAAGCACCAAGACCTATCAAAGAAGCCATTGAAAAAGTTGTTATGAATGGTATTAACCAAATTATAAAATTTTTGTACTATATATTAAATTAATTTTTTTTAAATATATCCAAATAATTTTATAGAGATAAGATAATAAATAATCTAATTTTACACATTAAAAGGCTATTTTTTTTTTCAAAAAGTAATTTTAACACATTTTAATGGAAACCCCATTTTAAATACAATATTTGACACTTTTATATACTCAATTATAAAAAATTAACTTATTATATAAGATTGTAATATTGAATTTTACTTTGGTATATTTTTTTTATTTTTATGATAAGTTTCATGTTTTGATGAATAGTGAAAAATACTAAATTTTAATTGAAAACAACATTTTTCATTGAAATAATTTATATTGTTAAATAATTATTTTATTTCTTTTAAAATATAATTAGATTATATTTATTTAGTTAATCTAATGTTGGTCATTAAAATTATTTTCACATTAAAATTTGATATAAACACATGTCAATCTTTTGATAGTTTTTACTTTTAAAACCCCGTTTTCTAATTCCATCAATGAGATTAATTTTAATTAAATTACCAAAAATTATATGTTTTTAATTTTTAAAATATTATTCCATATTTGGAATCCATGCTTCGAAATTTTTTAAATAATTTGTTTTACATTATCAATGATATCATTTGTAAAATTTTTACTACTACAGTTAAGGGTAAACCAGGTAATTAATGGTAAAAATAAATTTTAATATTACCCTAACACCAATACAAATCATATTTAATAACTAAATTAGACCCATATAATCTGTGGTTATATATTTAATCATTTAATGGACAATTTTTCAGGAATATGACATGGGTATTTTTAAAATCAATGAAAGTGACAAAAAGTCACACTCTCATTTCATATAAGTGTAATAATTTTAACATACTAATAACCAAGATAGAACATCAATTATAAATAGTACATGGAAAGATAAAATAAATAAATAAATCATTTTAATTTATTTATAATTTTTATATAGTACAAAATTTTCATTAATGATGATATAATAGTGACAGAGAAATTATTTTATTAATAGAAATATAGATTAAATGATTTTAAAAATATTACAATGAAATAAAATTGGAACTAATTATGGTGATCCACGAATTTTCTAGGTTAATATGTCATGATAAGAGTATATTCAATGGTTTTTTAATTTAAATTTGATTTTAGATTTTTATTTATTTTAATGTAATTGGTATTGTTAAAATTGACACTTGATATTTTATAAAAATAACATTTTGATAAATTATTTAAAAATCATAGAAATATTTAAAAAATACAAAGTGATAATTATAAGATCTAAAATATCTTAAATTTACCATTTATTTAAAATTTACACAGTATACGTAAATACTTGTAACCTTTTAATATTTTGAATATTATTGCCAAAATTAAAATTTAATAGATTATATAAGGATTAATCAAAATGATAATGTTAATAATAAAATCCATGCATATATAAATTTCATTTTTTTAGATTAATTAGACCTATTCTCATATTTTCCTCTAAATAAATCACTTTGGATCTATTTTCTATGAAAATTCAATTTATGTTAAATTAATATTTTTGGAGTTTTTAAAAGTGCCATCCCCTATCTTATAAAGGGGTACAAATAATTCTCTTTTATTAACTCTTCTAAATCCTTTTGGATCATCAAAAAACTATCCAATTATCCTCATAAATTACTTAAATTTTTCATAGAGGCCATTCTTTGGGATGAAATCTAACCTAATAATCCTTTTTTCATATCAAAGGGAGATACTTGAAGAAGTTGTATTTGTTTTACCATTTCAATTCAATTTATTTTCTTCTTCAACTTCCTCTACATATTATGATTCTATAATAAAGTAGAAAAACCAGTATCATATACATTCTAATATGTTATTATGATCTTGTGACAACCATGTTCCTCCTTTTATCCATCCTACGAATAACAGTATCACCATGCGTTTGTACGTATGACTTACCTTCTCAATGTTGTGGAGTAATTTGTTATTAAAAAATACATTATTTGGATGGGTATAATGATCATTATAATGGAAATAAATAAGAAATATGTCATTATAATGATTTTTTATATTTAATATAACATCTAATTCTAAACCATTTAACTATTTAGGGAATGATACTATCGCTTGTGCGTATGTATGACCTACCGTCTCCAAAACGTGGTGAGATTCATTCTATAAATTAACCATTGAAGAATGATAATAAAATTTATAATATGAGTAAATATAATATTTATGAAAATTATATTATTCTTTATATGAATAATATACATCCTATTCATAAGAAACATTACTTACATAACAAAACATGCATATGAAAACAAAGCAGTTAACACCCAAAACAATTGTAATACTGAGATATTATTATCACAATAATATAAAAGGATCATATATGATATCATAAATATGTATATGGTATTTATATAATTTAATATCATTATTTAACCATTATAAAGGTTGTTAATTAACCATTTACTAAAGGAAAATACAATATAAGTGTTAATTTCACAATCTCATTATTATCTGAGTTTTTTTATATGTTAGTATCTACTAGGACATCATTGTCATTTATGTTCTAGTTTCTTAATTTTATTTCAAAATATTATCAACAATTCTTTAAATTCATTTTTACCCATGTTTTAATTTTTATAAAACATTTTGAATGTACTTTTTCCTCTATTTTGTAAATAAGTTACTTTATGACATTTTTCTACAAAATTCTGGAAAAAATGTTTTTTTACTTATACAGTGTCTGTGGCCATTTTCCTCCATTATAATTCCTTAACATTTTGAATCTTCCACTATAAAATTACAAGGTAATTTTGTAAATAATTTTTTTCAACAATAATTGTGTGGTTTTTAAAGGATTTCAACGTAAAAAAGGGATATTTCCCTCAAATAGTTCAACAAATTTTGATAGATTATGTTCATCAATTTCAACATCCATTATTGTATTTTTAGATTAATTGAGGTTTATTTATTATGATACAATAATTCATATTTTATTGAATCCATTATGATATATTTGATTGTGGATGTGCTATTTTTATACCATTCATGATTTATGGTTAAAGTATTAACATTTAGTATACTAGTTTTTAATACTAAATTTTATCTTATGTTTAACCCCTTTCAAACGAGGAATGCCTTGGACATAGTATGTGATAGGAGAGGCACACTATAACCAATTTATGAATTGTTAGGTCTCATGAGACAAACTATTTTGGATTTTTTTCTCATTTAAGTATGGTCTTAACATGAGGCCTTATCAATATGGTTATAATATATATCATTATGTATTCCCTCATTATGGGATTAGTTATTGACATTACATGTGATTATTCGACTATTATAATATCCATGTAAATATTTAAATTACATTATACGATTTATCATTTCCATATTATGTGGAATATTATGTTTAGAAGGATTGTGTTTCAATTTTAGACATTGTCATAAACTTTTATACTTATTTATGACAGCTTCATCAATATGGTTTATCATTAATGAGCATCCAAGCTCAAAAATTTTTTATATTTAATTTTCACCCTAGATGAAAGGAATTATATTATTAATGACCTGTTGGGATAATCTAGGGGATAATAGTGTTTTAAAATGAGTCACTATGTTATTTTTCATTTCAAGATGTAATGTAAAACTTAAGGCTGTATCTAGTTTTTCTTAGGATACTAAATTGACTGGTCATTTTGGATTATATTTCTTATGATCAGAAAAATGTAATAAAATCATGCACCGAATTTGGGAAAATGGGGTTGGGGAATTACATTTGGTGTAATAGGATGTTTAGTACAAACCATGGAATCATGATTTATAAAAACATTGATTAGAGAAACTTACCTTAAGATATAATTTTATGACAAGTATATAAGGAAACCCAATAATTTTTATAATATACAGATAATGTGGTTCTTATAATAAATATATCCCTTTTTGGATAATAAAAGCGGATGTGGTTTTGGAAAATATGTACCTAGGAGTAAGAACTCTAAAATGGTGCTCCGAGCTAGACTCGGGGTAACCTAATACACTGTAACAGGCCTTATTGCACACCTGGTTTGACACTCCCAAGGGATATGCTTACAATAATTCTTATTTTCTTTACCAAATATTGTGAATTATTTATTAGTAAATATTTCCCCATAGAATCCATTTTTTTATTATATATCAGGTAAGCATAAAATTTTCAATTTATGTTAAGTATTTTACTCATTTGGAATTATGAATTATGATTACAAAACTAATATTGTGTATTGAATTTATTCGAAATGGTTCCTAGTGGATGGAATTGAAACTGTATCAATACACGTAATCCATGTTGTGATTTCCATCATATCCCAGATAATGATTCTGGAGTTAGTGGTACACCTAGTGCTGGATAACTTATAACCATACTGGAATAGTTGATTGAGGTTATGAATAATAACCTTACCCGTATAGAGCACCTTGATCCACAACATGGAGGATCAATATAAGACCTCTTCATGAGATAAAAACCTCCAATATTCAATGGGACTAAAAATCCATTTGTAGAAGATAAATGAATAAGTTCATTTGAGAAAACATTTCATGCATTATGAAGTAGTGAACGAGAAAAAGTTGTCCGAGAATTTTATCATCTCTCCGGAGATGCGGATCAATGGTGGTCATTAATTCAAAACACGAATGAAGATGAAGAAGTATAAAATATATAATAGTAGGAGACTAAATAAATTTTTTCTTATAAAAACAATTTCCTTGTGAACAGAGCTCTTATATGAGGAGAAATTTTCTGATTATGAGGGAGAAGGAAGATGAGAATGTTGAAAATTATAAAGCTAACTTTACATGGTTATAAAGGCATGATTTCGACTATATACATAACACAAGGAGTGAGATCGATCGATTATTTGATGGGATAAAACCATTCCACTAATGGGCATTGGTCTCACAATATTTCTCGTTGTAAGAAAATATAGTCTCATGTGCTATCAAAATAGAAAACTAATTCTCTAATTCTTATGAAATTAATGTAATGTAAGAGAAGAAGAGGGCCACAAAAAGCTCTGGAAAAGGAAATAAGGCGATGAAAGGAAAATTTGACATTCCAGTATGCAGTAATTGCGGGAAGACACACCCTAGTACATTCCTAAATAGAATGTGAGTTTTTAAAAGTGTGTAGAAAAAGGCCACAATGATCAGGATTATAAGGGGAAGAAAGAAGATACCAACATTCAATTATCAATTTTTTAAGAGTTTGAATATTATGAATCTTATTTTCTAAAGAATCAAAGAAAATTTCCCCAAAAAAGGCCAAGGGAGAAAGGCCTAAGTCATGCGATCACAATCGCTGAGGTTGAAGTTCCTAATAATGTGGTGGAATGTTCTTTATTCATCTCCGTAAAACTTATCCAATGTTGTATTTGATTTGGGATCATTGCATTCTTATATTTTCTGTATTTTATTTTAAAATTATACATTTACATTTTAATTTAGCAAGGGAGTTATCTGTAAAAACCTTCAAGGGAAGTCTCAATGCAACGAAGAAATGTCTATGAATTCTATTTACAACACATAAATGTAAATTAGTTACTGACCATGTCATCATCCCTAAGATTGACTTACATATAATACTCGACATGTATTGGATTTTAAAATATAGGGAAAGAATTTATTTCAAGAAGATGGAAATTACAATATTTGAGGAAGAAGAATAATAACTTATCAATAAGGAATAAACTTCATCAACTTATTCTTATCAAAATACACCCTAGTATCTTTAATGAATGATATTCTTATAGAGTAAGAGAAAAATAAAATTTAGGGATAATGAAGGTAATATTCAAATTGAGGATGTTCGTATTTCAATGGAATACATTTATATTTTTTCAAAATATTTACCTGGACACCCCCAGAGTGTAAAGTTATGTTTTAATTGATCTATCCTTTGATGCATGACCAATATCAAATAATCCATACTAATTGGATATAGTTTAATTAGTAGAGATGATAAAATAACTTTAAGATTTGGGTAAAAAAGGAATTTATTCTCCCTAGTGTATCTCTATGGGGATCTCCTGTTCACTTTTTCAAGAAGAATGAATAATCTACGATACTGTGTATTGATTATAAGAAAATCAATGATATTATAATAAAGAACAATTATCCTCTACCTCGTATCGATGATTTATTTGATCAAATTCAAGGATCTAAAATCTTTTCAATGACAGAACTTTATTCTAGATATCATCAATTATGAGTGAAGAAGGAATACATTACGAAGATATCTCTTCGGATGATGTATGGTAATTACTAATTTATAGTAATTCCATTTTGATTGAATAATTCAACCACTATATTTTTTTGATCTCATGTACAGAGTGTTCAAGGAACATCATGATGATTTTTTGTGGTAGTTAATATTGATAATTTGATATATTCTAAAAGATATGAATACCATGAGAATCAATTGAGAATAATCCTTAAGACTCTAAATATGGATGAATTATATGGTAAATTTAGAATGTGTGAAATTTGTATCCAAGAAATATCTTTTGATTGACAGATTGTCTTTATGGATGGAATCTCAACTTATGCTTGAATGAAAAAGGAAATCCATGAATGGCCATCATCGAGGAGCATAACTGTGGTACACTATTTTATTGGTTTAGTAGGTTACTATTGGTGTTTTGTCTAGAATTTTTCCAAATTGGGAATCCTGTTAACTAAGCTCACATGTAAAAGTGTTATATTTATTTTAATAAAAGAGTGTGAAGAATGTTTTGAATAATTGAATAGAATATTAGTCAATGATCAAATCTTGAAATTACTACTGAGAAATTATGGTTTTTTGATTTATAGTTATGCATCAGGAAATGGACTTAGTTGTTTATTATACAGAATGTTAAGGTTATTTAATATGCATCATGGAAATTAAAAACTCATGAACAAAACTGTCCAACACATGATCTTGATTTAGCTACCGTAATATTTTCTCTAACGATATGGAGACAATATCTATATGGTGATTGATTTGAGATATATAATAATCACAAGAGTTGATGTATATTATCTTAGATAAAGAATGCAGCATGAGAGAAAGGATATGGCTTGAGATACTCAATGATTATTATTTCATAATACATTACCACCCGGAGAAGGAAAACAAGGTCGAATATGGTTTGAGTAGGAAGTACCATGGAGTTTGGATGAAAATAAGAGTTAGAAGGGATCCTATGTTCATGGATCTAGTAAATATGGATATGGGAATTACCAAGGAAGGTGAAATTATACTACTTTTTCAAATAGTTTTCAAAACATGTTTACTATAAAGGATAAACAATTCTTAGACTAATGATGAGGAGTTTTAAAAGAAAATTAAAGCTGTGAATGATGTGATATTGACTGAATTCATATATGAAGATGGTATTTTCAAATTTGTGAATAGGTTTTGTGTTCCCGCTAAACCTGATCTAAAAATAGAATTATTGGATGATGCTAATAAATCCAATTTCTCTATACACCATGGTAGCACTAAAATGCATAGATATTTGAAAGAACGTTTTTGGTGGGAGAACATGAAGAGGGATATTGCTGATTATGGGTCGATATGTTCGGTTTTTCAACAATTTAAGGCTAGAAGACAACATCCTAGAGGAACCATGTAACCTCTCTCTATACCAATGTGGAAATGGGAGGAAATTTCGATGGAATTTCTGGGGGATACCAAATACTCATAAAATAAATGATGCAATATAGGTTATTATTGATCGTCTTACAAAATCCACAAATTTTCTTGCTATAAGAGAAGATTTTCCACTTGAACATTTTGCAAGACTTAATATTAATGAAGTTTTACAACATCATGGTGTACCCATATCAATTGTTTCTCATTATGATCCCCATTGTACATCACAATTCTAGAAAATTCTTAAGAAGGACCCATATACTAAGCATTTTTGGTGTACTTCCGACCACCCTCAAACTAATGAATAATAAAAAAGGTGTTTTCGAAATTTAGAAGATATGTTGAGATCTTTCTCACTTGACATTCATGGTATATTGGATTATTATATAACTCAATTGGAATATTCCTATAATAATTTCATCTATTAATGTATTTAGATGGTACTATATGAAGCATTATACAGAATGAGACATCATACGACAACTTGTTAGGATGATGTTGGTGATAGAAAACTCATCAGCCCAAAACATGTTAGGGAAGAAACAGAGAAGGTAAAGATTACCCAAACCCATATCAAAACAACTTATTTCAGGAAATTAAATTATGCCAATAACCGAATGAATGATATGGAATTTCAAGTATGAGATCATGTTTTCTTGAAGGTATCTCCATGGAAGAGTGTTATACAATTTGGTAATAAAGGTAAATTATATCCTAGGTCCATTAGAAAATTTGAAATTACTGAATTAATTTGAGCAATATGTTACTATATAGCAATGTCATCATGTCTCTCCAAATATCACGATGTGTTCCACACATCATTGTTATAGAAATACATGATAGATGAAAAGTATATAATGACCTATGTATAAATAGTACTATAACCAAATTAGTCTTATTTTTAAGAGACTATCAATATTCTTGATACTGGAGAACAAGTGTTGAGGAATTAGACGGCTCTTTGGAAAAAGGTTCTTTGGAGAAACCATAAAATGGAATTGGAGACATCAGAACCTAAAGAACTTATGATGAAGAAACAAAAAAATATTTTTATGAAGTTATATTATAGAAAATTTTAGCATAAAAATATTTAAATTAGTGAATAATGTAACTCCCAATGCTCCATGATGCGCTTCTTTTTAAATAATGCAATAGGTTTTGCTACATGGAACACTGAGTTCAAGCACAACATGACCTATTAAGCTATCCATTTAAAAAGCGGTTATGAATAGTATTTACCAAATTATAAATTTTTATAAAATATAATTAAAAAAACGTGTCTAAATCCATCCAAATTATTCTATAGAAATAAGATAATAATTAATCATATTTTACACATTAAAAGGATTTAATTCTAAATGTAAATTTACCACCTTATGATGGAAAACCTATTTTAAATCCAATATTTGATAGTTTTATATAATCAATTTGAAAAATTTTTTTTATTTAAAATCATAATATCAAATATTAATTTATTTCATCTTTTCGTATTTTTCTGATAAGTTTCATGTTTTGATGAAAAATGACAAATACTAAATTTTAAATGAAAAAAATATTTTAATTGTAATAATTTGTAGTGTTAAATTTTAATAATTTTGGTTTTAATGTATAATTATATTTTTTTTATCACTTAATATAATTTAGTTCCTTGGAATTATTTACACATTAAAATTGGATATAAATTCAAGTCAAAAAGTTGATGTTTTTTACTTTTAATCCCCCGTTTTCACGATCCATCAAAAATATTAAATTTAATTTAATTACTGAATCTTATGGGTTTTTAATATTGAATAATGGATTCAATATTTGGAATCATTGGGTCAAAATTATGTAAATTTTTTTATTTTTATTTTTTGACATTGTGAATAATAACTTTAGTAATTTTTTATTAGTATGGTTAAGGGAAAATCAGGTAATTATGGGTAAGAACAAATTAATTACCCTAACACCTATAAAAATACTATTTTATGACTAATTATATCTTTTTTATATAATTTTAAAAATTTTATCATTTAGTGAACACTTTTCTAGGTATATGACATTGATATTATTAAAATCAATGAATGTGACAAAATATCACAATCTCATTTCACATAATTATAATAATTTTAATATAGAGGTCACCATGAGATAACATAGATTATAATTAGTTTCATAAATTATAATAAAATTATCTATATCTAAATAATTTATTTACAATTTTTATATTTTTAATAATTTCTATTAATGGTGACCAAATAGTGACAGATAAATTATTTTATTATTAGAAATATCAAATAAATGGTTTAAAAAATATTAAAATAAATATAAATTAAACTAATTAAGGTAATAAAATAATTTTATAGGTTACTATGAAAGGTTAAGAGTATATTTAATGTTTTGTCTAGAAGTTATAGTTATTTTTGGACTTTAATTTAAGTCAAAGTAATGAATAGTGTCAAAATTGACACTATTGATATTTTATAAAAATAAAATTTTATTAAATTATTTAAAAATCATATAAATACTTAAAAACTAAATTTTTTTAATTATAAGGTCTAAAATATGATAAATTATCCATTTATGGACAATTTATACCATATAAGTAAATATTAATATCCTTTTATTATTTAGAATATAATTACCGAAATAAAAAATTAAAAGATTAATTAAGGGTAAAGCCAAAACGATAAGGATCCAAATAAAATCCAAGAATGTATAAATTTTTTTTATGAGAGTATTTAGAAATATACTCTTCTTATCCTATAAATAACTCACTTTGGAGCTATTTTAAATTTTAAATCAATTTTTATTAAATTAATAGTTTTTGAGTTTCTAAAAGTGCCCCTACCCTGACTTAAAAAAGGGAACATATCCTTATCTTTTATTCACTACTATACATACCATTCTATCAGAAAATAACTATCTAATTATCCTCCCAACATTCATAAAATAATCTTATACTCTATAATTTGTGATGAAAGCCAACCTATGTAGTCATTTTGTTCTAAACAAAAGGAGATACTCAAAGAAGACTTAATTGTTTTACAATTACAATACAATTTCATTTCTACTTATACTTCTTATTCCTATGTTTTTTCATAATAACGTATTAAATACAATATCATATTCATTCTGATATGTTATTGTGATTATGGGAGAACCATATTCCTCCTTTTATCAATCCTACGAATCATAATATCACCATATGTGTGTATGTACAACTTACCATCTCCACATTGTGATGTAATTTTTTTCAATACTATATTATTAATATGGGTATAATTTTGAGTATAATTGATAAAAATAAATAATATAAAATGATAACGTTTTTTATAACTAATATTCCATCCAATTCAAAACCATTTAACCATAAATGGAATGATATTATCACTCGTGTGAATGTATGACCTATCATCTCCACGATGTGGGGAGATTCCTTCTCAACATTAACCTTCTAAGATTGATCATAAAATTAAAAATAAGTGTAAATATATTATTATAATTAAATTTTGTATTTGAATAAAATATATCCTATTCATAAGAAACAAGACTTACATAACAAAACATTCATAAGAAAACAATGCATTTTTCCCAAAACAATTGTAATACTGATATATTATAAACAATATATTATAAGAGGATCATATATGATATAATAAATATTGATATGGTCTGGGTATAATTTGATAACATGATTTAACCATTATAAAGCTTGTTAACGTACCCTTGACTAATATAAAGTACTAGTTAATTGTTAATTTCACAATCTCATTACTCTACAAGAAAATCACTGCTTAGCGGAGGATTTTTTTATTTGGTGGAAGTTTCAACCACCGTTTCATGGTTCTATAATGATTTTAAAAAATATTCACTAATTTTGGTGTTGGCATCCAATAAGCAAAAGTTCTTTGAATTTAGTTGCTATTTCTAGAAAGCATAAAAGAATGTGTATATAGCAGCGGTTGAAATCACCGCTAATAACAAAATATCTATATGTACCAGTGGTGTGAACATCCTCTAAATTTTTATTTACAAAAAAGATACAACTTAATATTACACACCCAAGAACTACAAAAAAAAATTCATAGACCTGTACATTTAATGTTTCAATTCATAAACAAACAAAAACACAAGCATACATTATAACACAACTATTGCACCATAGGCTGATAGTCACAACTATTTTTACCACTATATGAAACAACACAAAACAACCACACAAACCCATACATTTCATATTTTAATTAAAAACCCATCTTCACATATCAAATTGCAACCCAAGATCTTCATGAACTAAAAAAACCCAACACCAATGAATTTACAATGGAAGAACACATGTATAAAATGTATATATTAGGATAGAATCACCAAATATGAATAATTATCAACCACCATAACCCTATGATAAATAATGGAAGATATGGGAAGGATGATCCTCTGATAACACACTGGGTTTTCCCAAAAATAATAGGGAATTGCTATTGACTTAATGTGTTTGGTTGAACATACATCTTATAAACAGGATGAAATTCAACTTATTCATACTATGAATAACATATTTCTCATGTTAAATATAAGGGGAACTAATATATGAGTATCTAAATATTGATAAGTAAACATTAAAAAAACAAAACCTTTTGAACAATGAAAGTATACTTTCATCAGACATTTATAACAAAATATGAAATTACAACAACCATAAAACAAAAATGTGGAAACAATAAATGTCATCACCCCCACATGGGAGACAAAAACTGAGCCAATGTGTTTTATGATTCATTCAAGAAAAAAACTCATCCAAAAAATCTTCCTCCACCAACTTCTCAAAATATAGATCCTTGGTGAAGATGACTCACTCCTTGATCTTTTGAGGAAGACCCCTTACGAAAAGGTATGCTTTCAAAAGATCCTATAACACCACTTCCAAAGAAAAGGAAACCAAATCTTTGAAGTGTTCAACATAAGCCTTAACTATCTGATGACCTTTCTAGAAAATCATGAGATCTACTCCTTTCCTTGAATTCCCCTCCATAGGTATAAACCATCAGATAAATATGGACATAAAAACATCTAACGTCATCCCAACATACATCATTGGCGGGAAAAAAATTTCATTCTTCCAAAAATGAACCCCTAAGAAGACCTAGAAAAATATTAAATCTAATAAATTTGGGTGTTACAAACACTATTGAGACATTATCAACTTTCTAAAGACACTTCACTGCCACTAATGAACCTTTATTTTCACAGAAGAAGGAAAACAACTGAGGAGCACTAGAAATAGGGAGCGACCCACTAGAAACATCAGGGAGTCTTCTAGGAAGCATATACTGAATAAAAAAAATATTTATTTAAAAATATAAATTTAACATTACTAGTGGATATATAATCTTAAATACTTGAATTTCAAAAATGAGTGAAATTGAATAATTCAAAATGAGTACACATTAAAAATATCGAAAAATGGATAATGAATTCTATTATATTCTTAATGATAGTTGAAGAGAGTTGTAGATGTGGTTTATAAGTATATGAAACCCAAATCCTTGAAAAGTAAATTATATACTAAATATATTAATTTTGATCATACATATACAAACAATTAATTTATTTTCAATGGATTATAAAAAAAATTGCATCAAAAAAAGAAAGGCTATTGATGCGGACATATTTTAAAATGATAATAGTAAATATATATGTTCTTATGGTTTGATGGATTAATGATTATGATGAAAAATGAAGATCAATAAACATAATTTTTGAGAAATCTAAATATTGTCTATTTCAAGAAAATTTCTGGGAGATTAATAATGACATGCTCAAATAAACATACCCCAACTTTAATGTCATTATATTCTACAAGAATCATCAAACCAATCCATGATTTTGAACATTCCAAACACATAAATAAATACATGTCCCAATTTTTAGATTTATTTGATGCCAAAATGTTGACAAGGTTACATCTTTGCTTGAAAATTCTCATAGTGAACTGGTATGGTAATTGCTGGAAACACGTAGAGACATGTAGAGGCAGAAAAACACAAGAGTGATAGTGGGAGAGGTAGGAAAATATATGAAGGTAAAGAAGTAAACAAGAAAGAATATGAAATTTTCGGCGAATCATACCTACTAACAAAGGTATCATATCCTGACAATAACAACAAAAAATGGGTTTTAATATTTAATATATTTAACACACTATATGGTTTCATTCCATTAATTTAAGGTAAATTCACCTTGAGTGGAGGATTATGGTTTAACAACGTAGTGTTCCTAGTTTTTATGGATGTGGTCTTACTACAATTTTCTTCCCCACATTCATAAATAGGTTAGGCTATTTATATTACTGACACATCGAATATGGTTATAAAAAACATGGAATAGCCTTGATATGTGAAGATCAGGATGTAGCTATAGCTAATACTATAGAACTTGATGAACTACCATAAGACTTATTGAAACCAAACATGGTGATCCTGAATCTTGGTTTTACTGAATTTAGGATCACTCCCAAATTCATGAGGCAATACCAATACTATCTTAAAAGGGGTTGCTTATTTCTTCATGTTTCTAATAATGCGATCAAATGGATCATTGAATCCAGGATTTATGGTCACTGGTTTGTGCTCAGGAAGGCTAGAGGTAGTTCATCAATTTCTAAAGTATCAGCTATAACAACATCATCATCTTCACATATCAATACAATAACAAGTTTGTTGTCACTATGTTCAATGCATCAAAAATAAAAATATCATTCCCTCTTGCAGATGGAAGGGAATCAAATTAGTGTAAGACCACATCCAAATATACCAGGAACACAGGGTTGTCCAAATATAATCATCGACTCATGGTAAAGCTACATGCAGTTGATGGAAATGATTCCATGGATTTTGTTAATTATTTTTAATCTAAAAACCCTTTCTTCATAAATAATGTGAGGCAAGGATACCTATGTGAGTTGGTATTATTCCATTAAAATTTCTTGTTCTTTCATGTTTACTTCATTGCATTATTCATAGATTTTCTAACCTCTCCTACTCTCACTCTTGTGTTTGTGTGCCTATACTTGTCCCATTATGTTTACAACAACTTCCATACTAGTTCTTATTGAGAATTTTCAAAATAATATGTAACCTAGTCATTATTTGGGCTTTAGATCATTCCAAAAATTGGGAAATTAATTTATTTATCCATCATTAATGATAAAAATAATGAATTTTCTGGAGTATTGTTGTAGAATACAACAATATGATAGTTGGGGAGATGAGTATATTTGAGCTTGACCTTAGTAGTCTCCCTGAAAGTGTCTTCAAAATGACCATTTTTAGATGTCTCTTAACTTATGTTTATTTTTCTTCATTTTTAATCATAAATATTTAATACTTTTACCATAAACACATATATATTTACTATATTCCTTTTAAAATAATTACACATCAATAAGCTTTATTTTTTAATGAAAATATTGATTCTATAGGACATTGGAAGTGAATTATTTAAGACACATAATTATTACCATGTAGGAAAAGAGATAAATGGATGTGAAAAAACAAAACCCAAGTATTTATAAAAAGAGTTATATAAGTACTAAAAAAGGTAATTTAAAAAATGGAAATCAATCATGGATAATTTTATGTGAAATAGAAGGAAAATAAAAATCATACATTCATTAATTCTAAACAAGCATCATGGGAGAAACACCCTAGGGTCACTAAGTTTACATGAACCTAGTATGAACATTAAATATTTATTAGAGTAAAATAGATAAGTTACCCCAAAAATGTAAATGGAAGCAATTAAGTTATTGTTAGAATATTTTGAGTAAATTAAATATAAGTGAATATGGGCTGTAGATAGAAAATATATGAAAAAAGGAAGGCTCAAAAAATAAAAATTGTTTCCTCAACTCCTGATTCAACATAGTACATGTAGCTAAACCCCTAAATAATAAAAGTAATTTTATTAAATATTTATTTCAAAAATTTATTAATGTATATATGATTTATTATTGATTGTTTATGTTCTATTATAATCATGTTGTTTAATCTTTTTGTTCATTTCCTTTATCAAAGGTATGTTTTTTTCCCAGTTCTATGGTTGCATAAATTTATTATTAATGGTAGAACATTGTAACAAATGAGTCTATAACTCCATAATATGGGTGGAATTGATTTAATTTATTTCCAAAATTCCAAATGGTTCCATATAATATTTTTATTACACTCTATACTATATTCAATTAGAAAATATGTTATCATTTATTGGAGTGTTCATATAGGTGATTTACTATCCATTTAAAAATTAATTTGAATTACATAATATTATTATTATATACCCATTAAAAATATAGTTAATATATTATATTTATAAATAAAATGGTTTATCATAACCGATATTTTATTTCAATATTCACCAATGTTCATATAGATGGGGTTAGTAATCATACCAAGTATAAAATCAAGCCAAAAGATTACCAAACATGCCACTAGGAATAGAACATCTTAGTTCATAGTTCAAAATATAAATAAAACTACAAGGAGAAATTGAAAAACAACATATTAATGTATTTCAATTAATTATAAAGATAAGAAATAATTTATCCCATTTATCATCTTGGAATATCAATTATACATTCAAAAACACAATAAAAAATGTATACATACAACTATGAGAATTCCTAACTCATAATAAGAATCCCATCCTACAGGTCAAGTCATCACTTGTACCTGAATCCAAGGTTCCATGATCTGTAATAGACCCATGAATTAACCCAAAAATTATATAAAATAATAAAAATATATAATATAAGTGTGAATTACCTCAAACTGGGGTTTGAAAGTATGGACAAGTAGGGTGTGAAGGTGGAAAAAGATAAGGGGCTGGTGCCGAGGAGGTGAAGGGGGTATTAAAAGGGCCGAGGGTTTTATGGGGTTGGGGGATGGTGGTGAGGGGCTATGGTTCAATGGGGTCAGGGGCCAGTGGTGAGGGGATACGATCTGATGAGGTGTGGGGTTCGACGAGGTCAGGGGCTAGCTATGAGGGGCTGGGGTTTGATGGGGTGAGGGTTTAGACAGAGTTGGAAGCTGGCTACAATGGGTTTGATTGGGTTAGAAGAAAAGGGGGTGGGGGTGTTAGGCTTGGGGGGTGGAAGAAGTGTCATTCGTAAAAAAAAGGTTTTAGGTGAGGTTTTTAAAAACTGCTGCAAATTACTGAATTTTGTGTTGTGTTATTATATGAGGTTTTTATATGTAAGTTTCTACTAGGACATCTTCCTCATCCATGTCTATGTTTCATAAAATATATTTCATAATATTATCGAATTTTTTAATGTTATTTTTAACCATGTTTTACTTTTTATCAAATGTTTTGAATGGAATCATTCTGTTATTTTCCAGACAAGGTACTTTATGATATTTTTAGACAAATTAATGATAAAAAGTTATTTTAACTTATATGTACCGAGAGGCTCTTTTGCGCCATTATGATGTCTTAACATGTTTAATCTTAAACAATATGCTTACATGGTTATTTTTAAAAGAAATATTTGTTTAATAATTGCACAAATTTTAAATGATTTCTATGTAAAATTTGATATTTCTATCAATGACTTAATGATTTTTTAGATTATTTTCATCTATGTCAACATACTATGTTAGATTTTATTCTTAATTGTGGTTGATTTATTATGATATTATCTATAATATTGTATTTATGGTTTTATGATATGTTTGAAAAATGATTTTCTAAATTTATACCATTCATGGTTTCTATTTAATGTATTAATGATTCATATGCTGGTATTAATGAATATTTTTATGCTATCATTCACCTTTTTCATATGAAGAATGCATTGGGATTAGTATGTAATGGGTGGGGCCTACTATATCCCTTCGATGTATCGGTAGGTCTCATGAGACAGACTACTTTGGGTTTTTACCCATCTATGTATAGTCTTGGCAAGAAGCCTTGAGGGTATGGTTATGATATCCTAAAGTACGCATTCCCTCGTTATGAGATTTGTTATTGATATTAAATGTGATTATTCGACTAGTATAATATACATTTTAATAATTAAATAGAATTATTTTATTTATTATTTCTATATTATGATGAAGATTATGTTTAAAAAGATTGTGTTTTATTTTTATACCATTCCTTAAAATAATATTCTTATTTATGATATCTTTCTCTAAATTGTTTATCATTTCTGAGAATCCGATGTAACCCCTTAGTTATTTTTCATTTTCCTCAAGGATGTGAAGAATTATATAATGATTGACCTGTACGGATAATCTAAGGGATATGCGGGTTTTCAAAGGAGACACTATGTTTTTTTATTTCAATATGTAATGTAAAACTTATGTTTGTATCTAGTTTTTATAAGGCTACTAAAATTAAAATTCCTTCAGGATTTGATTTCTTGTGATGTTACCAATGTAAAAATATAATACATTGACATTGGGAAATTTTGGATGGGGAGTTAGAGTTGGTAATAGAGGAATTTTAGTACAAATATTCGATACTAGATTTTAAAAAAAATTGATTAGGTAGCATTAACCTAAATATACATTGATGATGTGTATAGAAGAACATGCACAAATTTTGGTAATGTGGTGATTATGTGGGTATTCTATGAAATACAACCCTATCTAGATACTACAAGTATATGTGGTTCTAGAAACTATGTACCTAAAAGGTCACAACTCTATCAAGGTGTTTCAGGCCTGACTCGGGGCAACCTAGTTCGTGACAATATTCCATACACTACACCTAGTTTGACACTCTTTGGGGTTATTCTTAGGATAATTCACATTTTGATTACAAACCCTTATTAAGGATTTATGAGTAAATATATCCCCAATGAAATGATTTTTATGATTATAGATTTGATATGAATAGATTTTTCAATTAATGTTATGTATTTTACTAGTTTTGAATTATTCTATATGATTTTTTACCTAATATAGTGTATGCCGTTGTTTAGAAATGAATCCCAGTGGAAAGAATGGAAACCATATCAGCACACCTAATATTTGTAGGGATTGATATCCTATGAAAGATAATGATAACAGAGATAGTGATACAACTGGTGTTTAACAATTTATAACCATGTTGGGATAGCTGACTCAGGTTATGAACAACAACCATTCATGTATGGAGAACACTGATCCATAATATAGAATATCAATGTTAGACCAATTCATGAGAATATAGCCTCCAATATTCGATGGGATTAAAAATCTATTTGTAGATAATCAATGGATAAGTCCCTTAGATAAAATATTTAATTCTTTGGCAAGTAGAATAAGGGAATAAGTTAACATAGATGTTTATCTTCTCTCTAGAGATGCAGATCAATGGTGGTCATTAATTCAAAACATAAATCGAGATTAATAAGTATCAAATATGGAATGGATGGAGTTTAATGAACATTTCATAAGAAACCATTCCTTGTGAACAGAGAGCTGATATTGGGAGGAAATTTTTCAGTTTCAGGCATAATGAAAATGGAAATGTTGCAATGTATGAAGCTAACTATAAAAGGTTAGTAAGGAATAATGTAGACTATATACATAACCCAAGGAGAAAAATCAATCGATTCATGGATGAGTTAAAACCATTACTGTAATGGGAATTATCATGACAATATTTTTCTCTGTATGGAGATATAGTCTCATTTTATATCAAGAAAAAATGAATTCCTAATGTCATATGAATTAAATGTAAAGAAAGTGAAGAAGAGGGATTCTGAACACTATACAAAATGAAATAAGGGGAAGAAGGGAAAAGAAGACTTTCCACCCTATATTAATTGTGGGATGAAACCCCAAGGCACTTTCCTAATGGAAATGTGAGTTTTTTACAAGTTTGGGGAAAAGGGCCACCAAATTCATTATTGTAATGGGAGGAAAGAAGCTACTAATGGCCAATGCTCCAATTTTTATGAGATGGGAAATTATGAAAATGATTTTTATAAGCATCCAGGAAACATGCCCCAAGAAATTCCAAGAGATAAAGTATAGGGTTATGCGATCACAACTATTGAGGTTGAATTTCCTAATGATGTTGTGGTAGGTACTTTAATCGTCTCCTCAAACATGGCCAATTATTTATTTGATTCAGGATTATTTCATTATTTTATATCATTCTACTTTTCTAAGAAAATTAGGAATTCCCCTTTTTATTTAACATGGGAGTTTTCATTAAAAACACTGAAGTGAAGTCTCATTGAAAATAAGATATGTTGTTCAATTTCCTTTTTGATACATAAAAATAATTTAATTGCAGACCTGTTCATCATCCCTATGATTGACTTCGATATTATTATCACTATGGATTGAATTTAAAAATATGATGCCAAAATTTTATGTAAGAAGAAGGAAATTTCTATCTCTGAGGAAGAAGTAGAATCCCTTATATTTAATGAAGAAACTTCATCACCCGATTCTTATCAAAATTCCCCTAGTAGCTTTTGTTAATGAGATTCTTGGAGTGGAAGAGAAAATAACATATTGGGATAAAGAAGGTAATATTCAAATTGGGGATATACCTATTATGATGGAATACATTAATGTTTTCCAAACGATTTACCTGGACCCCCCCAGATCATGAAGTAGAGTTTTATATTTATTCTATCCTTGATACAAGACCAATAACAATTACTCCCTATAGAATGACTACTGTTGAATTAGTGGAGTTGATGAAACAACTTGTAGAGTTGGGTAAAAAGGGTTTAATTCGCCCTAGTGTATCTCCATGGGTAGCCACTATTATATTTGTTAAGAAGAAAGAATGATGCATTAGACAATGTATTGATTATAAGGAAATACATGATATTAAAATAAAGACCTAGTATCTTCTACATCATATTGATGATTTATTTGATCAAAGTCAATGAACTCAATTATTTTCAAAAAATGACCTTCATTATGGATATCAACAATTACAAGTGAGGAAGCAAGACATTCTGAAGAAAACATTTTAGATGAGGTATGGTAATTACGAATTTATAGTAATGCCATTTTCATTGATTAATACACCCTTAGTTTTTATGGATATCATAAATAGCGTGTTTAAGGAATATCTTGATGATTTTTTGTGGTATTCATTGATGATATTTTGATATATTCTAAAATATATGAAGACTATGAGAAGAATTTGTGAATCATAATTTATACTCTGAGAAGGGATGAATTATATGGTAAATTTAGCAAGTGTTAATTATTGATTTAGGAAATTTATTTTTGTGGACATATTTTCTCAAATGATTGAATATCAATTGATCATGCAAAGAAAAAGGTAATCCATGAATGGCCATCACCGATGATCGTAACCAAGGTACAAAATTTTATAAGTTAGAAGGTTACTATTAGTGTTTCATCTAGATTTTCTCTCAACTGAGAAAACAGTTAACTAAGATCACACATAAAGGGGCTAAATTCTTTGTGAAAAAACATTGGAGGAATATTTGGAATAATTGATGAGAATATTATAGAATTATTCTATCTTGAATTTACCGTCTGGAAATGATGAATATGTTATTTATAGTGATTGATCAAGGAAAGGGCTTGGTAGGGTCCTTACGAAGAATGATCGAGTTATTTTATATGCATCATGAAAGATAAAAACCCATGAAAAAACCTATATAACTCCTGATCTTGAGATAGATACAGTAATTATTTCTCTGAATATATGGAGACTCTATCTCTATGGTGAAAGATGTGGGATATGTACTGATCAATGATTTTGAAATATAAATTCTCATAGAAGGAACTCAACATGAGACAAAGGAGATGGATTGGGCTACTCAAGAATTATGATTTCACAATACACTATTATCCAGGGAAGTCAAATAAGGTGGAAGATGATTTGATCATGAATGACCAAGGATTCAGAACAAAATGAGAGTAGAAAGGGATCCCATTTTCCTGGATCTCGTATAAAAGGATACTGGAATTTCCCTGGAAGGTGAAACATCACAACTTCTTCAAATAGATTCCAAACAATCATTAATGGAAAGGATAAAAAATTCAAAACTGATGATGAGGAGTTTCAGAGGACTTTTAATTCCGTGAATGATGGGAGATTTATTGAATTCGTAGATGAAAATAAATGTTTAAAATTTTGGAAGAGGATTTACGTTCCCGCTATACCAGAGCTGAGAAGGGAATTATTGGATTATTTTCATGGATCCAATTTCACTATACACCCATGTTTCACTAATATGTATATGGATTTGAAAGAACATTTTTAGTGGGACAACATGATGAGGAAGATTTTTTATTATGAGTCGATATGATAGGTTTGTCAATAGGTAAAGATAGGAAGACAACATCCTAGAGGAGTCATGAAACCTCTACCTATACCTGTGTTTAAATGGAATGATATTATAATGGATTTTTCATGGGGACACTAAAGAATTCTAGAGGAAATGATGTGATATGGGTTATTGCTGATCGTCTTACCAAATAGACACATTTTCATTCTATAAGAAAATATTCACCACATGAAATTTAGAAAAACTATATATTAATGAAGTTTTTAGAATTCATGGGGTACCGCTATTGATTTTTTTGATTGTGAAACCAGTTTTACATCAAAATTTTAGAAAAGTATTTATAATTCCCTAGATATAAAGCTTGGTATGAGAACTGCCAACCACCCTCAAACTGATGGAAAATCATAAAGGAATATTCAAACATTATAAGATATGTTAATATATTTCTCACATGAAATTCAAGGTATATTCAATCAGTACTTACCTCTAGTAGAATTTTCCTATAAAAATAGCTTCCATTAAAGTATTAAGATGGAACCATATAGAGTGTTATATGAAAAATGTAATCGTATAACAACATGTTTGGATGATTTTGGTGATATAAAAACTCATAGGCCTAGAATCTTTTGAGGAAACAATAGAAAAAGTGAATATTAAACAAACCAATATTAGAATAGATCAATGTAGGGAAAAGAGAAATGCTGATAACCGATGGAAGAATCAGTAATTTTAATTAGGAGATCATGTTTTATTGAAGGTATCACCATGGAATGGTGTTATAAGATTCGTTTAGAAGTGAAAATTAGGTTCTAGGTATATCAGAACTACTGAAATTCTTTATGGAATTGGACTTGTAACTTACTCTTTGGAAATGCCGCCATGTATCTCCAATTTTCATGATGTGTTCCACATATCATTGTTAAGAAAATACATGCCAGACCCAACACATGTTATAACCTATAAATAAATAGAACTACAATCCTATTTTTATTATTTTGTAGAGCCTATAAGATTCTTGATACTACGGAACAAGTGTTGTGTAATTTCACGACTATTTAGGTAAAAGTTATTTGGAAAAATCAAAAAATGGAAGAGGCAACCTGGGAACCTAAAGAACTTATGATGAAGAACCACCCGAATCTTTTTATGAAGTGATGGTATAAAAATTTCTAGGATTAAATTATTTTATGGTGGGATGAATGTAACACCCCAAGCTTCCATGGTACACTTCTTTTTAAATAATTCAATAGCTTGTACTACATGCAACACTACGTTTGAGCACACCATGACCTTTCAAACTAGACGTTTGGAAAGAGGTTGCAAATAGTATTAAACAAATTATGAAACTTATATACTATATAACTAATAATTTTTTTTAAATCCATCCAATTGATTTTATATACATAAGATTAAAAAATCCAATTTTATAAATTAAATGGCTATTTTATTATCAAAGTAATTTTACCACCTTTTAATTGTGAACCTATTTTATATCCAATATCTCACACATTTATAAATTAAATTTGACAAAATAACATCTCTTTTGAAATTGTAATAGTAAATATTACTTTGGTTCAATTTTTTTTATTTTAATGCTATGTTTCATGTTTTGATTAATAGTGAAAATACTAAATTTTAGTTGAAAACTATTTTTTTCATCAAAATAATTCACACTTTTAAATTATAAATTTGTCTAGTTTTATTGTATAATTAGATTATATTTTTATAATTTAATATAATTTAGGTCAATGTAATTATTTTCACATTAATTTTGGATATAAAAACATGTCAATATTTTGATGGTATTACATTTAAAACAACTTTTTCTCTTACCAGCGAAGGCATTAATTTTAATTTAATTACTGAAACATATTTGTTTTTAATATTTAAAACTGGATTGCATATTTGGAATCAGTGAGTCCAAATTATTTAAAAAGGATTATTTTAATTTTTTTTTGACATAATGAATATTAATTTTAGTAATTTTATATTACTACTGTTAAGGGTGAATCTTGTCATTAAGGGTAAAAATAAATTATAAAGTTACCCAAAAAATATAAATCATATTGGATGACTAACTTCAAAACTTATCATATATTTTTAGAAATGGAATATTTTAATGGGCACATTTCCTTGAATATGACATAGATATTATTAAAATCGATGAATGTGACAAAATATCACAATGTCATTGCATATAATTATAATAAATTTAACATAGAGATCACAATGTGATAAAATATATTGTTAATATTATATGGAAATATAAGAGAAATGACTACATAATATTAATTTATTAAGATAATTTAGATATTAAATAATTATCATTAATGATGACACAATAGTGTCTTAAAAATTACTTTATTAATAGTAAAATCAAATAAATGGTTTTAGAAATATTGAATGAAATATAATTTGAACTAATTGAGGTTCTCTATGAATTTTTTAGTTTATTACGAGTTTTTAATATCATATTAAATGGTTTTTTTGTAAGTATATTTGTATTTTAATTTAAGTCATTGTATTGAACAGTGTCAAAATTGACACTATTAATATTTTATAAAAATAACATTTTATTAAATTATTTGAAAATCATTAAAAATTTTAAAAAAAAATTGTTATTATAAGGTCTATAATTTCATAATGTTTTCAATTATGTACAATTAAAACCATATAAGTAAATAATTATAACCCTTTAATATTTATAATATTATTTCCAAAATTTAAATTTAACAGATTAATTAATGATAAATGAAAATGAAATGTTTAAAAATAGAATCCAAGAATATATAAATTTTATTTGATGAGTTGTTTTGGACCTATAATAGTCTTATATTATAAATAAATCACTTTGGAGCAATTTAAAATCTAAAATCAATTTATATTAAATTAATAGATTTGGAGTTTTTAAAAGTACCCCTCCCATCTCTTCTAAAGGGGCACCTCTCCTTCGCTTTTAATTACACCTCTAAATCACTTTTTATTGGAAATTCCCTATCCAATTATCCTCCCAATATGCATAAATTAATACTAGGGGATATACATTTGGAATAAAGACATCCTAAGAATTACGTTTGTGCATATCAAAAGTACATACTCGAAGAAGAGGTAATTACTTTTCCATTTCAATTCAATTTATTTTCTTATTCTACTTACAATTACTTTTTTATTTCCATACTAAAGTAGTAAATACAATTTCATATACATGATGAGAATTTATTATGATTATAGTATAACCATATTACTCCTTTTATCCATCCAACGAATAATAATCTCACCATTCTTGTGTACGAACGTCTTACTATCTCCATGTTGTGGTGTAATTTGTTATTCCACACTATATTATTTGTATGGGAATAATGATGATTATAATCCATAAAAATTATGAATATTATATTATACTGATTCATGATAATAAATATACCATCCAATTCCAAACCATTTGAACATCAACGGAATGATATTGTCACTCAAGCGTATATAGGACCTAACGTCTCCACAACATGGTGAGACTCATTGTCCACATTAAATATTTAATAATGATCATAAAATTTATTATATAAGAAAATATAATATCTATGAACTTAATATAATTATTTATATGAATTAAATATATCTTATTAACAAGAAACATGAGTTACATAACAAAAAATGCATAGGAAAATGAAGTAGTTAACACCCAAAACAATGGTAATACTTAGATATTATTAACAAAATGATATAAGAGGATCATATATGATATCATAAATATGGATATGGTCCTAGTAATTTAATAAAATTATTTTTCCATTATATAGGAGGTTAACACACCCTTGATAATCAAAGTATAAGGTAAGTGTTAATTTTTCAATCTCATTATTTTCTGAGGTTGTTTATGAGTAAGTATATACTAGGACATCTATATCATCATATCCATGTTTCTAAAAATTTATCTAAAAATATTATCAACTATTTTGTGAAGTCATTTTTACCCATGTTTTACTTTTTATAAACTTTTTTGAATGGAATCCTTCCATCGTTTTCCAAATGAGGTACTTTATAACATTTTTTGACAAATTAAGTAAAGAATGTTGTTTAACTTATATGGAATGAGAGGTTATTTTCCTATATTTTAATTATTTAACATTTAGTTATTCAATTACAATATTAAAATTTTATTTTCAAAATAAATGTTTTCTGTTATAATTTTTTATCATTTAAATTATTTCAATTTAAGAAAGAGATATTTCTCTCAAACAGTTTTAATGATTTTGTTAGATTATTTTCATCTATTTAAATATAAATTGTTTTATTTTATAATTAATTAATGTTGATTTTCAGTGATAAAATATTACATATTCTATTTAAGGTTTTATGATATGTTTGAATATAGATGTGCTATTTTTAAACCATTTATGGAATGAAGTTAAAGTATTAAAATTTCATATGCTAGTTTTTAATATGAATGTTTAGGTTATGTTTCACCCATTTCATATGAATAATGAATTGGACATAATAAGTGATTGGTGGGGCCCATTATATACCCTTGATGTATCTTTAGATCTCATGAGACAAAATATTTTGGGTTTTTACCTATTTATGTATGGTCTTGGACCGAGGGCTTGATGATATGTTTATATTGTCTGAAATTATGCATTACCTCATTATGGGATTTGTTCTTGATTTTACATGTGATTATTCAACTAGTTGAATATCTTTGTGAATATTTAAATGGAAATATATTTTTTATTCTCACTATATTACACTGAAATTTATGTTTTTATGTATTGTGTTTTAGTTTTATACCTTTTCATAAAATTTAAAGCCTATTTATGATAGATTTTGCTATATTATTTATACATACTAAGCATTTGAGATCATCCATTTATTATGTTTCATTTTCTCCATAATGTGAATAAATATATTATGACTGACTTACCATGATAATGTTAGGTATATTGGTGTTTTAAAAGGAGAAACTATGTTGTTTTTAATTTTAAGATGTAATGTGAATCTTATGTTGGAATCTAGTTTTTTTAAGGCTATTAATTTAATTTGTCATTATGGATTTAATTTATTTTGATCATTCCAATGAAATAAAATATTACAATGACATTGGGAAACTAGAGACGGGTTATTAAATCATATGAGTATGGTGATTTTAGTAGAAAATTTAATTTATTATTTACAACTTTTAACTTTTTTGAATTAAAATTCATAATATTATTCGTCTTTCACATTTTTTAGATAAATCAGCCTCTGAATATTATATCGATGTTAATCTATTTAACATGGAGAATGATACCAAATTCCTTACTTCTTGTTATTTATATTATAATAACATTTTATAATACCTCATTGTATTATATGTGTTACTAATTATTTTCTAGTTGGACTAGTTTTTTATGTTTTTCAAGAATAACAGTGAAAGGTGGACAATGTGTTAATGTCAAGATAAGGGCTTATAAGCTTCTTCATCTCACACATGTATAAATATTTTTTATTTTGTCTATGATTAAATCTATAAACTTTATATGGTTCATTTTTATCATATGCTATTACTTTTCCTAGGTTATGATACTCTTGGTGAATCTATGGAAGATACAAAAAATTAAGCCGTCAAACATTTATTGATGTTTTTTAATCAAAAACTTGTTCTTGGATGTCTTTACACGAAGAGCACTAGGATGAATTTTGATTTGGTGGTTAATAATGATTTTCATCTATCCTATAACCCTAATAATGGAAGTGTTTACTTAATGGGATAAAAAAGTTTTTTACCAAAAGGATATCCTCATAATATTTTCATTTACTTTTTCTATTTATCTCATGTATTACCTATTTTTAATCCGACCTAGTTTAATATGTATCATTTGTCTTATTGTGAAAACATTCATGTAACTTAAAATTTTATTTTATGTTATTTATAGTCATATAGAAATTTAATTCATGTTCATATTTTCATATATTTTTTAATAATATTATTTTTGGTTTAAATTTTTTTGTTTTCCCTTTAATATTCTCATCATTGAATCTTTTGGAGAGGATGATGAGGATAAATCATAGGAGGAAGACTTCGATGATGATGCCACTGCACTCTAAAAGGTATTTTGCAGCATATCATTTGTTATTTTCTTTGTCTTTTTTATGTATTGATGAAAAGATAGATTGTTTTTTCTTAGGTATAATCAAGTAATGTTGGTTACAGGCACAATGAAAGCATGTAGTGGTGGGTGATATTTTAAAATTTATTTTAATGACCATTTCCTAAAACCAATAGAGATGATATTTCTCATCAAATTTATAAATATATTATTTAATATTTGAAGAAATAAATTACTAGGTGTAAGAAATTTCTTTAGTGGTGAATTTTGATTATCCAAAATGAGCATTTAAAATTAACTTCATTACTCTGTGAGGATCCAAAAATTGAATCCCTCCAGTAGTGATCCACACATGCTCCTATAATCTTCAAGAAAAATCACTCAATCTCAGTGTGCTAGTGAGGAGAGTGGAAATTATTGCATTGTTTGTTCTAGATCACTCATTATTGGGTCATGATGAAATCTCTCTTATGCTTCTCATTCTTGAGAGGGAGAGAGAAGAAGGACACAAGATATAATTTTGTGTGTGCAACAATTATCTATTATCAATTTTAGATGTTCTAAAAAATAGACATAACCATTTACTTATAGTTTAGTATTTAATTTTAAATATTATTTAATTTTAATACCAACCATTAAAATAACAATTATTACCTTTAATAAGCACAAACTCAAATAATAATAAATATATTTTTTTTATTTTTTTTCATACACCTACATGTTCAATAAAAAATATTATTTAATGGTCTTGTAAATTATTAATATTCCCTGAACATAGTCTTAGTCCATGTGAACAACTCTAGAATTTATTGAACATCTGAATAAATATTTTATTCACAATATAGTGGATAAATATTTATTAAAATATTCAATAAATAAAATAAATATTTTATTCACAATCCAATGAATAAATATTTTTTTTAATTTATGTGATCAATATAACATGAATAAATTTATTCCTTAAAATTCAGAATAATATTTATTCCATTAATTAAACTCGTATATAGATCAATGGAAACATATAGTGTATGACCCTTAAAGGTCCGTTATCATTGGAATTAGGTGAGCTTACCTATAGTCCATGATTACTATCTATCAATCAGTTAAATAAAATAAGGGATATTAATTAATTTTAGAACATCTACAACCACATAAGAACACTCACTGTGTAATATCATCCCTTTATCATAATATCTCATCAAGAAGGCAGAACATTCTTGTCACCAAACTATATTGTAACAACCCAAAAATTAATCAATAGAAATTTCCTTATTATATATATTTCATATAGTATAGATCACATATAATTGACAAGATAACATGATACAAACATCATAATTGAATAATTAATTAAATATGAGCTATTTATATATGTTAAGGAACATATACTGATGAAATAGTAACATGAACTTAGGTAAAGTAATATGACCCTTATGAATATTAAATTGACCTAAAGAATAGTAAACTAACCCATGAATTTATAAACGAAATTTATGGATCTTATAAATGAAGGTATGATATAATTAAATAATAGAATAAGTGAATATTTAAAAAATTAATATTTAATTGTTGGTATTTTTGTAATTCATAAATATTTAATTAAAATGTTTATAAGTAAGAAAATGAATTAAGAAAATATTAATTTTCAAAAAATGTATTCATAAATCAATATTTTTGTGTCATATAATTTTAGTCTAATTTAATGAGACATTAGTTAATTTTTCAGAGTGTTATAAAAAGAATAATAATTTTAAAAACTGTAATTTTTTGGAGTAAATAATGAATTTAATTTAAAAATAAATTTCCCATATTTATATAATTAATTTCACAAAATAGATTTTATTTTTAAAATTTAAACCTAGAAAATTTGTTAGGGTTAATTTTTAGATTTTTCTTAAATACTTGAATTTTTGGTGAATTGCAAAATATGATAATTGACAATAAATGCTAAATACATTATTTATTGAGTCGTATGTAATATATGGTGGATGTATGGCTATAATATTTAAATATTCATAATGTTTTTAATATATTCGATGATTATTATCATAGTATTAATAGACTTGAGCCATAATAATAAACAAATAAAAAACACATTCCAAAATCACCCTCTCTTCCATAATAAATACCACCCCTCACCACCACTTCTCCACACTCCTTCCACGTTTTAAGACATATCAAATTTCTACCCAATACACTCCCCATGTCTCTTCTTCACATCCAAGTTATCTTGGTCATAATAAAAGACCAAAATCGTTCCGCTTGATGAGGTTCTCACGGAGGAGTATTCAAAGGTAAAATCCAATTCCTTTTCCTTTAATTTGTATTGCATGTTATTATACTTTATTAATATTTCATAACACCCCCTAATAAAAATATAATGATTACTATAGTACCTGACATATATTTTAAGGTTATTATGATATTGTAATAATCTATTATGAATCCTCTTATCCTACCATTTTATTCAAAAAATGGATAAGTTGTTTGTGAGGGGTTGTTGCATCGCCTTCAAGGGAAATAAGATTTAATTTTATTTAATATTATTCTAGGATATTCACCAAACCATTTTAATGGTTGAAAAATAGTGAATATTATATATTTTAAACCTTTTTATATTCATAAAGTTAAATACTTACATAGTTCTAAATGATAAAAAATGAGTTCATTTTGATCTAAAACCACTTAAAATAATCTAAACGAATATCATTAACGTTTAATAAAAAGATTCACCCTCATAATAAATAACCAAATTATATATAAAAACATTTAGTATTATCTATGTTCATTAATAACTTAAAATTCCAATTCTGTAGAATTATACCCATTTTACATGAACATCATCACTCATAAACAAGTGAAGCGATCAAGGAAACCATGAAAATAAATGCACTCAAACGATGAAATTAAACACTATAACTCATTAATAAGGCCAAAAATAAATTTAATAAAACAATAATGAATCAAATATATTTAGATAAGGTTATTAATTAATTAATTAATGGATTTAATTTGATTATCCTTCACATTAATGTCAAGTGCAGAACACATTCATACAAAAGGTACATGTTTTCTTCCTTGACATTCATTTTTATTCGGGTTATAATTTACGCCTCTATACACCAATTATATTCATCATTAATTTTACATACTTATTATAAATTATTTTCATACATTCCAACCACATCATTTTAGATTTTATTTTTGATAATTACTTGTTTTACCAACGTTCTCTTCTCAATCCTTCCCGATACGAAAGCTCAATTAAAGGGAACGACTATATTTATTTTAAATTTATCACGTTCCTTATATAATATTTTTAAGAAACCATTATTTTTATAAAATAAATAATTTTGACTTGATAAAGAATCTTAGTTTATTTTTGGTTTTATACTAATTTCTTTCCAAAATAACTCTTCTTATAAAAGTAAAAAGCACATTTTTCTCAAGGATTCATCTGTTATTTTTGAAGATTATTTTCATCTATTTGAACACCCTTTTTTATTATTATGTTTATTTAGGATTAATATTTTATGATATCATCTTGAAAATTTTGTTGAATTTTTATGATTAATTTGACTGTGGATGTGGTATCTTGATATCATTCACCATATTACTCCTAAATATGGTGATTATGTTTACAAATTGGGGAACTTTATTTACATTTAATATCTTAGTTTCAATATGAATGTATATGTTGAGTACGATTCACCCCTTTCATACGAGGAGTGGATTGGACCTAGTAATTTTATGGTTGGGCCCACTATAGCCCCTTTGTGCATCGGTAGGTCTCATGAGACAAAATAGTTTGGGTATGGGCTACAGTTTTGCCCAATTATATATGGTTTCTTGGTCAAAGCCTTTATGGTATGTGTGTGATGTATCCCATTATACTTTCCCTCAATTTGAGATTATTATTTGATATTCCATGTGATTATTCAACCAGTAGAATATCCATGGGTAAGTATCAATTTCATGAGATTATTTATATGGTATTATTTATTTAGTTTTTATTCATAACATGTTATAAACATGTTTTTTGTTTTCATAGAAAGCGTTTTTAGTTATTCACCATTACTTATGTTTTATTTTTGGCTTCAATTGAATTATTACTCTTACTAAGCATTAGAGCTCACCCATTTCTGGTGTTTATTTTACCCAAGATTCCAAGATGAATTTTATGAATGACATGAAAAGATAATCTAGTAGAATAAGAGTGTGTCTAAATTAGTATATATGGTTTATTTCATTTCCAATTGAAATTTTGAAATTATGTATGTATATTTTTTTGAAAGATACTAAACTATTTGGTCTTTTATTACGAGTCTTCCTTATTTATATTACAATTTCATAACGTAAGGCACCGACTCTGGGCTACTAGGGTTGGGGTACTTATAGTTGGTATCAAAGGAATTTAAGTAGATTCTTTGTAAACTAGATTTAGAAAACATAGATTAGGGAACATAAGAATATGATATACTTTGGGGATAAGAATAGAAGAAAATACTAAAAAAAATTATAATAGGGATTATATGGATATTATTATAAATACATCCATTTCTAGATACTATAAGTGGATGTTCATCAATAATAGATGTATCTAGGGGTAAGAACTGCAACATGGTGTCTCTGGTATGACTCGGGGTAACCTGGTACATGAAAACAAGACATACTACACACCTGGTTTGAAACTCATGAGGGATATGATTAGGATAGTTCATATTTTCATTAAGGACCATCTTGAGGGATTTAAAATTAAATATAAAGCCAATGAAACCTTCAATATTATTATGAGTATAACTATGATTATAATTTCAATTTATTTCAAGATTTTTTTAGTATTGAGATTATACATTATGATTCATGTCATAATCTATCCTATACCATTATATATAAATTGCGCCCAGTGGAAGGAATGGAAACGGTATCGATGAATATATCCCATGTTGGTATTTCTACCCTATGCAAGATAATGATGTCTATATTGGAGCTGCGACTAGTGCTGAGTAACTTATTACTATACTGGGAAAAATAACTCTGGTTATGAACAATAACCTTACCAATGTGAAGAATTATTATCCCCAACATGGATAAGTAATGTTAGATTGAATTATGTGACAACAACATCCATCAATTAATGGAACTAAAAACCCATTTGTAGTAGAGTAGTGGATAAGTGTGTTAGAGAAGATATTTCCCACTTTGGGATGTAATGAAAGGGAGAAGGTTGTTATATAAATTTATTATCTTTTGGGATAAATAGATAAATGGTGGAAATTGATTCAAACAATGAATAAGGATGAATAAATAGCGAGCATGAAAGTGATATAATTTAAAGAACTTTTCTATGAAAAATACATTCCTCGTGAATAACCAATAGGTTTGGAAAGGAAATTTTGGAGTTTGAGGAAAAAAGAGGATGATAATGTTGAAAAGTATAAAGAAAACTTCAAAAGGCCAGCAATTCATGTTTTGGACTATGTATGTAACCCAAGGGGTAATATTTATCAATTTGTTGATGGTTTAAAACCATTCCTCTAATGGGAACTACTCCTCTAAACATTCTCATCATATGATGATATAGTCTAATGTGATATCAAGATAGAAATAAAATGATCTATTTATTTTTAATTTAAAGGAAAAGAGAGAAGAATAGGGCTATAGAAAACTATAAAAAAGAAAATAAGGAAATTGGGAGGAAGGAATGTGTTGACTTTCTACACTATATTAATTTTGGGAAGAAACACCCTGGTACTTTTCTGAAGGGAATGGGAGTCTATAACAAGTGTGGTAAAATGTACACAAATCCAATGATTGAAATAGAAATAAATAATCTTCCATTTTTCTAGGATATAATTGTAAATAGATTATAAATTATGCACATGGATATTCTATATTTCAATGTAATTTTCCATAGAGTAATCCAATGGAGATAGTCCACGCTTATGTGATCATAACTTCTGAGTTTGATGTTCCTAATGATATAGTGGTAGGTAAATTAATCATTTCCCAAAACATTGCCAATTATTTATTTTATTTTAGATTATCACATTCTTTTATATCTTCTTAGTTTTCCAGGAAAATTATACATTTCCAATTTGATTTCATATAGTAGTTGTCAGTGAAAAATCCTAAGGGAATTATCATTTCAACAAAGATGTGCCGATTAATCCCTTTTATGACCCATAAATGTGATTTCATGTCTGCCCTTATCATCATACCTATGATTGACTTTGATATAATTCTTGTTATGGATTAGATTTAAAATTAGGATGAGAAAATATATTGCAATAACAAAGATGTTACAGTTTTTGATAATGATATAGAATCCATTATCATTGGAGAAAAAACCATATCATTTGATTATTATCTAGATCCAACCCCAGTATCTCTACTAAATTAAATTCTTGGGGAGGAAGAGGAAAAAATATCTTTGGTCGAGGAAATAAATATTCAAATTGAGGATGTACCTATTGTGAAATAATATGTTGATGTAGTTCTAGAGGATTTACCCAGACATCCTCTGGTGTGAGAAATTGAGTTTTCAATTGATTTAATTCCAAGTGAAAGGCCTATATCAATGAATCCTTATAGAATGGTCACAATGGAATTAGTGGAGCTGAAGAAAAAACTAGAGGAGTTGATTATTAAGGTGATTATTCACCCTAATGTTTCTCTATGTAGATATCCTATTCTTTTCATTATGAAGAATTATTGATCTTTGAGGTTGCACATTAACCACATGGAGACCAATGATATAACATTACTTAACAAGTATCCTTTATCATGCATTGATGATTTATTTTATAAACTTCATAGAGCTCGATATTTTTCAAAGATTGATCTTTGACTTTGATATCATAAATTTCTTGTGAAGAAGGAAGATATTCCAAAGATATCATTTTGAACCAGGTTTGGGCATTACGAGTTTACAGTAATGCCTTTTGGACTGAATATTACACCCTATGTTTTCATGGATCAAATGAATAGTGTTTTCACGGAATATCATTATAATTTTTTTGGATTTATTAATGATATCTTGGAATACTGAAAATTCTATGAAGATCAAGAGTATCAATTACGCATTGCTTTGAAGACTTAGAGAAGAAACTTGTTATTTGGGAAGTTTATTAAGTGTAAATTCTTGATTCAAACAATTTATTTTCTTGATCATATTATCTTTAAGTATGGAATGATATATTATCCTATATAGAAAAAGGAAGTTCATGAATGCACTACAAAAATGAAAATAACAAAAGTAATTAGTTTTATTCGTTTAACAGGTTAGTATTAGTGTTTTGTTCATAATTTTTCCTGGTTATCTAACCCGTTAACCAAGATAGCACATAAAGGGGTTATGTTCATATGGACAAAAGTGTTTAAAGAATATTTTGAATAATTGAAGAGGATATTAGTAAATGATCCGATCATAACTCTACCATTAGAAAATGATGGATTTGTAATTTATTGTGATGCATAAAATAAAGGACATATATGTGTCCTTATGCAGAATGATAGAGTTATTGGATATGCATCAAGGCAGTTAAAAACTCATGAACAGAACTATACAACTTAAGATTTAGTGTTAGAAGTTGTAATTGTTACTCTGAAGATACAAAGGCACTATCTATATGGTGAATGATGTGAGATATATAAGTATCAAAATATTTTGAAATATATCTTCTCCCATAAAGAACTCAATATGAGGCTTAGGTGATGGATTGAGATACTCTAGGATTATGATTGTTCCATACACTACCACCTAATGATGTTAAATAAGGTGGAATATGTATTGAGGGCAAGGAGGATAATGGTGTTCTGAACAAAACAAGGATTCACAAGGATCTCTTATACATCAAACTAGTTAATATAGATATGGAAATTACAAAGAGGGTGAAACATCACTACTTTTTTTTCTAAACCATCTTTATTGGAAAGAATTAAAAGTTCTCATACTGATGAAGAGAATATATAAAATAAAATTAGGATGGTGAATGATGGGAAGTGTCCAGAAATCTTGTGTGAGGATAAAATTATGAAATTTTAGAGGCTATGTATTCCCTCTATAATCGAGGTAAAAATGTAGTTATTGAAAGAATCCCATAGTTCAAATATTCTCTAAACACCATAGCAGCAAAAAGATATATATATATATATATATATTTGAAGGAACATTTCTGGTGGGATAACATGAAGTGGGAAATGGATGATTATGTATCAATATGTTTAGCTTTTCAATAGGTTAAGGATAAAATAAAACATCATAGAGTATTCATAAAACATCTACCTATTCCTACATGGAAATGGGATGAAATCGTTGTGGATTACTTCACCATAGCAACAAAAACTACATGAATGAATGATGAAATATGGGTAATTGTTGATCGACTTACTAAATTTGCAAATTTTCTTGCTACAAGTGAAGATTTTCCAATCGATCACCTTACAAAACAATATATTTATAATGTTGTAAGAATTCATGGTTCACCACTCTAAATTTTTTCTGATCATTATCGATGATTTAAATTAAAATTAAAGAAATTCTTTAGAATTAATTGGATATTGAGCTTTATTTGGGTACTTCTTATCACCCTCAAACGGATGGGCAGTCATAAAGGATGATCCGAAGTTGAGAACACATATGCTCAAATGATTTTTGTAAAGACCCATAAATTTCATGGAAATTTGTTTCTTAATTTTTTAGGATTTTAAGAGTACACAGTTTCTGACAACACCTGATTCTGAGGCCCGGTATGCCTGGAATCAATTTCTGAAGTTTAGCTCGGGTACATTCAGTGAACGAATGAGCGGGTTTTTCTAACTTTTTAACCGATGCTCAGAATCGAAATCTGAGGGCACCGATGAAACCACATCACCAATTTTTTTGCTTAGGAGGACCTTTTTCGAAGGTGCATTTACTCGGGAGGAGTTGTTTAAAAAAACATGGTTTACATGATGAGTGAAATAAAATATGTGTTACAGTTTTATTTCTTTACTAAGTGGATATAACCTATGTGTGGATGTAGGGGTGGGACCCACTAGGTTGCTAACTTCTCTTGAGAGGATGAAGGAGAGGTGGGGCCCACAAGAGCCCCCACCCTTTCAGTTTCTCCATAACCCCTTAAACTCCCTTAAACATCCCTTGTTATTATTTATGTTTTTTCTCCTCTTCCACATTAATATTTCCAACTTAACACCCCATTTAATTTGACAACTCAAGATTAATTAATTAAGTGAATTCACTTTTGAATCTTTGAGTTTTTGAAAAGGATGGAAAAAGAATAAAATAAGGGGAGGCCTTATTTTATTAGGATGGCTTGTTGTGTGAGGATATTAGGAAGAAAGATCTATGTTCTCTTGAAGAACTTCATCCTCAATCAAGAATGACAATACTTCACCAATGATCGTCAAATCAGCAACCCGAATTCTTCCGTCTTCTTCTTCATCCATGATAAAGGAGGAGGCACCGACGTGAGAACTCACCAACGCTATCATCAAAACCATCCTGAAACGCGATCTTCCTAAAACATCTTTTGAGGTAGGGGTTAATATCAATTTTAATCAATTAAAAATTGTGCTTGTACTATTGTTAAGAATGTCGAATTTTGGCCGTTTGTTATCGACGTAACGGGAGGAGATCAGACAGCACAAACAAGGCCGATTTCTCCTCCCCTTCTCTTGTTCTTCGTCATTGATGCTTGAGACGACAACAGCATGGTGTCGTTGCACCATACAGGAATGAAAAAGTGTCGCGGCCGAGGCTGGCCGTGACGATGGTGCGCGTCGCCGTCGCGCTGTGCCAATGAGCCCGAAGGAGGCCGCAGAAAAGATCAGGTTGCGATGGAGGGTTATGGCGCCGTCGCGCCACGCCGGAGCACCAAGGGGGATGCAGACGGGGCAGGCCACAACAGAGGGGCATGGTACTGTCGTGCCGCGCCAGACGGGCAGGAGCCGTGTCCTATGGCCGTGGCGGTTCAGTGGAGCGGCCGGCTGAGCCGGCCGCTGGCACTAGCTAGAGTCGGGACCCCCTCGGGTACCACAGTTACATTAAATGCCAGCCTTAATGGCTGACCGTTTCCTCAATCAAGGGGGGCAGCGCCCCCCCATAGCATCCCGCTCGGCCGAAAGCTGAGCCGTCAGCCACACGGGTCGGGCTGCCAGCACCGGGCCGGGACGTGCCTCCCGGGCCTGGTCATACCAGCCGGGCTGGGCCACGCCGGCCAGGCTAGGCCGCACCCTACTAGTACGGACCCGTGTTGGGTCGACCCGATTAGGGCCGACCCAGGGGGTATTGGGCCAGGTCGAACCGGGCCCAAACCCCCTATTTACAGACATATCCATTCAAACACCCATAACATGGGCTACGAACCTCCGATTAACACACCATTATTTGAATTGGGATCCTTGTATCGATACGGTAGTTTAGATATATTACACTCAAGGTTTAGGAGATCTTTGGGTATGGTCAGGTTGGTTCGAACACGAAACCAACCATGCCCTCAGAGAAAAAACACTTATAACTTGAGCTCCGGACGTCTGATTGAAGTGCCGTCAACTTTGATGGATTCCTATTAGTGATAAAGTTCTTTTGGATTACTCATCTCTATGTTTTGACACAACTGGAGTACGGTCGGGTTGGTTTTAGCCTAAAACCCAACCGGGGCCCTAGGACAAAAAACCCAATATCTCTCAGACCGGGCGTCTGAATGACATGCCTTCTATCGCATTGAGTTCCATTCGATGAGACGAAAAATTGTGATACCTAAAATCTGGACATTGTGACAGTTTATGTATCAACCCCTTGGCTCGTGGGCAGACCCTTCCGAAATCGAGCGTGATGTGTGCGGTAACCCTAGAGCTGGCTGCAACTGTGATGACGATGACGATATTACATGGAGCCTATGTGGGTTCGGTAGTGAGGAAGACTATACATGAATCCTCCATGGGTTCAGTAGTGATGATGACTGTACTTTGATCCTACATTTGTTCGGCAGTGACAGTTACTGTACTTGGATCCTACGTGGGATCAGCAGCGATGACATCTGTACTTGGATCCTACGTGGGATCAACAGCAAAGATGATTTAGAGGCCACATCAATCATCTCCACCCCTCTTCGTGAATAGTATACCTATGTGAGCTGAGTCTTGACTTTCAATAATTATCTTCGATATGATTGTCATTCTATCTTGTGTGGATTGGGTTATGCATTCCTATGTTGATTGAGTTGTACTTTCCTATGTCAATTGAGTTAGACATTCTTGTGTGGACTGGGTTGTACTTGAGCTCGTGAGTTGGAGTAGATCTAAGATTGATGACTTATGTATTTGTTTGGGCATATACCTAAGTAGTTTTGGTTGATACTTCATGTTTGTATCTTTCCTTTTTGGTATATCCTTTGTGGATTATGGGTGACCTTCGGGGTTCTCGGGGTGCCTAGTGTGTATTGTTTACTCACCCCTGCACGGGTTTTTCCCGCACTACGTTGTGTTGGAAACAGACGACGAACAGCACTGATCGGGGTTAAGGCGTGAGTAGTGGGACAGTACCAAGAGGTGGACTATTGAGGCGAGACTTACAATTTGTGGACGGACGGATCCATTGAGTAGAGGAGACCATCTTTACCCACCCTTCAGGTGGGGTTTCCAGAGGATGTTTCAGTGGAGGTTGCTTTACCTTCCAACTATTGCACTTTATTTTCTCAGTTTTACTGCACATTCAGTTGGATTTGTATACTGGCCCATTTACTTTCCATCACTTACTCTTGTACTCAGTTTACTTTGTGTTTACTTTAGTTTGCGAACTCTATGGTGTTTGTTTTCTTTTAAAAGGCAATGCCTTCCCTTTTATCAGGATTTACGCCTTGGGTGCTAGTCGCCATCCCCTGGCCTATGGGAGGTGGGTTTGGGGTAGTCACGACATGGGCCCAGAGGACGGGTTGTGACAAATTGGTATCAATGGAGTTTTGTTCTACCAAAGAACTCTGGACTTTGATCTTTCCTCTATGTGAATAAATAGTGTTAAGGGTATTGAGTGTAGTTATCAGTCTAGGGAGTCCAGTGTTGGTGAGGCGGCCGACGTATCAATACATCAGCACCCTGACTTCTGATATCCGACTCATTACACGAAAAAATTGATTGCATGTGTGTTTCAAAGTTTTCTTTGTGATTACTTGTTTCAGATCACCAGGTATACTGTATTGACCATGGTGCACCTGTTTCTTTTTAGGATGGCCCCATGAAGATAGCCAGCTAAGGTTACGAGCTTTGTGCGAGATGGCAGTGCACCGAGCGATGAGGCCTCGGTCTAGGGCCCCATTATAGTGGAGGCACCAGCGGTACCTCTACCCACCGAGCCACCGATGCCACCAGCCCCAGCAGATGAGAGTGCACATCCCCTTAGTGCACTGCATGATTTTCACTATCAGAGACTGCCCAGGTTCCTTGGAGAGATGGACCCTCAGGCAAACGAGGATTGGCTGGAGGCTGTTGTTCGAGTTTTCAGATTGGTAGGGACACCAACAGGTCATATGGTGATCCTTGTGGCGGGTTTCCTGCAGGTGGCAGTAGGTAGATGGTGGAGCCCGATACTCCATGTGCACGACGAGTCATCTCTTCTCTGGACGAACTTCGAGAGCCTTTTTCACTCGGAGTTCGTTCCAGCCACCCTCTGTGTGGGGCGCATTCATGATTTTCTACAACTGCGGTAGGGCAGCATGACTGTAGCCCAGTACTCAGCAAGGATTACCGATCTCTCACGCTACTCCACAGACATGGTATGGGACCCATTCTTCTGGTCCTGGACCTTCGAGCATGGACTGAGGCATGAGATCAGGGCTCTGATGATCTCCCTCAGCATACCGACACAGGAAGGAGTACTGGAGAAAGCCCTTCTTGTAGAGAGCTTTCTTGCTGAGCCTTCACCAGAAGTGAGACCTACCACAGGGCAGCACGTAGTGGGGTGTTCTGCAGCTGGTAGTCGATGGATGTCATTGGGGTCCAAGAAGACCAAACCATCAGGTGGGCGACCTTAGGATACTGACTCGGATGTGTGGGGAAAACGAAGCAGAGCCAGTCATATGAGAGGTAGACAGTGCAATGCATGCGGCGGGTTGGGCCACATGGCTCGTGACTGCCTACCCGCCATGCAGAGGAGCAACGGACAGTTGAGGGACCACACATGCAGAGACATTGGTTTGACTATGGTGGTCCATAGTGAGCAGGTGGATGAGGTAGATGAGTTGGCCAAGCGGTAGGTGGTGGACGATGTTTTGAGGCTCTACCACCACCACCACTACCAACAGGAGGTCCACCCCAAACACAGGGAGCTGGCGGACAGAGGCAGGCTCAGCTTTAGGCAGTGGAGGTCTATGTCCACAGCACACCTGAGATGATTCAAGGTACTATCTGTGTCTACTCCACCCTTGATTCAGTTCTTATTGACATAGAAGTGAGTCATTCTTTAATTGCTGCTGCCCTTGTTCGGAGCTCAGAGATTCCGACAGAGCCGTTGGCTCAATCCTTATGAATATTGACTCCTACGAGAGCAGACTCGACGATTACACACTGGTGCCAATAGTGTGAGCTTACTCTTGGAGGCGAGATCTTTGGCTGGGATATTCTTGTAGTGGCATCGAGGACTTATGAAGTCATCTTGGGCATGGATTGGTTATCTATGATCTATGCCCATATCAACTGTATTAGGCGCAATGTGCGGTGTGTTTGCACCGATGGGAGCAGGTTCACCTTCACTGGTGAGAAGGGGGACTTTGCAGTATAGTATGGGATTATGTAGAGGAGAGAACACCCGATCACTCATTAGTTGGCTAGCCTCAGCCTAGGAGCAGTTGACATGCATAGTCTGAGATTTCCTATTGTGGTGGATCAATATGTGGATTTTTTTCCGGCCGACATTCCAGAACTACCTCCTCGCAGAGAGGTTGACTTCTACATTGACCTATACCCAGGGACATCACCGATATCTAATCTAGCATATCAGATGTCTCCCGCCGAGTTTTGTGAGCTATGGGTACAATTGGAGGACATGAAGGGAAAGGTATTCATTCGACCCAGTGTTTCACCATGGGCTTCCCCGATTTTATTCGATACGATGGCAGACGAGAGCTTGCGACTGTGTGCTAATTACCATTGCCTGAATCAGGTGAACATGAAGAACTAGTATCCACTTTCGAGGATTGAGGACCTCTTCAATCAGATCAAGGGAGAATGGTGGTTCTCAAAGATAGACCTCAAGTCAGGCTATCATCATCTTAGAGTTCGAGATGAGGATGTGCAGAAGACGGCTTTCAGGTGTCGGTATGGCTAGTATGAGTTCTTGGTTATGCCTTTTGGCATAACCAATGCTCCAGCAGTGTTCATGAGTCTCATGAATAGGATCATCCAGCCTTACCTCGATCGATTTGTCATAGTCTTCATCAAAGACATATTGATTTACTCAACTACTGAGGAAGATCACGCCTACCATTTTCGGGTGGTACTAGACACACTCTGAGAGCAATAGCTTTATGGTAATATCTATATGTGTAAGTTATGGATACATGAGGTCCACTTCTTGGGGCACGTCATCTCTAAGGCGGGCTTTGTGGTGGATCCTGTGAGGATCGAGGCAGTGCTAACATGGGAGCCATCCAGAAGTGTGATAGAGGTGCGAAGTATCCGAGGTCTGGATGGGTACTATCGAAGGTTTGTGCCAGACATCTCCAGAGTTGCAGCACATATTTCAACTTTATCGAAGAAGGGAAACCCTTCATGAGGTCATATAGATGTCAACAAAGCTTTTAAGAGATGAGCCAAAGATTGACTAGTGTATCCATCTTGAGGATACCGAAGGAGGGAGTAGGTACGCAGTTTTCTACGACGCATCAGGGACCAGACTCGGGTGTGTCCTGATGCAGGAGCGGGCATTGATTGCTTATGGATCACGAAAGTTGAGGCATCATGAGTAGAAATACGCTACCCATGACCTAGATTTAGTAGCAGTATTCTTCGCCTTGAATATGTGGTGACACTATATAATGGGTGAGTGCTATACAGTCTACTCTGAACACCAGAGTCTCAGGTACATCTTCATGTATAAGGACATGAACCTAAGACAACGACAATGGATCGAGTTTCTCTAGGACTATGACTTTGAGATAGTTTATACTCCTCGATAGTGGAACATATTAGGAAATGCTCTTGGCAGGAGGATGAGAATTCAGCTACTTAGAGAGGCAACAGAGCAGTTATCCACATTACAGATATCCTTTGTGGATTGAGATGGGGCAGCCTTTCTACAGTCGCTCATTGTAACACCTCCACTTCTTCAGTTTGTTAAAGAGGCACAATGTGGGGATGTTGACTATGAGACGCGACGTGCACAGATTTCCTTAGGACAGGCACCTAATGGATTTTCTATAGGATGAGAGAATGTCATCCTTTTCAGAGGACATACCATGGTACCAGCTGCATTGCAGGATGAGGTACTGAGAGAGTTTCACACTTCCCATTTAGTAGTACATTCAGGAGTAGCAATGATGTACCAAGAGCTCAGAAAACAGCACTGGTGGCCATGTATGATGAAATCTGTGGTAGAGTTCGTTTCTCAATGCCTCACCTGTCAGCAGGTGAAGGCAGAGAACCAGGTACCAGTAGGCTTGGTATATCCCTTGGAGGTCCCGGAGTGGAAGTGGGACGTGATATCTATGGATTTCGAGACTGGACTTCCAAGTACTTCTAGAGGACACGACTCCATTTGGATGATTGTAGACCAACTCACCATGTCATACCACTTTTTACCTATTAGAGAGAAGGGCTCAGTGGAGAGCATGAGATGCCTCTATGTTCAGAAGATCGTGCAACTTCATGGAGTGCCCCTATCTATCACATCTGATCAAGATGATTTCATTACTTCCCGGCTTTGGAAGGTGGTGCAAGAGGCATTCGAGACGCAGCTACGCCTGAGCACCGCCTTTCACCCTAAAATGGATGGTCAGAAGGAGAGGACCATTCAGACTCTTGAGGACATGCTCCATTCATGTGTCCTTGACATTTGTTGTAGCTGGGAGGGTCACCAACCCTTGGTTGAGATTGCATACAACAATAGCTAGGACTCCACCATTGGGATGGCACCATACGAGGCATTGTACGTCCGACCTTGCAGATCATCTCTGTTCTTGAAAGATCATAGGGAGTCAGCACTAGTAGGACCAGAGATGGTCCAGACCACGATGGAGAAGGTTTAAGTCATCCAGAAGCAGATGAGGAAAGCTCAGAGCCAACAGAAGTCTTATGCTGACAGGTGTGGGAGACCACTAGAGTTTGAGGATGGTGACCACGTTTTCTTATGGGTCTCACCTTGACGTGGATTATAGAGATTTGACTGGGGCGGAAAGTTATCTCCGTACATCATTAGACCATTACAGGTTATCAGCAGGATAGGCGAGGTGGCTTATCACCGAGCTCTTCCACCACAGTTGCACCGGGTGCAAGACGTGCTTCACGTATCTTTGCTGAGGAGATAAATGCCCAACCCGATGCATATCATCGACCACGGAGAGATGGACATTGATGACGGGGCGACTATTGCGGAGGTCCTGATGTAGATCGAGGATCAACATGAGAGGGTCCTACGTGCATGGTCAATTCCTCTAGTGCGCATCAGGTGGCAGCATGTGAACCTCTAGGAGATCACTTGGGAGCGGGAGTCTCAAATGCGTTCTCAGTACCCTCATTTGTTTCCCTAGCTTATGATGTATCTTTACGGGGACACAAAGCCCTGAGGTGGGAGTAATGTAAACACTTTTAAATTTCAAGGAATTTTTTTCTTAATTTCTTTGGGATTTTACGAGTATGAAGTTTTTGACAGCACCTGATTCTGAGGCCCAGTGTGCCCAGAACCAATTTCTGAAGATTAGCTCGGGTATGTTCAGTGAACAAATGAGCGGGTTTTTCTATCTTTTGAACCAATGCTCGAAATCGAAATCTGAGGGAACCGATGCAACTACAGTGCCGATTTTTGCTTAGGAGGACCTTTTCCAAAGGTGTGTTTACTTGGGAGGAGTTCTTTAAAAAATTTAGGTTTACATGAAGAGTGAAATAAAATACGTGTTACAATTTTATTTCTTTACTAAGTGGTTATATCCTATGTGTGGAAGTTGGGGTGCGTCCCACTAGGTTGCTAACTTCTCTTGAAATAATAAAAGAGAGGTGGGACCAACACGAGCCCCCACACATTCACATTCTCCATAACCCCTTAAACTCCCTTAAACCTCCCTTGTTATTAATTATGTGGCTTCTCCTCTTCCACATTAATATTGACAACTTAAGACCCCATTTAATTTGACAACTCAAGATTAATTAATTAAGTGAATTTAATTTGGAATCGTTGTGTTTTTGAAAAGGATGGAAATCTAACAAAATAACAAGAGGCCTTATTTTTTTAGGTTTGGTTGTTGTGTGAGGATATTGGGAAGAAGGCTCTAAGTTCACTTGAAGAACTTCATCCTCAACGAAGAACGACAACACTTCATCTAGGATCGCCAACTCGACAACCTGGATTCTTCCATCTTCTTCTTCCTCAATGATAAAGGGGGAGGCACTGATGTAGGAACTCGCCAACGCCGTCATTGAAACCACCCCCGTGATGCTAGCTTCCACGAACTTCTTTTGAGGTAGGGGTTAATTTCAATTTTAATGAATTAAAAATTGTGCTTGTACAATCTTTAAGCATGTCGTATTTTGGCCGCTTGTTATCAACGTATTGGGAGGGGATTAAACCATACAAACATGGCTGATTGATCCTCCCCTTCACTTGTTGTTAATCATTGAATATTGAGATGATGGCAGCATGGTGTCATTGAACCATGTGGGAACAAAAAATGGCAGTGGATGAGATGGGCTGCGGTGATAGTGCGCGGCGCCGTCGCACCTTTCCGGTGAGGCCAAAGGAGGTCGCGGCCAAGAGTGGGTCGTGGCGGAGGGGCATGATTTCGTTGCGCCACGCCGGATCACCAAGGGGCCCGTGGCCGGGGCGGGCCGTGATGGGGGGGGGGGCACAGCGCTATAACGCCACTCCAGATGGGCAGGATCTGCGGCCTATAGACCCAGTGGTTTAGTGGAGTGGCTGGCTGAGCCGACCGCGAGCACCAGCTGGAGGCGGGACCCCCTCTGGTCTCACGATTACATTAAAGGCCAACCATAATGGCCGACCATTTCCTCAATCAAGGGGGGAAGCGCCCCCCGTTCACATCCAGCTCGGCCGAGAGTCGGGCTGCACTGGCCAGGTCGGGCCGCGCCCTACTAGGCAACACCCGGAACATAGTCAGGTCTTCCCGGTTCGGGCCGACCCAGGGGGTATTGGGCTGGGTCAAAACGGGCCCAAACCCCTTATTTACGGATAGATCCATTCACACACCCATAACATGTGCTATAAACCTCTGATCGATGCACCCTTAGTTGCGTTGGGATCCTTGTATCGAGAGGGTCGTTTTGGTATATTACACTGAATGTTTTGGAGAACATTGTGTACAATCGGGTTGGTTCGAACACGAAACCAACCAGGCCCTAGGAGCAGAAACACTTATAACTTGATCTTAGGAAATTCGATTGATGTTCCGTCGACTTTTCTGGATTCCTCTTAGTGAGAAGGTTCATTTGGATTACTCCAATCGATGTATAGATGTAGCTGGAGAATGGTCAGTTTGGTTTTATCATAAAAACCAATGGGGCCCCTAGGATGAAAAGACCGATATCTCTCAGACCAGGCGTCCGAATGACGAGCCGTCTGTCACGTTGAGTTCCTTTTGATGAGACAGATCTTTGTGATAGATCAAATATGTACTTTTTAATAGTTTATGTATCTACCCTTTGGCTCATGGAGCGGACCCTCCAGGAATGAACTGTGCTGTGTGCGGGAACCCTGGAGTTGGATGTGACTACGACGACAATGACGACTATACTTGGATCCTACGTGGGTTCGACAGAGAGGACGACTGTACTTGGATCCTCCATGGGTTTGGCAGCGATGATGACTGTACATGGACCCTATGTGTTTTCGGCAGCGATGGTTACTGTACTTTGATCCTATGTGGGTTCGGCAGCGACGACATCTATACTTCGATCCTACGTGGGTTTATTAGAGGAGATGATTCAGAGGGTACATCAATCATCTCCACCCCTCTTCATGAATAGTATACCTATGTGAGCTGAGTCTTGACTTTCAATCATTATCGTTGATATTATTGTCATGCTATCATGTGTGGATTGAGTTATGCTTTCCTATGTGGATTGAGTTGTACTTTCCTGTGTGGATTGAGTTATACATTCCTGTGTGGACCGGGTTGTATTTGAGCTTGTGAGTTGGAGAAGATCTGGGATTGATGACTTAGGTATATGTATGGTCATAAACCTAAGTAGTATAGATTTAAACTTCTTGTTTGTATCATTCCTTTGTGGTATATCTTTTGTGGATTCTGGGGGACCTTCGGGGGTCTCTGGGACCCTACTGAGTATCTTTTACTCACCCCTGCATGGGATTTTCCTGCCATACTTTGTGTTGGATGCAGACAATGGACATTGCTGGTCGTGGTTGAGGCTTGAGGAGTGAGACGGTACCCAGAGGTGGACTATTGAGGAGGGACATACACGGTGTGGACGGACGGATCTGAGGAGCAGAAGAGAACATCTGTACTCACCCTTAATGTGGGATATCCCGAGGGAGTTTCAGCAAAGGTTGCTTTACTTTCCAGCTGTTGCACTTTACTTTTCTCATTTGTACTTCACCTTCAATTGGGTTTGTATACTGGCCCATTTACTTTCCAGCACTTACTCTTGTACTCAGTTTTCTCTGTGTTTACTTCAATTTTTGTACTCTGTGGTGTTTTCTTTCATTTATAAAGGCAATGCCTTCTCTTTTATCGGGATTTATGCCTTGGGTGCTAGTTGCTAGCCCCTGGCCTATGGGAGGCAGGCTTGGGGAAGTCATGGCATGAGCCCCAAATATGGATCGTGACAATTTTAATGGTATGTGGGATAAATATTTACCTTTGGTACAGTTTTTGTACAACAATAGCTTTGATTATATTATATATATTGTAGGTGTTTAGGGGTACAATAACTTTAAACACACACAACTCATACACAGGCTGGTATGGAAGGCCATATCCCCCCTTCCATTCTAGTATTCAAATGGAAATATCTAAAGAATTGTATGGAACGAGATGTCATACACCAATATGATGGGATGAAGTTGGTGAAAGGATGTTTCTGGGCCCAGGTCTTGTGGAGGAATCAATAGGGAACATAAATACAATTCAAACCCATATCAAAGAAGCTCAAAGTGGGAGAAATATCTATGAAAATAATCAAAGGAAGCATTTTTAATTTCAATTGGGAGATCATGTTTTATTGAATGTATCTCCATAGAAGGGTGTTATATGATTTTGGAAGAAAGGGAAACTAATCCCCATGTATATTGTTCTATTTAAAATTATAGAGACAATTTGAGCTTTTTTTATCATTTGAAAATTACTCCGACCCATTATAAGGTAGACAATGTTTTCCATATGTACTTGTTAAGGACGTACATGCCAGAACCAACACATGTACTCACTTCCGGAGGAATAGAATTGGAACCTGACTTATCTTACTATGAAGATCCAATCCATATTCAAGACACTAAAGAATAGGTGTTATGGAATTGGATGACTCAACTAGTAAAGGTACTTTGGAAAAATGATAAAACTGAATAGGTGATGTGGGATCTTGAAAAGAATATAATGAAGAACTAGCCAAATGTTTTTTTGGGTGAAAATTGGAAATATATAGAATGAATTTTTTTTAAGAGGAGAGAATGTAATGAACTAGAACTATATCAATGAAATTTCACTTGTTATTTTTTTATATCACATAAAATCTCCTATAGAACATAATACAAACATCATAAATGAAGACATAATGAAATAAGTGGTATTTCAAGATGTTTAAGAACCTATACCGATGAAATAGTAAAATAACCCTAAAAATACTAATATGGCCCTTATGAATAGTAAATCATTATAATGAATAGTATAATAACCCAAAATGTATGAATAAAAATTAGACATATTATAAATGATGGAATGATATAATTATACTATAGTATAAATAAGTGAATATTTTAAAAAATAATATGATTGGGAATTTTTGTATGTAATGATTATTTAATTATAATTCTATAATTAATAAAAATGATTTCAATGAAAATTAATTTTTATAAAAAGTATTAAAAAACCCTTATTTTGTTTTATTATGATTTTAAAATAATTTAATGAGACCATAGTTAATTTCTCAGAGTGTATAAAATCAGTTATAATTTTGAAAACTATATTTTTTGAATAATGATGAATTAAATTTAAAATTAAATTTCCCATAATTCGAAAATTATTTTTGATGTAATGGAATTAAATTTTAAATTTTAAATGTTGAAAAATTCTTAGGGTGATTTTTTGAAATTTGTCTAAGATACATGAATATTTAGTGAATATTAAAATAAGATAATTTATGATAAATGCTAAATACTTGATTTGTTGAGTCATAGGTGATGCATGGATGTTGTAAGCTCATAATATTAATCTATCATTCATTATTTTAATATATTATATGATAAAGCTAAATATATTCATAGTCTATAGCCAAAAAATAAACAAAGGAATAATATATTCAAAAATCACCCCTCTTCTCCAATGGCCCGAACGCCTTCATTTTTTATGGATTTTGATAATCCACCATTCAAGGGGTGAGATGGATCCCTTACAAGGCCCGTAGGCATAAATATTACATGGCCCATAGGCCTTAGGGGAATTCATTTCTCGTAGGCTTCAAACATTACATAGTACATAGACTAACCACTTGTAACTGCTCCTCCCCAGCATCTTCATCATGAAATCAACTCTACACCTTTGCATGGATATTCAGCTTTGCTTTCTCATGCATGAATAGGCTTGTATGGATGGCATGTTTCATACCCTCTCATTCTTTCAATTTGTTTAGCTTCTACTATAGTTAAAGATCCTTGCTCCTCCTCCTTCTAAAGCATGTTCCTTGTAGGTTGTCTGGTTTGCATCTGCACTTAATGTGGCCCGAAGGACTTGAGATGGCCTGAAGGCCTTATTGGCCTGATGGCCTGGTTAGCTCGAAGGCCTTAAGGGACTCAAGGACCAAATAGTTGGCCCGAAGTCCCAAATGGAAGAATATTTTATGCTGCTATAGTGCCAAACAGTGCCTGCTACAGTTCCCGCTATAGTAACTGCTACAGTTCTACACAGTTCATGCTACAATACTACTACAGTACCTGAAATTAGCCACTTCATGGATTTGATCCTGGGTCTCTTGGAGGAACTTAAGGAGTCCTCACAAACTAGGCTGAGGCTCATGTGCAAAAAAATCACCCCTCTCATCCCCTATAAATACCACCCTTCAACACCTCTTCTCCTCACACCATCCTAGCCTCAAGTCTAGTAACATTTCTACTAAATACCCATTAAACATTCCTTCTCCACATCCAAGTTATCTTTTTCTTAGAAAAATACCCAAAAAATGCCCTCAAGGAGGTTCTCCCTGAGAAGTATTAAATATGTAAATTCCTCTTCCTTTTCCTTTAAATTTCATTTGAAATTATTTTCTTTTAATCATTGTTCCTCACCTCCCCTCTTAGAAATAGAATTAGTACTATATTAACTTAAATATAATAAAATATTATTATTCTAATGGAATAATCCAACATAAATCCCTTCTCCTCCACCTTTTATTCTAAAAATGAAAACATTATCTGTGAGGTGTTGTTTCATCTCTTTCAAGGATTATAAGTTTTCATTTTCTTTCACCATCTACAACGATATTCATGAAACCATTTTAATGGTTTAAATAGATTTTAAAATATATATTATAACCCTTTTAATGTTATTTATTTAACATATTTGTATAATAATAAATGATAAAATAAAATGAACTTGTTGTGATCTAAAACTGCTTAAATTAATCTAAATGAATATTGTTAACATGTTAGCTAATTATTCATCCTCATAATAAATTAGCCGTTTACACTTTATTATGTTCAATAATAACATATAATTCCAATTATGTATAATTATATTCTATTTACCTGAACTTCATTACTCGTAAACAAGCGAACTGCTCAAGGAAACCAAAAAATGAATACTCTCAAACAATGAAATTAAACTCTATAAATCATCAATAAGGCCATAAATTAACTTAATAAAAAAATAATGAATCATCAACATGTAGAAAAGGTTGTTAATTAATTAATTAATTAATGTATTTAGTTTTATTATCTAGGACATTATTGTCAAGTGCAGAACACATTCAGATATAAGTTATGGGTTTTCTTCTCGAACCATCATTTTTTTTCGGGTTAGTATTTATTCCTCTATACAGAAATTTGACTCATAATTATTTTTAAATTATTATTATAAATTATTTTTATACATTACAACCCCATAATTTCATATTTCTTTAATGATAATTAGATGTTTTACAATCCATCTCGATATGAAGGCCCGATTAAAAGGAACATCTCGATTTTTACCAATTTTCAAGTACCATCTATAATCAATTTTAAACAACAATTTTTTATATAATAAATAATTTCATCATGAAAATATAAAATAGTTAATTTCTAGATTTATTCAATTATTTTTCAAAAATAAATTTTCTTTTCAATGTAAAAATATTATTTCCCTAAAAAATTCATCAATGATTTTATAAGATTATTTTCGTCTATTCCAACACCCATGTTAATTATTATGTTAAATTGAGATTAATATTTTATGATATTATCCTCAATATTTTATTGATTTATTTATGATTAGTTTTACTATGGTTGTTCTATATTTTTACCATTCACTATATTACTTTGAATGGTTAGTGATTATGTTTACTCATTGGGGAAAGTTATTTAAATTCCATATGTTATTTTCAATATGAATGTATATGTTGATTATGTTTCAACCCTTTAATATAAGGAATTTATTGGAATTAGTATGTATCGGGGGGGCCCATTATAGCCCCTCAGTGCTTAAGTAGGTCTCATAAGACAAAATAGTATGGTATGGGCTAACGTCTTACCCCATTATGTATGGTGTCTTGGCCAAAGCATTTACAGTATTTTTATGATTTATTAAATTATGTATTCCCTAATTATGAGATTAGTATTTGATATTCCATGTGATTATTTATAAGAGTGTGTCCAAAGGAGTCTATATGTTGTATTTCATTTCAAGTTATAATGTTAAACTTATTTATGTATCTTTTTTTCCAAATATACTAAACTATTTATTCCATAGAGATGTCTGTTCCTTGTTTATATTATAAGGTAATAATATAAAATAATGACTCCAATATACTAGGGTTGGGGTCCTTACATATATGCTCGATATGTCTTGATTTAACTATTTGAAATAAACACATCGTTACACCATGGGCATGGAATTTAATGCAAAAGTTTAATTCCAATCAAATGGACTATCTATTAGCTTCTATATATTTCTAATGGAAAAATACTTCCTCAGCTTATTCAATAATGACATGTCATTCGTGATGCGCCCAATGTATCCAACTTCATCATGAACTATTTTGGTCATGGTTTGCAAAATACTTCTAAGTAAACAAGTTGAAACATGCCTTAATAATAATCATATGGTCTAAGAAACATCAAACACGCTCATAGATATGAATATCCAACAGAACAAACACATAAAAAATTCTTATCGGTAGGTCTATTCTCACAATATCTTATATTATAGATTACTAAGTGGGAACATCATAAGAATAATCCTCATCTTCTTATGAATAATCACACTTGACGGTATAGGTACTATGTGTCCCATCATAGCATATTATCCAATCACGAAAAATTATTTATGAATATCATCATAGTACATCAAGTTAATTATTATAGAAGGGAACATCTATAAACATCTCAATGCGATGTATGCTCTTAGAAATCACTACATTAGTGTAATAAAAAGTAGAAAACAATATATAATAATTAGTTTTATTAATATTCATTAAATTTAATATACATGTAAACAATGTAATAATAGATGGTTCTAGGTCACCAGCTACAACATACTCTCACTTGGACTAGACCTAACTTCCTATAACCTTTTGTCTACAAGACACCACATGATAGTAATGTGTTTATTGAGTCAAGGCTTTAGGAAACGGGTCTGCCATGTTGTCTTCCATGGAAATAATACTAACATCAACTTCACCTCTTTGAGAAGAATTCATTAAGACATGATACTTAAAATGTATGTCCTTGTTCCATTGATGTAACCTTGTATCTTTTTCAAAAGCTACTTTTGTATCATTATCATAGAAGAATGTGATAGGATCCTTACTGCTAGGTACCAAGTCAAGATCTTGGATAAATATTCACATCAATAATACTTATTTTGTTTCCTTAGATGCTATAATATACTCAAACTCTACTATATATTATCTATTCATAGTCATCATCGATATTTCCCTACTCGCAACACCTACATTAAATGTAAAGATGTATCCTGTATGTGAATTCATGTCACCCTGATCAGTTTAGAAATTAGAAACTATACATACTCTGATGACTAGATCTTCATTTCCTCCATAAAACATGAACATATCTTTAGTTCCCATTAGATAATTAAGGATAGTCTTCACTAACATCCATTGGAAGACACCTGGATCACCTTGATATGTTTATACCACACATAATGCATAAGAGACATCTATCCTAGTGCACAACATATAATACTTGTCTGCCCCAATCGCGGATTCATATGGAATCCTATTCATTATACTTATTTCCTCTTGTTTTAGGACACATTTTTCTAGAAATATTAAGGTCATGTGATGCTGACAACACTTCCCTTTTAGATTTTTGCATACTAAATATATTTAGTATCTTCTCAAAGTATATTCATTGATTTAGGCCGAGAAACCTCTTATATCTATCCCAATGAATCTTGATCCCAAGAATATATGCTTCTTCACCCCATTCCTTTATAAAGAAAAATTTATTCTACCATGTGTTAATAGAGAGTAAGAATGGTATTTTATTTCAAATGAGTAAAATATCATCAATATATACTATTAATAAAATTAATACACTCACATTATACAATTTAGAGACACATGTCTCACATTTGTCCTTTATGAAACTAGATTCTATTATAGACTCATTAAAATTAATGTTCGATGTCCTGGATGCTTGATTTACCCCATAAATAGATCTTTCCAACTTGCATAACTTGTTGGAATACTTTGGATTCACAAACCCTTCGGGTTTTGTCATATAGACATCATCTTGATGGTTCGCATTAAGGACGGATATTGTTAAATCCATTTTAGAAATATTATAATCATGGAAAGACTAAATGGAAATTATAGTTCTGATGGATTTCAACATTGTAACTAGTAAAAATGATTTATTATAGTTAATTTCTTGATGCTGTTTAAACCATTTTGAAATTAGTCACAGCTTATAGGTACTAAATTTTCCTTCCTTTTCCAATTTCTTCATGAATACCCATTATCATCCAATTTAATTTACATCTACTAGAGGGTATACCATAATCCATTCATTGTTTGGTATGAGAAATCCATTTCATAAATCATGGATTATCGCCACATGGAATCATATATAAATTTTCTTTGCTTTATTGTATGTTAGAGGAAAATTATTATAAACTAATAATGAGTCACCATCCATAGTAACTAGAAAACCATACAATTATAGTTCACTTACCTCTCCAATAATCCTATGCAGTAATTGTATATATGGAACAACTTCTTATTACACTGGGCTTTTTGGAATTTGTTCTTATGCGAAATCTTGTGTATCTTGAGCATGGATTTCATAGAATTCTATCTTACTCCTAGTATCTATTTTAGAGATAATATCCTCATCAATAAATTTGAGATTTCTATCAACCTCAATTTTTTTCCAAAGAACTGTATATGTAGTATAGATTTGTTTATTTGAGACATCTAGTAATGTAACACCCCAAGATTTCATAGTGCATTATTTCTTCAAAATAATTCAATAACTTACACTACATGCAACACCGAGTTCCAACGCACCACGACTTATCAAACTAGCCGTTCATAAGCGGTTATGAATAGTATTAACAGAATTTTGAACTTTATATAATCCTTATAATTTTAGAATCCATATTATGAGTTTCTTAGACATAATGTAAGAACAAATTCATTTTTTCAGGTAGAAGAATTATTTTTCAAAAATGAACTTTTACAAACATTTAATGGTGAAAATTTTATAAATTCAATATTTGATACTTATATATATATTCAATTTGAAAAAAATAAAGTTATTCTTTAGAATGGGTACATCAAAATTTACATTGTGTAAATTTTTGGAATTTTTCTGATAAAGTTCATTTTTTAATGAATAGTGAAAAATATTGTATATTAATTCAATAGTGCCTTTTAATCTAATTTGTTTATATGGATATATTATCATTTTAAATTGTTTTAAATTTTAATTAAAATATATTTTTACCATTTAATCCAATGTTTTCTATTGGAATTAATTTCTATTTAAATTTTCACATAAACAAGTGTCAATCTTTTGATAGTTATTATATCTTAAAAACCTGATTTTTTGTTTTGACAATAGAAATTAATTTTAAATTAATTAATGAAACATATATGTTTTGAATTTGGTAAAATAGACATCATTTTTGGATTCGGGATATCATAATTAGCTTATGATGAATTTTTGGTATTTTTCTGAAAACATTCAATTTTTGATGAATAGTGAAAAAACACTGAGTTATAGTTTAAAACCAAATTTTTATTTAAATAATTATTTATTTTAATTAAATTTAATTAAGGTCAAAATAGAAACATAATACCTATATAAGTTCAATATAATTCATTGGAGTCAATTTATAATAATTTTAGATATATAAGAATTTCTCAGAACTTTTCACCGTTTTTACCCATCTCCTAGTAGAATTTGCAAATTCATATAAAACTTAATTTCACCGCTTCAGTAAACTGAATTTCAAAAATACTAGAGAAATTTTTGATATCAATAAGTAAAATGTGGTTTAATGAGATGAAACTAATTTTTGGTGAATAATACCTTTTTACTTTTATTTACCACGGTTAAAAGTAAATTGGGTAATTAAGGGAAAAATGATATTAATATTACCCTGACACATGTCCTAATTCTATTTAAAAAGTGTAGCTCGACCAGAAACAACCTTAGGAATCAAATATTATCATTTAGGTCCACTTGGATTAGATTAGGTCATTTATTATTATTTAATTCAATGATGAGTTAAAAGTGTTAAAATCAATGTTTAATTACTAAAATATTTTTAATATAGAGTTATTAATAAAAAAATTTATATTTTAAATATTAAATAGAAATATAAAAATATTTCCTACATAATGGTATTTTATTTATAATTTTTAGACAGTAAATAATTTAATTTATTTATGACATAATGGTGAGGCATCAATTACCGAATTAATGAAATATTTAAATAATTGATATTATAAACATCCAAATAAATAAAATTTGAGACTTTTAGTGAATTAAACTAAATTTATAGGTTAATATGAAATATTATTATTGATTATATGATTTTTTTGAAGTTATAATGTAGTTATGAATTTATCAAAAACCATATACCCAATAGTGTCAAAATTGACATAAAAGAGTTTTAAAAAAATATTATATTAGTAATACATATTATATTCATAAAAATATAAGGTTCAGCCAAATGACTTATATCATGATAGGAGTATCATTTATGTTCCTCTTGAGGGATGCTTAGATGTTTATAGTAAATTTATTAACTATATAATATGAAAAATACAAAGTGACATGGTAGATGTCAAACTAATTAACCAAGTGTTAAAACTAAAAGATAAGGTTAATATAATAACCCAAAACTATCTAAAATATGTTCGTGGAAATGATTTTGACCCATACCCACCTTATACTTTTAATAATTCACTTTTGAGCCATTATAAACCGAATTAGAATTTATTATAAATTAATACTTTATGTTTTTCTTAAAGAGCCCATCCCCCCCTTATAAAAGGACAATAATTATAACCAATTCCTCACACCTATCAAGACTTTTGAATTGTCCAAACTCTGCCCATTTATTCTTCCTACATCCCTATCCTCCTCCTAGAATCCTTACCTTAGGCATAAGGCACTTCAAGAGTCCTTTTTCGTTCAAACCAAAGGAAGTTACCCAAATTAAAGGCAGTGATTTCTCTTAACTGCTTTTATTTTATTTTACATCTCCAAACCCTAAACTCTTATTATTATTTTAATTTGTAAAAAAACCAGTATCCAAAATATAATAGGATATTTTTATGAGAAGTATTTTAAATACACTTACACACACCTCCATCTAATGGGGAAAGAACATAATGTTTCTGTGGATGGCAACCAAACGCCTCACGAAACGATGATTGTTCAATTATCTCATACCACCTCTCATGGTGGCCATTATGATAGCCCTTTAATTAAATAAGATATAAATGTTAATTATTTTATATATAAGATTATTTAATTCTATTTTATATTATACCATTATTTGTTTCATGTTGTATATATATATGATAATTTCATTTGAGGATGTGCGGACTACCGCCCCCTCAAAGTGATATGACTCGCTCATACCAAACATGGAAAGTATAATGTTTGGTGTTAATTAAAATAAGTAACATATAAAAGATATTATACTATAGTTTAATAATAATATACCTATGTATATTTTGGTTTTGATTCCTTTTAAAAATAAAAATGAAATGGAAGTAGCATTTGTGCGTACGTACAGATTACCGTCACCACGAATGCGATGAGATTCATTTCCCCATCATATTCATTTGAGACTAATTCTCATTTGATGATTAAAAGTAATTTTTAAGGACTTGATATCATTTTGGATATGAATAAGATAAAACCTATCCATAAAAAACATGGCTTACATAACAAAGCATATAAAAGAAAACGAGTAACTTAACACTCAAAACAACGCTAATAATAAGATATTATTAACAATGCAATGTTAAAAGATCATATATGATATCATATTAATGTATATAATTCTAGAATAATTTAATAAAAACTATTTATCCATTATATAGGATGTTAACCTACCCTCGACCAAGGAAAAGTACAAGGTAAAGGGTTTTCATCTCACCCCTCATTCCCGTGAGATTCATGCCATATTGCCACTATTGCCTTTTGTGTGGTGTATGTACTGCCCACAATTTTATTCATTGTGTAATAAAAATTAATTTATGTTTATTTACATATTCATTATATGATACCTCCTTCATGGGTTGTATGTTTCGTAAGTTTACAAATTGGTAAGTGTTTATTTCACAATCTCTTCATTATTCGAGGTTGTTTATATGCAATTATCTACTGGGACCTCTTTATCATCCACATCAATGTTTCATAAAAATGTATTTCAAAACATTCTTACTATTTTAAATAATATGGGTTAAAGTCATTTATACCCTTTTTTGAATTTTTATAAGAAGTTCATAAAGGAATATTTTCGTCATTTTACAAACAAGTCCTTTTTAACCATTTCGACAGAATTTAGGTATGAATGTCTTTTTTTAACTTATACGGTAGATGCAGCTATTTTTTGACGTTATAAAATTGTCGAAGCTTCTCTTACAATCTTATAAGGATATTTTCAAAATAAACATTTTCTATATAATTATATGACTTTTAAATGATTTTACAATAAAGATATTTCTCTCAAAATGTTTTACTCATCATTTTCAACTATGTCATCATCCTTTACAGGATATTATTTTTGATTGATGTTGATTTATTATAATACAATATTCCATAATGTATTGAAGGTTTTGTGATATGATTGAGTGTGGATGAGTTATTTTTATGTCATTCACGGTTTATGGTTAAAGTATTGACATTTCTTAAGTTAGTTTTAATACGATTATTTATGTTATATTTCAACCTTGACTTAAGATGAATTTGTTGGACTAATATGTTCTAGGTTGGGAAATGATAAAATTTGGCCCTCCAGGTAGGGGTCCCTTACAGCAGACCCTCCGGGTTGGTGTCCATTTATTAGAGGCACTCCAGGTTGGTGTCTGGTTATTAGAGGCACTCCGGGTTGCTGTCCGGTTAGTAGAGGCACTCCAGGTTGGTGTCCAATTATTAGAAGCACTCCAGGTTGGTGTCTGGTTATTAGAGGCACTCTAGGTTGGGTTCCAGTTACAGTTATCCCCTAGGTCTTGGCACGAGGCCTTGACAAAGAGATTAAAGTCCAATATTATGCATTCCATCATTATGAAAGTGGTTTTTGATATTGAATGTGATAATTCGACTGGTAGACTATCCTTGTGAATAAGTAAATGGCACTATTTCATTTCATTTTTTCCATATTATGCTGATGTTCAAGTTTAAAAGGATTTTGTTTTAGTTATACAGTGCCTTCAATGTTTATTCTTATTTATGAAAGTTTCGGCTATATTGTTACCCTTATTGAGCGGTTGATCTCACCCTTTTCATTGTTTTATTTTTTCAAGGATGTGAAGAAGTATATTACGAATGACCGGCAGGGGGATATGAATACAATATGTTGTTTTAGTTTTTTTCACTTTATGATGTAATGTAAGAATTATGAATATATCTAGTGATTCCAAGGCTACTATACTAACCAGTCTATCAAATACATGATCTTTTTTGATCATGCAAATGTTATGTATTAATGCACCAACTCTAGGTAACTGGGGTCGGGGCGTTACAGTTGATATTAGATGAAGTTTAGTACAAACTAGGGAAGCTCGATTTAGATAAACTCTGATTAGGGAACATAGACCTAAGATGGACATTGAGGATTAGTGTAGATGAACTTCTTAGAATTTTGGAATTATAGGGATTATTTGAGTTTTTTGAGCAATACATCCATGTCTGGATACGAGCAGGTAGAGGCGGCTCTGGCACAGATGTACATAAGGGTAAAACCAGAAAACACCGCTTTGCGCTAGACTCGTTTGGGAAATAGTTCTCTACAACGGGCCTTTTTACACTCTTGGTTATGACATTCCTGGGGGATATGCTTAGGATACTTCTCATTTTCATTACAATCCATTATGAAGGGGATATGAATATATACTTTTTCAAGGAAAACATCTATATGATTATGGATTATACCCATAAATTGTTTAATTTATGTTAGGTATTTTACATGTTTGGAATTATTCATTATAATTCATAAACTGACCTAGTTTATTCCATTGTATAGAAATGGTGCCCAGTAGATAGAATGTGAACTCCAGCAATATGTATGATCCAAAGAGTAAGATAGATCATATCTTTCATGGTATTAAGCCAACATTTAGAATTGAAATAGTCTCCCATGTATTCTCAACATATAAAGAAATAGTATCATGTGTTAATAAGATAAGTAAATAATTATATGAGTCATATGGGTTTGATGGGATGAAAGAGAAGAAAAAGATGGAAGAGATAAATATGGAAAAAGGGAAGAGGGAAAAGAATAATTTTCCCATATGTGATAAATGTGTGAAGAAGCACCCTTGAACATGCCTGAAGGGAATGAGAGTTTGTTATAAGTGTGGAGAAAAAGGACACCATGAATGTAACTTCAATGGTAATAAAAAGGATTCAAATGTACAATGCTTCATCTGCAAGGAGTTGGGACACTACACGAACCAATGTACAAATCATCAGAGAATGCCACAAATGACGCAATTGGATAATAATCAAGTTATAATACTACCACAGATGAGGAGGAATGATTAGAGTTCTTATATTTTTATTAGAGAATTATGTCAGTTGAGTGTTGTCTAAACAATGTACTAGTTATAATAATTATGGAATATATAAGGATTGTACTGCAGAACTATTTCATTAAAGACTTGAGATTGTGTGGAACCAAGAAAAGTGGCTCAATAACATCTTATATTTTTTGAAAATAAATGGTTGAGAGAATGAAAAAACATAATATGGTTCTGATCATGAAGTAGTGATTTTGGAATAAGATATGGTTTATTTGAATAAATTATATTAGATATTCTTGACTACCTTGAAACTAATTAATGATTTCTATTCCCATCATTGCTGGAGTTTACAACATTTTTGGATAGAAGGAGTATATCCAGTATTCTATACGGAATAAAAGAGCATGAATGTAATTAATAAGGTTTTGTGGTAATTGAGGATGTGCAGTGTTTTAAAAGAATACATCATGAAGGTGTTCACATGTTATTAAGTGGGAAAAATGATCTTCATTGTGTTTACCTTCCTTATAAATTTTGGACTGTGAGTTTGGACAAAATTAATTTGGATAACTCTAGTTTGAGATTATTTTGTATTGTCATAAAATGACAACCCGAAGGTCAGGCGGCAAACCATCACGTCTGGAAAGGTCGTGAGACTTGAACCCGTAACCGAAGGGCAACAATGGTGTATCACCTACCACTGGCCCACGTGATGTCCTGTATTAAATAATGTAGTTTTGTATAAGTTATGGTAGATGAATTATAAATTCAATTTTTGGAACCCTATATGAATAGGATAATTAGAATATTTTTTATGTTCTATTATCTTTTAGAGTAAAAGATGAGTTTGTGGTAGAAATTAGTTAAAAGAAGGAACTCTACTTGTCATGTATATATTTTTCTTCTTGTCATATTCTCTGAAGAAATTAATTTTTATACTTTATTGAAGGGATCTTAAAACCAAAAATGTGTTATCCTAATACCTTATGTTTTGTTGAACCGATGGTATTTCAAATCATCATAGATTGATGAATTTAAGGACCTCAATTTTACACTTGTTTGTGATTGATGACCTCAATCACTACCTATAAATATTTATGTTTTTTCTACAATTATATCTTTAATTTCCACCAATTTTCTCATAATAGAGATCATAATCTGGTGGTGACCCATTCATTTCTCTTTTTCCCTTATTGAGACTAAATTTTATTAACCCAATTTTTGATGCGGGTTTTCCCAAAAAGATATTTTATATTTTCAACATTTTATTTTCAAAGAGAAATTTTAAATTGCGAGGATGAAATTTATTTATGGAGGGGAGAATGTAACACCCCATGATTTCATAGTGCGTTATTTCTTCAAAATAATTCAATAACTTGCACAACACACAACACCGAGTTCAAGCGCACCACGACATACCAAACAAGCTCTTCAAAAGTGGTTATGAATTGTATTAAATGAATTTCAATCTTTATATAATCCATATAATTTTAGAATCCATATTATGAGTTTCTAAGACATAATGTAAGAACAAATTCATTTTTTTCAGATAAAAGAAGTATTTTTCAAAAATGCACTTTTAACAACATTTAATGGTGAATCCTTTTTTAATCCAATATTTGAATCTTATATATATTCAATTTGTCTAACTAAATTTATTCTTTAACATGGGGACATCAAAATTTTCATTTTGTAAATTTTTGGAATTTTTCTGATAAAGATCATTTTTAATGAATAGTGAAAAATATTGTATTTTAATTCAAAAGTGCCTTTTAATCTAATTTATTTATATGGTTAGATTATCTTATTAATTTGTTTTAAAGTGTAATTATAATATATTTTTACCATTTAAGCCAATGTGGTTTATTGGAATTAATTTCACTTTAAAAATGCATATAAACTAGTGTCAATCTGTGGATAGTTATTATATCTTTAAAACCCGATTTTTGGTTTTGACAACGGGAATTAATTTTAAATTAGTTAATGGAACTTATATGTTTTGAATTTGGTAAAATAAACATCATTTTTTGATTCAGGATATCATAATTAGTTTAGGCTGGATTTTTGGTATTTTTCTTAAAACATTCAATTTTAGATGAATAGTGAAAAAACACTGTGTTATAGTTTAAAAACGAATTTTTATTTAAATAATTATATATTTTATAATAATTTTATATATATAGAAATTTCATTGATCTTTTCCCCGTATTTTACCCATCTTCTAGGAGAATTTGAAAATTCACATAAACCATAAATATAATGCTTCAGTGAATGGAATTTCAAAAATCCGAGAGACATGTTTGATATCAGTAAGTAAAATGTTGTTCAATGAGATGAAAATAATATTTGGTGAATAGTATTTTGTACTTTTATTTATCATGCTTAAATTTAAATAGGGTAAGTAATCGTAAAAATGATTTTAATATTTCCCTAACACATGTCCAAATTCAATTGGACAAATGTATCTCGACCAAAAAAACCTTATGAATAAAATATTATCATTTATGTCCACTTGGATTAGATTAGAACATTTATTATTATTTAATTCAAATAAGAGTTAAAAGTGTTAAAATAAATGTTCAATTACTAAAACATTTTTAATATAGGGTAATCATAAGATAATTTATATTGTAAATATTCAATAGAAATCTAAAAAGATTTCCTACATAATGGTATTTTATTTATAATTTTTAGACATTAAATAATTTAATTTATTTATGACACAATGGTGATGCAGTAATTACTGAATTAATAAAATATTAAAATAATTGATATTATAAACATCCAAATAAATGAAATTTGAGACTTTGTATGAATTCCACTAATTTTCTAGGTTAATATGACATATTAGGGTTGATTAAACGAATTTTTATTCGATGTAATAATGCTGTTATGAATTTATCAAAAACAAAATACCCAATAGTGTCAAAATTGACATAAAAGTGTTTTTTAAAACAAATATTATATTATTAATTCAAATTATATTCTAAAAAATCTATGGTTCAGCCAAAGGACATATAACATGAAAGGTGTATCATTAATGGACCACATGTGGGTCTCTCAGAAGTTTATAGTAAGTTTATTTACTATATAATATAAAAATAAAAAGTGACATGGTAAATGTCAAACTAATTAACCAAGAGTTAAAACTAAAAGATAATGTTAATATAATAACAAAAACCTGTCTAAAATCTATTGGTTAATAGGATTTCTACCCATACCCACCTTATACTTTGAATAATTCACTTTGGAGCCCTTAGAAACCTAATATGAATTTATTATAAATTAATACTTTAGGTTTTTCCTAAATAGCCCCTCCTCCCCCTTATAAAAGGACACCACTTGTAACAAATTCTACAAACCTTTCAAGCCTTTTTAATCATCAAAACTCTACCCAAGTATGCTCCCAACAACCCTCTCCTCCTCCTATAATCTGTAGCTTTGGCAGTAGGCACTTCAATAGTCCTTTTTGGTTTAAAACAAAGGGAGTTACCCAAATTAAAGGCAACGATTTCTCTTAGCTCTTTTTCTTTTATTTTACTTCTAAAAACCCTAAAATCTTCTTATTATTTTATTTTGTAACAAATCAAGTATCATAAATATAATAGGGTATTTTTATGAGATGTATTCTAACCACACTTACACACACCTCCATCTAATTGGGGAAGAACATAGTGTTTCTGTGGACGGCAACCAAACGCCTCATTAAACGATGATTGTTCAATTATCTCCTACCATCTCTCATGGTGGCCATTATGATGGCACTATAATTAAATAATACATTATTGATATTTATTTTATATATCATATTCTTTAATTCCATTTTATATTATAACATTATTTGTTTCATTTTGTATATATATATGATAATTTCATCTGAGGAAGTGCGGACTACCGCCCCCTCAAAGTGACATGACTCGTTCATACCATACATGGAACTTATAAAGAATGGTGTTAATGAACTTAAGTAAAATATATACGATATTATATTATACTGTGATAATAATATACCTATATATCTTTTGGTTTTGATTCCTTTTAAAATGAAAAATGAAATGGAAGTAGCGTTCGTGCGTACGTACAGATTACCGTCTCCACGAACGCGATGAGATTCATTTCCCCATCATATCCATTCAAGACTAATTATCATTTGATGATTAAATTTAATTTTTAAAGACTTGATATCATTCTGTATATGAATAAGATACAACTTATCCATAACAAACATGACTTAAGTAACAAATCATATAAAATAAAACGAGTAAGTTAACACCCGAAACAACGCTAATAATAAGATATTATTAACAAAAAAATGTTAAAAGATCATATGTGATATCATATTAATGTATATGATTCTTGTATAATTTAATAAAAACTATTTCACTATTATACAAGAGGTTTAGCTACCCTCGACCAAGGAAAAGTACAACGTTATGGGTTTTCATCTCACTCCTCATTCCTGGGAGATTCATGCCATATTGCCACTATTACCTTTTGCGTGGTGTATGTACTTCCCATAATTGTATTCTTTTTGTAATAAAATTTAATTTATGTGTATTTACATATTCATTGTATTATACCTCTTTCATGGGTTGTATGTTTCGTTAGTTTCCAAATTGGTAAGGGTTTATTTCACAATCTATTCATTATTCGAGGTTATTTATATGCAATTATCTACTGTGACCTCTTTATCATCCACAACCATGTTTCTTAAAAATGTATTTCAAAACATTATTACTATTTTACAGAATATGGGTTAAAGTCATTTATAAAATTTTTTGACTTTTTATAAGAATTTCATAAAAGAATCTTTCCATCATTTTCCAAACAAGGTCGTTTTTAACCTTTTCGACCGAATTTAGGTAAGAATGTCTTTTTTAAATTATACGACAGAGGCGGCTATTTTCCGCCATTATAAAATTGTCAAATCTTCTATTACAAGCTTATGATTATATTTTCAAAATAATGGTTTTCTATACAATTATATAACATTTAAATGATTTTACAAAAAAGATATTTCTCTCAAATAGTTTTACTCGTCATTTTCAACTATGTCATCATCAATTACCGGATATTATTTTTGATTGAGGTTGATTAATTATAATACCATATTCCATATTATATTGATGGTTTTGTGATATGTTTGACTGTGGATGAGTTATTTTTATGAAATTCATGGTTTATGGTTAATTTTTTGACATTTCGTAAGTTAGTTTTAATACGAATGTTTATGTTATATTTCAACTGAAGGTCCCCGGAACACCCTAAGAGTGGAGGGGTGAATCAGGTTGACAATATTTTCTTTTAATGTGATGGATTGTGTTTCCATGTTGTTAGAAATTGTTGAACTTGTATGATGAATATGATTAGAAAGCAAACTTTCACATGAACATAGAGGACACCGCACTTTTTACTTGGTTCACCACTAAGGGCTATGTCTAATGAGCATACACTGACAGGTTTTCGGTCATAACTAATTCCTCTAAACTTCACTAGATGTGGATTACAATGGTTCGAGAATAGTCACTTTGTCCCAGGCTCACTGTGTTAACAATAGATTGAGCGAAAGCTCAAAACGTCTCTCGGTTCCCTCCCATTGACTCCCCCTGGCTCACTGCCCTTGGTGAAGTCACACTCAGTTTATAGACTTAAAGGTCTCTTCATCCTTGCAATATAATGCATCTTTTATTGTTTGTAGATGCTCTTTTGATGTCAAATATTGAATTGTAAACAAATCCCACTTTGTACCGAAGTTATCGGGTAATCTTCCGGTTTTCGTGCAGCTCCAAATGGACCAGTGTACGTTAACCTCACCTAGCGCGCTACTCCATGACCGGCTCACAAGTTTCAAGAACAGAGCGCAAGTCAATTGCACGGTACAAATTCTGTGCATAGGTGACACCAACCCACTTGCGAGACACTACCTTCGTCAACTCCAAACTTGAGCGACTCTTCTCCTTTTACTCCCAAATCGCCTTGGTGGTGCAGCCAACAAACGTTGCACATCCTCTACTTGCGCGACCCAATTACCACCTGCGCGACTCTACCACTTGCGCGACGATAGCTAGAAAAATATTTAAGTATTGAACTTCGTTACCAATGAGGAGGGGTGGTCTTTCATTTATAGGAAAACTGGACCACCTACGTGGTGGCACACAAGTGTCCTCACGACACATAAGTCTCGGCACGCAACTCCAACAACCCTTGCCTCTGTCGCGCAACTCATTTGAACGACACAACCAATACTTGTGTAACCCTATTTCCTTTTCAATATATTGATGTTATAATCATGAAGAACAATTAGTGTGCAAGTTTCCAATACTACTAGGCACCGGCTCTCAAGCCCCTTCTCGGCATGTAGGTCATTTTCACAACCTACTCAATACTTGCGCGACCCTTATCCCTTTTCCATTTTTCCATGGTCTGATCTTAAAAAACACAAGGTGCAAAAGTTCCCTATCTATGTGAAAACCAAAAACGCAAGAATCAACTCAACCACCACACTATGTCTATGTGAGAAATACTCGGTGTTGAAAACAAGAGAGGAAACTTGAATTGGGTTCCCGTGTTTTGGAAGTCTCAATGACGCCCAAGAAGCATTACATGTCCGAATATCCTGATCATGCCTGAATTTATTATTTTCTCTGCCATTGACAAAAAACCCAATGTCTGGTAAATTGACCATTATACGGCTCAAACCATACTCCCCATGAATAGTTTATCTCCCACAAACCTGCATCACATCCATAAACAGATAATTTTTTTTATCATTAACAGGGAGGGTGGTGTATTGTGAAACCTCCTTATGCACTAGGAGGTGGCTGAACAACGAGGTTCAACCGATGATTCTCAAACACTGCCATAGAAAATGGCTTAGTTAGTATATCATCCATCTGCTCATCAGTTCCCACATGATCCATTCTAATCACCCCTTGCTCAACCTTTTATTTGATAATGTGATACATGATTTTAGTATGTTTTTTTCGAGAATGCTGAACATGATTCTTCATGAGTTCAATTGCGCTCTTGTTATCACAGTAAATTTCCATTGGTTGATTCACCTCATCAGTAATATCTGTTAGTTGTTGCTTCATCCATAGCAGTTGAGTGTATACCTTTTTGGTGGATATATACTCAGCTTCAGCAGTACTAAGAGAAGTTCTTTCTTATTTCTTGCTCAACCAACCAACAAATATCTGCCCAATATAGAAGGCTCCACCACTGGTAGAATTTCTATCTACGACATCACCAGCCTAGTCCGCATCAGAAAATGCTGATAATTCACTGTTACCACCTGTAGAAAAATATAACCCAAAGTTATGTGTACATTGAATGTATCTCATGATTATTATTTTTTTCTGCCATATGTTTCTCCTTTGGATTACTCTGAAAGCGGGCCGCAAGACATGTGGAAAAGACAATATCTAGCTATGTCGCTGTTAGGTACAGTAGGCTCCCAATGATTCTCTTGTACATGGTGGGATCAACAGAGGCCCCATCCTCATGCTTTCTAAGTTTAGTTCCAACTACAATCAGAGTTGACATTGGTTTGGAGTCTTGCATATTAAACTTCTTCAGTAGCTCTCTTGCATACTTTTCCTTAGAAATGAAAGTGTATTCCTTCTTTTGAATCACCTATAGCCCCATGAAATATATGAGCTCCACAATCACAGACATTTCAAACTCTTCTTTCATGTGATTGGAAAATTCATCCACTGATTTCTGCCTGCTGACACTAAAAATGATGTCATCAACATAGACAAGAACCATGAATTGATCTTTTGTAGAATTCATCACATAGAGATTGTGATCTACTCCTCCTCTTTTTAATTCCAGATTCTTGTGATATGAATCCAGCTGCGAGTACCATGCCTGTGGTTCCTGCTTCAAACTATATAGATCTTTCTTCAGTTTTCGGTCCTTTGTTTCATCAGTACCTAGAACAAAACCCACTGGTTGTTCAATGTAGTATTCTTCATCGAGTACACCATTCAAGAATTTTGTCTTGACAACCATTTGATATACTTTATATCCTCTTTGGAGTGCCATGGAATGGAAAATCCTGATTGACTCCAGTCTAGCCACTGGACAAAAGGTTTCTTCAACATCAATGCCTTCAATCTGGCGGTATCATTTACATACTAGTCGTTCCTTGTTTCGAATGACCCTTCCATGCTCATCAAATGTATTTTTCAATATCCATTTGGTACCAATCACATTATGACCATCGGGTCTCTGGAAAAGATCCCATGTCTAATTCTTGTCAATTTGATGTAATTATTCATTCATGGATTTCACCCAAGATTCATCATTTGCAGCCTCTTGAATGTGGATGACTCTACAACTGACAGAAATAAAGATTGTGTGTTATTCCTCATCCTTATTGTTTGAGTGGGTACACTCCTGTCCCCATTTATGTTGGATGGATCAATCTCAGCTCTCTGATTTCTCTTTCGAGGTTCAATTGCATTCTCTTCAGCAATATTTTCTTCATCAAATTCTTCTGCTGAGAAAACATCATGATGGGATTGCTGAGTGTTTTGTACAAGTTCATCTATTTCGATATTCGTATTTTCTCCACCTTCACTTTATATTACATTAGAATATGACATCCATGAAGCACTTGTGGTTTTCTCTTCAATTATCTTAACATCACTACTTTCCACAATATTTCCTAGATGCATGTTGAAACATTTTTAGGATTTTCTATTCATTGAGTAACCGAGGAAAATTCCTTTATCTGCATTGTTTCCATACTTCCCTTGATTTCTGTCTATGATCCTGATGAAGAATTTACATCCAAAGACACGAAAGTATTTTAAAGTGGGCTTCCTTCCATGCCACAATTCATATGGTGTCTTCATCTCACCCATATAAAGTCATGTTCGATTCTTAATATACACTGCAGCTTGAACAACCTCTTTCCAGTAATGTCATGGAATACAACACTCAATCAGCATAGTTCGTGCCATATTGTTCACCTGTCGATTCCTACATTCAAAAACTCCATTTTGTTGTGGAGTTATCACAACAGCTACCTCATGTTGTATCCCATGTTTCTCCAGATAATTTTCAAATTTAATGGGCCTCTATTCTCCTCTATTTTCAGATCACAACACTTTGATTGTTCGTCTAATATCATTCTCGGTGATTCACCAATTTGTTTTCATGTAGTCAGGGACCTCTTGTTTCCTATGAATGAACATCACACATGACATTCTACTTTAATAATCTATTAAAAGAACAAAGTACCTTTCTCCATGACTAACAACAACATTTATCAGCCCAAAAACATCTGTATGAATCAGATCATGATGGTGAGATGCCCTTTTCTTCTTTGGCCGATATGAACTGTAGACCAGCTTCCCATGAATGCAAGCATCACAAGACTTTTTACACTCACACTTCAGGTTTGGAATGTCCATGACTATCCTCAATTTTGATATTTTCTCCATGTCTTATTGATTGATGTGTCCCAGTATCCAATGCCACAATTTTTTTTCTTCTTCAACAGTCATGTAACAGAAATTTTCATCACTATAAACCTGATACAAGTTTCCTTCTATTCTGTATCCTTTCATAAGTGAATTTCCTGTGTTTCCCTTAATAGTGCATCCTTTCTGAGTAAAGTAAATATATGTCCTGAGTCACAGAGTTGACTCGAACTGAGTAGATTATTACGTAGGCTATCTACATAAAGGAATTCATTCTTATTTAGTTTTTATATTAGCTAATTCGGTACATCCACTCCCTTTGATTTTTAGGGATCCATCATTACCAATTCATATTTTACCATCAACCTTCCTTTTGATATCTATTAACCGGATGGCATTACCTGTCATATGAAATGAACAACTGCTATCCAAAATCCAGGTATTGTTGTTATTTGTATCTTTGAGGGCCACCTCTACAAGATTGGATTTCTCAATCTTCTTTCTTTCCTTGCATGAGACATTAGATTGAGTATAAGGAGCTAATGGACTTTTAATTATGTCTTCCACGTACCCAGGTTCTTTATAGTCGAAATCTTTTTTGAGAGGAGAAAACCTGTTTGAAGGAGCAACATTGTCTTGCTGACGTGACTTGACTTGTCTTGAACTTCTGGATGATATGTCCATGTCCCTTCTCTGCCTGCAATTAGCAGCCTTATGACCAAAGATAGAACAACGAAAACAAAATCCATAGGAATTATTTCTTTTATAAGAATTAGGATATGAATTTCTTCTCCTTTGTTGATCTCCTACATCTTCTCTATTCATATTCCTTCATTCCTCTTCGCAATAAGATATGGTATGGCCCAGATAACCACAGAACTAACACTTCATGAGAGGAAATGACTTCCCACTTGAATTTCTCCTCATACCTTCTTCCTTGGGAGAATAGTTAGAATGGAAGTCATTTCTCAATGTTTGAGGATAATTTTCAGTTTTCCTTTTTATTTGGATTGAGGGTTCCTTTTTCATAACTTTAGGAAACATTTCAACATGTTAAAATTTCATCTTATCTTTATTTTGGATCTTTTCACTTCCAGTAGTTGGTGTCTCAGCTTCACAGCCAATTCCACTCTTTCCCATGACATTGGGTCATTGATCACTCAAGATTTTTCCAGCCCCATCTAAACCACACTTGGCTCTTTCTAGTAATTCTGCATCGGAGAATCTACCAAACTGTATTTTCTTCCATGATTATTTTGGAAAAGATTCAGTCTCAAGATGAATCCTATGAGTAACAAATTCCTCCACAAGACCCACAACAGTATTGGATTTTCCTTCTAGTCCGGAGGTGAGGTAATTGATGACCATTGCTTGCTCTTCAATTCTCAGCTTCAAATCCACTACATCATCCTTGCTTTCAATTATTTTAGACTGTAACGTCATGAGATCTTCCAGTAATTCAATTCCAGCTTCAAGATGATCAATGTATTCAGTTTATTCTTCTACAATTGATTTCCACTTATTGCAACTCTTACATTTATTCATAAGAATACTAACATCATCCTTAAGTTGCATCTCAGGATCAACACAAGTTTTCAACTATTATTCTCCACCAGTATCTTCTATCTTTTCAATAGTGGCCATCATGGAAGCATGGTTCCCAGTTTTGAATTCTGGTTCTTCATCATAGAATTCAATATCATCATCTTCTTCTTCATAGAAAAAACTCTTCCTTTGCATTTTTTTCCATATTTGAAATATCCATATTTGAAAAACCTTCTTTGAGGCTTCTCGATGGTTTCAACTTCACTATATTCATCATTGATAATTCTTAGGCACGAAGAGGCAATCTTCCCTACATTTCTGTAACAAAAACATGTGAGAGGTCACTTCCCTTTGAATTTTCTTTTTCCCTTCTGGAACATCTTTGCAATGAGAGAAAGAATTTTCTTTTCTTCATCATATTCACCACTTCTATATTTTAAAATTTTTAGTTTATCCATGGCCTTAAATGCCATTTCCTTGCTCACACGAGTAATAACATCTTCTAGTTTGATTTTTTTTCATATGCTACCAAGCTACTTATGAGGTCAACCAGAGAATGTTTGGTAAGATATTTTTCCTCAAGGGATGATACATTTGCATTCTACAAGGGTATAAGTATTCTCTGTATTTTCTTCACAATTTCAACATCTTTGATATCTACTCTTAGGCCCCAAATTGCTCCAACTACTTCAGTGATTCGATTAAAGAAGGATTCTGTATTCTCATCAGGATGCATCTTCAAATCATCAAACCTATTGTGCAACACCTGTAGTTTCACCTCCTTCACTTTGCTATCTCTGTCATAAATATTCCTGAGTTTATCCCACATGGATTTTGCTGATGTTTAATTCATCACCATTAGGTAGACCTGATCAGAAAGGTCTACGGTGAGAGAATTTTGTGCTTTAGCATCTGCATCAAGAATTTTCTTATCTGTGTCCGTCATAGCCAGCCCTGTTGGATCAGTGACTTGTATTCCTTTCATAGTAGAGAATAGAACTTCCATTCCAAGAAATTTTAGATGATATCTCATTCTGTTTGTCCATATATAGAAATTATTTCCATCGAAGTGAGGGACTCTCCTGACATTAACTGTATTCTCCATGACAACAAAGAACAGATTCAACAACAACAACCTTTACCCTCTGATACCACTTGAAGGACCCCGTGACACCCTGAGAGGGGAGGGGTGAATCAGGGTGACAACATTTTCTTTTAATGTGATGGATCTAGTTCCCACGTTGGTAGGAACTTGTTGATTATATTTTATGAATATGATCAGAAAGAAAACATTCACATGCATAGAGAAGACACAACACTTTTTACTTGGTTCACCACTAAGGGATACATCCAAGGTGCATACACCGACATGTTGACGGTCATACCTAATTCCACTAATCTTCACTAGATGTGGATAACAATGGTTCATGAACAATCACTCTGTCTGAGGCTCCTACCTTTACAAATGATTCAGGGAAAGCTCATAGCATCCCTCGGGTCACTCCCGTTGACTCCCCTGGCTCACTGCCCTTGGTGAAGTCACACTCAGTTTATAGACTTTATGGTCTCTTCATCATTGAAAAAGAATGCATACTATGTTGTATGTAGATGCGCTGTTGAAGTCAAATATTCACTTGTAAACTAATCCAAATTTTCAACGAAGGTATCGGGCAATCTTCCAGTTTTCATGCAGCTCCAAAAGGACCGGCATACAACAACCTCACCTGGCATGGTACTATATGACTGGCGTGCATGTTTCCGGAATAGAGTGAAAGTAACTTGCGCGGTACAAATTATGGGTGCAGGTGACACCAACCCACTTGCGCGAAGCTACCTCCTTCAACTCCAAACTTGCACGACTCTGCTCCTTTTACTCCCAAACTTTCTTGGTTGTGCAACCAACAAATGGTGTGGATCATCTACTTGTGTGACCCAACTACCACTTGTGTGACTCTACCACTTGCGCGACGAGAGCTTGAAAAATCTCTAAGTCTTGAAATTTGTTACAAATGAAGAGGGGTGGTCTCCTATTTATAGGCAAACTGGACCACCTATGCGGTGGCGCGCATGTGTCCTCACGACACACAAGTCCCGACACGTAGCTCCATCCACCCTAGCCTCTGTCACGTAACTCACTTCCACGATCAAACCAATACTTGCGTTACCTTCTTTCCTGTGCCATATTTTGATGTTCTAATCATGATGAACAATAGGCGCAGAAGTTTCCAAGCCTCCTAGGCACCGATGCACAAGTCCATTCTCGGCGCGCAGTTCACTTGCATGACCACACCAGTACTTGCGCGACCCTCATCCCTTTTCCATTTTTTCATGTTTTGATCTTGAAAACCACTAATAGTGAATGTTCCCTTTTTTTCAGGTACAGGGTGAACAAGTCTCTTTTCTAAAAACACTCTTTTCCATTTGTCAATTTTTAGGCCCAAAAATTTGGAAAACTGTGGGAAACGACACCACCTTCAATACTGTTTTCTGCTTGAAATGTATGATCACTTTGCTGGTACACATTCTGTTCTTCTACCGAGGATTGTCAAAAAAACACAATCCATGCTCTAATTCATTCATAGATGACCATGGATCCAACATCAACCTTTTCATATGATGAATGTGATGGACTAGTATGTTCTGGGTTGGAGACCGGTAAAAATAAGCCCTCTGGGTTGGGGTCCAGTTACAGTAGACCCTTCGGGTTGGTGTCTGGTTATTAGAGGCACTACGGGTTGGTGTCCGGTTATTAGAGGCACTCAGGGTTGTTGTCCGGTTATTAGAGGCACTCCGGGTTGGTTTTTGGTTATTAGAGGCACTCTAGGATGGGTTGCGGTTACAGTTATCCCCTTGGACTTGGCATGAGGCCTTGAAAAAGGGATTAAAGTTCAACATTATGCATTCCATCATTATGAATGTGGTTTTTGATATTGTACGTGATTATTCGACTAGTAGAATATCCATGTGGATAATTAAATGGAATTATTTCATTTCATTTTTCCATATTATGCTAATGTTCAAGTTTAAAAGGCTTCTGTTTTAGTTATACATTGCCTTAAATGTTTATTCTCATTTATATAAGTTTCCGCTATATTGTTACCCTTACTGAGCGTTTGAGCTCACCCCTTTCAGTGTTTTATTTTTTCCAGGATGTGAAGAAGTATTTTACGAATGACCTACAGGGGGATATGAATACACGATGTTGTTTTAGTTTTTTTAACTTTATGATGTAATGTAACACTTATAAATATATCTATTGATTCTGAGGCTACTAAACTAATCGGTATTTCGAAGACTTGATATTTTTCGATCATGAAAATGTTATGTAATAATGTACTGACTCTGGGTAACTGTGTTCGGGGGGTTACAAGTAAAGATACACTTTGGGCCTTGGGTTGAAATATTATTACCTGAAGAGGCCTTAACAAATGATTCAAAACCCAAAAAATGTATGTAAAACAACACATGTCTCTTTTAAATCCTCATTAGTTATATTATATCATTTGTTACTTTAGTTGGATCTCAGTTTAGTTTGTATGCTTCTATTTGTAATGTGTATCTTCAAAAGGATTGTGGGAGACTCACATGAATCGTCATTGATCATACCTAGTACAAAAAGGTGCAGCTTTTCATTTCAATTACACAATTCCACTAAGGTGTATAAGGAAGGGTGAGTTGATATAACATCTCTGACTCCCATAAATAATCAGTGAAGTATAGATTAAGATATTCTCTACCATGGTTTTAGCATAGATTCCTAATCATTTTCCCAATATTATTCTCAACGTCAACCTTGTATTACTTGAATTTATCAAAAGAATCTAACTTATACATAACTAAGTAGATATATTAAAATCTATTAAATTAATAATAAAATGTTGAGATGTATTAGTACCCAACCCTTTCATCAAATGGATGCTCCACACACATCGGTATGATCTAATTCAAAAATCTCTTTACACCTTTTACCATTCCCACTAAATGGGGGTTTGATCATTTTTCCTTGTAAACATCCATGAAAAACACCAAGTGGTTTTAGTTAAAATAAATTTAAATATCCATATTGATGTAATTTATTCTTAAAATTTTCATTTACATGACCTATCTGATGATTCCAATGTTAGGTGTGCTAGGAGTCATGTGAAGTAACTTTTTTATTAGTTTCCATTACTTGGTTTCTATAATCCAACACCTGAAGGCCATTATTTTAATGCTAGTTACTATCAAAAAATATTTCTTTATAAAATAAGAAAAATTTATTCCTAATTTTAAATTTAAATCCATCTGTATTAAGACTGGAAATATAAATATTGTTTTTAGTATCTGAAGGTGTATAATAACAACCCTTTGAAACAAATATCATTCTAGTTAGTAATGTGAGTTGGTAGTCCTCAATTTCTATAAAAATAAGTTTAGATTCATTGGCTACTTGACATTATAAATATCATCGTTCAATATTTATGAATCTAAATTAATCCTATATTTGAATTCATATTTGATCCGCACAATTTTATTCAATACATATTTTTTCTGAAAAAAGGTAAATTGCAGTCGATAACAAAAACATATGAATCTTTCCCTTGATTCATTGTATGGGTGTAGTTTTTCTTTTAGTGGACCTTCTTGCCACATATGAAATAGAAACATTATATTCCCTAGATTTTCCCATTATATTCCTCTTCTTGGATGGGTGTGAAGAATATTTGGGCTTAACACAATTCACATTCCCATTCCATTTGTTCACTATAAGGATGGAATGTTTTTATTTCTTCTTATTGTTATCCACTTGGAGAAGAAGAGTTTGAATATCTAGGATATAATATTCCAGGATGTTCATAATAAAATTTACGACAAAGCTACTGATGCTCTGAGGGAGTGATTTCTAACTAAGGTAAGTGCCAAATCCATCAGAGAGTTTAAACCCTAAAACCTCTAGGCACTCAATGCATCTAATTAGCTTAACTATGCAAGGCCCAATTGGGGAACCCTCTCCATGAAATCACAAAAATATAACCTTTGAAATCTCAAAATTTTTCTGTCTATCTCTATCATGGGAAGGAAAACATAGGTTATCAATCATGTCATATAAATCCATGTTTTCATGTGACATCATGAGTTTACTAGATATCGATTAAATCATAATACATTTATCCTCGAATGCATCAACCAAATTTTTTCATAAATATGAAACTATTAAACACTCACCTTTTTAAGAAGTGAATCAAATATTTAGGATTCTATCCCATAAGGTTTTCTTGGTGTAGCACAACCTGAAGGAATCTAAACCACTCATGGAAGTTACAATCTATTTGGAAGCAGTTTTTCTCAAATACTGATCATAGGGATTGTGTGGATGATGAACCTGTCATTTTATTCTACAATTAAAAATAGAATAACAATATTAATTTGTTTGATTCTGAATTAAGTGAGATATAATAAATTAAATTTTTTGAATAAATTTAATTCTATTTAATGAAGTCCCAATACCCCTCACCATTGAAGACAAAATGTATAGTTTCGTTAACATTAAAGTGGTAAGGATACCCATTACTTTTCTTAATGATCAATAATTTTTCCATGAATAGGGTAATAAAGTAATTATGTAGAAGATCTTTGCAACTGTTGACTTGATTCTCATTGATCCATTGAGTGGATTCCCCTATAATGAAATCCTTAATTGGATTTCCTCAACACTCTTTCTAACCAAAATTTACCCATGTTTTTAGGGTTAAGCGGTATTTTTTCATGTAGATTGGTTTGATACATCCTTAGAGTCCTATGAAGAAACCTAAATACACATACATTCTAGGGATTTTTTTAGATAGGAATTGGAAAAATTGAGTTTTATTTGAAATGGATTAAATTAACACTACGATACATAAGTTAATTCAATTTATGAAAAAGGGTTGATCATAATTATTTCTAGGTATGAATTAGATGAAATTATTTTTTAACTATTTTAATTTATTATACTAAATACGGATTAATTTAAAGAGATAAAAACAAATTCATCACTTATTTTTTTAATAACTATACAAACCTAAAGTTAATCACTTATGAACTTTTAGGATCATATTTATGAGCACTCCAAGGTAAAAGTTATTAATATCACTTGAATTGTGTGGCCTTAAAATTAAATAAGGAAGAAGAAGTATAAAGATTTTCAAATAAAATTCTCAATTAAAATAAGAGATTTAATATTAATAGATTGCTAAATAACATCCAATAAGGAACATGAAACTCCCTTGGATCAACACATAATAAATTTATTGGTCCATTGATTCAATGATTTCAATGGAAGCGAGATGTAGACTCATCAGGGTGGAATTGAAGAAGTAGAAAAAAACGAAACAATAATCACTGCACCATTGTGTGAAAAATTTCACATGGTTTTGTGTGAATAAGTTCAAACATTGAGGCAATGATATCAATGTTATATGAAGAAAAATATAGTAGAAGAAAAAAATTTATTAAAAAACTAACATGACTTGAACAAATTATATGAGAAAGAACTATTATTACAAAGGTAACGGGACAACATAACATTACAATGAAACTAACACCATAAATCCTCAAAATCCTTCCCCACCACTATCTTAAATAAGAAATATTTAATCCTTGGGTCGATCCTCAAATATTTATAGTCACCCCAAATAAGGATGGTCGGTCTAGGTGGGTGGAATGTTTATAGAGAGAAGGCTTTAGCACCCATGAAAATTAAATCCGAGGCAACTTGCATCTACCAAAACAATCTCTAGAATGAACTTCTATATGGAATAATTGGAGCGGTAAATAGAAGAATAAATTTAATAACATGATTTATACTAATATTCTGTAAAATTTTACCCCAAATGGATTTTTTTATATGTGATTGAAATGGTGGGATATTTTTTTGGGACGTATAATTTGGTGTAGAATTTTATCTCAAAATTGGGACACTTGTAACACCATTTGAAACATAGAATTAGATCCTATAAAATTTTGATAAAATGTTCCCAATGATTTCCTCTATCTTATGTTAGAATTTTGGAATAATTGGTCTAGGAAATCGTATGATACAATAATTTTATTGGGTTGTTTTCTAGTTCACTTTTCCATGATGTTCTTGAGGGGAATTTTCAAAATGTTGGTCTTCCAATGTAAATATTCAATTTCTCCAGAAGTATTATTTCCTACAAATGGAATGAGAAATATTAAAATTAAAAATAAATATAAAATCATTTCCATTATGTGTTTTAGGATATGTTCATATATGTACCATGTAATTGTTCACTTTAAGGAATAATTACAATCATAATGTGAAATAATGTTCAAATTGTAAAATTTACTAAAAAATGGTGTTTATGAATAATTAAGAACATGAATACAGTAATATATAAAATAAATATTTTCCTCCTTGAATGCCTAATCACACCCCAACATGAGTTTATAGAGTCCCGAACAAAAATTTATGAAAAAAATATGAAATTTTAATCCGCTTTTCTAAAAAAAATTTAATACAGAATGGTCACCAAAAGACCTCATGCCAAAACAAATTATAAAAATCATCAAAATCAATTAAAAAAACCTAGGCATATAAGCATATCCTAATCCAAATCCCTTTCCATTGTTCAAATTTTTCTCCATATTTCATCCAATTTCAATTAAGGAAGATGATGTGTTGTGCATCAAAAACGGATGGGGGTTTATTTTTATTCTAATGGAAAAATATAGAAGCGCTAGGTGGAATCACATTTTAATATTATTATGAGTATTCAATTTTTTTTTAAAAAAATTCCATGGTTCTTGAAATTTTACTTTAGCAAGTCAACTCCTATAGTGAGACTTTTCCAATGATTCCAAGGCTCAAAAACTGTTGGGTACCATGTGAAAATCACATGCTCTAGAATTTTCTCATGTGAACTCAATCAAAAAAATTCAAATTACCAAAAATAGAAGTAAAATTACAAAATATATACCAGAAAACTATGGATTCATGATCCCCAAGTGCAGAAATCCACACATTAGGTAAATCCATTTCTTTATATATAATTGTATTTTTTTTGAATGTGTTTATGATTTTTTTAGTACTCATGTTAAAATAAAAGATGTCTCCTAACATATTTCATTTATTATGGGACCACAAGAACTCAAATTAATACCCCAAAATCTATAGGATGTGAATTTTTAATTTTACTATTAACTAGATGAAAATATAAAATATAAAAAATCACTTCAAAGAACCTCTCATTCCGAAATCAATGCTCGGGAATTTAAACATGCATTAAAATCAATGTCAAGGCATTAAAACTAGTCTAATATTATCTTTAAAATTTTATCGTGTTCATTATCATGTCCAAGAATAAATAACTTTTCGGTTCCATCGACATGCATTATTTTTCATTTCAATCCCTTTTTATTTGTTTTTATTTATGCCCAAAAATAATTAATTATTTATTTCATCACTCCCAAAATAGAAAAATAATATCCTCAGTGTTTTATGAAATAAATTTAGAAGGGATAGTGGTAGATTAGAGGAGTTCAATGATTAAAATTTGAAAATGAGATATAGAATAATGTCACCATGTGTTATACTGATGAATATCATGCCACAACAAATTTATCCTTCTATCCCCATGTCACTCATGGAATCCCCATAGTGGATGGTAGAATGATGTAGAACTTCTATATGAAAGTGATATCCTTAAAAAAACATTGTCCTCAATTTCCCACTCTTCTAAAAAAAACCAAATGAGAAACCATTGAAAACCCAAGATGTTACATTAACTAAAAAAAAATGAAAAGAAAAACAAATGAAAAAAATGTACCTGTTATTTTGAAACATTAGAACATGATTTAATATATAGGTAAAGTCCAAGTCTCCTCCCATAAAACACTTTTTTTATTGTCGTTATCCCGATATTGACCCTAAATCTCTCAGATTTTGTCTGCTTCCATCGTCTTCTTAGTTATCTTCACATTGTTTTCATGTTTAATGACTGATTCAATGAATTGTTTTAACCTATGACCATTGACTTTTAATATCTTACCACAAGTGGGATCCAAAATCTATAATTCACCTTGGGGGTACACATGATGTACTGTATAACAAACTAAACATCTAAATCATAACATTCCTTATTGTAAAAGATTATTTAAACTATACAACAGAACAAATTTTCCCAGTTCCATATTTTTGACTATGAGATTACTCTATTAGTAGGCTTGAACTCTAGCTTTATTTATACTAGAAATTTTTAAGCCTCCGTCCTAAATTCATAATGTTTATTAAGATCTAATTTCATATTTTTTCTACCAAAAAAATGTCAAATATCATTTAATGATTTCCATAATGGCATTATGTTGAATTTCAAATGGAAAATGGTGATATATTCTACAAAACAAACTATTTGGTGATGTTACTAGGCTAGTTTTGAATTTTGGAAGACATGAGCAAACTACATTCAAGAGTTTCTGGGACCAATCTTGCCTAGAGGGATCATATTTTTGAAGAATTTTTTAAATTTCCATATTTTCTAACTCAACTTGACCATTGGTTTGAGGATGGTAGGTAGTGGAAACATCATGATAAATAAAATTCATTACATGAGTGTTGATAAGGGATGGTTATAGAAATGGGTTCCAAAATCACTGATAAATTCCCTAAGAATTTTAAATCTATAAAATATGTGATATTTCTGGAATTGGATCACAAAATTATGGTTATTGGACTTGATCGGAATGAAATCAACCTATTTTGTGACATAATGAACAACTAATAAGATGTAGGGATACCTTTATTGTTTCTCAAGGGTCCCATGAAATTAGTTCCCCAACAATCAAATATTTCAATGACCAAAATGGGAGTAAGGGGAATTTGGTTCTTTTTGGTTAGAGATCATAATTGTTGACACTGAGGACATATTTGAATGATTTTAAAGGAATCCTAGGTGAGGTTAGGATAGATGGAACCAGTATGGAGGATCTTTGGAGTGGGTTTATTTATGGAAAATTGGAATCCACATGCCTCTCTATGACAAAATTTTAGAATGGACTATTTCTCAAACATGGTAACACATCTCCAAATGATTTGATTATGAAATAACATGAAGTGGTATAAATTATCATAAACATAATTTTTGACATTAGAATGGAATTTCCTATTATCATGGGTCCTAAATAATTTTGGATTGTCACTCATGTCCATATGGTTTTCTATTTCTTCATACCATCAGAAATCACACGCAGAATTGAGGTGCTCATTAGGAAATGAATCTGGCATAGAAGTTAATGTGAGATGTATTTGAATTACATCCTAGAGAGGTGATCAAAGAAACAAATTTCAATAACCTTTCCATCCTTAGTGGTTAAATCAAACTCTTAAAGGAGAAAAATAATCCTAATATATCTAGCTTTGGCGTCCAGTTTTTGGAATAGTTATTTTAGAACTGAATGATTGGTGAAAACAATGATGGGGGATCATAAGAGATTGGACACTAATTTCTCTAAGGAGAAGGCAATAGAAAGTAACTATTTATTAGTGGTGGTGTAGTTTATTTGTGAGTCATTTCATTATTTACTTGCATAATAAATGAGACAAGGAATATTCTCACAACATTATTGTAAGATAGATCCTACAACGGAGTCCCTCATATAACATATGAGCTCATACAAGAGTTTCCAATTCAGAGATTACATGATAACTGGTGAGATAATCGAATAATTGACTGTTGAGAATGATTCTACATAGATTTCTGTCTATATAAATGTTCCATATTTCATAAAAGAAATCCAAGTGGTTGGGAAATGGAGTAGAAATTCTTAATCAACCATTTATATAAACTAGCATATTCTAAGACATCTAAATAATCCTCCACCATGTTAGAGATGATTCACATCATGCACTTCTAGAATGGACAAGGGGAATTACATAATTCAAAGGGAATTCACATGAATAAAATAGTGACTAATAGATAGGATAAGGTGTTGTGTCAATAAGATTTTCCTTAGTACTTTTTCCATTTCTTCATACTTAGGGGAGATTGTTGAGTCATCAAGGATTCCTTATGACTTTGCCATTCCTTCTTTTTTTTGAAAATCACAAACATATTATCTCTTGGGAATTCTCTTTTTACCCTATGTTTTATTCTACAAGGGAAATTTTCCTTTCCCAAGGAAATTTATCCCTACCATGTTTTACATTGATCTTCATCATATCTAAGTATAAAAGCTGGTGTCACATCTAAAACCTTGGAATTCTATAAATACCAAGATATAAAGAATTATTTTTTAGGATCTAAATTACAGCTACGAACTTTCATGAAGTTCAACTCCTAATTCTTGTTAGGAACACTCATGAAGTTCATGTCAGAATTCTGGTTATGAACTCTCATGAAGTTGAACTATGAATTCTGGTTATGAACACTAATGAAGTTCGACTCCGAATTCCGGTTACGAACTCTCATGAATATCAACTCCGAATTCTGGTTAGGAACTCTCATGAGGTTCAACACCGAATTCTATTTACGAACTCTCATGAAGTTCAACACTAAATTCTAGTTACAAACTCTCATGAAGTTTAACTATAAATTCTAGTTGCGAACTTTCATGACGTTCAACTCCAAATTCTGGTTAGGAATGTTCATGAGGTTTGACTACGAATTCTATTTAATAACTCTTATGAGTTATAATTCTGAGATCTCTGAATTCAGATTACAAACTCTTCTGAGTTATGACTCTGAATTCTCATGAACTCTGACTTCAAACATTATAAGTTTAGGTTCCAAATTATTGTGAATCTAGATTCCAAATTCCCTTGAAATTCAGACTCCAAAATTCTATGGAATTCATGTAATGAGTTCCTATAAAACATAATTTGAATATCCTTGTAATATAGACTCCTAATTCATTTTTGTTTAGACTCGGAACATTATTTTCTTACATTCTGAATACTTGAATTTGTTTAGGTAATCATATTTTTTCTTACACCTATTTTGTTTATAAAATGATGTCATGTATTTGGTTACTAACTAAGCATTGTTTGAGTGACACGTGTACAGGTCCAACCGAAATTCAAGGGAAAAAATGACCGTTGGAGGAGGGAGCTGACCGTTGAAGCCGTGCATATAAATAGGATCTCAATAGAAAAAGATGAGTTCTATACTATGACTCTAGATATTACATGCTTCTAAAGTGATTTATAGAGAGATACTCTCATGTCTTGTGTATACTGAACTTCTTGTTCAGATATGCCTTGTGTGACTCTGATTATTTTTTTGTACAATCAAGGGATTCTGGTGATAGGAAGATAGAGGTTCCAACTACCTTGAAGTTAGAGGAATTCCTTGCTGAGGAAGACAGAGGTTCCAACTACGATGAAGTTGAGGGATTGCAGGGATAACAAGATTGATTCCGATCTTCGTATCGAGGGCTTACCCTAGTGTGTGTAATGCAGACTTTCTTGAATGTATAAATCAAGGGACCCTTATCCAAGGTTATTGGATAGCCTTCTCTTTGGGCTAAAAGACTTACTACTATTACTTGTTTTGTTACAAGTTTTCTGCTGCATTTGTTTTGTTATGGAATGTATAAATATCTTATACTTCCTTATTCAAGTACTCAGATTTAGTATGATTCTATACACTTTAAGGTAGAATAATTATCTACTTTCATAGAATCGTCTTTTCATAATTGATAAACTTTTTAGAATTATAATTTTTGTGAATTACCTTGTTTAACCTTGTTAATCATAACCATCTTTCAATGTTACAAATAATTTTTAAAGAATACAATTCACCCCCTCTTGTATTTTGAGCATAATTAGATAATATATACAGTATCTCAATTATTTTGATCCAGCATTTCTTATTATAGAGTATATCCTACTAAAAATACCTACTCAAAAATTATTATCAGAGGATTGGTTCAATCTGAATTAATCTCACAATTAGATTCAGAAGAGAATTCATCTCATTCTTTTCTGGTGTCAGTTTTTCAGATTCATAATGTTTGGATTCATTTTGTCATAGAGATATTTTTGTTATATTTTTTTCCTAGGAATATTTTTCTTGTTTTCAAACTTTTGTTACTAACATGTTTTGTGTGGAATGAAATTTTTCTTAAAGATGACAGGAATCAATGTTGATTCCATAGATAATCTCAATCCAACAAGACCGCCTAACTTTGATGGAAATGACTATGAATATTGGAGAGATCGTATAAAGAAAATTATTATCAATAATGGAGTTTATTATTTTTTTATGCTTACTGGAGGCTATAAAATCCCGGACAAGGATGTTCGTACATTCACCAATCAAGAAAAGCATGAATATCAACTGAATTATAAGGTACACAATACTTTTCTTTGCTCCATGAGTAGAAATATATATATATATATCCAAATTTCATCCTGTGAAGCATCAAATTTCATACAGAAGAAACGTGATGTTACTCACTTTGGAACTTCCAAAGTTATTGAAACTAGAAGAGACATGCTCAGAGCTGAATATCATGGTTTTAGCTTTCCTTATAGAGAACCTATATGTAAGGTGAAACAAAGATTCATGACTATTGTGAATGGTTTACAATCTATGGGTGAGAAAGGTTTAGATGAAGATTCTCTTGTTGATAAGATCACTTACATCATGTTGAATGAGTGGGAATCTAATAGAACTGCTATTGATGAGAACAAAAAGGTTTCTTAGATTTCTCTTGATGAACTCTTTGGAACTCTTCTTCAACCTGAGACCAGAATGAAGAGAGATGCTTAAAATGTAAATAAAAATAATGGAAATGGAAGCTATAATTTTACTACAACAACAAATCACATGAAATCCAGGACTCCTCATAGAGTTACTATATCCAAATCTAAGAATATTGTTATCCAATTCGAATCTAGTGGAAGTGAATCTTCAGAGAATGAATTTTCTAATCTTCCTCGAATGATGAACAAGATTAATGGAATGAAAAACATTAAATCCAGATATATGAAGAATGAAAAAAGATATGAATGATCAAGAAGTTACTTGTTATGAATGCAAAAGAGCTGGACATATATGTCCAGATTGTCCTATGCTTAAGAGAGAAGAAAGAAAGGAATATCATTCTAAGAGAAATAGAAAGAAGTATTATAAGGCTAACTCTAAGAATGTCTTGAATGATAATGACACCTGGAGTGCCAGTGATGGTGACTCCTCAGTGGAATTATCAGATTATGAATCTTCTGGATAGAAGAATCTTGGTCTAATAGCTAGAATACCTATTGAAAATCATTTTTTAATTGCTAAGGTACACAATGTTGAATCTATGACCATTGTTTCTTTGAATTCAAATTATAGTAATGATAAATATTATAACTCTTCTGATGATGAATCTTCTACTGATGAAAATAATACTTTAACTACCTATGATAAAGTTTCTAGGTTTTCTATGCTTCTTGAGATTGAGAATTCAAAAACAATGAAAAAGCATGACAAGGAAAATTCTAGGAATATATTCATACTATGGAAATATCAGATCTTTCTAAAGATCCTGATAAATAAAAATGTTGATTTTGAAAGGATTTCAAAAAATCTTGAGGAAGTAAATTCTGAGAAGAATAAACTTTCTAAGGATCTAGAAAAGTAATTTCTAAGAAAAATGATTTTGATCATAGATCTAGTTCCAAACCAAATGATTTAGAAGACAAGAACTTGGTTATCAAACTGAAATCCGAAATATTTTCCTTGAGGATGTGTTTTCCAATATTTACCTTAGGTAAGGAAAATTTTGGAAAAAATTATTCTCAAATCTGACCACTAAGGAATAGTTCTGGTTTTGGTTATATTGGTTCTAAACCATTTTTTAGTAACAATTATTTTTTTCCTCCATGTTCTCCATTCTGTACTATGTGTCAGTGTGGTGGACACATTGAAAAAAAAAATGTTCCCTAAAAAACCCAGTCTTTAGGATTTCATAATGCCAATTTTTCAAACAAAATGTGGGTGCCTAAAATTTTACATTCTGAGATTTCCGGATCCAAGCAAGTTTAGATTCTGAAATCCTAACTTTTTCTTAATTTTAGGAAAATAGAAGAAGTACCAATAGGAAGACATGGTATATGGATAGTGGATGTTCCCAGCATATGACTGGTAATAAAAACTATTTTGAAATGATTATCAAGACAAAGGGAGGAAAATTAACTTTTGGAGACAATGCTTAGGGAGAAATTATTGGTATAGGTAACATTGTTCTTCTTGGTAAACCATCGATTTCAAATGTTTTATATGTTAAGGTTCTAAAGAATAACCTCATTAGTATAATCCAATTATGGGGTGAAGAATACCTTGTGAATTTTAGGAATGACAAGTTCCTCATACACAATTCAAAGGAAGAGTTCATTCTCTCTACCCATAGGCAAGAGAATGTATACACATTAAACAAAGAAGTCCTTAGGAGCCAAGACATACCTTGCCTTAGTGGAATGGAATATCATTCATGGTTATGGCATAGAAGAATATGACATTTTAATCTTTAGAACATATGAAATTTTTCTAAGAAAAGATTAGTTAATGATCTACCAGAGCGTAGATTTGATTCTTCTCATGTTTGTGAACATTTTCAATATGGAAAGAAACATAAATCAATCTTTAAATTGATCGGTGAAGTCACAACAATTGATGCATTATAGATAGTTTATATGGACAGTTTTGGATCAACACAAATAGAAAGCATTGGTAGTAAATACTATGTGACTGTCTTAGTTAATGATCACCCTAGATTTACATGGGTCTATTTTCTAACAATGAAAGCTGATGATTTTTCTTATTTCAAAAGTTTTAGATCCCATGTTAAAAATTATAAAATCCTACAATTGAAAATTTTCATAGTGATCATGGAGGATAATTTCAAAATTCTGATTTTGAAGCTTTTTGTAGAAGAAAAGGTATTACTCACAACTTCTTAGAACCTAGAACTCATCACAAAAATGGTGTAGTTGAAAGAAGAAATAGAATTATTCAAGATATAACTAGAACTATGTTGAGTGAATATTCTATAGCAAGACATTTCTGGGTGGAATCTGTATGTACTGATTGGCATACTATAAATCATGTTTTGGTTAGAACTTTTCATTATAAATCTCCATATCAGTTATGGAATGGTAAAAAACCTAGACATTCCAACTTCAAGGTTTTTGGTTGTAGAGTGTTAATTCTGAATTATAAAGATAATATACACAAACTAGAATGAAAATGTGTAGAAGTAATTTTTTTAGGCTACTGCAAAACATCTAAGGACTATAGAGTTTTCAAAAAAAACATCCACTGTTGAAGAAACAGTACATGTCAAATTTGATGAAATAGATCCTTTTGTTTTTAAACAACACCAACCTACATATTCGAATGTGTTTTCCAAAACGGATTATCAACCTTTAAGAGAAGATCCTTATGATAAGGAAAATGTTCAAGAAAATATTCCGGAAACATTTACCCCATAAGATTTTCTACCTCATGTTGATGAACAAGTTTTAAAAAAAATCATTCGTTTCTGAAGAATCATCCCAGTGATAGTATCATTGGTGATCTAAATCAACCTGTAAGGACTATAAGTTCCTTAATGAATGATGTAGAAAATCTAGAATTTCATTCCCAATTAGAACCAAAAATCACTGAAAAAGCATTATGTGATGATGATTGGATAAAACCTATGCATGATGAGCTAAATGAATTCGATAGGAATAAATTCTGGACCTTGGTTCAAAAACCTAAGGAAACTACTATTGTCAGAGTAAAATGGATCTTCAGAAATAAATGTGATGAAAATGGAGTCATAGTAAGAAATAATGTAGGATTAGTTTCTAAAGGCTATAATCAACAAGAAGGAATATACTATATAGAAACATATGCTCCGGTACCAAGACGTGAATCTATTCATACCTTACATGCCTTTGTAGCTTTCTTCAATTTTAAACTTTTTCAAATGGATGTGAAATGTGCTTTTCATAGTGGTTGTGTCCAAGAGGAATTTTATCTTGAACAACCTTCTGGTTTTGAAGATAAAAAATATCCTGATCATGATTTTAAACATACCAAAGCTTTATATGTCCTTAAACAAGCACCTTGATCTTGATATAATAGACTTATAAGATTTTTGCATCAAAATAATTATGTTAATGGAAATGGAGATCCAACTCATTTTATAAAGTATGAAAACAAAAATGTTATAATTGTTCAAATTTATGTTGATGACATTATATTTTTGGTTGAACTCAGTAATCGTTAACCGATTCCTTTGAGGATTTAATGAAATTTGAGTTTGAAATGAGTATGATGGGTGAGTTAACATTTTTCCTTGGTTTTAAAGTATCTCAAAAACAGAATGAAAATATATATATCTAAACATCAGTATATTAAATATCTTCTTTAAAAGAATGGATATGACAAAACTAAGAGTATTAGTACACTTATAGGTAACTCAAATTCAATTGATCTTGATGAAGCTGGGAAACCAGTGAATCAAACATCTTTTAGAGGTATGATAGGAAGTCTACTATACTTGTCAGCTAGTCATCTCGACTTGATGATATCAATATTCTTATGTGCCAGATATAAATCCAATCATAAGGAATCCCATTTAAAGGTAGTGAAAATTATTTTTTTCTACATAAAGGGAACCATGGATTTAGGACTTTTTTATACTTCTTGAAATGATTTTATTTTGAAATATTTTTCAGATGCTGAATTTGGTGGGTGTAGAATGGATAGAAATAGTACATCTAGAATGTGAAAATTCTTAGAATATTCATTAGTTTTTTGGTCATGTAAGAAGCAACAATTATTAGCACTTTCGACTACTGAAGTTGAATTTTTAGTAGCTGGAAGTTGTTGTGATCAAGTGTTGTGGATAAAAAACACACTCATAGACAAGGGTATGAGTTTTACCAAAATACAAATTTAGTGTGATAATACAAGTGACATTTCCCTTAGTAAAAACCCTGTACATCACTCTCATACTAAACACATATATATTATGCATCACATTCTTAGGGATCACAAAAAAAGAGATATCATTCTTTAATTTATCAAAATGAAAGATCAACTTGCTGGTATTTTCACAAAATCTTTACCCTATGATAGATTTGAATATATTAAACTGAAGATAGGAATGGTAATTGTAAGGTAATCTTCCTTGATAACTATCTATTGAAACAAATCTCTATAAAGTAATAAACTCTTTTTCATAGGGTGTGTAAATTTGCTTCTTAGTTTTTCAATTTTTTTTTTAAAATTTTCATAATGAAGTTATGAAAATTTTTCATAAATGATGTTTTCATATCATTTCGTAATGAAGTTTTCAAAACTATTCATAATGATGTTTTCAAAATGTTTTGTAATGATGTTTTCAAAACATTTCATAATAATGTTTTCAAAATTTGTCGTAATCCTTTTTTAAAAAATAATAGTACCTATGAATACTAATCTCCATAACAATCTGAAATGTATAATTTTTACATGAGTTTTCATAATCATCTTTTTACTACTCATATTTTCTTTTGTTTTTAATATTTTCTCAGATTCTAGATTCCTTAAATCCAATTTTTTTCTTTTAAAAAACTCAAAATATCAGATCCTACCATCTTTTCCTTGCGGCTATCTTTTCAACCATCAGATCTGATCAGAGGAATTATCATCCATTGGATACAGATGGGATGTTCAACCGTTGCTTCAACAACAATAAAAGGGGACCCCTGATGGTTGTCCCACATCAGTTTTCATGACATAGCATATCGAAGCTCTGCCCCTCATCAAAATCCCATTCTGAAATTTTCAGAAGTTATCAAGTCTGAAAGTCTGGTGACGTTCCTTCTCAAGAGATGTCTAATGTCAAGCCGATTGGGAAGTGGCAGATATAGAAGTAGAGGTTCGTGTATCTTAACATCTTCAACAAATATTATTCTATTATTTCAAAGAATATCAATCTTAATAGATGGGAGAGTGTATCCATATCTAAGCTAGGAGCTCAGGATGTTGTGTATCAGGATATTCCCATTGAATTTTATGAATCAGTTTGTTTTTTCATGGAATATGGTAGAGAAAAGTTTTCCTTCAAGAGTTATGGAAAGACATATAAACTTTCATTCACCAAGGCTATGAGCTTGGTAGAGTTATCCTATGAAGGAGAAGTATAATTTTGTTCCCACAAGCTGTCAGATGTAAAACAAATTTTTATAAAGGTAAAGGATTTGGAATGTCTTGGAAATTCAGATGTCAATACAGCAATGATTTCTGAGTTGTCTACCAACAATCGGATCCTTTAATTATGGGTTCATGGTTTTATCATACTGAGAAAGGGTGACAAGCACACCCAAAATAAAAGTGATATGTATATCATGGATTTATAATAAATATATGTAAGATCAATATGACGAAGAAAATTCTCATTAAGATATAGAATTTCAAGAATGGGAATTTTAGAGAATAGATAATTATATAAACAGCTATTCCATCCAAGTTAATTGTTCGGTGTCTTGAGTCATTCAAGATTCCTTGAAGTTCCAAGTTGAGAAATTGCAACATTATTTTAGTTAGTGATGAAACTTTCAAAAGAATGAATGTTTGTTTTTCTGAAGACTCCAGAGATTTTTATGATCTACTACTTGAAGAAGTAGAAACGATTCTGTAAAATGCAGAAGAGGCTGCACCATCGAAGAAGGCTGGAAAGAAAAGGTAGTTTAAGGAAGTGGAAGAAAAATTCAATTTCTATAAATCTAAGGAAGCCCTATCCGCACCTCCTAAACCCACGAAGAAAAAGCCTATCCACATGAGGTTGTCGTAATGTGGAGGGAGGATAAAAAATTAAGAAAACAGGGGAGCCACCGTTTGTTTTGGATACTTCAGAGGCCAAAGATTTGAAATAGAACACATCCTATGAGCTTGAGAAGCAAACCAAAGAAATTATGCTTATTAAAAAAATTCTTGAGGCCGAAATTTTCCAATCACTTTTAAAGGATGCAGAAGTAGAATATGAGAACATTCTTGTGCCACAATCTTTCTTTGTTGAGACCTTACTTGAGACTCCGGGGAAAAAATTATTCACTCAAAAAACCCAAAGAAAAGATTGTTGAAGAAAATGTAGTTGAAGAAAAAAGAGAAGAAGGAGAAGAAGGAAATGGTGACACATATGACCTTATAAAACAAGCTGAATACTATTAAGACAAGGGTAACCCTTCTAAAAAAATTTTCATTCAGGAAATCTCAAGCTAGATCTTTGAAACTTGTTACTCCTGAAATTGATGAAAAGGCTGAAGAGGAAGTGAAAAAGTTATCCGAGGAAGAGATTCATAATCATGACTTCTTTCATCCTGATGATTTTGAGATAGGAGCCGAGAAAGAAAAAATTGATGATGATAGAATTGTTCAGTTGTCTGAAAGTGAGCATGAATCTCCAGATGAGGGAGTTGTTCCGAACACTAAAAAAGGGAAAAGGTGGTTGTTGATACAACAACCAGAGTTGTTAGATGGAATAAAAAAGATGGTAGAACTTCTAAGAGGATGTTGGTAGATCTAGAGGAACAACCTTCACCAAGAAAAGTGTTAGATTTGGAATCATCTTCCTTAGGACATGATTTTGTTGAATAACACATAAAGAAACTTGTTGGGGCCATTTCGACTTTTTCAAGCATAGACTCTAGATTTCAGATGCTACAACACACCATGAACCCGAAATCATATTCTGTATCCATGGTTATGGATATGTGTGTAAAGATAGAAGCTGATTTCAAAACATTCCTCATAGGCTATGAAGCCCACAAAAAATCTTATATGAAAATAACTAGCTGGTCAAAGAATATAGTTGAATATTTAAGAGAGTATGATGAATTTCAAGATGATGTTAATGATGATTTTGATAATGAAGATAGTAAGATCAATTATCATACAAGTATCATTGAGGAAAATCTATCCCTAGAGAAAAATACTCTAAATAAAGAAGTAAATGATCTGAATGGGAAGCTATACTCACTTGCTCAGATCTGGAAGAGAGAAAGGGATCTCTGGATCGATATTGGAGAAAAGAAAGTGAAGCAAGATGACTTGTTGAAAGCTCAGGCAGAGGTTTTGAAGGCTGAGGATGGTAGGATCAAAGCCTTAGAGAAACAATCAGAGGAAGATCACAAGGAGATAAAGAATCTGAAAACCATTTTGTAGCAATTAATACCCAAGGAAAAAGTAGGAAATAGATCAAATCTGATCTTTTTTTGTATTTTCTTCCCTTGTATGAATTCTTCAAATCTTAATGGAATTGTCGTTGCTTGTTTTTTGTTTGGATATTTGTACTAATATTTCAGGTACAATTTTTTTCCCATTCCCACAAACTCTTTTTGATAATCACAAAGGGGGAGAAGAAAAATTAAAATATCCCTAAGTAAAGGGGAGTTTATCTAATGTGGATTTTCCATTATAGAGATTTCCGTATGCATGACAATAATAAATCGCATTACAGAAGACTAGAATACGATTCTTAGTATTTCAAAGACTAAGGGGGAGTTAGTTGTATTCATCTTTACCAATGTAAAAAGGAAGATATGTTTTATTTTCAATGTGAATAAAACATTTCTAATCCATTTTATTCCATTTCATCAGGATGTTTGTGCTTTACAAAAAGGGGGAGATTGTTGAGTCAATAAGGTTTTCCTTATGAATTTTTCCATTTTGTCATACATAGGGGAGATTGTGGTGTCATAAATGTTTCCTTATGACTTTACCATTCCTTCTTGTTTTGAAAATCACAAATATCTTATCTAAAGGAAATTCTCTTTTTATCCTTTGTTTTACTTCTATATGGAAAATTTTCCTTTCTCAAAAAAATTTATATTTACCATGTTTTACTTTGATCTTCATCATGTCTATGTATATAATTTTGTGTCACATCTAAAGACATGGAATTCTATAAATACCTAGATATGTAGCATTCTGTTTTAGGATTCGAATTCCGTTTATGAACTTTCATGAAGTTCAACTCTGAATTCTGGTTACGAACTCTCATGAAGTTCAACTCCGAATTTTGGTTATGAACTCTCATGAAGATGAACTCTGAATTATGGTTACAAACTCTCATGATGTTCAATTGTGAATTTTGATTATGAACTTTCTTGAAGTTCAACTCCGAATTCCAGTTATGAACTCTCATGAAGTTCAACTCTGAATTTTGGTTACAAACTCTCAAGAAGATGAACTCAGAATTCTAGTTAAGTACTATCATGAAGATTAACTCTGAATTTTGGTTACCAAATTTCATGAATTTCATCTTCAAATTATGGTTACAAAATTTCATGAAGTCCAACTATGAATTCTGGTTATGAACTCTTCCGAGTTCTGAATCCAAGTTCTCTGAATTCTGATTACAAACTGTTCCAAGTCATGACTCTGAATTTTCGAGAACTCTGAATCCGAACATTATATGTTTAGGTTCTGAATTCTAGAGAATCCAGATTCTGAATTCCCTTGAAATTCAGACTCCAAAATTCTATAGAATTCCGATACCGAGTTCCTTGAAAATAGAAATCTAATATCTTTGTAATATAGACTCCGAATTCATTTTTGGTTAGACATGGAACATTATTTACTTATATTCTGAATAATTTAATTTTGTTATGTAGCAATATTTTTTCTTACACCAATTTTGATATAAAACGATGTCATGTATTCAGTTACTAACTAACCATTATTTGAGTGACACATGTACAGGTCCCTCCAAAATTCAATGGAAAATATGAACGTTGGAGGAGGGAGCTGACCGTTGAAGCCGTGCCTATATATAGGAGCTCATTTAAAAAATCTCTATACTGTTCTATAACACTAGAGATTAATGCTACTGAAGTGATTTATAGAGAAAGAATCTCATGCCTTGTGTGTACTAAACATCTTGTTCATATTTTCTTTGTGAGACTCTGATTTTTGCTATGTATAATCAAGGGATTCTAGGGATAGGAAGATATAGGTGACGACTACCTTGATTTTCGAGTTCTTCCATGCTGAGAAGATAGAGGTTCCAACTACCTTGAAGTTGAGGTCTTTGCGAGGATAGTAAGACAAACTCTGATATTTATATCGAGTGATTACAATGGTATGGGTATGAAAAACATTCATGAAAGTATAAATCAAGGGACCTTTATCGAAGGATGTTGGATACCCTTCTATTTTGGTTAAAAGACTTAATAGTGTTACTTTTTTTACATGTTTTCCACTGCATTTGTTTTGTTAAGGAAAATATAACTATCTTATACTTCCTTATTCTTGTACTCTGATTTAGTATGATTCTATACGCTTTAAGGTAGAATATTTATCTACTTTATCGGAATCATCTTTTCGGAATTAAGAATGTTTTTACAACTAGTGGTTTTGTGAATTACCTTGTTTAACCTTGTTAAACATAACCATATTTAAAAGTTCCAATGAATTTTTAAAGAATACAATTCACCCCCTCTAGTATTTTGAGCATCATTAGATACTGTATATAGTATCTCTATTATTTCGATCCTACATTTGGTATTATAGAGTATAACATACTCCACATACCATCTCAACATAAGGTTGTTTTTCCTTTCTCCGATAAGGATATATTGATTTGATTATACCCTGAGAATCTATCTAAGAATTAGTAGAACTCATGACCTACCACATAATCAAGGACATAATCAATGAAGGGAAAGGGGAAATGGTCTTTATTAGTTCATGGGTTTAACTTCCTATAGTCAATTCACACTCTCCATCCACTACCGACCCTTGTGGGGAGAAAATCACCATCCTCATTGGTGATCATACTGACTCCATTTTTATTTGGAACACCATGCATTGGGATTAACCAATCACTCTCAGAAATGGGGTAGATGATGCCTGATTCCAAAAAAATAAAGAAGATCATTCCTTACCACATCCATAAGATTGGGATTGAGTCACCACTATGTTTGACGACATGGTTTGGTGTCATATTCAATAATAATATTATGAGTTCCAATGAGTGGGATAATCCATGGAATATTAGAAATGCTCAATTCAATTTCATTCTTAATCATTCCTAGGACTTCCATAAGAATCCTCTTTTTATTCCATTCAAGATAGGAAGAAATTACAACATTAATGGTTTGATTTTAATCTATGAATTCATACTTGAGTGATATTGTTAGTCCCCTAATCTAATATTAGATTGATTAACAATTTTGAAAGAATGACTGGAATTTGTATCAAAATTGGTTTCATTTTCCAAATCTCTTGATAGAATTGGTTCCTTTTGAACAGATTTTTTAGAAACCACATTGGCTATATAAGTGTCAGTAATGGGTATGGACTTAATCATTTAAATTTCTCCAAAGGTTTCACTGATTTGTGATTCGATAAAATCATCAAAAGAGCAATCTGAAAATGAATCAAGAAATGTATACATATTTCATTCATATGAACAAAGGAAATAAATATCATATTGATATAATAATCATTAAATAATTCCTTGATGTTACTATAGTTAACTATATACACTACCACTCCAATTGACCATATAGATCTCTTTATGATCCCCTATTTTTGAGTTTTCATTACATATGTTCAGATTGAGGCTCATGTTTCTAAAGGTTATTTTCATTTTATTATTCCTAACTCAGTTTATTGAGTTGATTTTTTCTATGAAGGGATGACTATGTATGAGGGGTGTTTTATCCATAGTACCTAATCTTGAGTTATTGTTAAGGAAAATGAAGTTATAATGGTTAATTAAATTTCAAATTTCACTAAACCATTTTGTAACATCCCCTTAGAAACATGAACACTATGTTCAAAAAGTTGAAGAGAGATAGATGTGGGTTGGAGTTCATCATGGCCTAACTAACAATACATGGAAAATGGAATGAGGATCACACTAAATCCTAGGTAACAAAGGGATTATAAAACATTATTCTCTCCAAACTCAAAACTGATTTATAAAAATCTTGGGCATTTTAACATAGAAAGAATGGTCCCTGGAATGGTGTCACTCACATTATCATCCAAAATGAATTGGTTTTATTGTAAAAATTTCCTCTTATAAGTGAAAAATCCATTAATGTACTTGAATTAGGGAAGAATGGGTTGGATTTCATCAAGAATGAGAATATTCAACATAACCAAAGAGAATATTTCCCTCAATGCTTCTGCCCTTTTAGGTTTATATTTTCCCCTCATGCATTGAGGGAATGGAGTATGTTTTTGAGTATTTAATCAGATTGGGGTTATTTCACATTATCATTAGTTTATTCATAATATGAGGGTGGTTATTTATCATTTTAATGTGATGTTGAATCTTTTAATGGGTTTGGGATGGTTTTTTCATGTTTTTCAATGGATTGTTTACATCGTAAAATTGTCACTTATTTTAGATGTTCATGAGAGGATTGTGTGAAACTAAATTATAATATTAATGTTCAGAATGGTATGACATGATGGGTTCTTATCTAGACTAAATGGATTTGAATTCATGTTTAAGGGATGATACTTTTGATATCAATTTCTCCATTTGTTTACACAGAAATTAAGGAAATGGGGGAGGGACATATTGGGAAGGGGTTTTTGGTTTTTGGTTTATCCCAAGAGGATACATTGGTTTATGGATTGGTTGTTGAATGGATTTATGAATGGGTTGTTCAATGCGTTTTTGGTATTTGGTATGAAGAATTCAGTATTGGCTATTTGTGGTTGGAACTAGTTTTGGATTTGATTTTTTTTTGTACGGAAGGGGTTTTGTCCTTATGGATGACATGGTTGTCAGTTATCATTCTAACATAATCTGAGATGGTTATTGTACCTTGGATTGATGTGTTTTGGTATAATGGATTTTGAATGTTCCATGAATTGACCACCATTGGTGGTCCCCCTATAAAAATACATAATATAAGGGATGTTTTGGAGTTTTTCTATCCCATGGTCATGTTTTTACCAAATTTTGAAATATGATCAAGGGTTTTCATTTCTTAGACCTTCCTAAGATCAATCCCCTCGACCATCCTAGTGAGTGTTGTAATTTTTTTGTAAGGTTCTCTTCTCCTTTAATAGTGTAAATTACACTAGATATGGGTGTATTATCATTATAAGGTGATGTTCCCCAGGTTTGTTTTTGTTCGAACAGTCATTATAGATACTCGTATGCATCATTTTGGGGATTTTTTTGAAAGTTCAATTAGACATTATGCCAATGAATTATTTGTTTTCAAGACCCAAACCTTTATAGAAAAGTTAAACTAGTTCTCAGATTTAAAATCCATGGTAAATTACAATTTTTAGTGTGTCTTTGATCCTTTCCCATGTTTCATAAATGTCTCCCCTTCTTTTTAATTTTATTAGATTTTCTTCATAAGTGAAATTATATTCTGATGGTGGTAGTATTTTTGTAGAATTATCTTTGTAATTGGTCCCATGAGTGGATTGATGTATGTATTAGACTATTTAACCAATTATTTTCTTAATCCTAATTGATAAAGGAAATATTGTCATCCTAATTGACCTATGTTGATGTGGTGGTAACTTGGTTTCAATAATTTCATTGAACACATTGCCAAGAAGGTAAGGAATTTCTAACTCCATCCCATGAAAAGTTGAAAGATGGGTTTGAAAATGAGGATTGAAGAAAGAATGGGATTAAAATATGGAATCATACCCAATGGAAGAGGGATCATTGGTATAAGAATGTGTGAGGTAGTCATTACTAGTTTGATAAAAAAACATTCCCCATGTATGGGGCTACATCTTTTGGATTTCCATTTTAGTTTTTACCTTGGTTTATGAGGTGATTTATTTGAATAAACTCCATTGTAATGGGATCATTTTATGATTATATAGTAGTAGTAGAATTAGGATCAAATATAAAGATATGACTAGGTGTGATTGATTCCCCAACCTAAGTACTATACATCCTAACAGGATTGTTGGATTGGTCATAGGTATATCAGACATGTACTAAGAAAAGTGAAGAAACGAAAGGGGAAAGTATATTAGAAATTATGAAGAGAATATAAAAATTAAGGAGAATACAATGAGTGTAATTATGACATACTTGGTTCCCAAAAAAATGTTCCAAAATTTTGCCTCACCCAAATTTACATATTTTATTAGGGTTTAGGGGTCACTTGTAGTTTAGCTTGGGTTATAAAATCCTCAAAGACCTATAAAGAAACCTAATGACACATACATTCTATGGATTGTTTTTAGCTATGAAGTGGAAAAATTTGTGTTCGAATTACATGGTTTTAAATTAAAACTAAGATACTGATGTGATTTTAATTTATGAGAAATATATGATCATAGGATATTACAAGGGATTAATTGGATGAAATTCCTTTTTTAAGATCCAATTTCATATACTCAAGTAATTCAATTAAAGATATCAAACCAACTTCATCACTTATTTTTATAATAACAAAAAAAACCTAATTCAAATCAATTATACACTCAATGTATCATTTTTATGATCACTACAAGGAAAAAGTTCTTATTATCACTTGAAGTGTGTGTCCTTAAAATTCAATAAGGATGAATAAGTACTAAGATCGTTAAAAAAAATTATCATTTAAAATAAGGGAATAAAAATTAAAAAAGTGAGAAATAACATCCAATCATGAGACTTTAAACTCCCTTGGATGAACCCATAATATGGTTAGATGTCCGTTAATGATATTCTTTCAGTGGAAATGGGATGTAGACTCAGGACGATGGAATTGAAGAAGTGAAAAACTAGGAAATAATGACCCATCCACCATTGTGTGAATAATTTCACAAGATTTGGTGTGAATATGTTCACACATTGAGGAAATGATATAAACATTATATGAATAAGAATGGAATAAAAGAAAGTACATTTATTAAGAAAATAATGTGAATTGAATAACATATAAGAGAAAGACATGTGATTACAACGACGAAGCAATAGAATAACATTACAATGAAAAAAACACCCTGAATCCTCCAAATTCATCAGAAACACTACCTCAGATAGAAATTTTTAAAGACTTTGGTCGAGCCTTAAATAGTTATAGTCACCTAAATTAATGCTGGGAGGACTAGGTGGGTGGTAATTTGATGGAGAGAAGACATTTCCACCCTTGACAAAAAATTCGAGCTAACATGGATCCACCAAAAAGTGGTTATAAAATGAGATTATATATAGAAAAATTGGAATGGTCCATATTAGGAGAAATTTAATCCACAGATTTATCCTATAAAAATATAAAATTTCTTCCCGAATGGATTTTGTTTCGAGATATGATTAAAATGTTGGGCTATTTTTTCTACGAAAATGAATTTGGCCAAAAATTTTATCTCTACCTTTGGACACATATAGTATCATTTAAAACAAATAATATTATCCATTAACTGTATGATTAAATGTTCACCATTATTTAATATATCATAATTTTAAATTTTAGAATCATTGGGTTTGGATCTAGTCTGATACAATGATTTTATTGGGCTACTGTCCATTTCACTTCACATAGAATCCTAAATTGTGGTCTTCCAATGTGAATCATCAAGTTCTCCAGAAGTATAAATTGTTCCCAATGTAATTAGGAAGATGAAAGTAAAATATTAATGTAAAATCATGACCATTTTGTAATTTAGGAGGTGTTCAAATATTTACTAAGTGATAGTGAACATTAAGACATAATTACATTCCAAATGACAAATAATGTTCAAACTATAAAATGAACTCGAAATAGTGTTTATGAATAATAAATCATGTGAATATTATAACATATAAAATTAATATTATCCTATTTTAATGGATAATCCACACTTTCCTCTAAATTTTTATTGAACACACTTTGTCCATTAAACTCAATGCATGTTCGATTAAGTCAATCCAAAACACTCATGAGAACCCCCCCAAAAAATTTATGTTTGTAGAAATTTTCCATGTACTACACATAATTATATTTTTTCATTAACAATCATTCATTGGAAGGATTATTCTGTCTTAATATTTAATTGAGGTTTTTTATTAATATGCATAAATTTTATCATGTTCCATCCTTTACATTTCTTGTTAATATTAAGTGCATGTTACAATATTAATTAACCATGTTGGAAAAAATTGTTATGGACAATTCATTTATTTAATTTAAAAAATTTCATATTAAGTCACTAATATTTGTGACTATAGTGTTGAATACATAAAATAATTAATGCTTTGACAAAATTTAATAAATAAATTAAATGACCTGATCATGAGCTTATCTAACGGCTAATTTAACGAAATAACATTAAATAAAATTATAAACTAGTAGAATAACTCCATTTTATATTCAAGGAATGTTCTTTAGTATTCCTCATGTATATGAATGTATCATTGAGTTGGAAACATCATGGTTTCTTCTTAAACAACATCCACACACCCTAGGATGATCCATTAATTACAAGTATTTATTACTCACAAGCAGGTGAGGGGAACAAAAAGATTGGATAAAGGGGAATACATAACTATCCATGGACATGCATGTCCTACATAATAATAGAGGACACATGCCATAAATGAATTTAATATTTTTTAAATCCATGCAATAAATTGAGTAAATAAATTCCAACACATATATAGGTCTTAATGAAGCTCATTATCCGTCATACCTAAATTGAATATACAAAAGAAACCGATTAGAATATATTTATTAGTTAATTATTTTATTATCAAGATAAATGTGCTTTCAGTAATTAATTTATTCTCGTTCATTTTAATGATCAACTAATGTTAATTGGATATAGCCATCATTTATGAAATTCACGGAAAATAAATGTCAGAACCAATAATCACATATTAATTACAATAATGTAATTGAGCATTTAAAATTATTTAAAAGCTTCCTTAAATTTTCAAACACAAAATGGTATTCCAATCAATAAAATTATATTTTAATGTAGTGATTTTCAAATTTAATGTTTTTTTACTTTTTTTCATTACTGGGTGACTACATAACATGTACATCTAGCTACACACCATATAAATTGGGTTTTCTATATCTGAGGCAAATGGCTATGGCTTAGGCTGGTTAACTAGGCCAGAATATATAGTCTGTATATGCTAGTTAGATGCCCTATATTCGCTTTATGTGTACTAGGATGGACCTATCAACACAGTGTGAAATAAAATCACTACATGTAATAAATTTCAACTTGATAAAATTCACATCGGTATACAATGAGTGATCTGACTACACACCGTGTAACCCAGTTTTCCCATCCAAAGATTTGTCCCATTCTGATGTTATCTCAGTTACTCTTCATTTGTTCTTAAACCATTATGAAAATGAATCCCTGAATAAAGATGATTACCATGTAAATTCAAATTATATTAAACAATGAATAACATGAAATGAAATATATAAGGACAATTACACATAGATCAACAATCAGATAAATAATTATAAATATATACATACCATCCATTTATTATCACTTTTTGGTTCCAATTACCAAATACACATGCGATGGTGGGAAATATATTAAAATTTATTTTAATAATCATTTCCCAAAACCAAGAGACAGGATTTTTCACATCAAATTTATCATTAATTTATTTAATATTTGTTGATATAAATACTTGTGATTAGGAAATTTATTTATTGGTGAATTTTGATTGTCTAGAATGACCCTTTAAGAGTACCTTCATTGTACTCGGAGGATCCATGGATAGAATCTCACTAGTGGTGATCCAAACATTATCTTATGATCTCTAAGAAACACCACTAGACCTCTGAGTTGTAGCATGTAAAATGGAATGTCTTGTGTTATTCCTTCTTGATCAATTATTCTTCAATTTTAAAGAAATATGTGTTGCACTTGTCATTCTTGAGAGGGAGTGAGAAGGAGGAGTCGAGGGAGAATTGTTTTTTCACAAAAATTCTTTATTCTCAATTTTGGATGCTCTAAATAATCAATATAATAGTCTATTTATAGAGTTATGATTTATGTTAATATTTTACTTAATTTCATTCAATTCATTAAATAAGATTTATCACCATTAATAAACCCCATGACAAAAAATAATAATTATATTATTATCATTTTTTCCCACATGCCTACATGCACAAATTAAAATTTTATGAAACCATATTGTTAATTAATAATTGTTACTAGACTCAATATTTGTCCATTCTAACTCTTTTGAAATTTATTGAACAATCGAATAACTATTTTAATCATAATCTAGTGAAGAAATATTTATTAAAATATTATATAAATAAAATAAATATTTTATTCACAAGATGGTGAATAAATAATTAATTAATTTAAGTGTCAATATAACATGAAAAAATAACTCCTCATACGTGAGAATAATATTTATTATATTAATTAATCTCAAATAGTATTTAATCAAGATCAATGGAAACACTTAGTACGTGACCCTCTAGGTTCCCTTTTCAATTGCAGTAAGTGAGTCTCTAACAATTTCTTGATTACAATCTAGAAATGGGTCAAGGATCCCAAGATAAAAACTTAATATTGCAACCTAAAAAACCACATATGAATGCTCACTATGAAATATAATCCCTTTATCAAATTATCAGATCAAGCATGTTACAAATTTTATTCACCAATGAATATTCATGATATGTTATTTTTTAACTATATGTAAAAATTGTTGTTACACCATGGAAAAGGAATTTAATGTGATACATCTATTCCAATCATAGAGTCGGGATATCAAATTATATAAATATGAAATTGAAAAACCCTTCATTGACTTATTCATTAATTTCATGACAATCATGACACTACCAACTTATCTGACTTCACCCTAAACTATTATCGTCATGGTTTATGAAATATATCTAAGTGTATGAGTTGTAATATTAATTAATAATAATCTTAAAATTAAAGGGCAATCACACATGCTCAATTATTGTAATATATGATGAATCCAAGACAAGTAGAATTCCCACTAGAGTTTTTATTCTCGTAATATCCTTTCATAGAGATTACCATGTGAAAAATTCATTAGAGGAAGCCTCATCAACATTTCTGTACTCACACATGATAGTATATCTACTATTTTTCACTTCATAGTATGTTATCTAGCCACATGAAATTATTTAAGAATATCATCTTATCACATCAGGGTTATCAGCATTGTAGGGAACTTCTATTACTTTATCAATGAGATGAATACTCATGGACATTATTCCATTAGAGTCATGCATAACAACGAACAATACGTAATAATTAGTTTATTAATATTCAAAACATTTAATATAAATGTAATCAATGTAAAAATAGTTCGTCCTAGGATACCAACTCCAACATGCAAGATGTCTATTTGGGAGTTTGACAATAAAATGGTTCCCTCCATGAAAGAGAAGTTCACTTCTCCTCGAAAGAATGATAGAAAGATGGTGGGGTGAATGGACACTCCACATCCTTTAATTTAGCACACTATGAAGGTTGATACACACTCAGGTAAAAAAATGTAGAGCCCTGAGTCTTGGTTCTAAAAATAATTGTGCCATCTGTGAGAAGGTATTCGATTTTGAAATGGGTCATCAGATTTATTCTAATTCAAAGCAAAGTGAAAAGTGAATATTGGAGGATGTTTTTTTATTTTTTACCAAGGGTTCAAATATTATGGTATGAAATTCCCTTTTGAGGTAGGATTATGGTATTTATAGAATTCTTGTTTGTTTACATTGGATCTATTCAGTGGTATAGTATGGTTACGACCAAAAAAAATTCTTTGAAAGGAAACTGCTAGAAACACTTCTTCCCCTTTGAATTCTTATATTATAAATAAAAAACCTCCCACTCTATAAGTAAAGACCCCAAATCATCTATATATATTTAAATAAATGAAAATTAATGAAAAAGAAAACCTAATATTGATTAACTCATATTTATTTTGGAAGAGAATAAAATTCCAATAACACTTATACATCATTTTTGGAGAGATTATTCAAGATAGGTGTGACAAGTTGAAACATACTCCATGTTGAGGTCACCACACTCAGAATTCCCTTGATGAAATAATATTTGATGTCAATATATTTCAACCATGGATACTATATCAAATACATTGACAAATTAATTACACTTTGTTTTTCACATATAATCACTAATGAATATTATATATCTTGTCTCAGGTCTTCTAGCTATGATTTTTTCCAAAAAATTTGAGTTTTAGCTTGTGATGTCATAATAAACTATCATTGTTCTTAGTGAGACTAAATTTTACTTCTTCGCGTGCCTAATAACACATATTCCATCAATGATGAACTTAATTTTGAAATTATACTTTCATTCTCCAATGTCTCCTTCCCGATTATTATATTAGAAAACCATAAAACTAAATAGATTTAACTTTTTATATGAATATTTATACTAAAGTGTTCCATCAAAATAACATTATTGATCCATATTGTTTTATTTTTAAATTAATTTTCTTTATTTTACTGATTAATTGTGAATTCCGAAATTAAACATGGTTGGAGGAGGATTGAGTGAGGATAAAAAGAATAAAGATGAAGGGGGTTGGATCTAAAGAAGCATGGGGTACTTGATGTCCTTGTATTGGGTATGTAGTAGTATCGAGGGAGTGGGATAGACTACAATCATTCATAATGAATGGTTGGTGAATACACATCAAATTTAGGATTTCAAAGAATAACCGATGTACCCCCATCAGGTACTTGGTAGGTATAATATCAACTTTTTAAAAAAAATATTGATGTGTAATGATGTCCTTTTTTCAATTTTATTTAGGACTAAAAGGGGGTTTCAATATTTATTGAAGAGGATGACCAAAACCCATCTCTTAATTTTATCATTCCCCCAAAATCATCCATGCTTCCCTTTTTAAGAAGATCTATCATAATCCATAGCTAATATATCTTACCAATATGTATTTTTTAGACCACATTCCATTCCTCTAATTTATACATCTATCCATTCATGAGAAAAATAAATCCCCAATCATCAGGTCTCATTTATTCTTAAAAGATTTTGTCAATTGAGAAGATTTATTCTTTTTACATACTCTAGATGGCATTTCAAATGTTAATCAATAGGCATACCATCCCCTACAATATACTATCACATTTTTTATTTCATTATTGACAAAATCTGGAGTGATATTTAACTATAATTAAATTTTTTAATAAAAATATATTCTTAATATATTATCATTTTATATTACTTTATTTAAAATGATTTGTTTTTCCTATTATGATTTTCATTTGTTCTTTGATTGATTTTCTGTAGTTAAATCATGTTGTTTACTATTATTTACTCTAAATATGTTCTATGATATGTTATATTTCATGTTATGAGTTGGGTCACTATTTATTTATGATCTGAATTAATTTATACAACATATTGCAATGTAGAGTATCTATATCTGGAAGAACCTTCTAAAAAAAGTTAAATGTATTCGAAAACACCCCCAACATGTTTATGAAGGTTCCTCAAGATATAAATGTTGGAAATTCACTAAATTGATTTTTTTATTATTTTATATACCCTATTTTATAGCATGTGATAAGAATTTAATGCATACCAAATATTACGATATGCTCATGTGTTATATTATAGTGACCTCGAATATAGTTGGCCAGAGTTGGTGCCTGCTTTATTGCATTGGCATAAGATATATGGAATTGTATCCTGGGGGAAATACATTTTTATTAATCTTGGTAAACTAGATACATACTTGTATCTTATATTACATTTGAATATAGAAATTTTAACACATTTTTTTGAGAATACCCTCTAGCATATCCATGAAAATTGTTAATAGTGAACTTCAAGGAATATTGGGGAATGGAAACAAGATTATAGTGAGATATAATTCTTGGTAAGGGTTACATACAATAGAATCTATCATGAATTAGTAATCATAATCAATATTATAAGGTAAATAACTGAACACATATTTTGTTTAATCAATAAATTGAAAAGGAAGTGAAAAATGAGATAATAATAATATAAAAATCTCATGGATAATAATAAATATGGAATAGAAAATAACTAACAACACATTATATTTAATCGATACCTTTGATATCATAAAAAAAGTCATAATTAATATGGCATGGTATATAAATGAAATAATATTCCATTTAATTAATAAACATAGAATGAAATGCACCTAGAGATATTATAACTGTGATAATATAATTGATAATAATAACTGAAAACATAACGAAGGAAATTATTAATTATTGGATTCATTGATATCAGTCATCATGATATCTCAACCATCAATAAAATTCACATGAAGCTTTAATCTATAGGTAAAAACTCATTTAATGTGATCTTGACATTATTGTATTGTTACACTTTATGATGCATGAAGGGGATATATAAATTCAAGACCCACCCATCATAACAAGTCCAACTCATTCCACATATATCAAACAATTGTTTAAATTTATGGCCAATGTTCTTTATAATCAAATATCTGTATTGAGTAAAGAATATATATTTTTCAAAATTTTCCCTAATAAACAAGTATCGTTCAAATTAAGCACTATATGTAGAAATTAAATACACATTAATAAAAAAAATATATAAAAGTTAAATAATATTTATATTTAGGTGAAATTTAACATCCAATGATCACATGAAAATAAATAATTGAAGGGAAAATTAATGACAAAAAATTGAATCAATTAAGTTAATGTTAATGCTTTCATTGATCAAAATGATCATAAACCATATATAAAAAGAATAAGAAATGTCTCAATAAAAAATACAGAAATTGGAGAAAGAATAATTTATTATTATCAATAATAAATTGAAATAAAATAAAATGATATTTAAAAACTTTCTAGTGGAATGTATCATTTTCATTTTGAAAGGCAACTTTTTTAAAACACTAAACATTCTGAAAATCATTTTATTTGAAAAAAACAATTAATATCTATAATATTTGGAAACATCATTATCATAAAATTAACAGTATTAAATTGTAAATAAATATTTGAAAAATGATAGTGTTAGGATGGTATAACTCTGAGTATGATATACTCTATAATACAAAAAGCAGGATCAAAATAGTAAAGAGATTCTCAGATACAAGAGGGGGTGAATTATACCTTTTAAAAATTTCTTTAGGAATTTTTTAGGATCTTTATGTTTAACATGGTTAAACAAGATAATTCACAAGACCACTATGAGTTGTAAAAACTTACCTGATTCAAAAAAAGTGATTCCGGAAATGAAACATAACAAAAGATTACACCAACTAAGATTCTACCTTAAATCATATAGAATCTAACTAAATCAGAGTACAAGTAAGGAAGTATAAAAATGTTATACTTTCCTTAACAATACAAAATGAAGTTGAAAAACAAAGTATTAAAACTACATGTAACAAACAATAACTTTTTAACCCAAAGATAAGGGTATCCAACAACCCTGGATAAGAGGTCCCTTGATTTATACATTCAAGAATGTCTGTCTTACCAACACTAGGGTAAGCCCTCGATACGAAGATCTGAGTCTTTCTTGTTATCCCTGTAAGCTCCAACTATCCTGTAGTCGGCACCTATGTCTTCCTCAACAAAGAAGACCTAAACTTCAAGGTGTTGGAACCTCTGTCTTCTTATCCCCGGAAGCCCTTGATTGTAATCAGAAACAATCAGAGTCGTACGAAGCTAGTCTACACAAGGCAATGTTTGAATAAGATATTAAAACTTTCAGCATGAAGCTTTGAGAATTGATAAGAGCCTCTCTCTCCAGATATCACTTCTACAGCATGTAATCACCAATGACAAAGTTGTTTTTTTTAAATTTTCAAATGAGCTCCAATTTATTGGTGAAGCCTCAATGGTCATCTCCCTCCTCCAACAGTCATATTTTTCCTTGAATTTCGGAGGGACCTATACATGTGTCACTCAAACAATGGTTAGTCAATAACTGAAATCACGACATATTTTTATATTAGAACAAGTGTAAGTAAAATTGTAGTTCGGAATGAATGTAATAAATGTTCGTAATGTTAGCAAAGATAATGTTCAGATTCTACTCAGAAAATGATTTCGGAGCCTATAGTACTAAGATATTTAGATTCTGTTTCCCTATGGAATTCATAATGAGAATTTATAATCAAAATTATTTATCATAATTCGTAATGAAAATTCATAATCATAATTCTTCACTAGAATTCGTAATGAGAATTCATCATTAGAATTCGTAATGAGAATTCATAATCTGAATTCATCATCATAATTCGTAATGAGAAATCATAATCCGAATTCGTCATCAGAATTTGAAATGAGAATTCATAATAAAATTTCATCGTTAGAATTCGGAATGAGAATTTGTAATCAGTATTCGTCATTCGAATTTGGAATGAGAATTTGTAATCGGAATTCATAGTCAGAATTCAGAATGAGAATTCATAATCAAAATTTGTCATCAGAATTCAGAATGAGAATTCATAATCAGAATTCATCATCAGAATTCATAATGAGAATCCGTAATCAGAATTCGGAATGATAATTCATAATCAGTATTCATCATCATAATTTAGAGTTAGAACATTATGTAAGTTCATAATCAGAATTCAGAGTTGAACTTTATGAATGTTCGTAACAAGGAATTCCGAGTAGAACGTCATAAAAGTTCATAACAGGAATTCGGAATAGAAAACAGAATGCTTCCTAGATAGTATGCCCAATGAGTGGGAATCAAAGAGAACTGCTATCGATGAAAACAGAAAGGTTACTCAAATTTATCCTAAGGAACTGTTTGGAACACATCTTCAACATGAGACTAGAATGAAGAGAGATGCTGACAATATAAATAAGAAGAACGAGAAAGGTAGTGTTGCTTTTGCTACAACATCAAATCACATGATAGCTAAGACTCCTGAGAGAGTTACTAGATCCAATTCTAAGAAGGTCATTATCAAATCTGAATATAGTGAACGTGAGTCTCAGAAAATGAGTTAGCTAATCTTGCTCGAATAATGAACAAGATAGGAAAACAGAGAAATTTCCAATCCAAGTATAAGTAGAATGAAAGTAAAGATAATAACGATTCTGAGGTCACATGCTATTAATTCAAGAGAGCTGGACACATAATACTTGATTTCCCTATGCTTAAGAGAAAAGAGAGAAATGAAAGGAATTCTAAGAAAAATATAAATTGGTATTAAAAGTCCAAATATAATAAAGTGTTGAAAGCCAATGACGGATGGAGTGCCCGTGGTGGTGACTCTTTATAAGAATCATCAGATTTTGAATCTTTATGATAAAAGAATCTTGGTCTTATAGCCAGGCTACCTATTGATAATCATTGCTTAATGGATAAGGTACACAATGCTAAATCGATTACCAATGTTTCTTCAAATGCAAATGACTGTAAATATTATAACTCTTCAGATGATGAATCTTCTTTTGATGAATAAAATACTTTACCAACCTATGAAAAAGTTTCTAGGTTTTTTGAACTTCTTGATATTTAGAACTCAAAACTCATGAAAAAGCTTGATAATGAAAATTCTAGGTATACTATTACTACTAAGGAAATATCAGATCTTTATAAATATCATGATAAAAAAATTCTGATTTTGAATGTATTTCAGAAAATCTTAATGATGTAAATTCTGAGAAGAATAAATTTTATAATGATCTAGAAAAATTAATTTAAAAGAAAAATATTTTCGAGCCTTGTTCTAGCTCAAAGTAAGATGTTTTTGAAGACAAGAACCTCGTTATAAAACTCAAATTTGAATTATTTTCCATGAGGAAGTGTTTGTCAAACTTTACCCTAGGTGAAGTGAATTTTTATAAAATGTATTCACAAATCCGACCTCGAAGGAATACTTCTGGTTTTGGTTACACTAGTTCCAAACTGATTTTTAGTAACAAATACTTTGTTCCTCAAAGTTTCCCATTCTATACTAAATGTCAGTGTGGTGGTCACTGGGCAATGAATTTTTCTTTAAACAAACCCCAATCTTTAGGATTTCATAAAACTTATTTTTCTAAGAAGATGTGTGTACCCAAAATTTTACTTTCGGAGATTTCTGGACCCAAGCATGTCTGGATTCTGAAAACCTAACTTTCTCTTATTTTTAGGAAAATAGGGAAAGTACCAAATACAACACATGGTACATGGATTGTGGATATTCCCTGTCATATGACTCATAACAAATACTATTTTGAAAAGATTATCAAAACGAAAGGAGGAAAAGTAACTTTCAGAGATAATGCTCAGAGAGAAATTATTAGTATAGTTAACATCGTTATTCTTGGAAAAACATTGATTTCAAATGTTTTATTTGTTACGGGTCTTAATCACAACCTCATCAGCATATGTCAATTATGTGATGAATTCTATCTTGTGAATTTTAGGAATGATAAGTTCTTATTACACAATTATATGGAAGAATTTATTCTTTCTGCCAATATGAAAGAGAATGTTTACACCCCAAACTTAAAAGACCATAGGAGCCAAGACTTACCTTGCCTTAGTGTAATGGAAGGTCATTCTTGGTTGTGGCATTGAATTTTAGGACACTATAAACTTAGGAACATATGAAAACATTATAAAAATGGTTTATGTCAGGATCTACTGGATCTTAGATTTGATTCCTCAAAAGTTTGTGACCCTTTTCAATATTGAAAGAAACATAAATAATGTTTTAAATCAATCAGTTAAGTCACAACAATTGATGTACTATAGTTGTTGCACATGGATCTTTTATGTCCAACACAAACAAAAAGTATTGTGGGCTTGTATTATGTATTTGTCTTAGTAGATGATTACACTAGATTTACGTGGGTCTATTTTCTAGCAAAGAAATATGAAACATTTTCTTATTTCAAAAGTTTTAGATCCGAAGTCAAAAATGAGAAAAACCTTCCATTGAAAAATATTCATAGTGATCATTGAGGAGAATTTCAAAATTATGATTTTGAAACTTTTTGTAGTAGAAAAGGTATTACTCACAACTTATCACCACCCAGAAAACCTCAACAAAATGGTGTTGTTGAACGAAAAAATATAACTCTTCAAGAGATAACTAGAACCAAGTTGAGTGAGTATTCTGTAGCTAAACATATTTGGGATGAAGTTGTAAGTACTTCTTGTTACACTTTAAATTGAGTAATAATTATACCTTTTCTTAATAAAACTCCTTATGAGTTATGGAATGGTAGAAAACCTATACTTTACCTCTTTAATGTTTTTGGATTAAATGTATTCCTTCTGAATACTAAAGATAACATATAAAAATTCTCACAAAAATCTGTTGAAGGAATTTTCTCAGGCTACACCACAACATCTAAGGATTATAGTGTTTTCAACAATAACACTAGTACAGTTGAAGAAACATTACATGTCAAATTTGAAGAAACTGATCCTTTTGCCTTTAAACAACCCCAACATACTTCTTCAGATGTGTTTTCAAAAATTGATTATCAAACATTGATAGAAAATCCATTTGATAAGGAAAATGTTCAAGAAGATGCTTCTGAAAAATTTACCATAGAAGATTTCCTACCCTATGTTGATGAATAGGTTTTACAAAATCTGAATCAGTTGTTTTTAAAGAATCATCCCAGTGATAGTATCATTGGTGATATAAATTAACATGTAAGGACTAGAAGTTCCTTAGGAAATGAAATAGAACATCTAGCATTCCTTTCCCAATTAGAACCAAAAATCATTGAGGAAGCATTAGGTGATGATGATTGGATAAAATCCATGGAAGATGAACTAAATGAATTCTAAAGGAATAAAGTCTAGATATTGGTTGAAAGTACTAAGGAAACATCTATCATTGGAGTAAACTGGATCTTCAAAAATAAGTGTGATGAAAATGGAGTCATAGTTAGAAATAAATCTAGATTGGTTGCTACAGGCTATAATCGACAATATGTAGTAGACTATGATGAAACCTATGCTCGAGTATCTAGACATGAATATATTCATATTTTACATGCCTTTGCAGCATTCATCAATTTCAAACTTTTTCAAATGGATGTGAAATGTGCTTTCCTTAATGGTTATGTTCAATAGGAAGTTTTTGTTGAACAACCTTCTGGCTTTGAAGACACAAAACATCCTCATCATGTTTTTAGACACACCAAAGTTCTTTATAGCCTTAAACAATCACCTTGAGCTTTTTATGATAGACATACAAGGTTTTTGAATCGAAATAACTATTTTATGGGAAATGTGATTCCCACCCTTTTTATAAATAAAGTTAAGAAAAATATTTTGATTGTTCAAATTTATGTTGATAAAATTATAACTGGTTAAACTCAACAATATTTAACTAATTCCTATGCAGATATAATGAAGTATAAGTTTGCAATGAGTATGATGGGTGAGTTAACATTTTTCCTTGGTTTTCAAATTTCTCAAAAATCAGAAGGAATATACATATCCCAACATAAGTATATTAAATATCTTCTTAAAAAGTATGGATATGACAACACTAAGAGTATAATTCCTCCCTTTGGTACCTCAAACACACTTGATCGTGATGATACTGAGAAACTAGTAGATCAAAAAAAATTTAAATGTATGATATGAAGTCTAATTTACTTAACAGCTAGTCAACCAGACTTGATGTTTTTAGTATGCTTATGTGTAAGATATCAATCCATTCCTAAATATTCTCATTTAAAGGAAGTGAAAAGAATTTTTCTATACTTAATGGAAACCATGGATTTAGGACTCTTTTATACTTCAGGAAATGATTTTTTTAAAGATAATTTCAGATGTTGACTTTAGTGGATGAAGATTGGATAGAAAGAGTACATCCGGAACTTATCATTTATTAGAAGATTCATTTGCTTCTTGGTCTTGTAAGAATAAAAATTTTGTAGCACTCTCCACTGCTAAAGATGAATATGTAGTAGCCGGAAGTTTTGTGCTCAAGTGTTGTTGATGCAACACACACTCACAGACTATGTCTTGAGTTTTACTAAGACTCAAATTTTGTGTGATAACACAAGTTCCATTTCCCCTTGTAAAAAACCTTCACATAACTTTCATGCAAAGAACATAGATATTAGAAATACCTTTATTCAGGATCTCACACTAAAAGGAGATATTATTCTTTAGTTTATCATAATGCCAGATTGACTTGCTGACATTTTCACAAAATATTTACCGTACGAAAGATTTGAATACATTAAACTAAAGTGAGGAATGAAAATCGTGAGGTAATATTCCTTCATTAACTTCTTGTTGAACTATTCTATTTACAGTAATAAACTCATTTTCATAGGGGGAGTACATTTCATTGTGAGTTTTTCAAAATTTACATAATGATGTTTTCGTACTAGAAATTTTTGTAATGAAGTTTTCGTACTGGAAATTTTCGTAATGATGTTTTCATATGGAAAATTTTCGTAATTAAGTTTTCTTTCTGAAAATTTTCGTAATGAAGTTTTCGTACTGAAAATTTTCGTAGTGAAGTTTTCGTAGTAGAAATTTTCATAATGAAATTTTCATACTAAAAATTTTCTTAATGATTTTTTCGTACTGGAAATTATCGTAATGATGTTTTCGTACTAGAAATTTTTGTAATAAAGTTTTCATACTGAAAATTTTCGTAATGAAGTTTTCGTAATAAAAATTTTTGTAATGAAGTTTTCATACTAAAAATTTTCGTAATGATGTTTTCGTAATGGAAATTTATTTAATGGAATTTTTTTAATGAAAATCTTCGTAATGAGAATTTTCATAATGAGAATTTTCATAATGGGAATTTTTGAACTCATAATCGAGTTTTAATACTCAAAGTTTTTTTTAAGACTTTTAGATTTTATGGTTTTCAATGTAAGTTTTTCATACTGAGTTTTTCGTAGTCAAATTTTATTTAAGAAGAATATTACCAATTACGAATAAACTTCCTAGTCAATTTGAAAAGTTTGAATTCCCTACTTAAGTTTTAGTAATCGTTTTTAGTTTTTGGTAGTTTTTTTCTATTTTAATATTTCTCAATTTCATTTCTTCTTAAATCCGAATGTTTTTCTTAAAACCTCAAAAGATCAGATTCAAGATTTCCTTGTAGGCATGTTTTCAACTTTCAGATCAGATCATAGAGTTTTTCAACTGTTAGATTTGTTTTGGAAGTTCAAAGGTCACCTTCATCACCTATATAATGGGCACCCCCATTTGTGTCCCACTTCGATTGTATATCTATCGCGTCTCGGAGCTCTACCTCAGTTCTTAATTCCTGTTCCGAATCATCCAATGTTCCTCTATTCCAAATGTCCATAGAATCCACTTCTCAAGAAATTTCTACAATGATGCCAATCTCGAGATTGTTAGTCTACAGGGAAAGGTTTCTTCATCCAAACATTTTTTTAGTAAGTATCATTCTTTTATTTCTATGAATATCAAGATAAATGGATGGGAATATTTCTGCATATCGAAGACTTGGGATCAGGATGTTGTTTATACGGATTTTCTTGTAGAATTTTATTATTCGGTTTCCATCTATACAGATGATTCCAGAGAAAAATTATCCTTTATGAGCTATAGAAAGACATACAAGAATTATTACACCAAGGTTGTGAGCTTGGTAGGGGTCTCATATGATGGAAAAGCCGAATTTTTCTCCCATAAGCTACTGGATGTGCATGTAAGTTTCAGCAAAGTGAAGGAAATGGAATTCCTTGGACTCAAACAAGACAAAAGAAAAAATATTTCCCATCTCTCCATCAACAATCGGATTCTGAAGTTGTGGGTTCAATGGGTTTTCGTTCCGGGAAGAGGTGAAATGGATAAATTAATGAATAGTGACATTTACATCTTGGATTTCTTGGTAAATCAATGAAAGATCAATCTTATGTGGACATCCTTATTATGGATCAAAATATCAAGAATGGAAATTTGAAAGATCAAATTATTATGTATAATGCTCTTATCTCCAAGCTTATCATTCGGTGTCTTGATTCTTTTAGGGTTTCTATCACCTCAAAGCCTAGGAATTGCAAGGTGATGATGATTTTTTATGGCACCTTAAAGAGGATGAAAGTTGGTTTCTCAAAACAGATATGTGAGTTTTATGATTTTCCTAAGGAAGAGGTAAAAGCCAATCCAGAAAATGTGGAGAATGTTGAGCCTGTGAAGAAGGCTGGTAAGAAGAGGAAATTGAAGGAAGTGGTGACTGAAGACAAGACCAATAAATCTAAAGAAACCCAATCCGCACCTCCCAAGACAAAGAAATAGAAAGCATATCCGGATGAGGTGGTTTCTAAATGGAGGGATGATAAGGAGAAAAGGAATGAAGGGGAACCTCAGTTCGGATTGGACCCTGCTGAAGCTAAATCCTTAAGGGAGAATATGGATGATTACCTTAAGAAGGTAGAAAAAGAGAAGAAGATGAAGAAGAAAATGTTTGAAGCTGATGTTGTATAATCACTTTTAAGAGACATAGAAGTAGCTTCCGAAAAAATTCATGTAATAGAACTTTCCTTGTTGAGCCATTACTGGAGTGTCCTGGAAAAAATTTCTTCACTCTGGAAAATCCTAAAGAAAAAGAAGTTGTTGAATGTGTAGAAGATTAGGAGGAAGTAGTAGAAGAAGAATAAGTAGAAGAAGACAATGGTGATCTAGATGACTTGATTAAACATGTTGATGAATACCAAGAGAAGGCAAACCCATTAGAAAAACTACCACTCTGAACTTCTGAGGGAGAGTCCACAAAGCTTGTCACTCCTAGAAAAGGAGATGAGAAAGATTGAAACAAAGATGATGACAAGGAAGAAGGGAAATAAAATGAATTATCTTTGGAAGAAAGCTATGAGAAGAATTTTCTTGAACAGAGAGTAGAGAAGGAGAAAACAGATGGAGAACAAATTGTTCATCTATCTGAAAGTGGGGATGAATCTCTTGATGAAGAACCAATTCCGAAAGTTGATAAGGTAAAGAAAGTGCTTATGGGCTCCCCAAAAAAAGATATAATATGGAATAAGGATGTTGGTGGTCCATCAAGATGAAATCTGGTGGAAATTGAAGAAGAGCATTCACCTAGCAAGATATCAGATTCAGAGTCATCAACACTAAGACATGCCTTTGTTGTTGAGTCTTTAAAGAAGTTGGTGGATACAATTCTGATCTTTCCTACCATAGACTCCAGATTATAGATGATTCAACATAGCATAAATCAGAAATCAGTATCCATATCCATGGTGATGGAAGTGTGTGAAGATTGATGCTGGGCATAGATTTTTTTATCAAATATGATGTTCACAGAAAATCATGCAGCAAAAAAAATATATGGTCAAAGAAAGTAGATGATGACTTGGAAGAGCTTGATCAATTTCAAAATGATGTAAAAGAATCTTTTGATACCGAGGATGCAAAGATGATGAATGTTCAAGATATACTGACCCTTGACCAAAATTCTCAGAATCTACGGGTGAAGGATCTGAATGGGAAACGTAATTTTGTTGCTCAAAGCTGGAAAGGGGAGAGAGATCTTCAGATTGAGATTGAATAAAAGCTTGTGATGCAGGATGAAATTCTTATGAAATAGTCTAAGGCTTTGAAGGCTCAAGATAAAAGTATTAAATCCTTATAAAATCAAGCTGGGGAGGACCAAAAAGACTTGAAGAAGCTGAAAACCCTTTTGAAGAGGTTAATCCCCAAGGAAAAGTAAGAGAAATAGACGAATCTGATTTTTTTTCATTTGATTTTCCATGTAAAAATTCTTCCAAATATAATAGAATAGTGGTTTCATGTTGTCATTTCATGTCTTTACTATTATTTTAGGTACCATATTTCATTTCTAATCCCTTAAATTCTTCTTGAAAATCACAATGGGGGAGAAGGAAAAAGAACTCAAAAGGGAGATGAAAAAATCTAAAAGGGAGAAGAAAAATTTCTATGAAAAGAAGAACTATCCCAAATTATGGGGGAGCATATCTAAGGGTGAGTTTCTCCTTACAATGTTTTTGAATCACAAGATAATGAAAATTCCATTCCGAAAATCCAAAATACAATCCTTATAGTTCATAAGCCTAAGGTGGAGTATGTTTTATTCACCATCATCTATGAAAAAATGGAGATAAGTTTTAATTTCAAAGTCTAAAGAAATTTTTCTAATTTCTTATATGTGTTTTCAAAAGGCTATTTGTGCTTTCCAAAAAGGGGGAGATTGCAGAGTCAATAAGGTTTTCTTTATGACTTCTCCATTCCTTCTAGTTTTGAAAATCAAAAACACCTTATACTTATGCAATTATATATTTTACTTATATAAGGAAAATTTCAGTACTCAAGGAAATCTTTCCTTACCCAGATTTCATTATTCTTATTTTTTTCTAAGTGTAAAAAATAAGATTCATATCTAAAGCATTGTAATCATATAATACATAGATATGAAGCATTCTGTTTTCTATTCCAAATTTCTGTTACGAACTTTTATGAAGTTCTAATTCGAATTCCTTGTTATGATCTTTCATAAAGTTCAACTCTGAATACTGATTACGAACATACATAAAGTTCTAACTCTGAATTCTGATGATGAATTCTGATTATGAATTCTCATTCCATATTCTGATTTCCGAATTCTCATTCCGAATTTTGATGAAGAATTCTGATTACGAATTCTCATTCTAAATTCAGATGAAGAATTCTGATTACGAATTGTCATTCCAAATTCTGAAGACGAATTTGTAACTCATTACGAATTCTGATGATGAATTATGATTACGAATTCTCATTTAGAATTCTGATGACAAATTTTGATTACCAATTCTCATTATGAATTCTAGTGAAGAATTCGTAATCATAAATCTTCACTAGAATTCGTAATGAGAATTCGTAATCAGAATTCGTTATCAGAATTCGTAATGAGAATTATTAATCAGAATTCATTATCAGAATTCGTAATTAGAATTTGTAATCATAATTCATCATCAGAAATCAGAATGAGAATTTGTAATCAGAACTCTTCATCAAAATTCGGAATGAGAATTCGTAATCATAATTTGTCATTAGAATTCAGAATGAGAATTTGTAATCAGAATTCAAAATCCGAATTCGGAATGAGAATTCATAATCAGAATTCGGAATGAGAATTCATAATCAGAATACGTCATCAGAATTCGAAATGAGAATTCATAATCCAAATTCATCATCAGAATTGAGAATGAGAATTCTCAATCAGAATACGTCATTAGAATTCAGAATGAGAATTCATAATCAGATTTCCTCATCAGAATTCAGAATAAGTATTCGTAATCAAAATTCATCATCAGAATTCAGAATGAGAATTCATAATCTGAATTCAGAATGATATTTCATAATCAGAATTCATCATCTGAATTTAGAGTTAGAACCTAACGTTAGTTCGTAATCAGAATTTATAGTTGAACTTTATGAATGTTCGTAACAAGGAATTCGAAGTATAAATTCATAAAAGTTCGTAAAAGGAATTCAGAATAGAAAATAGAAAGCTCCATATCTATGTATTATATGATTTCAAGGATTTATATATGAATCTGAAGGTTACACTTAGAAAAAAAAATAATGAAATCTAGGTAAGGGTAGATTTCCTTGAGTATGGAAATTTTCCTTATAGAAGTAAAATATTGATTAGCTTAAGTATAAGGTTTTTGTGATTTTCAAAAAAATAAGGAATGAAAAATTCATAAGGAAAACCATATTGACTCAGTAGATAGTAGGTAAATATGTACATACCGTGCTTGATAAAAAAATTCTTTTTACAATGTAAAAATGTTAGGAAATGTCCTGTTCATAAAATGATAAGAAGATTCCATTCAAATTTTCAGTAAAATATAAACATGCATTGTTTTGAAAACAACATATTGATTCTTTTGAAAACATTATTTAAAAATTACTTCACAAAATTATTTATAAGTGGTTAATTTTTTTAAATATTTTTAGAATATATGGATTTTGAAGAAGTCAAATTTCTAACCAAAAAAGAAAACAAAGACATATTTTCATAGAATTATTTTATCAATTAATTAGTAAAAAGGGTGTGAAAATAGTACTATGACATTAATAAGATCATGAACTTCCATAGGGTAAATAATTAAAGGCATTATAATAAAATGTTAAAATAATTTCATTTAACTAAAAATCAAGAATAAACAATCAAGATTAGAATGATATTTTCAAATAAACTCTAACAATGATCATAACATTGAAGTGGAAGTAAATGTATTGATTATGTGTAAAAACTATAAATCAAAATAAAATAAGTAAAAATACATCATAAGATAATAAAATGTCATTATAAACATAATTTTAGAGTATCGAAGATAAAGAATATATAATATAACCCAATGAAAATAAATTGGGTTATGAAATTTCATACAACATAGTATCTTTAAATTGAAATACCCATAGATAAAATAATTCAATATGAAACCTAAAATACCATGAATAATGAGTTTTTAATGATATTAAATTCCATAGTTGTAATATATACACCATAAAAACAAATTAGGTTCATACCATCACAATATGCCAAAATGAAATGAAATTGAGATGAAATTATTATCCTGATGATTTACATTAGTAAAATTTTATTTAACCTCTTGAATAATGGATTTAAAAATGGTATTAACTTATAATATAATAATAATTATATTTATAATATCACATATGATCCTATTATAACATATTACAACCCATTTTTTAATAACTTATCATTATTTTCATTGTTTCGGGTGTTAATTTCGTTGTCTTCTCATTTGGTCATTATAATGAATGTTCCAAATCATGTAGATATTATATAGTTTTATCATATATAAAATAGTAATGATGAAATAATGTTAATTTTATACATCAATTATACTTTTAAATCAAATCATGAATATTAATTATGAAAAATGAAGTATGCTATGAATATGGAAACAGTTGATCATAAATACACTTGACTAACATTTTCATTTTTTAATGATTGTTATTGAAAAGAGCTAATTAAAAATGAATCCTTCAATAATTATAAAAATTTAATAACTATATTATTAAATTTCTAAATATATTCATATATATCATCTATATAGTGTGGTGATAAAAAAGAGTCTCATAGATTTGTGAATACGGTTGTCCACACGTACACGAGACATGTTATCATCTTTATGTAAGTGAAAAGGAAAGAAAGAAACTGATATATATTATCATTATAGAATGATAAATATTTCATGAATATAATAATTATGTCATTTATATCATATATAATCATTAAATTTATCCCACTACTGGAAAAATAGCCTATACCCACGGTTCAAAACCGTGGGTATAGCCCCCAAAACCGTGGGGATAGCCTATACCCACGATTTTGGGAACCGTGGGCTGGAACGCCGTCGGTATAGGTCCCCAACCTATACCCACTGTTTTGGAAAACCGTGGGTATAGGTTTCCTACCACCCTCTCACCGAAACATAGACAATTTCCACGGTGTCAACGGCTTTTACCCACGGTTTCAAAACCGTGGGTATAGGTCCTAAAATAATGCAGCCGCCGAGTTTCGATCCCGCAACCTCTTCGCTGCAAACTGCGCGTCTAACCACTACCCTAACTTCACATATATGTATATATATATATATTTAGTTAAATATAGTTATAAAAACCGTGGGTATAGAGGGAAGAACCGTGGGTATAGGGTTCCCGCAAAAAAAAAAATTCCTTCCCGCGGAAAAAAAAAATTTCCCGCGCACACAAAATTGACCTATACCCACTGTTTTTCATAACCGTGGGTATAGTTATTTTATCCCTGACCTATCCCCACGGTTTTGTGGAAAACTGTGGGGATAGGGACCCCTATACCCACGGTTTTGGGAAACTGTGGGTATAAGTGACTTTTCAGGACCTATCCCCACGGTTTGCCAAAACCGTGGGGATAGACCCCCCTATACCCACGGTTTTGGCAAACCGTGGGTATAGGTCATGAAAAGTCACCTATACCCACGGTTTTCCAAAACCGTGGGTATAGGGGGGGTCTATCCCCACGGTTTTGGTGAAAACCATGGGGATAGGTACATTTTACAGTAGTGTCCATATCATCATCAATGTGGATAAATACTGAAATATGAATCATATCACTTCGTGGGGTGGTAGTCCACTGTACACATGAGCAACATTATGGTAACTCATACAAAATGGAAGGTAAAAAATATATTATATATAATGACCATATAGGTATAAATATGTTATAAGTATAATATTTCCAGTTTTTTTCTATCATCATACCCTACTTTTAAAGGAGGTAATGGAAGAACCAATGACATCAGTTTGCGATGCGGTAGTTTACCGTACAAAAGAAAAATGGTTTCGTAACCCATTTAATAGAAGTGGATATAGTTTGATCTCAAAAAATTATTATAAAAAATCACATTTTAATTAATATAATTTTGTTATTATATCATCATTTTTTAATAATAATTGTAGGATGTAGAGAAAAAAGTAAAATAAAGACACTTGATGAAGAACATTACCTCTTCATCACGTCTCCTTCTTAGGTTTGCACTAAAGCCTTCCTAGGTCATATTTTTGAAAAAACAATAAGGCTTATAGGGTGAGATTTGTGAAGTTGTGGAGTAATTTTTTTGTTCTTGTCTAAAAAAAATAGGTTCGAAGGTGTGAAGAATAAAGGACATGTGGTGACCTTTTATAAGCAGGGGAGAGGACACACTTGTTATTTTTGAAATAATATTAGTGTTCCCTCATTTATTATATATAAAAGTGTCCAAAATAGACAATTATCGAACATTATAGGTGTAATGTTCAAAATAAGTCCATAAAATTTATTTTATACATTTTTATTGGTCATTGTTACCCTTATATTTTTAGTTTAACCCCTAAAAAAACCCATGTTTACATTAACTGTAGTAATTAATTTTTACTACATTAACTATTATTTTTTAAAAAAAGTTAATATTGCCTTATTATAAATTATAAATTAATCTGATTCTAAAAAATGAAATTGTTTTTCTAAATTAAATTAACAGAAGTGGTAGAATTTATTTTAAAATTAATCCCTTATACATGATGAGAAAACTGCCTTTTAAGGTGAAAATGATTAAAATTTTATAATGTTTTTATATATAAATTCAATATGAAAAAGATTAAAATTACATAAATTTGTCTAATTTATATATAATTTAATTAATTTTACATTCAAAACATATCAAAATATAATTTGACATTATAAAATATTTAAACAAGAAGACATCATTCAATTAAAATTCACTATTTTTCACTATTCATCAAAAATTAAAATGTCTCTGAAAAATATAAAACAAAACCCTTAGTTAAATTTTGTTTTATTATTTTAAAAATAAATTTATTTTTTCAAATAATTTTTCTAAAAGTGTAAAAAATCTAAATTAAATTACGTGTGTAAAGCACGACTAATCCTATTTTAAGAAAAATATATTTTTTCATGAAACATTTCTTTTTATTTTAAATGTGTCTTATATAATTACTAATAAATATACAAATAATAAATATCTGTAAACTATATATTTTCATATTTTGTTTAATCTTATTCATACACATTATTACAATATATAGGTGATAAATATCATATTAAATAAAAATATTAATTGTATAATGTTTTTTTGGTAAAACTCAGTATTGCTTGTAATGAATGATATCGAAGAAACTCATTTTTGTTTGTAACACAAGATAAAATTTATGTTGTGTTTCATAAAATATATTTTTTTATTTAAAATAAATATATTGTAATGTTTCAGAGTGTTATATTTGCAGTTTTTAGGCATAATGAAAGCTTGCGATGAGTCATGTTTGACATTTATTTTTGTCATGATCGATGATTAATATGACATTTTACTTGAAATTGAAAACTATGATCAATGTAATTAAATAAAAAAAATACAGAAAAGAATAAAATTCTTAATCCAATCATAGGATCAATACGTATTATTTATAATTTATTTTAGCAATTAAAGAATGACATTGTGTGATACTATTTCTTTATTGATGGCTCTGACAATGGATCTACATCACACCTTCATTGCATTAGAAGAATCTAGAGAATATTCCCTCTATAGGTGATCTAAATAAGTTAAAAAATCTCTAAACATTACAATAGTAATTTCAGGGTGTTAGAATGATAGATCATATCTCTTGGGTCATACTTCATTGATTTCCTAAAGAATCGCTTCCAAAGGATTATCCTTGACCAATATAGAATCAAGAGTGAAAGATGCCAGAAGATCACTCTATATTGGTGTGAGTGTTCTTCGAGAAGGGAGATCTCTATGGCTTCTATAGTATTCTACTAATTCATTGTGCACAACAAAACAAATGAATTTTCTCTATTTGGAAAACTAATCTTATTGGGTTTCTATACCACTAGATTTAGAAATAAATAATTTCACAAGATCACTTTGATATTTTTTTAACACCTATAGAACCCCATGTCAATAATAATAATAAAAATAATATTTTTCAGCATGCACTGAAATCGTGAATTAAAACTCAATATTATTTATTCAAATAATATAAGAAATATATTATTTCTCATCATAACTATAAACATGGTCCTCTATTCCTCCATAATATTTATTACACCATAAATAATGACTATTTATTTATTAAATAATTTTCACTCTATTATTAACCAATGAAAAAAATAAATATAATATTTATTAAATAATAATTAAATTTTTGTTAAATATTTTTCTAACATAATATTCTCTCAAATAACATGTGACTGAATATATGTTATCAAAAAAAAATGAAAAATTATGAAACCATATATGGGAATAATATTTATTCAACTAGAAAAATAATAAATAATAATATATTATTTAACTAAAAATCTGGATGCACTTAGTATATGAACCTTTAGGACTCTTTATCATGGTGAAGAAGACTAAAGATCCAGGTTAGCATCTACGATACACCAAGGAACAAATATAGAAATATGTTAATGTCACAATGTCATTATACCTCATATAGAATATTATTGTGAAATATAATCTCTGTATCTCAATATCTCTAATCAAGCACGTTTTAGGCTTGTTCAACAATCCACTGTGCTCGATGAATCTTTGTCTAATTTCTCAGAAATTGAACTTATCGAAAAAACACCATGACCATGGATTGATTTAGTCTTTTTACTTTACATCAATGGTCCTGAAATATAAACTTCTGTTAAATAACATAAGGTACAAATACTTTCTCTCATTATTCATTAATGCAATATTACTCGGGACCGACCCAACATGTGGTACCTCACTGTGAGAGGATGTCATCACAGTTTTCATCAATACATCAAATAATATTACTTTTAGTAATCATTAATAGTAATATTAATGTCTATGGATAAATAAGAACATCCAATGACACATATAAATATGGATTTCCTTCTAGCGGGTCTTGTTCTTAAAATATTATACACTGGATATTATAAAGGGAGTACTCTGTGCGGAGGATTCTCAAATTCATATGAATATCTAACACTAATATAATATATCATTTATGTCCGTTAAATGATTTCATCCAAACATATACCATATATTTAAGAATACAATCATAGATCTTTTGGGTTATCCATATTGCATGGAATTTCTATGATCTTTTTGTGGACAACTACTCTTAGTACATTATTACATTCTATGTTACCCAGAATAAAAATCTTGATATGATAAGGATTTAAAAAATATTCCAAAAAATGAATAAAATTTGTCATAATGCACATAGAAGTTGGTTCTATGGGACAAACATCAACAGAATCCCACTTGAACTAGAGCCAAATTTTAACATCCTTCAGTCCACATGCTCTAAAATAATACTCATTCATTAACTAATATAGGCCATTATTTTATGGGTATGTCATATTATCTTCTATGGGAACTCATCTTAATTTATCTTCAGCCATTTGAAAAAATATATCAAGAGGTGATACCTTCATAGTATATTAATTTTTCCATTGGTGTGACCTTGATACTTTTTCAGGATCCACTACCATAGTATTATCATAATACAATTTGATGGAGACATTAATTATAGGTACCAAATAATGCTCTGAGACAAATATTTATATCCAAACGGTATCCTTGGGTACTTCATAATCCTCAATATACACGGAATCTACTGTACAATCAACAATAACTGGATTCTTTGAGCTCTCCCAGCTCATTGCTCGTCCGTTGAGACAAAAAACATATCCCGACAATAAATTAAGATCATTATGATCTTTTTGAAAATTGGAATCAGTATAACCACTGATGACTAGCTCCTTGTAACCACCATACACTAGAAACATATCCTTAGTTATTCTCAATTACTTAAGGATAACATTAATAGAAGACCATTATTGTTTTCCTAGATATTTTTATTATCTTCCAACCATGATCAATGAATAAAAAACATAAATTACAGTACATAAAATGACATACATGATTGATTCTGTTGTTGAAGAATATATGATATTACTCATCATATCATTCTCTAGTTGTGTCTGAGGGCACATTTTCATAGAAATATGTATACCATGTGACAATGGAACCAATCCTATCTTTGATTGTTCCATACTAAATCTATTTAGTTTTTGGTCAATGTATGTACTTTGAATTAGTATAATAATCCCCTTATATTTATCATGAATGATATAAATCCTTAGAATATAGGTTGCTTCGCCTAATCCCTTCATGGAGAAACACTTGTTTAACTTGTACTTAATTGACTGTAAGACTTGTATATCAGTTCAAATAAGTATTATGTCATGAACATATACCACTTGCATAATTACATCATTCACACTAAACCTCTTGTAAAAACATAGATCACATTCAGTTTTAATGAAAACAAATTATTTTATAGCTTCATCAAATGAAATGTTCTATGGACAGGATGCTTGCGTCAATCGATAAATAAATCCCTAAAACATTAAAATATTTTTGTAATCACCATGATTTATAAACCCCTCAAGTCAGTTAATTTAGATATCTTCCTAAAGGTTCCCATTAAGGAAATATGTTTTGGAATCCATCTTCAAAATTTCATAGTCATGGTAATCTGTGATACAAGTATAATTATAACGAATTTAGAAATAGATACCGGTGAAAATGTTTTTTTTATATTCTATTAATTTATATTGCTTAAAATATTTAGAAAATACCCTTAATTTATATGTAATTAATTTTCCTTATATGTCCATTTTTCTTTTATATACCAATTTTCACCCTATAGGAATTACATTAGCTATCACACTGACCAGAACACAAACTTGATTATGATACATGTAATCCATTTTAGAATTCATGTCGTCATAACATCATACAGCTTTTGAATTATCTAATACATATTTTTAATAAATATCTTAATAATTATCAACCAATAACGAGTCACCAAATTCGGTGACTGGAAAACCATATGTCATTGGTTCACTTACCTCTCTTGTTCTCTTATGTGTTACTTGTGTTTCAGGAACTGAATCTTCCATGGGGACCTATGAAACATGTTTCTCCACCAATTATTGTGTATTTTGTGCCTAAAATTCATCAAATTTGATCTTTCCTACACTATCCTTCTTGAAGATGTGCTCCATCTCAAAAAATATGGATTGTCTGGAAACAATCACTTTCTTTTAAGAGTGGTTTTATAGGTAGTGCCCCTTTGTTTCATTGGGATACACTATAAAGATACAATTTATTCCCTGATGTTCTAGTTTGTTTCATGATAAGTCTATAAAAACTCAATACACCCTCAAACATGATTCTATAAAAAAACATGTTTCATTCCACTCAATAACTCAAATGAAATTCCATTTTCTGCTTTAGTTAGTACACGATTTAGTGTGTCTGTCATAGTTTATAATGCATATCCCCAAAAGAATAATGGAATATCTTCATGATTCATCATCGATGTTAACATGTCTAATAAGGAAAAATTATTACTTTTACTATCACCATTCCACTATGGTGTGTATGGTGGAGTGAGTTTCGATAAATTCGAAAACTCCCATTGAATATGGATAGACACTTGGTTATGATATTCACTACCTCAATCCGATCAAATCTTGTTACCTTCTTTCCAAGTTGGTTATATACTTCATTATTTGATTATTGAAATTTCTAAAATGACTCATACATATATATAATTAAGTAGATATATCCTTATATAATCCAGTAATCATTAAAATACATAAATTATGAATATACACATCTATCGTTTACTTGAAATGGTCTTCACACATCTGTGTGTGCCAATCCTAGAAGCTCTATAGCCCTTTCACCCTGTCCACCGAATAGAGGTATGGTCATATTTCCATGTAAACAAGAATGAAATATTTCAAGTTTTATTATCATAGAAGAATATAAAAAACTATCTTGATAGATCATTTTCAAACACATCTCATTCTCATGAACAATATACTGATCTCATAGCTCGGTGTTACATGAGTCATGTGAACATGATTAATTATCTATATATAATACTTCATTTCAATAATTTAATACACAAAGACCATTATTTAAATGAAACAAACCATATCATATTCTGTCTTTATAAAAGAAACAAATTTTATTCTCAAAATTAAAAACAAAAACCATCTGCATCAGGGAAAGAAACATAAACTATGTTCTTGGTAATAGTTTTTAGGCAATAATAATCTCCAAAAACAAATATAATTCTTATTGGTAGTGAATGGTGGTAGTTTCCAATTAAAATTGAATCCAACCATTCTCCCATGGTAGCTCGTAAATCCACCTCTCCTATAGAAATATTTCAAAATCTTCATTGTTCTTGTATTTGGATATAAATGTGATTACCATAAACTATATCTAATACGTAATGTGTAGATATTAGACGATTTAAGTAGATAAAAAATTAACCTTTAGCTTCCACCTTATTTTAGGTATAGTTCTTCCTGTGGCCTTCGTTACCACATGGGAAACATACAAACTCATTTCCTTTCCCTTCCTATGGATCTTAAACATCTTGGAAGAATGATTCTTGAGCAATTTAGACATGTTAGGAGTCTTGGGACCATATTCCATAATCCTAATTTTCTTATTCACCATAAGGACCATTGGATTATCACACGCCTTGTCCTTATACACTTGAAGAATCAAAGTATGAAGTCATGAAGGACTCATGTCATTATTTCTCATATTTTAATTAACGACAAAACTGGAGATGGTATTGGGTGGAAAAAATAATATGGGATCGGTGCATAAATCAGCTGTGAATTATTCCCTGATATGTCTAAGCATTCAATATATCCAATAATCATGACTCAATGGGGCCCACATGGAATCTACTCTCCAATAATAGTTGTAATAAAAATCATTTGAGATCTCATATCTCTATTTCCTTTCCTTCTCTTGATAGATATCCGGAAGGTTAGAAATTATGCTATACGCATCCATGTTCTTATATTTATTTTAAATCACATTGGATATAGATGATAGCATAAAACACTAAACATATATAGCATCATTCAAATGTTTCTTATAGAGAGATAACTCTACCTCACTAGCCTTATTATTAGGCGCATAAGGAATAGGTTCTCCTAGCACATACAATTTCCATCCATGGTGTAGGATAACACGTAAGTGGCATTTCCATTATTGGAAGTTTGAGTTGGAGAGAAGGTTATCCTTATCATATATGGATCATACTGATGTGTTTAAAGTCATTTTTTGCTTAATCTTAAAATAATAAGAGTAGTCTTTTATTACTTTATTAGATAAAATTTTGACAAATAAATAAATATTATATTTTTTAATCTATCAATATTTTATGGAAAACTAATAGTCTTCACCATTGGCTTTATAATATCTTTTTTATTATAAATGCAACTGGTATGAATCCATATTTCCATTCTTATAACCCGAAAATGGGCTGGTCAATAAATTTGAATGTTTTTATATAGAAATTCTAAATTCTAACAACATTTACCCCCAATTCCTTGATCTATTGAGTGGACTCCCCAATCCCGAAATCATTAAATTGGTTTTCCTCAAACATTGCCTCTTATTTACACCAATTTATACTTTGGCATTTAACCCTTCATGTGAAATATGTTAATTCAACCCAAAAAATGATGTTAAAATTCCATGATAATTGAAAGCACCTCAACTTTGACTGGTCGAGCACTTTGAACTATAGTTTGATTTTAACTAAAGTGGTGTAAGGATATAAAAAATTAATATATAATTGAGGAATTTTATATTTTATGCATAAATTTCCAATTATTATCTTTATTACATTCTTGTTAATATTAAGTGGATTTACTGAAGTGTTTAACCATGTCTTAGAAAATATTTACTCACGATCCAATATATTTTAGTTCCATATTTCATTCTTGTTTATTCCATAATTCAATAGATCGCAAAAAAAAACATCTATAATGAAATAACCATTCAACATAAAAGAAATAAAATATTAATGTGTCATGATTATGAGATTTTAATAATTGTTAGCTTATCTAGATTATGATAAATTAACCATCAATGTTGGTGGAAAACACCTTAAACTATTTATGGTCTATTTTCATACATTCTACATATCCAACTATGTATCTCTTTTGGATTTGTATCCCCTCAGCTCCAAATTTGATTTGCCTCCACTAACATGGGAGCTCCATCCATTATATATTAATTTACTCACACGTGGGAAAAGAGAAGGCGTATTCATAAAAGAATCCGTGGTCACACAAGACCTTATATAATAAAAGGTGATATGGCACGTAGGCCAATAATTTAATTTAATAATAAATAATGAGAAACCAATCACATAAAATGGTATATATTGAGATCATGATCATCCACAAGTAAATAATTACTCATTTTATAAAATAAATATTCAATTCTAATCATCGATATTTATTATAAATCACACCTTAATAAATTAATTATACTCTTAAATTCTTAAATTATTTTTTATTAATTCTCATCCAAATTTCCCTGATATTCTCATCCATATTGATTTAAAAAATTTAAATTCATTTATTTAAATTTAACTATGTACATAAATGTCCCTTGGGGGAAATATGGTGAACACTCATTTGATCCACCCCACATGTATTATACTCAATATTATTTACTCTTGTGACATGTGGCATACTCGACTTATCATGTACTTTCATGATGTGTACTATCAACATAATGATCACATGAATTATATGATTTTTTCTATCACATTTTATGCTTCAATGCACATAGAGTAATAACTATAATACGACTCGTACATGATATGAAGATGATAATAGTACAAAAAACTTAATTAAACAATTATATATATCAAAACCCTTCAAATGGTGTTTTCTATAAAATTAAGAAATGCATGTATATACAATTTAATAAGGGTTTCATTGTATAATAAATTAATTTTTTATTACATGTAATTTGGTAGAAGTACATGATGTGTACATTGAAGCAACATGACATGTATTTTTCACTGTATATCTACAACACATGCCTATAGACATAGAGTGTAACAAATCCATGGGAAAATTGGAGTGTACAGTGTGTACATGGGATACATGATATGTGGTATCTGAGAAACACATTCAATAATTAGGTAGACTGTGAATGAAGATACATGGCCCATCTATGACTTAAAAGACTACACATCATGTACACCCATTTCATAACGTATACTTCAGCTGACCATGTTCTAGGTTATCCTGGTTAACATGTGGTGTAAAACTAAATGTATCTTATGTAGTAAATTAATATTTATTGAATTAATTATGAATTAATTCTTTATTAATTGTGCACTAGGACATGATATGTTTCTCTGTTTTACATGACATGTACTCTTTTGTTATCTGAAAATATTCCTTGAAACCTTAATATGAGATCTTCAAATATTAATCATTCACAAAATTAATCTATTTCATTATATTTATGAGAAATGAATAGAAAGAATAAAATATCAAAATTAGGATCACAAAATGTCTAAACAAGAATTGAAAAATCCATTACTTATGAGTAAATCAATTAATGATGGTTAAATAATTATAAATAATTATGTAATAACTCTGATACCACTAGTTGGTTCTGGGAACTATTTTATCATTTGATGGGTCCTTACTGTAACGACCCAAAGTATCATTAATGAAAATCCCTCTTGTTCTAGTTAAATGTCTCTTTATGAAAAATGTTTTTATAAGATGTCAACTTCTTTGGTTTTATGATAAGATTTGTGATCGTTACTTTTATAGCTGTTGAACAGTGATCACATGAGTAGTAAAAATATATGGCTTTAAAGAACCCAATTTTACTCAGACAAAGGAAGCGATGGCCTCATCCATTAGAATTGCCCCATACGAAGCCCATTTGTTGGATCTTGGAAAAGAGGTGGCGTCTTTGGGCTTCGCCCTTGACCAATCCCAAGCTGAGCTTCATTATTTCAAGCTTGAACGGGACCGTCTACGAGAAAAGTGGAAGTTGATAGAGATTACCACTCGAGCGATGTTATCCGAGCCGCCCCAAGAGTCAGTCACCATCGCACACCTTTCCCTTAGTTATTATGTAGCTATTTTAAGGGGTTATGTAACAAATAATTAGTACTATGTTCATGTACATTATTTTTGTATATAATAATGAATATAATTTCTAGTCATTTTTGATACATTGTAAATAGTTTTAAAGTACAAATGGTGTTTTTGGTTATTATTTAATTAATAATTATATTTTATTAAATTAAGGGATTTTTGAATTAAATAATATTTTAATAAAATATTATTATTAATATTAAATTAATTTTTATTAAATATAAATGATCTTATAATTTTATGAATGCAATTAAATTTTTTATTAAGGTTTGAAAGCCATTTCTGTCAAAACCCATGAATTTTTTATAAATGTCAGTTTTTATTTTAAAAGTGAAAATACACATATTTAGAAAATTATTTAGATAAAAAAAATATTATTTTTGGAATCAGGGCATCGAAATTATCCAACGGTGAATTTTTCATAATTTTCTGAGACAGTCAAATTTTTGGGTAAAAATTAAATACTATTTAAATATATAATGTGTTTTATGACATCATAATGACCCAATGGTGATGTAATAAAATACCATAAACCTTATGTTCGGCCAATATATGTTTTATCATTAAAATAATGAGGTTTTTGGTTTGTTTGAATTACTTTTCAAAGCATTATTGGAGCCCTCAATAATTATTCAACACTTGGCCTTTTTAAATTAATTTCCATGGGAGTGTGACTCACCTCCACATAAGCAACCCTAATTTTTTTAATAAGTTCGGACCTTGGCCTTTTAAAATATTGTTTTCCTCCTTCCTTTTCCAGAAACCATGGTCAAATACCATGGGATGGTTTGTGGTTTGGATGATTTTAATATAAGGGGTCCCAAACCTAAATAATAAAGAATTCTCTCACATTTCCTATATAAACCCACCCAAGCTCCCACTTACTCCTCACTCAAAGCCCTTGTAGTTCGTCCAACCTCTGACCTACTCTCTATAGAGTCCTATCAAGGTGCCCCAAGCTCCCAATAAGCCTCTCACAAGTCTCTCTCTAGCCTTTGGAAGCACACTTCCAATTAAGGGTTTTTTCTTCCTTTCTCATTTTTTTCAATTTTCTTTAAGTTGTATTTCCATTTTAATTTCAATTATGAATGTTGGGGTATGGTTTCTCACCTCCCCCATACTGCCCTATTATTTTTTGGATGAGGGGAGAACCCTTTATCTCTCATTAAATGCCTCCCATGTACACCCGTTACTATGCCGAAATTCCGAAAGGAACTTTTCTCTCTTCTTTTACATCCAAGCACTACTTTTGTATCATGAATCTAAATTCCATTTCAATTGTTGGTACATGTATATATATGACCTCTTTACTTTCCATTACATGTAAATATTATGAGGAACCCCTTTCTCTCTCATGAACTTTTTTTATGAATTCTTATGTCACGCCATTGCGCTGCCGAAATCGCACCGATTTTCTAAGCCAATGTCTTTGGGTAGTGAATACCATGCCCATTCCTCCATAAAGGGTATTCACCATTATTCACATTTACATTTTGATTTTAAAGTTTCATGTATGAATTCCACATTCCTTTATCATGGAAGAAATGATTATGATTTATGAATCCATGTTTTATGATCCATGTGGCACACTTATGCATGAAATGAAATGTTTAGGAAGGGTGCGCCCTTATAGCTCTCCAATGCATTGGGTAAATTATAGTATCATGATACTTCATATGCAATGAGTGTTGACTCATGCTAATTCAAGTGAAACAAGGGTTTAATCGTGCTTCAAGTGAAATGAGGGTTTACTCATGCTCCATGTGCAATGAGCCTTGGCTCATGCTAATTCAATGTTAAGTGTTGTTGCCACATTTCCATGTTATGATTATCATGCTTTATCATGCCTTTATGTTCATGTTACTCTTATGCTCTATTGATGTTCCTATTTCCTAACATGTATTTTACTCCTCATGTTATTCATTGTGTACTCCCTTACTGGGCTTTATAGCTCACCGTTTTCTTATGCATGTCCTCAGGTTATTCCATGCAATGCTAAGTACGAAGGAATGTAGTGGTCATGTAAAGGAAGTTTTCAATAAAGATGTTGTATTTAAAGTTTAAATTTTTTATGTAATGATCTTAATCCCCAAAGACACTAAACCTCTCGATCTTCTTTGTTTTATCAAGTGATGTTTTATGTAATAAAGCATGTTTAAGTTGTAATAAAAATAAGGGTTTTCATAGTTGGTATCAAAGGATAGGTTTAGTTATTTTTGGGATTAGGAAACCCTAGTAAAGCCTTAGATACAAGACTAAGTATAATAAAAACATACCCAAGTTTTGGTAAATACTAAGTAAGTGGTTTATCAAAAAAATACATCCCTGTCTGGATATGAGCAGGTAGAGGCGGCTCTGGCACAGATGTATCCTAGGGGTAAAACCCGAAAACACCGCTTTGAGCTAGACTCGAACGGGTACCGGTGCACGAAAACAGGCCTTTCTGCACTCTTGGTTATGACACTCCCAGGGGATATGTTTTGATAAATTCACAATCTTAGTATGAACCCTTATTAAGGGAAAAATGCCCCTAAGAATATATATTAGAAGGTAGATCATGAAAAGCCTGGATTGAATCCTATAGACTCATGAGTTAAAGAGATTAAAGTGTATTTATAAGTCATCCAATTTTGTCTTTGTATTACCCTTTATGTGTTACCCCTATCTTTCCTTTTATTCCAGCCAATGATCGGTAATAGGGGGACCCGGGCTAACAACCGTTGTGAAGATCAGTGTGATGATTGTACTAATGAGATGCCCAATCCAATGGGAGTGGGAATTGTGAAGTTTGTCACGCTTCTCTCTCAGCTAACTCAAGTTTTGAATAAAAACACGGGTCAAGAGGAACGTTCAACCCCCCCTAAGAAAGAACAAGTCGCTATTGAAAGCTTTATGAGACAAAGGCCTCATACTTTTAGTGGATCATCCGATCCCACGATCATTGAACAATGGATCAACTCCATTGAAAAGATATTCTCCATCCTCCAATGCTCTGAACAAGAGAAGGTTCTCCTAGCGGATTATCATATGGAGGGTGAAGCTGATCAATGGTGGACGTTGATCAAAAATACGAAGCCTAAGGAGGAGATGGAGTCTTTGGAATGGAAGGAATTCCGGAAGATTTTTTTCGATAAATATTTTCCGCGCACCCTCCGTCTTAAGATGGAAAGGGACTTCCTTTCCCTCAAGCAGAAGGATGAAGATTCATTGGGAGCGTATGAGGAAAACTTCACAAGTCTTACATGATACGCTTCTGGATTTGTCGTTACGCCCGAATGCAAGGTTGACCGCTTCTTTGGTGGACTGAATCCTAGTTTGTGGAAAGAATTAGCGATCCGTGACTTCGACAGTTATGAGGAAATTGTCCGATGTGCCCTCAAATTTGAAATGGAGATCGGAGAATCATAGTGGTATCATGGGGACAAGAAGCGTAAGGTGGACTTCAATGCTGGTGGTCCGATGGATATATCCAACGACGCTAAGAAGTTCCAGCACCCCACTTTCCAAAAGTACGGAAAGAAGAACCCTGGAAATTTCCTTAAGGGGACGAGAAAATGCTTCATGTGTGGAATAGAAGGGCAACTAGCTATTAACTATCGGCAAGAAGGGACCAAAGATGCGACAGAGGAGAGGAATGCTCTGTTCGAACCTCAAAGAGTTGTTCAATTCTATAAATTCAAAGAACCGGGTCATTTTGCAAATCAGTGCCCTAATACAAGGGTTTTAGGAGGCAACCAGCAACCTCCAAGACATCAAGGAAGAGCTTTTTCCATCAATTCTTCTGAAGTGAACCCCGACAATGATGTGGTGACAGGTACGCTAGTTATTAATTCAAGAATAGCGAACGTACCTTTTGATTCAGGTTGTATGCATTCTTTTATATCTCAAAAGTTTAGTTGAACAATCCCTGCACCACCACAAATCATGGAAGTAAAGATGTCGGTGAGTACGGAAAATGGGGAAATCATTGCATCCCATGAGTATAAGTCCTCCCCTGTTATAATCTGTGGATTGAATTTTTCAGAGAACCTCAACATACTCCCTCTAGTGGAATTTGATGCAATTCTTGGCATGGATTGGCTTTCCTTATATAGATCCAACATAAATTGTTGGGAGAGGGAAATCACACTCCATATGGAGAATCGACCCCCGATTCTTTACAAGGGTCAGGAGGAAGATGAATCTCCTTTAGCTCCATCATCTCAATCATGGATATTACTGCCTTATGAGCATGCATATCTGGCTCAGATGATTGAGTCCAAGGAAGAAACCACCCTTGAAGAAATGCCTATTGTGAGGGAATTCGCTGAAGTGTTTCCCGAGGAACATCCTGGTCTTCCTCCAAGAAGAGATGTTGAGTTCTCAATTGAACTTATACCTGGGGAGCTGCCAATATCCAAGACTCCATATAGAATGGCTTTTGTTGAGCTCGAAGAGCTAAAGAAACAACTACATGAGAATCTGGATAAAGGGTTTATATGCCCAAGTGCATCACCATGGGGTGCACCAGTCCTCTTCGTCAAGAAAAAGGATGGGTCAATGTGGCTTTGCATCGATTATCGTGAACTTAAAAAAATCACGATAAAGAACAAGTATCCTATCCCATGAATCAATGACTTGTTTGATCAGCTGCGTGGAGCACAATACTTCTCTAAGGTGGACTTGCAGTCGGGATATTATCAAGTAAGGGTGAAGAAGGAAGATATCCCCAAGACTGCTTTTCGTACAAGGTAGGGGCACTATGAATTCATAGTAATGCCTTTCAGACTCACAAATGCTCTAGTAATATTCATGGACTTGATGAATAGACTCTTTAGAGATTACCTTAACAAATTTGTGGTAGTATTTATAGATGATATTCTAATATACTCCAAAACCAAGGAGGACCATGAGGAGCATTTAAAAACTGTACTAGAGACTTTGCGCATGGAGAAGATCTATGAAAAGTACAGCAAGTGTGAGTTCTGGTTGAAGGAAGTCTCATTCTTGGGCCATATCATCACATGCAATGGGATATCTGTGGACCCCTCCAAAACATATGCAATTGAGGGATGGCCGAGGCCAACATCGGTAACTGATATCCGTAGCTTCTTGGGGTTAGCTGGATATTATCGACGATTTGAGAGAAATTTCTCACGATTGCCCAACCCTCTTACCAACCTAACTTGAAAGGGAGTAAAGTTTTCTTGGAGTGATGAATGAAAAGAAAGCTTCAAGGAGTTGAAAAGGTGGCTTATCACTGCTCCTGTGCTCACTTTACCCACAAGTGGGGAACTTTTTGTGGTATTCAGTGATTCTTAGAAGAAGGGATTAGAATGTGTGCTAATGGAGAATGATAAAGTGATATCCTATGCCTCAAGGCAGTTGAAAATCAATGAGGAAAAATATCCAACGCATGATCTGGAGTTGGGAGCAGTGATCTTTGCCTTGAAAATCTGGCGGCATTATCTCTATGGAGAGAACTGTGAGATATATACTGACCAGAAGAGTCTTAAATATATATTCACATAGAAAGAGCTTAATATGCGCCAGAGAAGATGGATAGAGCTCATCAAGGATTATGACTGTTCAATACATTACCACCCTGGGAAGGCGAACAAGGTGGCAGATTCCCTAAGTAGAAAGGATCCAACGATTCTATCAATGATGAGAATTGAGAAGGATCCAATCTTATTTGACTTGATGAAGATGGATGTGGGAATCATAAAGAAGGGAACATCATCAATCCTTTCACAAATGATTGCTAAACCATCTCTTTTTGAAAGGTTAAAGGATGCTAAAAAGGATGATGTGGGAATTCAAGGAAAATTTGAAGCTATCGAAAAGGGAAACTCCTCAGAGATTAATGTTAATGAAGAAGGAATTGTGCGGTTTGGGAAAAGACTATGTGTTAAATAGAGTCCGGAGCTGAAGAAGGAACTTTTGGATGATGCACATAGTTCAAATTTCACTATTCATTCAGGGAGCACAAAGATGTATCGAGATTTCTGAGAAAACTTTTGGTGGGATAATATGAATAAGGAGATCGCTAAATATACATCAAAGTGCCTGGGGTGTCAGCAAGTGAAGCCAGAGAGGCAGAAGTCTAAGGGGATGATGCAACCATTGCCCATACCAGAATGGAAATGGGAGAACATCACCATGGACTTTGTCACCGGACTTCCAAGGACATCCAAAGGCAACAATGCAATCTGGGTTGTTGTGGATCGTCTTACAAAGAATGAACACTTCATTGCTATTCGAGAGGATTTCTCTTTGGATAAAATAGCATGGATATATATCAGGGAAGTGGTACGGTTGCATGGAGTACCACTATCAATTATTTCTAACCGAGATCCAAGATGAACCTCTAAGTTTTGGAAGATTCTTCAACAAGCTCTAAATACTGAACTGAACTTCAGTACGACCTATCATCCTCAAACTGATGGACAATACGAGCGGACTATCCAAACACTTGAGGATATGTTGAGAGCGTAATCAATGGAATTTAAAGGAGGATGGGATCAACATCTTCCTCTGGTTGAGTTCTCTTATAATAATAGTTTCCACTCGAGCATCCAAATTGAACCATATGAAGCCCTGTATGTGAAAAGGTGTAGAACACCAGCATGTTGGGATGAGGTTGGTGAACTTAAGCTGGTTGGACCGGAATTGGTCGAAGAAATGGTGGAGAAGGTGAAAACCATTCAGCAGCATACCAAGGTAGCCCAAATTCGACAGAAGAGTTTTGCAGATAATCGTCGATGAGACCTTGAGTTTAAAGTCGGATATATGGTGTTTTTACGCATATCTTCGTGGAAGAATGTCATGAGGTTTGGAAAGAAAGGGAAGTTAAGTCCAAGGTACATCGGCCCCTTCGAGATTCTTGATTGTGTTGGGGCTGTGGCCTATCGACTAGCACTTCCACCTACTATGGCCAAGGTGCATGATGTCTTTCATGTATCCATCTTAAGGAAGTAAATACTGGACCCTTCACATGTACTATCTTCTGAGGTGGTACAATTATAAGATGATATTTCTTATGAGGAGCAACCAGTGAAGATCTTAGATTATAGAGAAAAAGTTCTACGAAATAAGAAAATGACCCTCGTCAAGGTGTTGTGGAGAAACCACAAGATTAAAGATGCAACTTGGGAGTTGGAGGATATGATGAAGCTGAGTTACCCACATTTGTTTTAGTGTGGGAAAGGAAAATTTCAAGGGCAAAATTTCTTAAGGGGCAAATATTGTAACAACCCAAAGTTTCATTAATGAAAATCCCTCTTGATCCAGTTAAATGTCTCTTTATGAAAAATGTTTTTATAAGATGTCAACTTATTTGGTTTTATGATAAGATTTGTGACCGTTACTTTTATAGCCGTTGAACAGTGATCACATGATTAGTATAAATATATGGCTTTAACGAACCCAATTTTACTCAGACAAAGGAAGCGATGGCCTCATCCAGTAGAATTGCCCCATACGAAGCCCATTTGTCGGAGCTCGGAAAAGAGGTGGCGTCTTTAGGCTTCGCCCTTAACCAAGCCCTAGCAGAGCTTCAATATGTCACACTTGAACAGGACCGTCTACGGGAAAAGTAGAAGTTGATAGAGATTACCACTCGAGCGATGTTATCCGAGCCGCCCCAAGAGTCTGTCACCATCGCACACCGTACCCTTAGGTCTTATGCAGCTATTTTAAGGGGTTATGTAACAAATAAGTAGTACTATGTTTATGTACATTATTTTGTATATAATAATGAATATAATTTCTAGTCATTTTTGATACATTGTAAATAGTTTTTAAAGTACAAATGGTGTTTTTGGTTATTATTTAATTAAGAATTATATTTTATTAAATTAAGGGATTTTTTAATTAAATAATATTTTAATAAAATATTATTATTAATATTAAATTAATTTTTATTAAATATAAATGATCTTATAATTTTATGAATGCAATTAAAATTTTTATTACGGTTTGAAAGCCATTTCTGTCAAAACCCGTGAATTTTTTATAAATGTCGTTTTTTATTTTAAAAGTGAAAATTCACATATTTTGAAAATTATTTAGATAAAATAAATATTTTTTTGGAATCAGGGCATTGAAATTATCCAATGGTGAATTTTTCATAATTTTCTGAGACAATCAAATTTTTGGGTAAAAATTAAATACCATTTAAATATATAATGTGTTTTATGACATCATAATGACCCAATGGTGATGTAATAAAATACCATAAATCTTATGTTCGGCCAATATATGTTTTATCATTAAAATAATGAGGTTTTGGGTTTGTTTGAATTACTTTTCAAAGCATTAATGGATCCCTCAAGACTTATTCAACACTTTGCCTTTTTAAATTAATTTCCATGAGAGTGTGACTCCCCTCCACATAAGCAACCCTAATTTTTGTAATATTTTAGGACCTTGGCCTTGTAAAATATTGTTTTTACTCCTTTATTTCCCAGAAACCATGGTCAAATACCATGGGATGGTCTGTGGTTTGGATTATTTTAATATAAGGGGTCCCAAACCTAAATAATAAAGAATTCTCTCACCTTTCCTATATAAACCCACCCAAGCTCCCACATCCTCCTCACTAAAAGCCCTTGGAGTTCGTCAAAACAATGACCTACTCTCTCTATAATCCTCTCAAGGTTCCCCAAGCTCCCAAGAATCCTCTCACAAGCCTCTCTCTAGCCTTTGGAAGCACACTTCCAAGTAAGGGTTTTTTCTTCCTTTCTCATTTTTGTAAATTTTCTTTAAGTTGTATTACCCTTTTAATTTCAATAATGAATGTTGGGGTACGGTTTCGTACTTCCCCCATACTTCCCTCTTATTGTTTTAATGATGGTAGAACCCTTTATCTCTCATTAAATTCCTCCCATGTACACCCGTTACTATGCCGAAATTCCGAAAGGAACTTTTCTCTCTTCTTTTACATTCAAGCAATACTTTTGTATCATGAATCTAAATTACATTTCAATTGTTGGGACATGGATATATATGACCTCCTTACTGTAAATTACATGTAAATATGATGAGTAACCCCTTTATCTCTCATCAACCTTTTTTATGAATTCTTATGTCACGCCGTTACCCTGCCGAAATCGCACTGATTTTCTAAGCTAATGTCTTTGTGTAGTGAATACCATGCCCATTCCTCCATCAAGGGTATTCAACTTTATGCACATTTACATTTTGATTGCAATGTTTCATGTATGAATTCCACATTCCTTTATCGTGGAATAAATGATTATGTTTTATGAATCCATGTTTTATGATCCATGTGGCACACTTATGCATGAAATGAAATGTTTAAGAAGGGTGCGCCCTTATAGCACTCCAATGCATTGGGTAAAGTATAGTATCATGATACGTCATGTGAAATGAGTGTTGAATCATGCTAATTAAAGTGCAATGATGGTTTACTCGTGCTTCAAGTGCAATGAGGGTTTACTCATCCTCCATGTGCAATGAGCTTTGGCTCATGCTAATTCAATGTTAAGTGTTGTTGCCACATTTCCATGTTATGATTATCAAGCTTTATCATGCCTTTATGTTCATGTTACTATTATGCTCTATTGATGTTCCTATTTCCTAACATGCATTTTACTCCTCATGTTATTCATTGTGTACTCCCTTACTGGGCTTTATAGCTCACCCTTTTCTTATGCATGTGCTCAGGTTATCCCATTCAATGCTAAGTACGAAGGAATGTAGTGGTCATGTAAAGGAAGTTTTCAATAATGTTGTTGTATTTCACGTTTAAAGTTTTTATGTAATGATCCTAAGCCCCGAATACACTAAACCTCTCGATCTTCTTTATTGTATCAAGTGAAGTTTTATGTAATAAAGCATGTTTAAGTTGTAATAAAAAGCAGGGTTGTCATGCTTACCATACTTTATTTTTATAATGATTGATGATTAATACAAGTTTTTACACGACATTGAATACCATGATCAATGGAATTGAATCATAAAATATAGACAAGGGATAAAAGGCAAGAACCAAGTGTCGGTTCATCACATATTATTTATAAATAAGACAAGCAATTAAAGAATTAATATTCATGAAATTCATTATTCATCTAATTATCTAACAAAAGATCTACGTAAAAACATCATTACGTTGTCATAATCAAGGTTATATTCCCTCTAGCAAAGATCCACATGCATTCCAAAAATCATTGAAAATCGTCGTAGGAATCTCATTATGCTAGCATGCCAGAACCCATCACTTGTGTTGTTCACCTTTTATTTCCCTGGGAATCACTTCCAAGGGGTTCTCCTTGATCTCTCTGGACTCAAGAGTGGAAGTTAGAGGAAGATCACACTCCATTCTTATAATTCTTGGAGAAGGGATCTCTCTAGTGATTCTAGAGGATTCTCCAGATTACTTGTGCACAACAAAATAAGTGAATTGGGTCTCTTTGGAAAAATAATATAATTCAGTTTATATACCACTCGGGTTAGAAATAAATATTTACACAATTTCCCTTTAATATTTATTTAATCCAAATGGGGCCCAATGTATATATTAATAATAACATTATTATTTTATTAAATGTGCTAAATTCACAAATTTAAATAAAAATATTATTTAATCAAATGATATTCAATATATATTAATTCTCACTGGATAAGTAAACATGGTCAACCAATCCTATATAATATTTATTAGGCCATGAATAATGAATATTTATTATGAAATAAATATCAGTTCATTTTGGAACAAAATATATATTACCTATAAATACCAGTTCATTATTTTTCAATAAATAAATAAATATTAAATTCTCTTAATAAAAAATAATTATTTATTAAATATTTTTCTCACTTAATATTCTATAGAATAACTGGTGATGGAATATATGAGATTAAGAAAACATGAATAATTATTATACAATGTGTGGGATTAATATTTATTCATATTTTTTAAATAATAATATATAATATATTATTTAACTAAGATTATGGATACGCTAATAGTTTCAATCTATAGGTCTTTTCTCAGATGCACTATGTGAAGTAGCCTATAGTCAAAGGTCAGCATCTAGCAACATTCCAATGAACCCATGGAGAACAATGTTAATTAAATAATAACATAATACTACATATGGACACATACTATGTAATACAATCCCATTAACGTGATATCTCTATTCAATAAGTTTGCATGCTGGTTCCATCAACTGATTTGATGGATGTTTATTTCTATAACTTTATGCAAATATAATTTTCCTATAGAACACCATGACCATGGATTTATTTAGGATATATCATTCCCATTAGATTTCCTGAGATATCAACTTATGTTAAAGAAAATAAGGGACAAATCCTTTCTAGCATTATTCATTAATGTAATATTACTCATGACACACCCAACGTATCCTACTTCATTGTGAACATATTTCATAATTGTTTTCATAAATACATCAATATAAATAGGTTTTAATAATTATTATTGATAATATTAAAGTCTATGTATCTATAAACATGTCTATAGATAGGAACATCCACTGAAACAAATAATTGTTGATTTCCTACTCGAAGGTCTTGGTCTCATAATATCCTACCCTGGATATTACAAAGGGTGTACACTAAGAGAAGGTGCATAAAATTATTATGAGTTTACAACCCTAAATTCTATTTCATGTTTGTCCCTAAAATGATTTTATACAGACAAAGAACATATATTAAAGAATATTTCTATGGTGCTTCTATGTTCTCATCATAGCTGTGGACTACTATAACATTTTTTTGCAATAACTACTCTTAAGAAATTATCACATACTGTGTTACATAGATGAAAAAACATGATGTGATAATGATTTTATTAATATAAAAAACTAAAAGATTTTATCATAAAGTGATTATAATTTTTGTTTTAGGGCACTAAAACCAATAATATTCCCATCTATGTTTGGTGATGCGTGTCATATATGCTATCAAAAAAATGTCCAATTAAAATCTTGAAGTGTTACATTATCCCCAAATTAAATAAATTTTATTAAAAAAATTTGAATATGATATCAATAATTAAGGGTTTGATATTTGAAAATATTTTTTCTTAAAACCACACAACATAAAAGGGTTAATAAAATAGTTTCTTGATAATAGTGAAGTAGAATTACTAAGTTCATATAGAGCATCACATAAAAAGGTTTTTATGTAGTAGGACATTGGCGGAAGGTTAAAATAGGTATATGGATGAAATTCATAAATAATTATATAGAGTGATAAAGGTCCTTGATCTTATGATATTAAGAAATTAATCGAAAGTTAAGGGCCTCAAAACCATAAATATGTAATGATTTAAAATACATATCTAATTCATTTGATATAAATTTAATAGTAATAAATTTTTGTTTCTAGATCCTTTTCCTATGGATGTGGAATTCTTTTACTTTCTAGTAATATAAGGAAATATACACACTTGATATTATTCAATTTCATAAGAAAAATTTCAAAAAATTTATACTTTGATCAATTTCCAATTCATCCCTTTATCAATGAATTGAATATCAAAAAGGTAAATTTTTATGACTAAAGAACAAAATTCACTTCTAATGGATTATAAGATCCATAATAGAGAGAAAAATCTTGTTTTATGTAGTTGAATATTTTTCAAAAACAATTTTGTATGCACAAGTTATCTAGTATAATAAATTAATCTCTAAACTTATAAAGTAACACCATGTTTTCATTAGTAAAATTTACTCATCAAATCATTCACAAATAATAAAATATTAAATATTTCATCAAGTAGGCTAGTGGTATGTGTGAAACCCATATCAACCTTCGATTATGGGTTCAAGGCCCACGACCTTGCCGAATGTTGTCCGTTGTCACCTAGATTGTGGGTTGTCGATTTTCTAAACATTATTAATATAATTGTAATAATGATACCTAAAAATATAATTAAAATACATGAAATAAATTTAATTATTAAATCACCTTTATACTTAGATTTTCAATTCAACAATAATACAAAGTACTTCATCCATTTAATATCCACATAGGCCCTTCCCTGTTCAATGGTTTATCCATTAGATCATGGAATTGACACAGATAATTCATAGGTTCTCCATATTTAATAAGAAAAACTATAAAGAGATCCTTATGATGATATTTATTACTTTCCATCATACTCTTCAATTTTACTCAGTAATTATTTATTTTATTCCATACCTTTTTACACATAAAACATTTTATTGTTCTATTGAGATACTTTCCTCAGTGTATCCTTCCACATTACATACATGGAAATTGGGACTTCTTTCCACTATTTTGTCCACCACATGAGTTCATAGAGAAATTCATCCTTCTCTTATTTGGTGAGTCTGGGAGTTGGTTGAAGTATATGTTGTTAATAGTATTCTGGGAAACACAATTAGTCATAATCACAAAGTCTTTCAGTCATATCATCATAAAATTTAGTTTATCATAATTACTACAATGTACTTAATGTTTAATGATAACATGATTCCATTAGGTTCTAGACATTGTTAGAAACTAGAATGTATACTATGATCAATAGTAATCATAATGGGAAAACTATATAATCATTAATATGATGCATAAATTATGACACATTATTTTTAATATAATTCACCTTTGTTTTGACATAGGTCATTCATTGTCATCAAATATTCAAATCATTCATAATGGATTGTAATGAAAATGTGAATTATCTTAAGAATAACCCTCGTGAGTGTCAATATAGGTGTGCAGTAAGGCCCTTTTTCATGTACCAGGCAACACTAGAGTAAATCCTGACACACCATTTTTAGGGTTATTACCCCTACATACATATATTCAAAAACCATGTCCACTTATAGAATCTAGGAATTGATGTTTTGAAAGTAAAAATAAAATAATCTATACCTTTCCAAAACTATAGGATGTTACTATACTTATCCTCAAGGTTTATCATAGATTTATTTTCCCTAATCTTTTTTCCCTAAATCTATATCCCAATGTTTCTACTGAAATTCTTCTGAAAAAAACCGTATATACCCCAACCCTAGTGTCTTAAACCAAGTGCCTAAATAATTACATTGGAATAAGACACAATGAATTTCACCCTGATGGTCCAAAAAATTTAGTAGTCTTGGAAATCTACATACATATTTGTGTCCCATATTACAATTTAATATAGAATTCTAAATGCATTTTTATCAAGAATATCATTATTATCTCTATAATATCCTTGCATATCCATCATAGTTAACTTTATTTAATCCTAGATAAAGGAAAAAAATAAAGCGAAATCAAATGATCAGTATGGACTAATAATAGTGTAAGATATATTGTATCAATAAAAATCATCAATATTCAAAGTTAAATAACAGAACACACATAAAATTTAATCAATAAAATGTGATGGAAGTTCCTTGATAGATAATATCAATAAGAAAATATCATTGATAATAATACTTATGAAAATTTAAATAATTAATCATGAATTTCATTTAATAAATAACATGGATATCATAATTAGATAAGGAATAATAAATATAGAAAGGTAAATAACTGAAAACAAATGTCATTTAATCAATAAACTGAGAATGAAATGCATCTAGGGATAATATCATTTTTAAAATGTCAAGGATAATAATTACTGAAATCTTAATGAAGGTAATTCATAATTGTTGGATTCCATGATATCAGGAATCATGATACTAATACTGTAAAGAACTATAATAAGATGGATTAATCTATAGGTAAAATTCATTTAATTCTTACTTATCTTGATTTTCTGATTAGATCTATCGATGCATAATGGGGCTATATATTATTTGGATCTAACCCTAACTATAAGTCCAAAGCCTTCCCCATATATCAAATAATACATTTAATTTATGACCAATTTCCCTTATCATCAAATATCCTAATTGAGTAAATAATACAGATTTGTCAATATTTCCCCATATAAAAAATAGATTTCAAATTAAACACCAAATGTGGAAATGATATATTCTTTAAGTAATAAACATCTCCATGAAAAAATAAAATGGATATTTATAGGAAATTTAATTTGCAATAATTACTTGAAAGTGAATAATTCAATTGAAAAATAATGACTACAAAAATGAATGAAGGAATCCAATGTTAGTAATTTCCTTTTTCAAAATTTTCATTTACAACCCATAAAAATAATAATTATGGAATCGACACAACACATACTCATTGAAGAAAGAATAAGTTTTTATTTTAATTTATTAATATAAATATAATAGAAATATATTTAAAACATTCTTGATAAAAATATCCTTTTCATTTTGAAAATCACTTTTAAAAAAACACCATTCTTTATTAAAATATAATACGTTGATAATCACTATTAAAAAATAAGAATTTAAAGAATAAAGGGAACAATTTTTTTTAAAAAGTAAGCTCATAAAATTATAATATAAAATTCAATGAAATGATGGAAAATAAATCTATAAATGATATATAAGATGAAAAACATAACTTTTTCATAGTAAAAAGGTTATAATTTTTTTTAAATCGACTTGAAAATTCCATTAAAATTTCTGATAAAATCCACTAGACATTGTTTTAAAAATGGAATAAAAACTACACTGATAATATTTAATAAAAATGAATTTAATAAATAATTTTTGATTGGTTAATAACATTTTTTAAAATATATTTAGATAACATGGTATTGGAAGAAAATAGATTTTTGAATAAATAGAGAAATGAAGTCGTATTTTCATAGAAACATTTAAACAATTAATTTAAGTACCAAATATTATAAAAATTGAACTATTACTTCTAAAATATCTCAAATAACCAATGGAGAATAAAATTAAATGTTTTATCAAACAAAGATAAAATAATTTTTTAATGTTGAAATTAAAGAATAAACAACCATGATTAGAATGAGATTATAAAATAAATCTTCATAATGATAATAATGTTGAAGTGAGAATAAATGAATAAATTATGTGTAAAAACTTTAAACACAAATAAAACAAGTGGAAATAAAACATAAGATAATAAATATTTATTACATATATAATATTGAAATATCAAAGACAATGAATAAGTAATATAACCCAATAAAAATAAATTGTGTTATGAAATTATTTACAACATGGTAACTTTCCATTCAAATCCCCATATATGATGTAATTAAAATTAAAACATAAAAAACTAAATAATCCTAAATTTAATCTTACACAGCAAAGTCCATTTAAAATATAGAAATATTTAAAAATTATGTACCAACTAGCCATAATTTTTTAGGATTAGAAATCAACCGCAAGTCAATTTGATACACGATGTGACCTATATGACTCCAAGTGTCTGTTTTTATTTAAAAAATTACATTTTTGTAAAAATGGGTTTCACACTTGTAAAATAAGAAAAAACACATGTATTGTCTTGATACTTTATAAAAATTTTCTATAAGTTATTTTTTATTTTTTATAAATCAACCATACATAAATCTGACACATGGTATGGCATGTGTAACTCAAAGAGTGTGTTTTTATCTAAAATTTTCATTTCAGTTCAAAAGATGCATGACATACTAAAAAGAAAGAAAAAAAATTCATATTGTTTTAATGATTTTGAAAAATGATCCATATGTTATTTGTGTTATATAGAAATCAGCTACCCCAGAACTTTATACAAGGTATGACAAATATGACTCATAATGTATTTTTTCAGTTTAAAAGTGATAGTTTTGTTAGATATCTGTTTCACTAAATAAATACTAATAAAAAGCACTTATATGGTCCTGATGACTTAGTGAAACGTTCCATGATTCATATTTGATGGATAGGAATCAATCATATATCAATCTGATATATGGTATGAAGAATATTACTCAAAGTGCATGTTTTCATATTAAAAATGACTTTTTAGTTAAAAGCATGTATCACGCACAAAAAATCAAGAAAACACACAAATTAAATTTATATTTCAGGAAGATAACCCATATATAATTTTTGATATGTAGAAATAAGTTTTATGTTAAAATGACCTATGATTTGTCTAGTATTACTCAAAGTAAATGATTTTATTTAAAATTGACATTTTAGTTCAAAACATTTTACACATTCCCAAAACAAAACACATGCACTAAAATTGTCTTGATACTTTAGAACAATGATAATTTTTTTTCCTGAATTTTAGGTATTATCCACACATTAATCTAATGCAAAGCGAGTCCTTTATATTTTGAAGTGCATGTTTTTAGTTTAAAAGTTACATTTTATAAAATCGTTGTTATATATTTATGATTAAATTATTTCTTTATCATATTACTATCATATGATTTTTTTATACAAGTATACTAATTTTTCAATATGGTGTCATATTTATTATACTCTATAGCATGACCATAATCTTTTGAGAGGGGGTTGGTGTCCAATGATAACATAACATCAATATGTTTAGAGATTTATTGATGTTTTTGATTACTTGTGAATACCCAAGTAATTGTATAAACCAATGTTTGAAATGTTTGTAGGAATTGTACATTGTTTTTCTGTTGTACTATGTTTAAAATTTAATTGAAATTAAATTCTATATTTATTGGCATCATGCATTTAAATTTTTGCAGCACACTGCTATAGTCTAACTTTTATTAGTTCTAGAAATAACACTGATAAATATTCAATTTATCATGTCACAAACCATACCCTGGGTCTCATGCTGTGACTACCCCAAGTCCACTGTCCATAGGCTAGGGGCTGGTGACTAGCACCGAAAGCGTATTCCCTAAAACTGGGAAGGTATTGCCTTTATAACCTGTAACACACACAACCAAGCAGTCAACATGATACCAACCCAAGTAAACTGAATATTAAGTAGAGTTAGTACAATAAGTAAAAAGGGGCTAGTATAAAAGTCCAAAAGTAAAGGTACAAGTACTACTGAAATACAATAAAACTGATAAAATAGAAAGACAGCCACTGGGTCTTCCTCTGAGTTTCCTACCTAAAGGTTAGGTATAGATCGCCCCATCAGAACTCAACATCCTCCTGTATCCATTGTGCACCGACACGCCGTATGGTCCACCTCCCGACATCATCTAGTCCTGGTACTCTCATCATCAGTCAGTGTTGTTTGTTGTCTACACAAAACACAACGAGTTTCGGGCATAGCACGTCCATGAGTGAGTATTACGATACTCAGTAGGGACCCTGAGACTCTCAAGGTCTAACAAATCCACAGAGGATAAACCATACAACATGAATCCCACTGTCAACCCTTAGGTATATTACCATACAAATACCTATGTTATCAAGTAATCCCATGTCAATCATGATGAAATCATAGAGTCCAACTCAAAATCCCAGAGCTCAACTATTCCACAAAGTAAGGAAATCCATGAAGGCAAGTACCACATATGTACTCCACAAAGGAGAATAAAACCAAGGAATTACCACGAAGGAATGTACTACACTGGTACATACTCAAATCACACAATTATAAATTAGGTATGACAGTAAATATGATTAGATATAACTACTGAATCATCTTACTCTGTTAAGAGGTAGACCCACACAGGATCCCTCAGTGTAGTCCCACATAGGATCTCTCGGTGCTGACCCGCACAGGATCACTTTTAACTGACCCACACATGATCACTTGGTGAGGACCCACATAGGATCTCTAGGTGTTGACCGACACAAGATCACTAGGTGCTGACCCACACAGGATCGTTATTCATTCTTCACATCACAACCAGCTATAGGGTTCCCACACTAGGATCGCTTGTCTTCTAGAGGATCTACTTTACAAGCCACTAGTCGATACTCCAACTGCCAAGAAGTCTCACATAGAAGTATACCAAAGGGAAGACACGTTATAGGGGTCTCAACGTAACAGACGGTGAGCCAATCAGATGCCAATTCTGTGAGTTATTATCCTTTTTTGTCCTGAGGACTCAGTTAGATTCATGCTCGATCCAACCCAAACATACCCCAACTTTATCCAAAACTCTAGTGGGGTATACCAAAAGGACTGTCTCGCTCCATGGTTTCCAGTTCCACTGACTGTTCATCAAACGGACACACGGTGACAATGTTATAGCCAAAAGAGTGTAAATTTGTAGAAGTGGGCACGGGCCCGGTCAGACCCGGTCGGACCGACCCAGCCTGGGTCTGGCCTTGCCCATGCTGGGAAGCCTTGACTGGTGGCACGACCTAGGTAGCCGCCCACGGGAGGCCGTGGGTATCATGTGGCAGTGGAGCCACAGGGCACGAAGGTCGCAGACGGTGGAGCCGTCAGGCGCGGTGGTTGTGGGATGGCGAGGCCACGTGCAGCGAAGCCCGAGGGCGGTGGGATGTTGTTGGACGTCAAGCCCATGGGTGGGGGAGCCATGGGGAGGCAGGATGGCGAGGCCATAGGCGATTTAGATACATGGTGGCGGGACACCGTAGGATGGTGGGGAAGCCATAGTGCGGCGGTCTGCCACGCCTAGCCGGATGGCCAGCCGTCCTCCCTGCACAACATAGTCGTGCGTCGTGCCTTCACATGCGGTAGGCTTGACCGGCCGCCCACCATTTGTCACCATCCTAATGGCCAGCTGTGAAGCCAACCAAGGTTCCTGAGTTCCACTAGTGCTAAAATCTCACACCGGTCACCATCACCATCACTAAGAACACACAAAAGAACCATGACATATGTGGAGGGGTCATGCCATGTTTGATTATCCCATACCCTCAGCGTTTGGGTGTTAATAAGCGGCTCAAGGGAGATTATTCAATGTGAGAGGATAATTTAAATTTATAAATTGAAACACACCCCTACCTCATAGGTTCGTTGATGGAGGATGCATGGAAGTAGAATGGTGAAGGCGAAGAGGATGTCAACGTCTGTTGCGTCTGTGATCACGCATCGATGTTGGGCTCGCTTTTCGTCATCTTCCATGATTTCCAAAGAACGTTCTTCGATTACATTCTTAATAGGAGAAGTGAAATCCTCCCATGAGATCCCCCCTTTTTCCAATCCTTTCCCTCAAACCCACTAAAATGAAAATTGACATCTTAATAATTTATGTTTATCAATATAAATTGTGTTGGAACATTTTATTTTGGCATAATTAATGCTGGATCCACTTAATTAATTGATGTGGTTGGCACAAAAATTAAAATAAATGGGGTGTCATAATTATACAAGGGGATGTTCAAGAGACTTCCCCACATTTAATAGGGAGTCTTAGGGGGTTTATCTTTGGGTGTTCCCCACCACCATAACCTCTCATGGGTGGTTTATGGTTGGTGGTCCCCACCTCTATAACCTCTAAGGGGATGTTTAGTTTAGGTGGTTCCCACATCTTAAAATCCACATGGGTTTCCAATAAAATAAAATATTAAACAAATTTATTTTATTTATTTCTTTAATGAAAACCCAAATTATATCATTAACCCTCGACATACTGTGGTCGAGGTGAAGGTCTCCTTATGAAAATACCAGTGCTATGAGTTCAATATGGGCCACCTCTTTGGGCTAGGTTTCCTTAATGTCTTCGAGCCACCCAGGCATTCGGGTTATTAAGGCCTTTAGGCCACCTCATGGCCTTCGGGGCACCATAAGTGCAGATGAAATTCAGACACCCTACAAGGAACACACTTTCAAAGGAGGATGAGTAAGGGGATTTCACCATATTTGAAGCTAAACAGATTGCATGAATGAGAGGGTATGGAATCTTCAATTGGGACAAGCCTGAGCATGCACCGGAAAGACTAGCAGAATAGCCATGCAACGGTGGAGAGCTAATTTCATGATTAATATGTCGGGGAGGAGAAGTTCCAAGTAGTAATTCTGGGATGCATGTAATGTTCAAAGCCTATGGGCAATGAATTCCTATAAGGCCAATTGGCCATATAATACTTATGCCAATGGTCCTTGTAAGGATTCCACCTTATCCCTTGAAAAGTAGATTATCGAAAATCAATAAAAATGAAGACCTTCAGGCCATTGAAAGAGAACTAAATTTTGTATATCTGAACCACCAAAATTTATTTATAATGGATCATAAGATCCATAAAATAGTGAGAGGTCTTTCTATCTATATTTAACTACTTTCTAAACCAAATATGGTTAGAAAAGGATATCCAAAATAACAAATAAATTTCAAACCATAAAAGGTATCCCCATTGGTTCATCCTTAATATTTACCTATAAAATCATTTAAAAATAGTGACATATTAAACATGACATCATGTAGTCTAGTGGTAGGTGTGAAACCATTCTCATCCGTTAGTCATGTGTTTAATCCCTATATCCTTGTCAGATGTATTGGGTTGTCACTGAGGTATGTGGGATGTCCAATTTCATAACTATAATAATTGAACTCATATAATGATTCATAAAAATATAATGGAAATACCTTAAATAATGTTAAAAATTAAATAAACATTTTAATTTGGTTTTCAATATATCCCCAATACATAAATGATTCATCTGTCTTATTTCTAGATAGGTGTTTCCTTGGTACATGGTTTATCCTTTAGAATAGGGCCCTGACCTGGATAATGTATAGGTTCTCCACATTTATGATAAAAAACAATAAATGTTTTCTTTATGATTAGATTTGTTTTATTCCATTGTACTATTCAATTTTCCTTGGCAATTATTAGAGATATTCACTTCCTTTCTACACATAATGCATTTTTAGGTTCCATTTATTGACATTCATGGGTGTTTAAATTCAAATTTATTACATGGAAATCAATCCTTATTTCCTCTATGGTCTCCATAACTCATTTTCTTAATGAAACTAATCCTTGATTTTCTTGGTGTGTTTGGGAGCTGGTTAAATTATATGCTATAAAAAATATTTTGGGAAATAGATTAAGCATAATAATGAAATCATTCACTCATGTCATCATCCCATTTGGTTTCTCATAGTCTCCATATTTCCTTCATGTTCAATATTAACTTGATTCTTTCAGGTTCTAGCCATTGATTTAAAACTAAAATCATTTTGAAAGCAATAGTAATCATAGTGGGAGAACCATATAATCATTAATAAGATGTCTAAATTATGAATCTTTATTTTGAATATAATACACCTAATGTTTTACATAGGTAATTAATTATCATAATATATTCAAGACAATCATAATGGTTCGTAGAAAATGTGAATCATCTTAGGAATACTCCCACGATTGTCAAACTATATGCATTTTAAGGCCCAATTTTATACACCAGGTAACACTCAATTCAATCCCAACACACAATTTTCAAATTTATTACCCCTACGTACATCTATTCCAAAACCACATCCACTTGTAGTATCCTGACATGGATATATTAAAAGTGAAAACCACGTAATCTCTATATTACCAAAAATTTAGGATGTTCCTATAATTAACCTCAAGATTTACCATATATTTATGTTCCCTAATCTATGTTTTACATAATACACATCCCATGGTTTATTCTAAACATCTTTTGATACCAAATGTAGAGACCCCAACCAAAGTAGCCCGAAACCATTTTCTACTTTATGAAAAATGAATTAAGATACAAGAATTGCATCTTGTAGGAATTAATAGTTTCATATTATTAGTAAAATAGATACATACTTTAGTGTCATATTACATTTGAGTATAGAAAAAAAAATCAATTTATTAAATAATAACATAATTTCCACTAGTATATCATTTTATATAAGCCATTGTAAACATCATAAAATCCTAGGGAAAAGAAGAAAAATAGAGGTGAGCTTAAACTCTCAATAAGGGATATGTATAGTGGAATATATCATGAATCTATATGTATAATTAATATGGAAAGGTAAGTAACTAATCACACATGAAATTTAATCAATAAATGAGAAGAAAATGAATCTAGAGATAATATCAATAATAACATCTCATAGATAATAATCAATATGGTAAGGTAAATAACTGATCCCACATTACATTTAATTAATAACATGGCTTTAGTAATTAGATAATCCATAATAAATATGTCAAGGTAAATAAATGAAACACAAGTTATTTAATCAATAAAATTATAATGAAATGCCTATAAAGATAATATCACTGTGAAAATATCATGGATAATAATAATTGAAATCTTAAATAGGGAAATGTTTAATTATTAGATTCCATGATCTCACACATCATCATTCCTCTACCATCAAGACCTATAAAGGTTCAATTTAATCAATACATAATACCCATTTAATGTTATCTTAACATGAATGCCTCATGAGTTATATCGATTCATCTAGGGGATGTATAATATCGGGCCTCACCCCTCACTGTACGTCAAAAGTATTCCTCATATATCGAATAATTTTATTGAACTATGTACTTGATCATAATATATACATATTGGGTAAAGAATACATATTAATCAATATCTCCCATGAAAAAAATAAATTATGAAGTAATCATCGTATGTATAAATGATATATTATTAATGTAATAAACATATACCTGATAAATAATATCGATATTTAGTGAAAATTTAATTTCTAATGATCACATGAAAGTAAATAATTGAAGGGAAAGATAATAATTACAAAAACAAATCAATGAAGTGAATGTCAGTACTTTTCTTGGTCAAAATGATCAAAAACCATTCATTGAAATAATAAGGATGGTATCAATACAACATTGAATAATTAGAGAAATAATAAGGTGTTATTTTCATTGATGAATACAAATAGAATAAAATTATTTTTGAAACATAATTTAAGAATATATCCTTTTTATTTTGAAGACAACTTTTTTTAAAAAAATAAAACATTTAGAAAATTATCTTTTTTGAGAAACACTATTTAAATCTGGGAATTTGCAAAATGTTGGGAAAGAATTTTTTTTAATAAAAAATATAAATTTAAAATGGAATATTCAAGGATATAATGGTGGGTAAGTCTGCACATTCCATACAATGTAAAAAATAAAATTCCTTTTGAACTATAAAAATGTTTGAAAATTCCTTTTTTGGAAAAAAAACAGGAAGATTCATTTCACTTTTTCTGTAAAATTCCAATATATATTATTTTGAAATGGATATAAATCTTCCTTTTATTTTTTTCAACAAAAATTAATTTATGAAATCATTTTTCCGAGGCTATTTCTTTTTGAAAACATTTTTAAAAATCATGGTTTTTGATAAAACATGTTTTTAGAAGAAAATAGATTTCTATCTAATGAGAGAAATGAATTCAGATTTTCATTGAAACAATTTGACACTTTATTTAACTAGCAAAGAGTTAAAAAATGGTACTATTACATTAAAAAGATCATCAATATCTAGTGGATATGAAGATAATGGTTTTATTAAAAATTATCAAATAATTTCCTCCAATTGAAATTAATGACTAAACAATCTTGATTAGAATTAAATTATAAAACAAAACATGACAATGATCATAATGTTGATGTTAGAATCAATGAATCAATTTTGTGAAACAACTAGAAATCCTAGTAAATCTAGTGGAAATAGAACATAAGATAATCAAAAGTCCCTATACATATAATCTTGGAATATCTAAGAAAATGAAGATGTAATATAACCAATTACCATAAATTATATTATAAAATTATTTCCCACTTGGTAAAATTTAATTCAAATCCAATTACATAAAACAATTCAAATTAAAACCTAAAATACCCATTCGTACTAACAATACTCTAACACAATAAAGACCCTTAGAAACACGAAATATTTAAAAATGGTGGACCAGCTGGCCATAAGGTTTGAAAAGAAACATATATGTTGTAGAATCTACTTAAAAACCATGATATAATAGTAAAACACTACAATTTAATCATATCAATTATATTACCATTTCATGCATTACTTGTTCGTTTATGGTTTTTAGGTGGCATTGTTCGTTCATTGCAATCAATTTGGATACTCCAATGTTTTATTTTTTTGGATTCAATGGAATTATTACCAACAAATCGTCCATACTTGAGACCATTTATCAATTATTAATACACTAAAATCCACATTTTACAAGTAAGATTCAAGTAATTCATTTTATATTATGTATTAATGATTTTTTTAATTATATATCAGTGTTTAAATATATTAAAAATCATGGTATGAGCATGGTGTATGATTAAAAGAATCTAATCAGATTATATAACAAGATATGTGTTACGATATCTATGATTAAATTTCCATATCAAAACATATATAAAAAAATTACTTTATTTCCTCATTGTTTCTACAGTGTTTGAAACAAAATAATGATATAGATTATGGTTATTATGTTTGAAAATTTATGAATGATATCCTATTACATCAGTAAACTAGAATCTAAAAAGTGGTATTTTTTATGATACATATAATTTCATTTAATGTTTTCATTAACCATTTTTTATTTATACTTTTCTAATACAACCAGGACTATGGAAAGTCCATATATTCATAAGGAGATATATATTTGTTTATAAATTAATGGGATGAATACACGGTGTCAGAATATATACAGTCATCATGAATAGGTGATATCCCACTTCTTATTTATTTATTTTTTTCATCATTTTATATAATTATTTTTTTGGTTAATTATCTTATAATATTTATCTACTACTTAATTTATTAAATATTACAAATATCATCAAGAGGTTAATTCATAAAGAATTTATTTTTCATCAGCCATTTCATTCTATATGAATAGCACAATATTCATTGAGAACAATTAATTCTTAACCAATGCTTCGATATGGATAATCATCTCATAAATCCTACATATGGTGTTCATAGAATGATCCAAAGTGCATTTTTTGATTAAAAAGTGTCATATTAGTCCAAAAATTTCACCACTAACTGAAAAATAAAAAAAAAACACTTTTATGGTCTTTCTAGTTTAATACAATGATACATATATGATTTTTGACATGTAGGAATAAATCTTATGTCTATATGATACATGATGTTATTGGAATGATAGGATGTGTGGGTTTTCTGTTTAAAATAGACATTTTAGTTAAAAGCATGTGTCATTCAATAAAAATTGGTAACACAAAATTAAATTATCTTAATATTTTATGAAAATTATCCTAATTCATTTATGACAATAAGAATTTACTGTAAATTAATTTTACACATTGTGTACCCGATATAACACAATTTGTAAATTTCAAGTTTAAAAATAAACAATTCAAATTAAAACATGTATCACATAATCAAAACTGAGAAAAAAATTCATATTACCTTGATGCTTTTTGAAAATAAACTCTAGTTCATTTTTGATGTTTATCAATCAGTAACGCCTTAATATGATACATAATATTCTCAGAATGATTTAAGGTGCATGTTTTAATTTTAAATTGACATTTTAATTCAAAACACATGTAACATACTCGAAATAGGGGAATCATTCTTAGATTGTCCTAGAAAATTAGAGGAATTATACCTAAACCATTTTTAAAATTTAAGAATAAACCACACATTAATCTAACACATGTTATGACCGATACGACCCAAAGTGCATGTTATCTGTTTAAAAGTAACAATTTAGTTCAAAATTCTTGTAACATCTTAAAAAAGGAGGTAATTCACATTGATTAACTTGATAATTTAGTATAATTATATGTAAGGCATTTTGGTTGTATAAAAATCAACCACACATCAATCTAACAAATGATGTGACTGATATGATTGAATGTGTTCCTTATTATTTAAAATTAATATTTCATAAAAAAACACTTCACATACTCAAAACTAATAAAATATGACCATTTTTCTTCATTCTGAAGGGAAATTACCCATATGTTATTTATATCATGTAGGGATCAATGGTACGTCAATCAGATACATAGTGTGCCCGATATGACTCAAAGTAAATGTTTTTTGTTTAAATGTAACATTTTCATTCAAAACACATGTATCAAATTGAAAATAATGAAATCACACTTCGATTTTCATGATAATTTTGAAGAATGATACATAAGACATTTATGATGTATAGGAATCTTCCGTATATCAATATGAATCATGGTGTGGTTGGTATGGCTAAAAGTTTGTGTCTTTATTTAATATCAAAATATTTTTTTAAAAAACTCACTTTATATAATGAAAACTAATAAAATTTATTTAGGCAATATTGATACTTTAAACAATGACCAATTCATTATTTTGACATGTATGAATTAGACACATATCATGGTGACAAATGATGTGGCTGGTATGACTCAGAGTGCTTGTTTTTGGTTAAAAATTGACATTTTAGTTCAAAAACATGTGAAATACTCAAAATTGATAAAAATAACATGTTTTTTCATGATATTTTGGTAAAATAAAGATACATAATTAGTTCATGACATGTAGAAATAAGTTGTATCTCAATCTAATACATGGTGTTATTAATATGAATCAAAGTGCATGCTTTTAGTTTAAAAGTTGATATTTTTGTTAAAATTGTGTGTCACTCACTAAAAACCAATAAAACACATTAATATTATTTTTATACATTAGTAAAAAAATCCATATGTAATTTTTTGTGTTTATTTGTCACTTTTACATCAATCCAATTCACGGTGTGACCCGCATGAATCAAAGTTCATGTTTTGAGGTTAAAATAATATTTATTAAACAAACATTCCACTCACTAAAAAATTATGAAAAACAATTATATCCTCTTAATGTTTTAGGAAAATTATCCAGGGGTCATTTATTATAATTAAAAATCAGTGGTACATCAATCCAATACACGGTTTGAGCAGTATGGCACAAAAGGGATGTTTTCATTTTAAAAATGATATTCGAGTTTAAAATATGTGTTACTAAATAAAAACCTAGAAAAAAACTTGTATTATCTTGATACATTAAAATTTTTATTAATAAATCATTTTTTCTTTGTGCGAATAAACCATACATCAATCAGACACACAATGTGGAATATATTACTCCAAGTGTGTGTTATTATTTGTAATTGACGTTTTAGTTAAAAATATTTGTGATGAACTCAAAACTGAGAAAAAACATTCAGAATTTTTTACACATTAATTTATTAGTTGATAAGTAATTTCTTAGATGTAAGAATTAAAACCACCTTAATCTGATTCACAATGTGATAGGTATGAATTGAAGTGTGTGTCGGAATTTTAAAAGATAAATTTTAGTTAAAATACGTGTCCATTAATGTAGCTGATCAAATGCATTTAGATTGTTTTAATACTTGTGTAAAATGACACATAATTCATTTTATAGTGTATAGATCTATATCCCATCAATATGACATACTGTGTAACTTGTATGACTCATAGTGCATGTTTCCAGTTTAAAATAACATTTTAGTTAAAAATGTGTCACTCACTGAAAACAGTGGAAAAACACATAGTATGTTATGATATTTAAGTAAAAGGATATATAAATCATTTTTAACATGTATGAATCATTCGCACGGCAATCTGAGACATGATAAAACTTGTTTAAATCAAAGTGTGTATTTTCAGTTTTAAAATGATATTTTAGTTAAAAACGCATTTCACTTCATTTAAAACCAAGAAATCATACTCGTATTGAGTTAACACATTATGAAAATGATCCATAAGTAATTTTTGATGTATAAGAATCAACTGTGAGTCAATATGATGCACAATTGGCCTGGTATAACTCAAAGTGTGTGCTTTTTAAAATTTATATTTTCGTTCAAAAGACGTGTGAAGTACTCAAATCCATGAAAATACATTAAGATTTATTTTAATATTTGATAACAACAATTCCTATGTCATTCTTGACATGTAGAAATCATTTGTAACTCAATTTCATAAAAAATGGGACTAGTATGAATCAAAATGTGTGTATTCAGTTTAAAATTGATATTTTAGATAAAAACATGTGTTACTCACTGATAACAATGAAAAAAACTCTAATTGTATTTACAAATTAAGAAAACTATCTATAAATCAATTATAATTTATATGAATCGGTCACACATCAATGTGATATGTAGTGTGACAAGAGTCACTCAACGTGGGTGTTTTCTGTTTAAAAATGATATTTCAGTTAAAAATAACCCACTCACTAAAAATTAAGTAAAAACAAACAAAATATCGTGACATTTTTGTAAAACCATTGAAAATAATTTTTGATGAGTACAAATCAACCATATGTTATTCTGATACATGATGTGACATATATGAATCAATGTGTATTTTTTCAGTTTAAAAATGACATTTTAGTTAAAAATGTGTTCCAATCATTGATAACAACTCAAACACAGTTGGATTGTACTGATACATTATGAATGTTTTCCATAATTTATTTTTGATATATATAAATAAACCATACATCAATCAGACATAGGTTATGGCTGGTATGACTCAATCTGTGTGTATTTATTTAAAATTGTTATTTCAGTACATAAGATGCATTTTATAAAAAAATTGAGAAAACAAATACATATTATTTTGATGATTTACGAAAATAAACCACAAGTAATTTGTGACATAGGTGAATATTTTTCACCACAGTCCCATACACAACATGACTAATATGATTCAAAATGAGTGTTTTCAGTTTAAAAGTGATATTTTAGTTAAAAACTTGTGTCAAATATAGAAAACCTAGAAAATGTACTCATATTCTCTTGATACATAATGAAAACGTTATATGAGTCATTTTTGATGTGTAGTAATAATTCACATGTCAATCGGACATATAACATGATCAGTATGATTCAAAGTGCATGTTTTCATTTTAAAAATGTCATTTTAGTTAAAAGCGTGTATTACTCACTAAAAACCAAGGAAACACAGTCAAATTATAGTTATTTTTGTTAAAATGATCCACAAATCATTTTTGACATATAAGAATCTTTTTCATGTTAATCGAACACACGATCTAGCTGGTATGACTCAATTTACATGTTTTATTTATAATTGAGATTTTAGTTCAAAACATGTTCCACTTAATCAAAATCATTAAAATTCATGCATATTGTCTTGATTCTTTTGGAAAATGATCCATACATAATTTGGGATGTGTAGGAATAAACCTCATATTAATCTAACTCATAGTGTGTCCTTTATAACATAAATACTACATTTTCAGTCTAAAAGTGACATTTAATTATGTATTGCATCATATTTATGTTTTATTTATTTTTTTGTTGTGTAATTAACATAAGAATTGTTTTTAATATAGGTACACTATTTTTTTCAAGCTTGAGTGGTCTGTTTGACCCTCGGTATCATGATCAAGCTCTTTTGATAAGGGTCGGGGTCTAAAGAAAGCGGAACATCATATTTTTTTCATTTAAGGATGATTGGGATAAATTGTATGTAACCATGTAATTTTATATAACAACATTTGAAAAGCTTGTAAGAAATTTAAAATGTTTTGATGTAGTATAATGATGTAAATTTAATTGAAATTAAATTATACATTTGTTGATATAGTGTGTTGTAATTTCACCAGCATAGTGCTATAGTTTGAATTTTATTAGTGAAAGAAATAACACTGGTAAAAGATCCCTTTATCAATTGTAAAATAGTGCCGATAAAGTTTTCACTTTATCAGTTTTAACGAAAGGCGCTTTTATCAGTGCTTTTTTAGCACTGATAAGTTGCTGGATTTAAAGGTGAATACGATATCAGGTTTTTAGTGCTCACAAAGATCATACATGTAGATCCAATTTTGTGGTATTTATTTTCATAAGATTCAGTTCAACATATCATGGAGTATAAACAGTCACCCGTATCAAAAGTTGTGGTCATTTTTTTATCCAAAATATTGTTTTTCATATTTACTTAGAACATTTGTTACATGAAAATGTTTTATTCATGATTTACAAACACACATAAAAAATAATTAAAATTAGAAATAATAAAAAAAATAAATTTTCACTGATATTAAATAGTAATAATTACGAATAGTTAATAATAAATTATTATTATCAAAGAGTAAATAAAAAATAATTATTAAGTATTAATTATTTTTTATCATTACCTTTAGTAGTGATTTATCAATAGGCTACTAGTTAGATATGGGTTTCTAATTTTATTTCAAAAATTAAATAAATAATTTTTAAAAAATAAAATTTCAAATTTAGCAATGTTTTCCAAAAAAACATTGCTAAAATTTTTTGAATGAAAAAAATGGAAACTTTTTATAAATCTGCTACTAAATACATGCTTTTGTGCAGTGGATGATCTTTTATAAATAAATGTAGTTTGGTCACATGGATTGGGAATGAATTTTTCACATTTAATATTCTATTAATCTTGTGCATTGGAGTGATTGTTCTTTTGCAATATCATTTTACACTTCAACTAAATATTTTTCTTTCTCATATAGATTGGTTCATTCTAGATATTGGTAGGAGGACACCATGTATAATTTTGTTTCAATATACTTAAATAAGTAATCAAAACAACTAAACTGAAATTATTAAACTATTAAAACATTAAATCAGGTCCAAAAAAATTTATTTCTTAACATATACTAATGTTATAAAATGGGTCAATATTTTGATTCTTTTTCTTATTAAGGTGTAACATCAATTCATATTCATATTTATAATTTTTATTATAAAATAAAAAATTTAATAATATATTTTAAAAAAAATCATAGTTTATGTTCAAAAAATGAAATAATCAATTAATATCATGATATAAATGGTCTATATTAATAAAATAAAAAAACAGGGAGACAACATGATGTCCCATTATTCTATTACTTTCTACATACTTAAGAATTTAAAAAAGAGGTCATCCAAAATGCGTGTATGATTTGGCCTGATCTGAAAAATCTATATTCCATGTGGACCTGGGCGGGACCCTTAGTAAATATCTTGAAGTCCAAAAAACAAAATTTTTTAATAAAAAAGTGGTTCATCCCACTATTCTGTTGATATTCAATAATAGAGACCGAGACTATGATTTTATGATCAATATAAAATTCAGATAGAATAGTCAAGTCCATAGAAGATATGACCACATAGACTAACACCCAACATTCCCCAAACTAATTATTCTTTTATCATGACCCCTTTTATAGGGGACCGATCCGACCATCCGTTAATCAAAATCCAATCAATAAATATATATATATATATTTTCAAAACCATCATTCTAGGATCATCATGATATTGGTTATAATTTCATAGTTTAACTTTAATTTTCTTTCTCTTTGTAATCATGTTCTTTAGCCCCCAGTTAAAGCCCTAGTTCTATAGAAGAATCCCTGGAGTTTTGAGGTATGATCTATCATTATTTTTATTTAGTCTTTCAGTCTCTACATATATATATTTTTTCTCCCCTATCTATTAGAAATGTGATAACATCTTGTTCAACTATGAATAATATTTCAAACTGAATCTTCCAATTCATTTCATAAATATATTCTGAAATTTTTCATACATTTTTTTCTTTGTGAATCATTTTTATTCTCTTGATTTTTTTTTCAATATTATGAGGATCCTTTATTCATTAATCTCTTGGTTCCCAATGCTAAAAATCTATTGATGAATTCAAAAAAACATTATTTAATTTTCTATCTAATTTCAAATACCATTCCCAGTTAATTGTAATCCAGTGATTATTATTCTCCCCATTGTTTTATACCCTTTTAGTATTTGGTGATTAATTGTCACTTGATCATCTTATGTCATTTGTGTGTATAATTAATGCTTCTACTATCTGAAATATGTTTTTTAGTTACTATTTTTCTATAATATGTACTATTTTCAACCAGTTTATCATCCCTTTTACCTGATGATGTGATATCAAAAATGAGAAAATCACCTAAATATTATTTTATAGAAACATTTTCATTATTCAAATGGACTTATTCTTTTTGTATTCTATCATCATCATATGAATTATATTGATTCTTAAGTTCGTTAAAAATAAAACTAATTTTATCCAAATTATATATTCTTTAAATAAACTATGTCAAGATCATTTACTGGATGTCATAATTTATGATCTAATTAAATTATAAAATTATAGAGTGCATTTTACTTCATTGTTTTATTCATGATTTTTTATTTGGCATTGTTCGGTTATGTTTTTCAGGAATCATATTGAATGGTGGAAAAATCTAACAAATTCAAATCTAACAAATTCATGATGGTGGATGATAAACTCATTCATCTCAATCATGTATAAATATTTTCCATTTTTATATGATTAAATAATGCAACTATATATTCTTTATCTTTATCATATATTTTATATTTTTCCATAGTGAATATACTCTTATTGAATCTAGGGTGGATACAAGAGATGAAAAAGTCACCCTTTTTTAGAAAATTTTCATTTAAAAACATTTTCATGGAAGTATTTCAGTTTAGAATACTTGTCTAGATATCGGTTTTTATGTTATGAAGTATATTGAGCTATCCCCTGACTGGAATAATGAAATTGTTTACTTAATGGTATAAAAAACTGTTTCAACTGAAGAATATCCTCATAATAGTTTCATTTATCAATTCTCTTCATGTCATATATTATCATTTTTTACTTCAACCTAGTTTAATCAAAATCCAGTGACTTGTTGTGAAAACATTTATGAACCCTTTATTTTTGTTTCTTGTTAATTATAGTTATATTGATATTTAAATCCTTTTCTTATTTTCCACTTTTTTTACTATCTTATTTTTTGGGTTTCACTAGATTTTTATTAAAATTTCCACTACTGTAGAGGATGACTCAGAGGAGGAAGATGATGTCACCGCACTAGAGAAGTTGTTGTATTGATTTTCACTCTTCATTTTCATTCTTTATTCTAATGTATTGATTACATGTGAGATATTTTTCCTCAAACCTTAGAGTCCTTGTCCCTAACATATCTTTGCCACTTGCGAAAACGTATTCGGTTCTAAAATCGGTATTCTATGTCATTATAAGAAGAAGCATGGTGCAAAGTGATGTTTGAAGGTTGTTTTTTGTTTTATTACAATGTATTCTAAAATTAAGTTCCAATATTACCTTAAGAGGGAGGATGATAGTATTTATATAATTCTAATTTTTCTATTTTTTTATGTTTTGTGGTTTAACATAGATGTGGGAAAACATTTCTTCCAAAGGAAACTTCTAAAAACTCTTATCCCCCTCCGAATTCTTATATGATGACTAAGAATCATCCCACTCTCCAAAGAAGTCCCCCAAATATTCTCTATATCTTTAAATGAATTCAATGATATGAAAGAAGGAACATATCATCGATGAACTGACATTTATTTTGGGAGATAAATGCACTTACAATAGCACTTTCACATTAGTTTACAAGAGATTTGTCCAACTAATTTGAATTATAGCTTGTGATATCATAACATAGTCCACATTTAGTGTGTTTTTTACATATTAGGATTCCAAATAACACATCTTCCTTCAATTAATTACTCACTTTTAAAAAGTGGACTTTTATTCTTCAATGTCACCTACACAATTAGTATATGAAAAAAACATACAACTGAATATATTTAAATTTTTTATACCCAAGTCATACTCAATAGTTCCATAAATAAAAAATGTAATTATCTATATCATTTGAGATTAAAATTTATTTAAATTTTTATTATTTTATTGTCTAGTTGTGAATTCAGAAGTTAAAAATGACAGGAGGAGGAATGTGTGAGGGGGAAAAGGAATGAAAATGAAGGGGGTTTGCCTCTGGGGATGAGTATACTATCACCCATAATGAATGGTTGGTGCATAAGCACCAGATATCTAATTGTCACAGAATGGAAGATGTAACCCCATTAGGTACTTGATAAGTATAATGTCGATTTTTTATAAAAAATTTATTGTTTGAGAGTCCATTTTTCATATTTTATTTATTACTAAATGAGGGATCTTGGATTTTTTTAAAGAGGATGACCCAACAACCCATATCCCAATTTTTTCATTCCCTTCCCCTACAAATCATCCATGCTTCCCTCTTTTGGTTAGATCATTCATAGGTCGCAACTCAACTATTTTAGTAACATGTATGTTGTTAATCCACTTTTACATCATATAATTTATACATTTATATCACATGTGAAAAATAAATCCCCAATCATCATGTCTCTTCTATTATTTACATTTTACTCAATTATGGAGATTCCTTCATTTTACTTCATTTGGATGGCCTTCACAAGATAACCAGTAGGTTCTTCCTCCTCTTAAATATCCAATTACAGTATATGTGAGTATCAACATTGGGTAGGGTGAGATTTATTTAAAAGTAAATTTTATACTAAAAATATATTTTTAAATGGTTTTCATTTTAATTTTTTTTAATTAAAAGGATTTTTATTTGAAATTTTTATTTTCATTTGTTATTTGATGAAATTTATTTAGTTAAATAAGGTTATTTTCTATTATTTATTATAAATACACACTTAGAGTTGTTTATCGTTCATTTTATGAGTATGATCACTATTTATTTATGTTATGGATTCATTTCTACCACATAATGTAGTGGATTATCTCTATAAAAAAGATGAACTTCTACAAAATATTAAATGTATAAGAAAATCGCACCAAAACTTTTTTATGTAGTTTTTGAAAATTATTAATTTTTGAAATGAACTAAAATGGGTTACATATTGTATGATATTCCCTATTTCATAGATTTTGATAATAACGCGATGCATACAAAAAATTTCAATATTCTTATATTTTATAATGTATGGACTTTTACTCAAGTATCCCTAAGATGATTCCTGCTTTATGACATTGGTAAAAGATACATGGAATCACATCCTGATGGACCAAATAGTTTAGTAGTATTGGTAAAATGGATACATATTTGGGTCCCAAATAAAATATAATATGGGAATCAAAAAAAACATTTCGAGAGTAATGTTATCCACTTTAGTGTATACATATATATATCAGTCATAGTAAACATCATGGAGACTTTGGGAAAGGAAACAATATAAGGGAAAGCTAAAAGATTAGTAAGAGATGGGTATAATAAAATCTATCATGAATCAATAATAATAACCAATATTACAACAAAAATAAGTAAACACACATTTAATTTAATCAATAAACTAAATATAAGTGTATCCAGAGTGAATATTAATAAAAAATTCTTGTGTATAAAAATAAATATAGAAAATTAATTATCTGACCACACATGTGATTTAATCAACAATTAAGTATCATAATTAGATAACCCATAATCAATATAGCAAGGTATATAATTGATAACACAATCCATTAAATCATCAAACTATGAATGAAATACATTCAAAGAAAATATAATAGTGAAAATCACATTGATAATAATAACTGAGATCTTAAAGAAGGAAATTATTAAGTATTAGACACCATGATATGAGACATCATAATACCACCACCATCAAGAAATTTAAAAAGGTTATTTAATCTATTGATAAAAACCCATTTAGTGTTGTATTAACTTGATTTTATCATGATACTTACTCATGTATTGAGGGGATATATAATGTCAAGCCCCACCTGTCACAAAAATTCCAAAAAATTCCTTTAATATATAATAATTGATATAATAAATTTTTAATGATCCATATCATCATATATCTATATCGAGAAATGATTACAGATTTATCAATATTTCACCAGATAAATAGATAAAATTAAAACTAATTACCCTATTTAGAAATGATATATGTTTTATGAAATTAACATATCCATGATAAATAATAAGTATATTTTGGGGAAATGTAATGTCCAATCAACACATGTTATTGAAAAATTAAAAGGATAATTCTTGATTAAAAAATGAATCTTGGATGTGAAAGTTAGTATTTTTCTTGGTTAAAATGTTCATAAACAATCCATAGAAAGAATAAGAATGTTATCAATACATTATATACCCATTGGAGTACGAATAATGGGCTATTTTTGTTATTGGATAAAAATAACATAAAAACATTATAAATTTTTTTAAGGAAAATAAAATATTCATCTTGAAAACAATTTTTTTAAATATATAAAACATTTTTAATATCCATTTCTTTGATAATTACTTTTAAAAACTAGGAATTTACTAAATATTTGGAAAAAAAATTCTTTCAAAATTAACCATAGAATATTTCAAAGGAAATATAAAAGAAATTATGGTGGGTAAATCCTTTCATGTCATACAAAATATGAACAACATTTCTTTATCATTGTAAATGGTTATGAAGTTCCATGATTAGAAAATGACAAGAAGAGTCCTTTTACATTGTTAATAAATGCCAAACATGCATTTTTTAAAGAACGTCTTAATGAATATTTTAATTTTTTTTAAAAGGAATTTTAAAAATAATATTTCTGATGTTAAAACCATTTTTGGAAGCATTATTATAAAAAAATAGTTTTTAAATAAAAAAAATTCTGACCTAAGAGAAAAATGAAGTTGGATTTTCATAGAAATATTTTATCAATTGATTTAAGTGGATAAGAGTGAAAAAATAGTAATATTAATTTAAAAATATAATGATATAATTAAGATATTTATACATATATTATTATTTTCAAACCAATCTTGAATTTTTATTATGATAAATGAAGTACACTACGATCATAGAGAAGGTACACCGCACGTACGCATGAGTAATGTTTTTGTTTTTCAATGATTGTTATAGAAAAAGGTAAGTAATATTTTATACATACATAATTATCATAATATCATAAATACTATATTATTAATTTAAATATATTCATATATATCATCCATTTTGTGATGTGAAAAAAATATAGCCACATCGCTTCGTGATGGTGGTAGTCCACATATACAGAAGTGATGCTATCATATTTAAATCAGTGAAAAGGAATTAAAGAAAATGATATATATCATCTTTATAGAATGATAAATATGTCACGACTATCATAATTATTTAATTTATATTATGTATAATCATTAACATTACCCTTATCACCTTCCATGTGAAGTGTTAGTGAAAGACGAATCACATCGCTTCGTGAGGCGGTAGTCCACCGTACACACGATTGGCATTATCGTATATCCTATGAAATTGATGGTAAATAATATATATATGATATAAATACTCCATAGGAATAAATATGTCATGAATATAAAATATATACTTTACATCCATCATTTTAACCAACAATGAAAGGTTGTAATTGAAGAATGAATGACATCGGTTCACAAGGCGGTAGTTCACCGTACACACAAATGATGATTTCATACCTCATTTAAGAGAAGTGGATATGGTTATAGGTAATGATTGTATTATAAAAATATACTATTATATGGAATATAATATTATTATTATTTCAGTATGGTTTAATAAGACATGGAGGATGTGTAGAAACAAACAAAATAAAGATACTCATTGAAGAACACTACCTCCTCTTGTTGTATCCTCGTTAGGTTCACATTAAAGCCTTTATGGGTTGGATTTTTATCCAAAAAAGGATTATAGGATTAGGGGAGGGATGTGGGGATGTTATTTGGGTAGTTAGTTCCATAACCAAATAGGTTTGAAGGTGTGAATAAGATTGGATAGGCGGTGTACTTTTATAGGTTGGGGAAATGAAAAAATTTGTATTTTTGAAATGAATTGATAGATCCAACGTTTTTCCAACATAACAAGCTTAAATAATGGACCATTATCAATCCTCAGAGATGGAAGGGTCAAAATATGTGCATCCAATAGTTTTTAGATACTTTTTGTTGTCATTTTTATATAATTTTCAATGAGATTTGTGAAGATAAATGTGACCTATTGAAACATACTACATGTCGAGAGCACCACACTCCACCATCACCACAATGAAATATTTTTTGACGTAAATAAATTTAAACCTTAGATACTACATCATATTCATTTAAAAATTAATTACACCCTAGTTCTCACATCCAATCACCAATGAACATGTGAGTTCTAGGCATGGGACTTCAAGCAATGATATTGTTTAACTAATTTGAGTAGTATCTTGTGATGTCATAACATAGTCAATATTCATTATCCAATTTCAGCTATATAATTAGTATATGAAAAAACACAAATCTGAATAGATTTATCTTTGTTATAACTCAAGTCATAATAAAGAGTTCCTTTAATTGGTCATGTAATGATCCATGTCTTTGAGATTTGTATTAATTTAAATTTTATTTATTTGATCAATTAATTTTGCATTTATAATTTAAACACAGCTGGAGGAGGAGTGAGTTAGTATGAAAGGAAAAAAACGAAGGGGTTGGGTGATATGGAAGAATGGGGTGCCCGATTTGCCCGTATTTCATACAATGTTGTCTCAAGGGGGTTGGAGAGGCTACTGTTACCCATAATGAATGGTTGGTGAATATGCAAATGATATAGAATGTTCACTGAATGTACGATGTACTCCCTTCTGGTAATTGGTAGGTATAATGTTGTTTTTTTTACAAAATATTAAGTTTAAAAATTTTATTTTGCACATTTTATTTATATCTAAATTGGAGTATTTGAGATTTGTTAAAGAGGATGACCGAACAACTCCTCTTCTCATTTACCAATTCCCTTCACTCCTACAAATAATGCATGCTTACCCCTTTTAGTTAGATCTTTCATAGGACATAGCTTAGACATGTTAGGAATACTTCCATGTTTAATCCACTTTTCCTTCCTCTAATGCCTAATTCTTTTTCTATGTATGGAAAAAAAATCCAAAAAATCCACATATTTTCTATTCTTCAAATATTTAGTCAATTGTTAAAATTCCTTCATTTTACATCCTCTGGATGGCCTTTCACATATTAATCAGTAGAAGACCCTTCATCTATAACATACTATTATAATTTTTATTTTAGTGTCTATATGAGGTAGAGTTATATTAATCATAAATAATGAGTTCTAAAAATATATATACAAAAAATATTTTCCTATTAAATTAATTTTATTTAAAATGATTTAGATTTCCTGTTATGATTTGTAGGGGGTCATTGATGAAATTTCTTGTGTTTAGTCATGTTATTCACTATTATTTACTCTAAATTCATGGTAGGAGTTTTTTATCTTCTATTATATGAGTTGGTTCAATATTTATTTATGGTCTAAATTCATTTATATAATATATGGAAGTATATTATCTCTATAATAGGGATAACCTTATACAAAATTTAAATGCATAAGAAAATCCCACCACAAGTTGTTTATGCAGGTTCCTCAATCTATATTTGTTGTAAATACACTAAAATGTGTTTCATATTATATGATATACCCCATGTCATAGTCTATGATAATCATGTGATGCATACTATAGAACAAGATATCCTAATATAATATATTATAGTGATCCCGCAACAGAATACTAGAGTCAGTGCCCACTTTATTAAATTGACATTAGATACAAGTAATCGCATCCTAAAGGACCAAATTGTTTAGTAGTATTGGTAAAATAGACACATATCGGAGTCCAATATTACATTTTAATATTGAAATTAGAACATTTTTATCCTGAATAACATTATCCCCTCTAGAAGATCCCTACTAATCATTCGTAGTAAACTTCATGGAATCATGAGGAAAAGATACAAAATAAGGGTTACATAAAATGATCAGTATGGTTTAGGTAAGATTCAAGATATCATGAATGAACAAGAATAATTAAAATGAAAAGGTAAATAACTATAAAAATGTGAAGCTTCAGGGAAAGAAGAATTACATTGATTCGTTAGGAGGTTGTCCACCACACGCACGAGTGACGTTATCGTAACTCTTACATATTGGAAGGGAAAAAATATATATGATATAATGACTCCAAAGTTATAAATATGTTATAAATATCATATATATATATAATTTACATCCTTTATCATACCCAACCATGATAGGTTGTAATAGAGGAACGAATGACTATTGTCTGCGAGACGGTAGTCCTCCGTACACATGAACGTTGATTTTGAAACCCGTTTGACAGAAGTAGTGGCTGTTTTTTGTCACAAGATTATTATAACAATTTTCTAGTATATGGAATTCTGTGAGTTTATTATATCATCATGGTTTAATTATAATATATGGAGGTAAAGAAATAAATAAAATAAAGATGCTCATTGAAGAACATTACCTCTTCTTTCTGTATCATCCTTATGTTTTTACTAAAACCTTCAAAGGTATGTTTTTTTGAAAAAACTAATGATTCAAGGGTAATTGGAGGAATTATGGGAAGTTATTTTTATAGGTCATGGAAAATAAGAGATGTGAATCTGTGAATAAGAGAGTATTTTGGTGGTCTTTTATAAGTATGGTAGAGGAAACACTTAGTATTATGGAAATGAATTAAGTCATCTTATGTTTTTTATATGTCAAAAGGTTACAGAATGTACAATTATAGAACCATATAGGTTTAATGGTGAAAATATGTCCATCCAATAGTTTTTATACAAGATTAAATGTCATTTTCAGCCATATATTTTTAGTTTAACACCCCATTATACCGATTTTTACCTTAATCGCAATAATTAATTTATAATACATATGCTATTAATTTAAATAAATAATTAATTTTACTTTATAATAAATTTTGATTTTTTCTGATTAAAAATATGGAATAAATTTATCCAAGTTAAATTAATTAAATAGGTAAAATTTTATTTAAAATTAATCCCACAAAGATGATAAGTAAGCATGTTTTTAATGTAAAAGTGTTCAAATATTTACAATGTTTATTTCATCTAAATTCAAAAATAAAATGATTAAATTGTCCCAAATTGGTCAAATTGATATATTATAGAAGTAATTTAAATTTAAAACCAATTAAAACTATAATTTTAAATTTTTTATTATTTAAACAAAATGAAAGTTCTCAATTAAAATTCAAAATTTTCACTATTAATAATAAAATGAAGTTTCTCAGAAAAATTATAAAAATTTACCCAAATAAAATTTTAAGATTATAATTTCAGAAATTAATTTTATTTATTCAAATAAAGTTTCTAAAACATTAAAAAATAAAATTTATATTATGTGCATAATGAATTATTAGTACTCATTGTCGAAAAAATACTATTTTTTAGAAGTCATTTTTTTCTTTTAAATGATTCTCATTTTATTAGAAATCAATTGAAAACTAATAATTTTTTTTAAACAATGTATTTTCATATTTTATTTCATCCTTTTTATACGTGCCATGCCAACAGCTATGGAAAAACTATCATAATAAAGATTAATATTAATTGTATACTATTTTTTGGTCAAACAAGGCCTTATGGGTAATGAAATCTATCGAAGGAACTCATTTCTTCATATAATTAAATCTAAACATAGTGTTTAGTGTAATTCAAGATATATAATTTAATTAAAATTAAATCAATCATAACGTCTTAGGGTGTCATATTTGTAGGTTTTGGGTGAAATATAAGCATGTGATGGGTAATTCCCAACATTGATTTTTGACTGGATCAAAGATTAATATGAGATTTTACAGGATTAATAATGCCATGATCAATGAAATTAAATGAAGGAATAGAGATAAAGTATAACATTAAAAACCCAAGTGTAGGATAATCACACGTTATATCTAATTAATTTAATTAATTAAATCATTAGTTTTTTTGAAATTCATTATTTGTTGATGGATCCAGAAATAGATATACATTGTAACACCATTGAATTTTATGAATAAGGTGAAGATTCCCCCTAGGGGTGATCCAGACATATTCCAACAATCTTTGAATGTCACCATTGGAATCTCCCATTGCTTACACGACATATCCTCTTTCTTGCTGGATTCACCTCTATTTGCCCTGAGAATCACTACTAAAGGATTCTCCGTGATCTCTCTAGACTCAAGTGTGTATAGTGGAGTAATATTTCTCTCTGTTCCAGGGTGTGTTCAAGTATAAGGGAGCTCTCTAGGGCTTTGAGATGATTCTAAGGATTCATTGTGCACAACAATGCAAATGAATTGAATATCAATGAGAAAATTTTATAAATTGGTTTATATAACACTAGGATTCGAAATAAATATTTGAAAAATTTCTCTATAATACATATTTAATCCCTTTCGAACCCCATGTCTATAATAATAAAAATATTTTTTATTTTTAGATATAATCTAAACTCATGAATTAAAATTAAATAATTTTTATTCAATTTATATTCAATATATATTATTTCCCCCCGGACCTATAAACATGGTCTACCATTTCTCCACAACATTAATCATGCCTCAAATAATGAATATTTATTTATTATACAAATTTCATTTCATTATTATTCAATAAATAAATCAATATTATATTCACTAAATAGAAAATAAATATTTAGTAAATATTATTCGCACATAATATTATATTGAATAAATGGTGAAGAGATATATAACATCAATAAAACATGAATATTTATAAAACTATGCGTGGGATAATGTTACCCAACATTTTATATAATAAATAATAATATACTATTTAACAGATATTATAGATACACAATGTTTGTGACCCTATAGACCTTTTTCTCAGAGCCATTAGGAGAACCAGACTAAATTCCAAGGCTTCCATCTTATAACATGCGAAGACACCCATAAAGAAAGAAGTTAATGCCGCAATAACATTATACATCATACAGATTCTTACTAAGTAATATAATCCCTTTAATATGATATATCTAGTTAATAAGGTTCCTAGTCGATGCCATCAACCTATGTGTTCGATGTCTCTTTCTTAGAATTTCGAAAAATTGAACATGCCTATAGAACACCATGGCCATCGATTTATTTATTCTATGTTATTTACACTAAAATGATTGACATATAGACATACATTAAATAACAAAAGGTACAAATCCTTTTTCTCATTATTCAAAAATGAAATATAACTTGTGACACAAAAAACATATCCTACTTCTCTATAAACATATTTCATCATAGATTTTATCAATAAATCAAATTAAATGACAAGTAATTCTAATTAATAATAATATTATTATCTACGGATAAATACACATGTATAAAAATAGGAACATCCAATAACATATGTAAATTTGGATTTCCTACTTGCGGGTCTCATTCTAATAATATCCCACTTTTGATATATCCAATTTGTACACCATGTGAAGGAGTCCCAATGTCATTTGAGTCTCCACCAGAGATAACTTGTATCATTCTTGTCCTTTAAATTTATTCATCTTTCCATTGAACATATATTTATGAATAATATTATTATACTTCTGGGTTTTTATCATAGTAGAGAAGTACTATGAAATTTCAGTGAGATAGCTACTCTAAGGATATTGTCACATACCACATTACATAGATGAAAAATCATTATGTGAAAAGTAGTTTATTAATATTTATAATAATTAATACATGTTATCATAATGTTCATAAATGTTTTTTCATAGGAACCAACTCTAATAGAATTCCTCTTACATTAGATTAAACTACAAACAACTTTCAGTCTTATAGCTCTTGTGTAATACTCCTGCTTCTACTGAGATATACCTTTAGTTAAGGGGTCCAACACATTTTCTTTTGTGAGAACTCAACATAATGAAACTTCACCAATATGATAAAAATCCCTCAAGATATGACAATTTCATAGTATGTACTTTGTTCATTAGTGTGACCTTGACTACTTTTTAAGATCCACCATTATAGTATTATCACAATACAATATTAATGGGTTATTACTACTAGGTACCACATCAATCTCCTAGAAAATTTTTTGTATCCAAATGGATTCTTTGGATGTATTAAAAGATTCTATATACCCAAACTCTACTACAAAATCATTGAAAACTTGCTTTATTGGAATCTTACATCTCACACCTCTTTCGTTGAGATAAAAACATATCCTACCTAGGACATTAGATCATTATATTATGTTTTAATAGATTAATATGTGTAACCTCTGATGACTATATCATTATATCCTATGTACACTAGGAACATTTCATTACTTCATAGATATATGCGGAAATTATTAATAGCATCATGATGTTTTTACTAGTGCCAAAAACGGGTTTTCACTTCAGTTTTATTATTTTTAACATCAATTAGTTTGAGACATTTTTACATGTGGCATTGAAAATAATTATTTAATGGATTTTCATAAAACTGATGTTGTAGATGAAATATTGGATAATTTTTTTTTATTATTTTCATTTTAATCAACCACTCCATAGTATACAAAAAGAGAAAAAAATAACAAACCAAATATAAAATGTACGATAAAAGTATAAAACAAGTTGATATAACAAAAAAACAACAATAAAACACAGTTTGAATTAGAAATTTCAATATTACAATATAAATTAAAAATAAACTAAAATCCAATAACACCTATAAAATGATTTTCCCATTCAATTTGCATGTGTCTCATATCCAATGCACTATAAGGTTGAGGGTCATCAAAAATATAAAAATAAAAAGTAATTAATTCAACATGTATTATAAATATAACGGATTAAATATTAAATAAAATTTTATTAATAAATTTTTCACACCAAAACATATATCGCAGTTGAAATTTTTTCATACATAAATATTAAAACATAAAATCCACATTCTAAAATTCCTACTTGTATCATAAAATGATATTTAAAATAATTTTTCAGTTCAAAATAACATTATTAATAAATATATCAAAAATATTATAATATTAAATTAAAATTACATTTTCTTTTAAATATTTGATCTTGGAGTCCTTCTCATTTATGGTCCCTAGAATGAAATGTCATGAACTCTTTGAAAATAATATACATAAAATAATTTTAAAATTCATTATAATTTAAATTATTACTAAAAAAATAAATCTTGCACATCTAATACATTCTTACAATTTTGTCTCACTTCACCATGCATGGTGCATATCCAGTTAAGTGACTTCTCCCTTGAAAAAAACACTTAACATCAAATGAAAACTATTATGGAAGAAACTTCAATGTCAGTGGTTGTTGTGTCTTGAGATATATAACAATTTGTGAGATATATGTTTTATTATTTTGAATATAAGTAAACATCCAACACTAAATAATTACAATATTTTGAAATCATTCAGTAATATAATCAATTCTTTCTACTTCAATAATTGTTTGCGCTATAGGTGAAATAAACTATGGATCAATAAATCAATATACCTTTATCTTTTCATGCTCTTTATAGATTGAAAAAATACACCATACAAAATATAAGTATATATTTTAAATAAATTAAACATAAAGAAATATTTATTTTAAGAATTACATAGAAAAAAAATTCTTTTTGTTGATGCCCAAATGACCTAATGTTATAAGTTCCATGACATCATTTTTTGAAATCACTATAGTCATTGCATTCTCACAAACTCTAACATTATTTAGAATCTCATAATGATACAACAACAAATTTGAATATGATGACAATCAACCAAAAACTACTAGAATTTGTATCTAAAGTCATAAACCTATTTATTTTTTGTTATCTATATAGCAATTCTTTACCTTTAATGACATCTTGTAAAAATATATCTAAATATATAACATTAAAAATGTTAAAAAAAACATAATTCCAAAATGAAATATAAGATAAAATAAACACATACCTCAATGATAATATGTTAAAAAAATTCAAGATATCCAAACTAAAAAGTGTCCTACAAATTTTCCAACTACACTCACCTCATATGTAGGTAATAATACCGCAATTGATCTATCTATAATATCCTGTATAGCAACCCTCTGATGCTCTATCTCTATTTTTTTGAAAATGAATAATATCATTAATATAAAATGTTATCCCATATGAAAAAATATGATGTTGTGGATCATCAACATATAACTCAAAATAATAGGGATGTTTTGGAGGAGGGTGTGTACGAGTAGGATAAAATAGACTGGGGTATGCAGGTGCGGGTGGAGGAGTAGGAGATTCTTATAGAGGTATAGGGGGATCAATCATTTGAAACTTCATTTCGATGTCTACAAACAATTACTATACTAAATCTATGATCCTATCCTCCATCGTCAAATGAATATCCTAAATTTCAACATCCAATGATTTATTTCTTTATAAACATCCTACATTGAATAAGCTAGAGTGTGTGGAATGTCTTTATTTAATGATACACCTACTTAGTATCCCATTACATGAATCGAGTGTTCAAGATTTCGCAAAGTTATTTATAAAATATTATTCCAACCCTCATCTACGAAGGCACCATATTTTCACTACACATCAAGAGAATCCTGTAAGTGATATTTGAAAATAACTGTAATGAATCAGAATATATTATGAATTGATTTAACTTATATAAATAAACTAATTAAACATCTTATAATCCTCTCAAATATAACCCTCAACTCTTCTTTAAGATATTTTCCTTTTTTGATCATCTGATCCCTCTTTATTTTTTATTGTCTACTAGGGGGATGTGTATCCTTTGTAATCCATGAAGACTCACCTCTCAGATTTTTATTTTTTTCTTCAATCAGTTTTTCTTCTAATAATGCATACAGCCTCCTTGAGATAACGTATGAGAATATATGTTTACATATTTGATATCATGATGGAATCTCCTTGATTATTATAAATTAATAATTAATAATAAAAAAATCATTAATATGATCATTAATATAAAAAATTATAAAAGTTAACAATGAACTTACCAAAAATCTTCTCATCATCTAAATTCCACAAATTTCTTCCATGTATATTCATCTATAAATAGAATAATGTCACACATATTATGATGTTTGTATATCCCCAAAAATGAAGTTTGATGTGAGGGATGATTTAAAATCCCTCTATCTCCTAGAAGCCAAATAAAATTTCCTCTTGACTCCTCTAGTATCAGGTATATCATATATCATATATCATCTAATAATCAGGATGAAAACATATATCAAGATAAGTAAAATAATATTTTTTTACCACAATGGTCTCTAACATGAGAGATATTTTATCTTTTTCAACACATTGGAAATCATCAAACAAAATACTAACTTTGATTTTATCCCACATTACTACAGATGTCTTGATTATTTATGAATTTGGACTTAATGGAATTTCATTGTCATCAATTTTAGTAGGTATCCTCTAGTCTAAGATATAAGAAACTGATAATTTTGGAAAACTTTTGGTGCCACATTTAAAAAAACTCAAACTCTTTTTTTAGTGGAAGTAGATGTATCTTGTAAAAAAGGATGTGGAAGCTCATAAAAAATATCTTGTGTACATTCCTTCCAATAGGTATGAGTATGATCATCTCCAGAAGTATGTGGTGGATAATATGATGGATCTATCATTATCAAACAAATCAATGTAATTTTTTTTTTGTAAAAATATATAAAAATCTAACTATTATACAAAAATGTAAATAAAAAATGAACAATTTTCAGACAGAAAGTAAAGTAAAGTAAACTCAACACATTTTTATTCAGATTTATTATATTTAAATAAAATTAAATAATATTAATGAGAGATGAAATAGAAAAAATTAATGAAAACAAATCCATAAATGGTGTGTGAATAGTAATAATTCTCCAACTTGATAAATCATTTTTACACCAGAATGTCTTTTGAATGTAATCTTATACAATATATTTTTTATTTTATTTAAGATATTAAATTTAAAATAATTTGTTTTCCACAAAATCAATTAATAAATATGTTACCTTATGATAAAATTGGTAAAATAAAACTAAACTAATAAAAAAATTAACATATTTGTTATAATATGTGTTTTAATAAAAAAATAAAAATAAAATATTTAAAAAATAATTAAATTTGAAAAAGTAAATTATAAATAAACCTATGTCACAAATAATATTAGAAATTTAATAATGGATTGTTTTCTGGAGTTCATTCTTCATGATTATTCTCTATGAAACAAACCTTGTCTACTACATGCTCATCAATATAATTCGTTAATCCTTTCATGCATGCAGGGATATCACATAAATCATAATATTCATCAAGTTATCATAACCAACATACTATTTTTACCTATAAAATAAATATACCTATACATATCATATTGATCAAGAACATATAATTTTTTTTCATTTGTCTCCATGAGAAAATAATCAACTGTGTATTCCAATTTATTCAGATTAATTATTATCATCTCAAATTCATCTTACCTGGCGCTATTTTTTCTGATAAACCTTTTTTGGTAAAAATTGGAACATGAAATTTTATGAAATCAACCCACCATATTTCATCAATGACTCCTTAATATTCATTTTATGTGGAGATTTGGTTCTTGTCATTTCCACTCATAAAATGTAGTGTTTCTGTGAAGACCGACACACTACTATTATGAACCATACTTCTATTGTCATGAACTAAACTATGAAATGTATAGCCATTAAAGTCATACCCAATCCATGTTATCGACTTTAAACATGGTCTTCCCACTTACCATCCCAATATTTTCGATGAATCCGATCTACCAAGAATGGTCTCTTCAAACCTTGACAAGAAGGTTTTGTTATGCTCATTCAAAATCCACATATCATTATCCGTTGGATGACATTATTTCAATACATTAATATGCAGTGTCATATTCGGCTGATAATCATCAATGTTTTTCAAGATGTTTAAATGTACCTTATTTATCATTTCACTTATCAATTTATTAACATTAAATCCATTGATTTCTTTTCCCACATAATTAACTCATTCATAGTGAGATGTAAGCAACCAGATGAGCTCCATTGTTGACAAAGAGAGTAGACAATACTTTGTAACCTCCACTTACATATACTTCTCATCAATGTATGATTTAGGTTTATATGGATTATTAACATACCCCTTCAATATATTCACATTCCTTTCAGAAGGTTAGATCCAACATAGATATACAGGTCTGCAAAATTTTATTTCTTGCACCATGTGAACTTTTAAATGCACCATGTTATCAAAAAAAGATGAATGAAAATTCATTTCTAGTAGACAAATTATAGAAACTAATTGTTTTTCCAAAATGTTCTACGTATTCAGATTAATAACCTTATTAAAAAATTTATTGAAGAAAATAACATACCATAATGATAGTCATTCTTACATGGATCATAAATATCATATACAATGAAACTTGTAGGAGTTGTTCCATCCTGACATGACAGTAATAATATTTCATACCTATGAACTTCAAATCTTTTAAAGTCACAATTTTTTAAAATTTCATGTATAAACCTTTGGCACTTTGATATCATGAAGTCATTGAAAAAAAACTAATTTTCTACATCTTGGATAATGTAGGAATAGCTGGTTGTAGGAATGATCACCTTTTATCAAGAGTGGGAGATAACTCCAAACGTATTCCTATTGAGAGTTAGTCTAATATTGCATTCGACCCATCATTATTCTTTCATTTAATATCTAATAATGTTCCAATCAAGTTGTCACATATATTATTCTCCACATGAATGACATCAAGGTTATGTTTGGCCTCATTATATCTCTAATATGGTAGAAAAAGAAAATTTTAACATTTCATCCAAATATTTATATCATTACTAGATTTCTATGTCTTTCCGAATATCATATCAAATTTTGAACCCTCAAAAAATACTGATCATCAGATAAAGGATTTTGAGAAATATCAAATTCATGTGATTTATTTAATGCCTATTATAATATTCTATAAGCGTGATCAATAGAAACAATATTTTTATGAACTATGAATATATTTTTCTTCCATGATGCAGTTGAAAATTTGAAGTATACTATTCACAAATAGAACAAGCTTTATGCCCCTTAACATTGTATCTAGAAAAATTTCCATATTCTGGGAATATATTTATAATGGAAAAAATCATTTCATGTGGTTGAAAATATTCTACTTTATAAGAAACTTACAAACTTATACCTTCTTTAAATAATAAATTAAAATCATAAATTAATAGTGATAAGAAAAAAACAATATCAATTCTGATATATTAAGGTCTATAGATCATTAATCTCAACATGAAATATTTTCACATTATACCAAAATTCATTAGATAAGCTTAAGATTAACAACAAAACAGGCCATGAAATATTTATGCTACTAGGGCTTCGATATAGATTTATTCCACTCATGAACAACTAAAATATGAGATTTATAAATTCATTTTCAAATATTGGTAATTTGTGATCAATTTTCATCCAGTATGGATAATCTGACAGATTCCCTAATTTTCCATCATAAATTTGTTCACCTGCATTCCATATTAATTTATTTTATCATCATGTGAATTTGAAAATAATCGTTTCAAACAAGGGATTATAGGAAGAAACCAAAATGCATAAGTAAGGGTCTATGTAACTTCTAAATCATTATGTTATTTCCTTTTCAACATATACCAATATGTCATAGATTTAAGAAACCCTAAAATACATTCGTATCGCTTCATATATAGAACATAGTCATTCGGACTTGCAAGTAATTTTTTATACCATAATCCTATGAGTCATAGAACATTATTCACATTATAATGTGAATATATATGAACAATATCTTTATTAATAATATCATTAATAAATTATATCAAATGAAATAAACACTTATCACTCAATCCAAGATTCACCTTCAAGTTAATCAATCGTAAAACCATCTAAATATAGTAAATTTCATACAACCCGAGTACAATTGTTTATTAACATCACCATATAGTTGAAAAACTATCTAGTATTTATCCATTTATTATACATCAATAAAATGAATCATTTGTTGATTTTTTTAGATTTATAATCTTGAAAATGATCATCATTGAGAGATACAAAATTATACATAGTTTCACCATGAAAAATCAAGGGTTTTAATTTTTATTAGAACCATGAAAAATTATGTTCTCTTTGATATCTATTCATTTTAAAATGATAATTTTAATAAATTTAGGCAAGGGAAACAAATAAGTCGTTGTTTGGAACATTTCATTTAGAAAATTTCAAAAGAGAATCAACACCTTCCACATATTAATCACTAATTCAATGTTCCGTAATCGGACGACAAATCATTAATCTATAAAATGTATCAAAAATATATATATTGTCACGATAAAATAGGTTTAATTTTATATCAAGAATGTCATTATTTGAATGTAACAAAAATTTTAAATATAAATAAATATATGTGTATTAAAAATGATTATTTATAAATTCAATAAAATAATGGAATATAGTTTTAAATATAATATTTAAATCATTAAAATAAATTCATGGAAGTTATTCACAGATTAAAATATATTAAAACAATTATTTAATTTTTTAGTTTCTTCTGAATGAAATAAGATGAAACTTGAAATTTAAAATTATTTTCCCGGATCAAAATCATGTGCACGTTTTACATTTTAATTAGTATCTTTATCATCCAATATTCTAATAATTTTTTTTCATGAAAAATCTGATAATTATTAGTTAAATAATTATTTCATACTACAATATAATCATATAGAAGAGTTAAAAAAAGAGGAATTTTTAATGTGGTATATATATATAAGTATAATTAATATTATATATTGTTTATGTGTAGTGTATTATAAAAATTTTGCAAAGAATATTACGTATTGTTCATTCTATGAAAACATGTTTCATTTGAATGTAACACACTAATAACCCACATTTTAAATATTACAGTCTAATTCATTTGATATAATAAAATCCAAATTTATGTGGATAAAAATGATTTCAGTGTGAATACCATGTGATTCATGTGTAATTCGATTAAAAAATATATATATAAATATAACAAAGACATGTAAAGGAACCAATAGATAGTTCTTATTCTGTATTAACCAGTAATTTCAAAATTATATTAATAATAACTCATAATATATAGACTGCATGTTTAATATATTATTTTCAAGGTAATAATATTCTCACATAAAAATAAAAGTGTTGATATGCATATAGACTACTTATATGATATTGTATATTGAAATATATGGAAATTTCAATGTATGTATTTATATACACACACACATATATATATACACACATATATATATAAATTACATTTTAATATTACTAAGTCACTAATAAGTTCATAAAACTAATTAAAATTTATCCATTTATATGATAGTGCATGCATAAACAATAAGTTATTCACAAAAATTATCCAAATAAGAAACAATTTATGATTCAATGTAGAAATTTAAGATGCGATGTAGTTTAAATAATTTTGAAACAATTCAGTGCAAATTCATTTCCATTTAATAGAAGCACCACAATATGACGATAAAATTCTATCCACAAAAATGTCCCTTAAATAAACATATAACTAATGTATATAAATATGGTAATTTATTATTTTAGATGATAAATTCTATATTCAAATGCTCAGTGATGAGGTGGATGAAATATAATGATTTAAGAAGATGGTAATCTGTGATTTGAGTACACAAAATATAAAAAAAGAAATTTAGGGCTTCAGTACCTTTAAATGACTGAATGATATTATCAATGTGTGAGGATTAGCTCAGATTCTAGAAGATAGAATGCACAACAATTAGAATGGTGAAACCTAAGGATCTTGGAAAACAGAAATTTGATATCTGAGTCAACTGGATCGAAGAAATGAGGGTTAGGTCTTCTGTGTGATAGAAACAAGTCGGATATCAAGAGATATAATAACACCGAAATGATTCAAATCAACTATTCATAAAATTTTAAATGGTATATTACATCAGTTATATTTTAACCGATGTTAAAAATTGGATTTTCACATTGGTTAGATGATAACCAATGTGATAAAGAGGGTAACCTTCTTTATCACATCAGTTATCATATAACCGATGCAATAAAGAAACACACCTATAATTTTCAGGTTTTTTATTTTTTAATCGAGATGAAAAAGATCATTAACCACTTTATCACGTAGATTATACAGTAACTGATTTGATAAAGTAAGATAAATTGATTTTTCACATAAGTAAGGAATAGCGACGTGAGAAATCCGATGTGATAAATGATTTTTATACTATTGTGTTCTCCTAGATGTGCTTGATATCTTCCAACCATGCTTAATCAATATGCCACATCAAGTCTATTACCCAACATGACATTCATGAATGATCAAATCATTGAATCATATAAGATCTTAGTAAATCTCTCTTTCTCCTTTTGTCACTGATGACACATTTTCTTTAAAAGATGTACACCACGTGACAGTCGAACCAATACCTTATAGACTGTTCTATACTAAACCTATTTGGTACATAGTCAATCTATGTACTTTTACTTAGTCCAAGAATCCTCCTGGAACTATCACAATTGATCTTGATCCTATAATATATGCTACTTCACTTAAGCACTTCATGGAAGAACACTTGTTTATCTAGTCTCCAGCAGATTGTAATACTGATATGTCATTTCCAATGATTAATATTTCATCAATATATATTACTAGGATAGAGGCTAAATTCTTACTAAACCACTTTTAAATACATAGATCACTTTAATTGTTAACTAAATAAGATTCATTTATTGCTTCATCAAATCGAATTTTCCATGACCTGGATGCTAGCTTCAGTCCATAAATGGTTCTCTAAAACATGAAAATATTTTTGGCATCACCTATAGTAATTAAACCTTCTTCTTTGGGCATGTAGACATCTTTTTGTTGGTGACTATTAAGGAAAGTTATTTTCGCATTACTATAACAAAACAAGCATTTAACTGATCTAGAAAAAAGCATTGATAAAGGGTACCCATTATGAGAACCTTATTTTTAGCGTATATAATAGGTAACCATTATCAATTATTTATTTTTGAACCCATAAAGGGATGACTAATCACTTCTATCTTAGAACCAATTGACGTCCAAACAAAATAAAATAATAAAATAATAAAAAATAATAAATGAGTTTAGTAAAAAATACTTAATGTTTTTATTAATTAAATAATTTTTTATAAAAATGAATAAATTAATTATGATATATATAAATTAAAATTACTAATAAATAGTATATATAATATATATATATATATATATATATTTAAAATTAAAATTAATCAAATAAAATCTAAAAATAACTCATTTGGGAAAAATATTAAACATTTTATTAATTAAATTATTATTGATAATGTTAATAAATAGTATATATTAAATATATCAATATTTATGAATGTATAGAAATATGATTTAAGTGAATATTAATTATTTATATTAAATAGTTATATATTTAGTGAATAATTTCTTATAATTTAAAATTAATATGAATTAAAAATACATACTAATAGTATCGAGTAATGGATATAATTGAATGTCATTTGAATTTTATGTTTAACAGATATCTTATGAATGTTATACTGATTTCAAATATACATAATTAATGTATTTTTATAAAAAAAATACACTCAAAATGTGACACCCCAAGCTTCCACGGTACGTTTGCCTTAGAATAATGCAATAGCGTATGTTGTACGCAACCTCGAGTTCTAACAAACCACAACTAATTAAACTAGCCGTTATGAATAGTAATACCAACTTTTTGAAATTTTAAAAATTTTATTTATCAAAATGGACTTCATTTTTGGATTCATAATATCAAAATTAGCCTAGGGTGAATTTTTGGTATTTTTCTGAAAAACATCATTTTTTAATGATTAGTGAAACCACGAAGTGGTAGTTAAAAAACAGAATTTTTCATAAAACTTAATTTTACAGCTTTTGTCAATTGAATTTCCAAAATCTGAGAGACACTGTTGATATCAGTATATAAATTTTGGTTCAATGAGATGAAAATAATTTTTGGTGAATAGTAATTTTTTACTTTTATTTACCACGGTTAAAAGTAAATAGTGTAATTAAATGTAAGAATGATATTATTTTTACCCTGAAACAAGTACTATTTCTATTGGATAAGCATAATTCAACCAAAAACAAACTTTTGAATAAAATATGAACCTCTTTGGTCTACATGGATTAGATTAAGACATTTATTATCATTTAATTCAATGAAGAGTTAAAAGATTTAAAATCAATGATTAATAACTAAAACATTTTTAATATAGGGATAAAAATAAGATAAAATCGATTATAAATATTCCATAGAAATCTAAAAATATTTCCTACATAATGATATTTTATTTATAATTTTTAGACATTAAAAAAATTAATTTATTTATGATAAAATGGTGATGTAGTAATTACCATAATAGTGAAAAATTAAGATAATTGATATTAAAAATACCCAAATAAATATAATTTGAGACTTTTTATAAATTCCACTAATTTTCTAGGATAATAGGACATGTTAGTATTGATTTAATTAACATTTTTCGAAGTAAAAAATCTGTTATTATTTTCAAAAAAAATTAATTTTCCAAATAGTGTCAAAATTGACATAAAAGAGTTTTTAAAACAAATATTATATTCTTAACTGATAATATATTCCTCAAAATCTATGTTTAGGACAAAGGGATTAAATATTATTATATATTACATTAATGAACCAATTGTGGTTCACTTGGATGTTTATAGTATGTTTATTAACCATATAATAAAAAAATACAAAGAGACATAGTAAAAGTGAAACTAATTTACTAAGAGTTAATACTTAATGATAAGGTTAATTTAGTGACCCAAACCTGTCTAATTCTTATTGTTTGAGTTGTAATATACCCATACCCACCTTATCCTCGAAATAAATCAATTTTTAGCCATTAGAAACTGAATATGAATTTATTATAAAATATTATTTCTAGCTTTTCCTAAGGTGCCCCCCTCCCATCTTATAAAAGGGCACTCCCACTTCTCTCAATCTCACACCTTCAAAGCCTTTTGGTTTGGCCAAAATCTGCCCAATTATCCTCTCAACTTCTTCCCTTTATCTTATATGCCCTTCTTTAGTTATAAATCCATCCTAAGGAGTCCTTTTGATCAAATCAAAAGGAAAAACCCGAAAAAGAGGTAATGTTTTCACCACCCTCTTTCATGTTCCTTTCTTCATCCACTTCCTCTTTGTTTATTATTTCCATTCTAAAATAATAACTCCAGTATCTTATATATACTATTCTGATATTATAAATATGGAACAACCATATTCAGTATTCTACCCATCATTTGAATGACATGTCACCATACGTGCGTACGTACGGCTTACCATCTCCACGTCGTGGTGTAATTGTTATTCAATATATTATTATTTAGTTGGGTATAATGATGATGGGTAATTCATTTAAATAATAATTATAACATGATAATGATTCTGTATATATGATATATCATCCATTTATATATTATTTTATTATCAAAAGAATGATATTGTCTCTCGTGCATACGAACGGAATACCGTCTCCACGAACGCAATAAGATTCATTCCCCATCGTATCCATTCAAGAATAATTTTCATTTGATGGTAAAAAATAATGTTTATAGACTTAATATCATTCTGAATTTGAATAAAATACAACCTATCCATTTCAAACATGTCTTACGTAACCAAACATATAAGGAGAACGTATCGATTATCACCCGAAACGACGATAATACTAAGATATTATTAATAAAGCAATGTTAAAAGATCATATATGATATCATATCTATGTATATGATTATTTTATAATATAATAACAATGTTTTAACTATTATAGAGGAGTTTAATATACCATCAACTAAATAAAACTAAAAGGTAAAGGTTTACATCACAATCTCTTCCTTATCCGAGGTTGTTTATACGTATTTATCTACTAGGACCTCGTTATCATCCACATACATGTTTCTTAAAAATTCCTTCCAAAACATTTTTATAATTAAATAGAAAATGGTTTAATGTCATTTATACCCTCATAAATTTTGGAAAAGAATCTTTTCGTCATTTTCCAAACAAGGTACTCTTTGACCTTTTTGACAAATTTAAGGTAAGAATGTTTTTTTAACTAATACGATGGGTGTGGCTATTTTCGACCGTTATAACTTTGTCTAAGCTTCCCTTACAAGATAATATGATTATTATCTAATTAAATGTATTATTTTATAATTATGTGACTTTTAAATGATTTCAAAAAAAGAGATATTTCTCTAAAATAGTTTTGATTTCATCTATGTCAACATCCTTTGATGAATTTTAAGTTTATTTGAAGTTGATTCATTATGATACAAAACATCCATATTGTATTTAAGGATTTGTGGTATTTTTGAGTGTGGATGTGTTATTTTTATACCATTCATGGATTATGAATAATGTATTGACATTTTTTATGCTAGTTTTAATAAGAATGATTATATTATGTTTAAAACTGTTCATATGAGGAATGCATTGGACTTAATAAGTAACGGGTGGAGCCCGATATTGCTCCTTAATGCATCGGTAGGTCTCATGAGAAAAACTTGTGTATTGGCACAAGTCCATGAAAAAATCTTATTTTTAGTCTTGGCACAAGGCCTTGACTATGTGGTTATGATAGTCTGGCATTATGCATTCCCTTATTATTAAAGTGGTTATTGATATTGCATGTGATTATTAGACTAGTAGAATATCCATGTGAGTATGTAAATGGAATTATTTGATTTTATCTTTGCCATATTATGTTGAAGATCAATCTTAATAAGTCTTTTGTTTTTGTTTTACATTTCCTTAAATGCTTATGTTTACTTATTAATGTTTCCGCTATATTGTTATCCTAACTGAGCATTTGAGCTCAGTCCTTTCAATGTTTTCTTTTTCCTAGGATGTGAAGAATCGTATTATGACTGACTATCAGGAATAGTTTAAGGGGATGTGAAGAAAATTTGTTGTTGTAGTTTTGTTTTACATTATGATGTAATGTAAGACATATGAATATATCTAGTGTTCCCAAGGCTACTAATCCAATCGGTTTTTCGAGATTTGATACTTTGTGATCAAGCCAATTAGGTAATAATACACTGACTCAGGGTAACTGGGGTCGGGGCATTATAGTTGGTATCAAAGGATGTTTAGTACAAACCTTGGAATCTAGATTTAGATAAAATCTGATTAGAGAACATAGCCTTATGATAATATTTGAGGATTTTTATAGAAGAACATCCTAGAATTTCGGTGAAGTTGAGATTTTGTGAGTTTTCTGAGCAATATATCCCTATCTGGATACGAGCAGGTAGAGGAAGCTCTAGCACAGATGTACCTAGGAGTGAAAACTCTGACAAGGAGTTTCAGGCTTGACCTGGGGTATCTTGGCACATGACAACGGGCCATGCAGCACTCTTGGTTACAACACTCCTAGGGGATATGCTTAAGATTATTATCATTTTATTTACAAACCATTATGAAGGGTTTATGAGTATATACTTCCTCAAAGAAAATATTTTTTTGATTATGGATTATATCCATAAACTGTTCAATTTATGTTAAGTGTTTTATGAGTATGGAATTATGTATTTCGATTCATAAACTAATCTAGTTTATGCCATTGTTTAGAAATGGCGCCTAGTGGAAGAAATGTAAACCATATCAATGCATGGACTCCATGTAAGGATTTCCCTCCTGGTCAAGATAATTATAGTAGAGCTGGTAATACAACTAGTGCTGATCAGCTTCTCACTATACTGGGAAAACTCACTCAAGTTATGAATAATAACCTTACCTATATGGAGCACCCTGATCCGCAGCATGGAGGATCATTGTTAGATTGCTTCATGAGGCAACAACCACCAATGTTTAATGGGGGTAAAAATCCACTAGTAGCTGAGAAATGGATCAATTCTATAGGGAAAATAGTCCATGCCTTGGGGTGTAGCGAAATGGGAAAAGTTGTGATGGAAGTTTACCGCCTCACTGGAGATGCTGATCAATGGTAGTCCTTGATTAAAAATTCAAAAAAATATGAAGAAGTATCAAGTATGTAATGGAGAGAGTTTAAAGAGATTTTCTTAGAAAAATACTTTCCTCATGACCATCGAGTAGATATGGAAAGGCAGTTTTTCAATCTGAGGAAAAAGGAGGATAAGAATGTTGCGAAGTATGAGGCTATATTTACAAGGTTAGCAAGGCATGAAACTGATTATATATGTAAACCAAGAAGTAATATTGATCCTTTCTTTGATGGGTTAAAACCATTTCTCCGTCTATCTTTAGTATCACAATACTTCTCTTCATACGAAGACATTGTCTCATGTGGTATCAAGACAGAAAAGGAATTCTCTACATCTTATGACAGTAAAGCAAAGCAGGAGAAGAAGAGATCTTCTGATCAATCTAGAAATAAAAATAAGGGGATAAAGGGAAAAGATGAATATCTACCCTGAAGTAAATGTGGGAAGAAACACCCTAGTACTTGCTTGAAGGGAATGTGAGTCTGTTACAAGTGTGGTGAAAAAGGCCACCAAGCTCATGATTACAAGGGGATGAAAGAATATAGTGATATTCAGTGCTACAATTGCAAGGATATGGGACATTATTCAAATGAATTTCCTAATCATCAGGGAAACTTACCTTAGAAGAGGCCAAGGGATCAAGGCCAAGCTTATGCTACCACTACTACTGAGGTAGAAGCTCCAAAAGACATGGTGGAAGATAATTTAATGGTTTCCTCAAGTTTAGAAAATGCATTATTTGATTTTGTATCATCACATTGTTTCATATCTTCCTAGTTTTCTAAGAAAATTAGATATTTCCAATTTGATTTAATAAGGGAGTTGTCAGTAAAAACCCCTAAGTGAAGTATTATTGCAACAAAGTTTGGTCAATTAGTTCCCATTAGAGAACCTAAATGTTCTTTATCTGCTGATCTCATCATCAGACCCATGACTGAATTTTATATAATCCACTATATAGATTGGCTTTCAGACAATGATGAGAAGATTTATTGTAAGAAGAAGGAGGTTACGATTCTTGATGATGATGATAAGGAACACCTTATCATTAGAGAAGAATCGTCTCCACCTAATTCTTATCTAGATCCACCACGAGTAGCTCAACTAAATTCCATTATTGGGGAGGAAGAGAATGAAATTACTGTGGGTGAGAAAAATAATGTTCAAATAGAGGATGTACATATTGTGAAAGAATATGTAGATGTATTTCCGGATGATTTACATGGACATCCTCTAGAACAAGAAGTTGAGTTTTCCATTGATTTAATTCATGGATCAAGGCCCATATCAAAGACCCCTTATAGAATGGCCACCGTAGAATTAGTTGAACTAATGAAACAACCAGAGGTATTGAGTAATAAGGGATTTATTCTCCCTAGTGTTTCTCCATTGGGATCCCCTATTCATTTTGTTAAAAAGAAATATGGATCTATGAGGTTATGTATCGACTACAGGTAGATCAATGCTATAACAATAAAGAACAAGTATCCCTAACCTAGCATTGATGATTTATTTGATCAGCTGTATGGAGCTAAATACTTCTCAAAGATTGACCTTCGATCTGGATATCATCAGTTGTGTGTGAAGAAGGAAGACATTTCGAAGACAACGTTTCGAACAAGGTACATGCATTATGAATTTACAGTAATGCCTTTTGGATTGACTAATGCACCCTCTTTTTTCATGGATCTAATGAATAGATTTTTCAAGGAATATCTTGATGATTTTGTGGTAGTATTTATTGATGATATCTTGGTATACTCCAAAATCTACAAAGATCATGAAAATCATTTGCACAATATCCTGAAGACTCTTAGAGGACATGAATTATATGGTAAGTTTAGCAAATGTGAATTCTGACTTCAGGAGACTTCTTTTCTTGGCCATATTTTATCTAAAGATGGAATCTCTGTTGATCCTTCTAAGACCAAAGCAATCCAAGAATGGCCATCACCAACAAGTATAATCGAGGTATGCAGTTTTATTGGTTTAGCAGGTTATTATCGACGTTTCGTCCAGAATTTTTCCCTTTTGGATAACCCATTAATGAAGCTCACATGTAAAGAGGTTATATTTGTTTGGAAAAAATATTGTGAAGAATGTTTCGAATAACTTAAGAGAATATTAGTCAATTCTCCTATATTTACTCTACCATCGGTGAATGATGGGTTCGTTATTTATAGTGATTCATCAAAGAAAGGACTTGGTTGTGTCCTTATGCAGAATGATAAGGTTATTTTCTATGAATCATGACAACAAAAAATTCATGAGAAAAACGATCCTACTCATGATGTCGAGTTAGAAGTTGTGATATTTTCTTAGAAGATATGGATAAACTACCTCTATGGTGAAAAATTTGAGATTTATACTGATCATAATAGTTTGAAGTATATTTTCTCACAAAAAAAACTCAATATGAGGCAAAGGAGATTGCTTGAACTACTCAAGGATTATGATTTCATGATACACTACCACCCGAGGAAGGCATATAAGGTGGCATATTCTTTGAGTAGAAAATATCATGGAGTTTTGAACATGATGAGAGTGGAAAGAGATCCTATTTTCATGGATCTAGTAATGATGGATATGGGAATCACCATGGAATGTGAAACATCAAAACTTTTTCAAATGGTTTCCACACCATCATTGCTAGAAAGGATAAAGAGTTCTCAGGCTGATGATGAAGAGTTTTAAAAGAATATTAATGCTATGAATGATGTGAGATTGTGTGAATTTGTGTATGAAGATGGAATTTTTAATTTTGGGAAGAGACTTTATGTTCCCAATATACCTGATCTAAAAAGAGAATTTTTGGATGATGCTCATTGTTCCAATTTCTCTATACACCCTGGGAGCACCAAAATGTATAGAGATTTGAAGGAATATTTTTGGTGGGACAACATGAAGAGAGAGATTTCTGATTTTGTGTCAAGATGTATGGTTTTCCTACAAGTGAAAGCAGGAAGGCAACAAACTGGAGGGGACATGCAACCTCTTCCCATACCTGAGTGGAAATGGGATAACATTACGATGGACTTTGTCATGGGACTACCAAAGACTCCTAGAAGGAATGATGCAATATGGTTCATTGTTGATCGTCTTACTATGTAATCACATTTTTTTGCTATAAGGGAGGATTTACCACTTGAACGTCTAGCAAGACTATATATTAATGAAGTTGTGAGACTTCATGGAGTACCCATATCGATTTTTTCAGATCGTGATCCCCGTTTTGCTTCAAGATTTTGGAAGAGTCTTCAGAAGGCCTTGGATACTGAACTTTGTTTGAGCACTGCCTACCACCCTCAAACAGATGGACAATTAGAATAGACTATTCAATCCTTAGAGGACATGTTGAGATCATTCTCACGTGGCTTTGATGGTATGTGGGATCAATATTTACCTCTAATATAATTTTCCTATAACAATAGCTTCAATTCAAGTATTCAGATGGCACCATATGAAGCGTTACACAGAAATAGATGTCACACACCAACCTGTTGGGATGATGTTGGTGAAAGAAAACTTGTAGGCCCAGAACTGGTGGAGGAAATGATGGAAACAGTTAAGGTAATCCAAAACCACATCAAAGTAGCTCAAAGTAGGCAGAAGAGCTATGCTAACAACTAAAGGAAGGATTTGGAATTTTAGGTGGGAGATCATGTTTTCCTGAAGGTATCTCCATAAAAGGGGTTATATGTTTTGGTATGAAGCGTAAATTGAGTCCTAGGTACATCGGACCTTTTGAAATTCTAGAATGTATTGGGGCTGTAGCTTACTGTTTGGAAATGCTTCCAAGTATCTCCAAATTTCATGATGTGTTCCACGTATAACTGTTGAGAAAATACATGCCTGACCCAACACATGTATTGACCTATGAAGAATTAGAACTGGAACCTGATCTGTCTTATTGAGAAGAGCCTGTCAGTATCATTGACACCCAAGAGCAAGTGATGAGAAACCGGAAGACTAGTCTGGTAAAAGTTCTATAGAGAAACCATAAGATGGAAGAGGCAACGTGGGAACCCGAGGAACTCATGATGAAGAACCACCCAAGTCTTTTTATGTAATAATACCCTAGAAATCGTGTGGACAAAATTATTTGAAGGAGGGGAGAATGTGACACCACATGTTTCCATAGTACGTTTCCCTTAGAATAATGCAATAGCGTATCTTGTATGCAACCTCGTGTTCTAACACACCACAACTAATTAAACTAGCCGTTATGATTAGTAATACCTAATTTTTGAAATTTTATAAATTTTATTTATCAAAATGGAATTCATTTTTGGATTCAGAATATCAAAATTAGCCTAGGGTGAAATTTGGTATTTTTCTAAAAAACATCATTTTTTGATGAATAGTGAAACCACTAAGTGGTAGTTAAAAAACTAAATTTTTCATAAAACATAATTTTACCACTTCTGTTAGTTGAATTTTTAAAATCCGTGAGACATGGTTGATATCAGTAAGTAAAATGTGGTTCAATGAGATGAAAATAATTTTTGGTGAATAATAACTTTTTGCTTTTATTTACCATGGTTAAAAGTAAATAGTGGAATTAAAGGTAATAATGATATTATTTTTACCCTAACACATGTCCTAATTCTATTGGAAAAGCATAATTAGACCAAAAAAAACCTTATGAATAATATATTAACCTCTTTGGTCCATTTGGATTAGATTAGGACATTTATTATTATTTAATTCAAAGAAGAGTTAAAAGAGTTAAAATCAAAGATTAATAACTAAATCATTTTTAATCTAGTGTTAAACAAAAGATAAATTCGATTATAAATAATCATTAGAAAGATAAAAAAATTTCCTACATAATGATATTTTATTTATAACTTTTAGACATTAAATAATTTAATTTATTTATGACAAAATGGTGATGTAGTAATTACCATAATAGTGAAAAATTAAGATAATTGATATTAAAAATACCCAAATAAATATAATTCCTGACTTTTTTTAAATTCCACTAATTTTATAGGTTAATATGACATGTCAGTATCTATTTAATTAACTTTTTTTGAAGTAATAGTTCTGTTATGATTTTCAAAAAAATAAATTTTCCAAATAGTGTCAAAATTGACAAAAAAGAGTTTTTAAAACAAATATTATATTATTAATTGATATTATATTCCCAAAAATCTAAGGATTGGCCAAAGGGATTAAATATTGTTATATATGACATTAATGAACCACTTGTGGTTTTCTTGGTTTTTTAATGTACATTTATTAACCATGTAATATTAAAATACAAAGAGACATAGTAAAAGTGAAACTAATTAACAAAGAGTTAATACTTAAAGATAAGGTTAATTTAGTGACCCAAACCTATCTAAATCCTATTGGTTGAGTTGTTTTAGACTCATACCCACCTTATCCTAGAAATAAGTCACTTTTGATCCATTATAAACAGAATATGAATTTATTATAAAATAATATTTCTAGATTTTCCTAAGGTTCCCCTCACCCCTCTTATAAAACTGCACTCCCCTTATCTCAATCTTACACCTTCAAACCCTTTTGGTTTGGCCAAACTCTGCCCAATTATCCTAAAAACTTAACTACCTTCATTCTAGAAGCCTTATATTAGTCAGAAAGCCATCCTAAGGAGTCCTTTTGATCAAATCAAAAGGAAGAACCCGAAGAAGAGGTAACGTTTTCACCACCCTCTTTCAAGATCCTTTCTTCTCCACTTCCTCTTTGTTTATTATTTAAATTCTAAAATAATAACTCCAGTATCTTCTATATACTTTGATGTTATTATAAATATGGACCAACCATATTTAGTATTCTACTGATCATTTGAATGACATGTCACCATACGTGCGTACGTACGGCTTACCGCCTCCACGTTGTGGTGTAATTGTTATTCAATATATTATTATTTAGATGGGAATAATAATGAAGTGTAATTCCTGAAAATAATAAATATAACATTATAATGATTCTGTATATATGATATTTCATCCAATTATATATTATTTTAATATTAAAAAAAATGATATTGTCGCTCGTACGTGCGAACGGAATACCATCTGCACAAACGCGATAAGATTCATTCCTCATCGTATCCATTGAAGAATAATTTTCATTTGATGGTTAAAAATAATGTTTATAGACTTAATATAATTATGAATATGAATAAGATACAACCTATCCATTACAAACATGTCTTACATAACCAAACATATAAGGAGAACAAATCGGTTATCACCCAAAACGACGATAATACTAATTTATTATTAATAAAGCAATATTAGAAGATCATATATGATATCATATTGATGTATATGATTATTGTATAATTTAATAATAATGTATTAACTATTATACAGGAGGTTAACATACCATCAAATAAGGAAAAGTATGAGGTATGTGTTTACTTCACAATCTCTTCCTTATCCGAGGTTGTTTGTACGTATTTATCTACTGGGACCTCGTTATCATCCACATCCATGTTTCTTAAAAATGTCTTTCAAAACATATTTACTATTCAGTAGAAAATGGGTTAAATTCATTTATACCCTCATAAGTTTTGGAAATGAATGTTTCCGCTATTTTCAATACAAGGTAATTTTTGACCTTTTTGACAAATTTAAGGTAAGAATGTTTTTTTAACTTATACAATGGGTGCGACTATTTTCTGCCGTTATAACTTCGTCTAAGCTTCCCTTACAAGATTATAAGAATATTTTCAATGAAAATGTATTATTTTTTAATTATGTTACTTTTAAATGATTTCAAAAAAAGAAATATTTCTCTTAAATAGTTTTGATTTCATCTATGTCAACATCCTTTGATGAATTATAAGCTTATTTGAAGTTGATTCATTATGATACAAATCTTCCATATTGTATTTAAGGTTTTGTGGTATGTTTGACTATGGATGTGTTATTTTTATACCATTCATGGTTTATGAAGAAATTATTGACATTTTGTATGCTAGTTTTAATACGAATGGTTTTGTAATATTTAAAACTGTTCATATGAGGAATGAATTGGACTTAATAAGTGACAGATGGAGCCCGCTACAGCTCCTCGATGCATCGATAGGTCTCATGAGACAAACTAGTGTCTTGGAACAAGGCATTTACAAAATCTTATTTGTATTCTTGGCACAAGGCCTTGACTATGTGGTTATGATAGTCTTGCATTATGCATTCCCTAATTATGAAAGTGGTTATTGATGTTGTATGTGATTATTCGACTAGTAGAATATCCATGTGAGTAAGTAAATGGAATTATTGATTTTTTCTTTGCTATATTATGTTGAAGTTTATGTTTACTAAGGCTTTTGTTTTCATTATACATTGCATTAAATCCTTAAGTTTACTTATGAATTTTTTTGTTATATTCTTATCCTTACTGAGCATTTGAGCTCACCCCTTTCAATGTATTATTTTTTCCAGGATGTTAAGAAGTGTATTATGACTGAATTGCAGGAATAATATAAGGGGAAGTGAAGACAAGTTGTTGTTGTAGTATTGTTTTACTTTATGATGTAATTTATGACATATGAATATATATAGTGTTTCCAAGGCTACTAAACCAATCGGTCTTTCGAGATTTGATCCTTTGTGATCAAGCCAATCATGTAATAATGCACCGACTCTAGGTAACTGGGGTTGGGGCGTTACAGAAAAATATATTTTGGAGAATTTAATGAAATTTTATTATTTTATATATATTAATTTATTATGTTTTATTATTTTAATTATGTATTCATCCTTTTTTTCAATATATATCCATTTTTTGAAAAAAAATTTAGTTGATCAGACATATAATTTTTTTTAATATTCTTAAAGTGTATTATATTTAATTATCAATTTCATTCCGTTCTAACATGCATCCACATAAGATTAAATATTAATTAATAATGTTAATAATATATTTATAAAAAAATATATTTATAAACATATATTCATTATTTTTATATATTTATATATTTATAATTATAAAGAAACAAAAAATATATTTAAAAAATTATTTATATAATTATAAATAAATAATTATATATATTTAAAAAAATTTAAAACTATAATAAATTTATTTAAATAATGTATAGATTATATATATATATATTCAACATATATATATATAGTTATATAAATATATATAATGATGTAAATATTATTTCTTTATAAGTATTTAAATAATTATAAATAAATAATAATATATTTACTGAATTATAAACCTATAATAAATATTTTTAAATAAATAATATATTTAATATATTTTTATATATTTATATTATATATATAATTATATAAATATATTTACAAAAAAAATTTATAATTATAATTAAAATCCCATTATCAGCGGTAGATTAATTTGTGCTGAAAAAATACATCTTTATTAGTGCTAAAAAAACTATGATAAATGTATACTGGTATATTTTAAATAACCATAACTAGCCATGAACTCATCATGAAATCTGAATCTTTTCATAGAAGCCATCGTCTACCAGAACTCCTTAGTGAATTCAAGCTCAAAAGAATGCTTGAAAGAAGGGTCGAACAATATCAAGGATAAAATCCAAGGCTCAAACGATTCATGGGTCGAACGAATCTAAGGATTGAACATTTTCTAGGTTTTCAATATCTCTACATTCTCTCAGATGATTCAAATACCCAATCCAAGTTTTCCAAATTTTTCCCCATCCTCCCCACTCATTGATTTATTGTTTGGAAAGATCTATTTTCATTATTTTATCATTACTCTTTCTTTACCATCGATAGATCCCATTGATCAATAATGTTTTTTGGGGATGTTTGGATGAAAGGAGATAGGGCTATCCTTTTTTACACTCCCCACACTCTGCCCTTGATGATTTTGTGAAACCCTCTCACCCAAACGCTACTGATGGGGGTAACTATTTATTATTGAGTCTAAAAATCCCATTGGAATCACAGATCATTAATTCTGAGTTTTCATTCCATTCTATAACCAAGAATGCACGCATGGATTATCATGTATCTCATTTTTTTAAATAATGTGCATATATTCTATGATAAAGATATTCATAATATTAGGAAGGTTATTGTTAAATATTATATTTCATGTGAATGTTACATGAACTTAGAAAGAGTCAGACACAAACGATGTTTATTGATTAACAAAATTTCTATTGTTCAGCTCGATGAAGTAGGATTTGTCTCATGAATCACGAATGAAAAAGGGAAAATTACACAGGGTTACATAGTTTTTGATAGAGGTGTAAAATATATGATTATTTATATATAAAAAAACACAAATATATATTTAAAAAATACACACACACATATATATATTATACAAATACATTATGATTATAAATATTCTAAAAATTAAAATATATATATTATGAAAATATACTATATAAATATATTATAAAATTATTTTATAAAAATATATATTATACAAATATGTCAAACCAATATAATATACAAATTTATGTACATACAATTAGAAAATAGAAATTTGTTATATATATATATTATATTTGTATGTAAATAAATATATAATAAATATTATATATTTACATACTATACAAATATATTATAAAAATATATATATTATACATACACACATATATATTATATTACAAAAAGATATAAAATAAAAATATATATTATACAAATAAAGATATATATTACACAAATAAGAAAATATATATATACAATAAAATAGAAAAATATATATTATACCAATATATGTTACATAAGTATATCTTCTAGTTGTTCGAATGATATTTTATTATTCTTGTTTTTCTTATTTGGTTTTCTTATTAGTACTTAATTGCCTAAATTATAATATCATTTTTTATGGGATTTATGAAAGAATTGATGTATCATTTAAATAGAGGTAGGACTAGTCTTAGTTAGAGGATTAAAAGTATTAGAAGATATATCTCTCATATGAATATATAATTCATAGAGGCCCCACAAATTCATATATCATAACATGTTGTTCGGATAGTGAAATACATATTAGGAAAAGACTTTATTCACTACTAAAAATTGCATAATCATAGATTACAGTTTTTAGGGGGAGGTAGAAAAAGAATAAAAATGTAGAATAATCCCTTCTAAAGAATACAACTCCTTGGTAGAGCCCATCATCATATTCCCAAAGCTAGAACCTCCTTTATGTCTAGTGAGTGAAAAATCAAATGAATTATCTCCCTTCCCATCTCAAATCAGACCTACTTATAACCTATAACAAACTAACACCCTAATTCTAGCTATAAACCCTAACATACTAATAACCTATTCCCGTCTCTAACCCCTAACAAACATACAATATAAATGTACAATGCTTCCCTGGAAATTAATACCCAACCAACCAACTGCCCTTATCATTAAAAAACCATGGACACTACTGAATCCCCCACACTCATGGAAAACCCCCTACATTCCGATCAAATGTACTCATCAAGTCCCCATAAAACAGATAAAAGAATTTTCATTCCCACCAATCCTTATCTTAAACAGTCCACAAGTTAATAACGATTGCTAATGGTATATTTGTCACAAATGGGAGGCATTAACCCTTTTGTAGAACACAATGTTTTACAATAGTCATCCTCAACAACTCCATCTCTTAAATATTTATTATTACATTACATTTTCCTTGAGACTCATACCCCATCAATTTTAGGTTTCATTTACTACTCTAGTATTATTCATCCCATATATGGATAATGCATAATGTATTTCATGAAACATAGGCACATGTCCAAAAGAGATAGAGGATGTGTTTCAAACAATAGATGTGGTAAAAAATGTTCATTTTATGAGTTCATTAGGAAGAAAATTTTCTATACATTTCACCATTAAATGAATTCATAGGATTAAACCTACAATAGTGGAGTAATTATTTTCAAAAATTGAATTACCCCTTTTCATCAATAAAATAATAAATTACTTAAAACAATTAGTTCACATCCATCCGAATGTAGACTATGTATTATATATTAGAGGGGACCACAATGAGGGGAATTTGATTCTTAAAAGAGGATCCAAATACGTAAAACCATTAAAAAATAATGATATTTCAATGAGTAGGTAAAATCATTTTTAAATATAATATATTTTTTCACATAATATTATATGTTCTCAACAACAATAATATAATATAATTTAAATGTCTTACAACACATGAAAAAATTTTATTCTATACATGATGATGTTAATAATCCCTTATAAGAACAAATGATAATCAAGGAAACCCATTGGGAAGATGTCAACATAATGTTACGATATACATTCTCTATTTTACATAAATGTTTTATAATGAAACGTTGATTTAATATTCATTACTGCTTTCAAATTTTTTTTATTTTAGAATATTTTTGTCCATCGTTCATGACTTTCTCCACTAAAACATCCATATACTTATTATCCCTCGAAATATTTTCACCCATATAGTGTTATATTAATAACATTCATTCATGTTCCCTCCACTAACATTATAGAATGAGAATAAATTATTCCTCTGCTCAATCAAAAAGGATAGGTTGATGTTTAAACAATAAAATCATTTTACATAGAATTAATGTATTCTTTCATATTTACATTTAATTTATTTGTTTTTAGTGTTACTTTCATATGATATTTATATTATATAGGTGGGTTTTCATTGTTTGAGTTGGGGTGGATTTTCCATATTTCATGCCTTTTTTCACCAAAACGTCTTAAGAATTCCTCTCCCTCAAATCATTTTCTCCCGTATAGTGTTGTTAATTATCACTTTCCTTCAATATCCCTTCACTACTCAATAATAGAGTTAATATTGATGTTTTCCCATTAAAATCATTTTCCATATAATTAATATATTGTTTTATATTTATTTTTAGTTTATTTAATTTTAGAATAACTCATATATTAATTGTTTTCTTCCACAAGTTGATTATTTTGATTAATTTGGGGTGGTTTGTCCTAATATACTCATGATCCTGGGAGATTGGACATCGAACATAGAATTTAGATAATGAAAACAAATAAATGCATCGAAAATCCATAAAACTATCAGAAAAAGGTGAATTAAGACAACTAATTTAATTAATTTTTTCTTTATTTTATTTACTATTTTTATGTTAATTACCTTATCACTTTTATGTAATACTTATTTAGTTTTTTCAGAGATCTACTAGGAAGTCATATTTTTTTCTTTCAATAATATAAATGAATCCATAAAATAGATAAAATGTTTCTTTCTACCAATATTACCCTGATTGTTTACTTCCAAACTTTTCTTTATTGAACATCCAACACAGTTTGTTGACCTGATGTTGTTAGCCAAACAAATTTGTCATTATTGAAAGATAAAAGAGAAGAAAAAGATCATTTTACCATTGTGGTGAATTCTCGTGATATATTGGGCACATAAAAATTCTCATATCATCTAGATTTTAAAAATATGAACTATTTTTTCAGATATGAACATCGAGTCAATATGCAGTGTTGGAAGACTGAAAAATAAAGGCAATGAAAATCGTGGTATCATTGGATTTTGGGATTACATTGAGACTTTGGCACATGTAAGAATCAACTGAACCTTAATCCAAAACTTGGTGTGACCGATATGACTCAATGTGATTCTTTTTATTTGAAATAGAATTCAATTTTAGAGAAAAAGACAATTGACATGCTAAAAATCGATAATTTTTTTTCAATTATTTTTGATTATTTAAAACAATTATCCATAAGTACTTTGTGATGTGTAAAAATCATCCACACCTCAATCTAGTACATAATGTTCATGGAATGAAACAATGTGTAACATCCCAGGTAAATTAAGAATAAGAGATTTTCATATTTATTAATATTTGTGAATTAAATATTAATTTTAGTTTAAAGGGGTTTCTATGTTCGATAGCGTACCCGCTACGCAACAACAAGTTTATTTGGAACCTTACGTTGCACCCTAATAATATATTATTATTATTTTAAATGGTTGTTAACTCCTAGCTGTTGTATTAGCGAGACTGAACAAAACTAACTAAAATATGATTATACATGTATTTAAATTTATCCAATAAAATTTAGAGGCTTAAAATGTGAATGAATCTTATTTTAAGAATAATTTACATTAAAAGGCCGATTTATCTCCTTTTAATGGAGAACCCACCTTAAATATAGTTTTGGTCACTTTAATATATTATATATGACCAAATAAAATCTTTATTTAGAATGGGGACATCAAAATTTACTTTGGGTAATTTTTTTATATTTTTCTAATAAAGTTCATTTTTTTATGAATAGTCAAAAATATTGTATTTTAATTCAAAAGTGCATCTCAATATAATTTATATATATGGATAGATTATCTTTTTAATTGGTCTTAAAGTAAAATTGAAATATATTTTTACCATTTAATCCAATATTTGTCATTGGAGTTAATTTCTCTTTAAAATTTGACTTAAACAAGTGTCAATTTTTTGATAGTTATTGTTTCTTAAAAACACACTATTTGTTTTCATAATGGGAATTAATTTTAAAATTAATTAATGCCACTTCTATTTTTTGAATTTTAAAAAATGGTCATAATTTTTTAATTCGGAATATCAAATATAGCTTAAGCTTAATTTTTGTATTTTTCAGAAAAACTTCAATTTTTGATGAATAGTGAAACCACTTAGTGGTAGTTAAAAAAACTGAATTTTTCATCTAAATGAAATTTTACCACTTCTGTGAATTGAATTTCAAAATTTCGACATACATGGTTGTTATTAGTTAGTAAAATTTGGTTCAATAAGATGAAAATAAATTTTGGTGAATAGTAACTTTTGACTTTTATTTACCGCGGTGAAAGGTAAATTGGGTAATTCAAGATTAAAAGAATATTATAAAAATTTCAAATTACATTAACACTTGTCCAAACCTTATTGGATGAGTAATTACTAACCATGGGCATCCTTGGGTAGATTTTAGGGCCCCATGGAGCCACTTATTAAAGATAATGACACTTTAGATCATTTAATATAATGTAAAGACAAAAATGACATTAACAAAAATCTTTTAGTAATTATTTTTTATATGGTGATATATAATTCATATTTTCGACTATAAATATTCATTGGAAATATAAAAAGATTTACTACATCATGGTAATTTTTATATAATTTTTATATATCAAATTAATTAAATTATTTATGACACAATAATGATGCAGTATTTACCGCATTAATAAATAATTTAAATAAATAAGATTATAATGATTAAAATATTATCCAAAACCTGTCCAATTCTTATTAATTGATTATATTTCGACCATGAGTCATCTTATCTACGATTATAAGGATTTTTAGACCATTAGAAACCGAATATCATTATATTATAAAATAATATTTTCACTCTTTCCTAAAGAGCCCCTCCTCTCCCCTATAAAAAAGACCACTTCTATGCAACTCCACACACCTCTCAAGCCATTTGGCTCTACCAAACTCTGCCCAACTAAGCTCACTACATTCCTATCCTCCTCCTTGAAGCCTCACCTTTGGCAGAAGGTACTTCAGAAAGTCCTTTGTTTCAAACAAAAGGGAGATACCCAAATTTAAGGTAACGATTTCACTTAAATTGTTTTCTTTTATTTTACTTCTCCAACCCCTAAAATCTTTTCTATTTATTTATTTTGTAACAAAAATAGTATCATCAATATATTAGAATGTTGTTATAAGAAATATTCTAATTACACTTGTACACACCACCATCTAATGGATGGAGAACATAATGTTTCTGTGGATGGAGAACGAACACCTCACGAAACGATGATTGTTCAATTACATATTACCGACTTTCATGGTGGCCATTATGATGGAACTATATTTATATATGATATAAATTATGTTTATGATTTCATTGTACTTATGTACTTCCCAATTATATCAATCCTTTATGGTTTCTATAGTGGGTAAATATGATAATCTCATTAGAGGAAGTGCGGACTACCGCCCCCTCAAAGTGATGTGATTCGTTAATGCCCTATGTGGGATGTATAAAGGATAGAGTTAATTATATTATATGTGATATTATACTAGAATTATAATATACCTTTTTATAATTATGTTTTAATTCCATTAATGTAAGAAATAGAAATGAAAGTAGCATTCATGTGTACGCATGACTTACCGTCTCCATGAACGATGCATTTCATATCTTACCACTAAATGTTATGTATTATTATAAATACATGTATATATTGTATATATATGATATATATGATATATAAATCATGAATACCATTTTGGATATAATAGAATATTGACCTCATAGACAACATGTAATTATAAGAAGTCCATTTTTGACTGAAGTACCAAATATCTACAAAACAAATGCTATTAACATAACAGATTGAATAATGTTTATAACATGGTAATAAGTGATATGAAAGGAATAATAAACTTGAAAAAGGTTCTTAAGAAATTAGAAATTAACTGTAGTTTAGTATTCAGGAGATTAAATAGCGACCATGCTAGGTTGAACGCGAGGTAAGGGACTTCGTCTCAATCTCCTTTCATTGAGGAATATTTTGTTTTAATACACGATTTCTTTCTATACGCCGTATAAACACCATTGACTTTTCATAGGGAATATTTTCTATGAAGTGATTTACTAAATGACAAAAAAGAATGTTTCTTTTAACGTAACCGGTGACAACGACCTTTCCTCCGCCTCGAGTATTATTTGATCTCTGGCTTCCTCAACAAGCCGTAATGTTTTTTTAAAGAAAATAAATACCAAATACTCTCTTATGTATTTTTGGTATTGAAAATGGTTTTTAAATTGGATTTTCTTTGTCAATATATTAATGTGATATATTGTGATTGAAATGTGGAAATGTTTTCTTTCTTTTATATTTGTTTCCTATCTTGTGATTTTATAATGGTACTTGGACATTTGATGGGTGGTTATGTGATAAACCATATGACGGGTGGTGCCGTGAAAACATGGACGGGTGGTTACGTTATTACCTCAAATGCATTGTGTATGGAAGTCAGTCGTATGACTATTCCATTTAATGATATGTGTGGAAGTCGACCGTATGGTTATTCAATTTATGTATGTTTATACCCCAAGTTACTTTATATGTTATGTGCTATTTTTATGGGTTTTATGGTAATCTTTAGATTAAAATAGGGTAATTAATGATATTTTATTCAGTGAATGGTATTTAATACTTCATAAAGGCGAAAAGAAATACTTATGTTAAATTATTCAGGATTTACATGCTTTTTTAAAAAAAACTATTAGTTTTCCTTCATTGTATAACCCTTACTGAGATTTTTATGCTCATCCCAAGTTTGAAATGTTTTCACTGGACTTATAGAAGAATAGGGTCAAGAATGAGATCAAGGAAAAGTCATGCTATCAAAAACATGGAACTAGACATGACTCTTTTTTTCAAAAGTTCATGTTTTGTAAAAAAATGGAAACTATGTAGAAATGTCTACTTTGTGTTTTTTTGAGATGTAATGTAATTGTTATGCCTAATTTTTTAAAACTCTAAACCTAAAATTATCCTCAATGTGAATTATTCATTTAATTCAATATTATGCAAGGTTTAAGGGCGTGTCCTTATAGTTGGTATCAGAGGTCGGTTTAGATAACTTTAGGAGTTAGGGTATTGTTATATTAATATCCATAAATTAATTTATGATGTCATATATCATTTACAGATTTCCATCTTTCTTCTCCTAAGATATTTTTGTGTTTAGAATGGTTTTCTGTAGAGGAAACAGGCCAGCTATGTTGGGACAACATTAAGAGGAAGACATGCTTCCAAATCAGCAACCTGAGATGGTCGGAATTGGAACTGAACAGTTTGTTACAGTGATGGAATAGTTGCCTCAGGCTATAAATGGTGGTGGTATCCATGTATGAGATCAGCCAGATCAACCATAGAGGAACATGTCATTAGTGGAGCATTTCATGGGGAAACATCCCCTATCCTTCAGAGGATCATCTGATCTGGTGATAGATGAAGGGTGGATTAAAGCACTAGAAAATATTTTGGATGTCATGGGTTGTTCAGAACATCAATAGGTAAGTCCCACTGTTTACCGTTTTGAAGGTGAAGCTGATCAGTGGTGGTCGATGGTGAAAAATATTGGGGATATTGAGGAGATTGATGCTCTTGATTGGGATGAATTCAAAGGTATGTTTCTTGAAAAATATTTTCCTAAGGTGGTTCGTCTTAGAATGGAAAAACAATTCTTGGAATTGAGGTAGGAGGATGAATCAGTGGATGCTTAGGAAGAAACATTCACTCGATTGGCAAGGTATGAACCGAATTTCATACGAGATATTGATGGTAAGATAAATCGATTTTACTCAGTACTGAAGCCACGATATTGATGAGAGTTAGCCTATCATGAGTTTAAAAGTTATGAAAAACTTATTCGATGTGTGGAGAAAGTGGAAATGGTGTTTTCCGATGATCATGTGTTCTTTGAAAAGTAACATAATAAGAGGTCTAGTTGGCAGGCAAATGGGAAGAATTCATCAATGAAGCATGGAGGAAAGAAAACTAAATATCCAACTTGTGAGAAGTGTGGTAAAAAGCATCCTAGAGAATGTTTATCAAAGACTGGAAAGTGCTTCCGGTGTGGTATGTATGGTCATATTTCTCATAACTGTAAGGAAGATGAACAAGCAGGAAATGAAAATCCATCGGTAAGATGCTTTATGTGTAACTAAATGGTTCATTATGCAAATGATTGTCCTGCGAAGAACTCAACTGAGGGAAAATAGCCAGACTACAAGCAGAAAGGGGTGGAGAAATCCTTTGCAACTACTTCAGCAGATGTTGGGCTATCAAATGAAGTTGTATTAGGTACACTGTTTGTTTGTTCAAATTATGCCAATGTGTTGTTTGATTCAGGGTCTACACAATCTTTCATTTCTGAGAAGTTTTCTAGTAAATTGGGGATTCCATCTCATGATATGAATACTAGACTTATGGTAAAAACACCTCGGGGAAGTGTAGAGACAAAAAGAAAACATAATAACATTCATGTCCTTGTGTGTGGAAAGAATCTACCTGCAAACCTTATTATTTTAACTCTAGTAGAGTATGATGTTATTTTGCGAATGGATTGGATTTATGTTTATCATGCTAAGATTGAATGCAGAGCTAAAGAGATTTTTTTACAGAAAGATTTACAGTTTGTGTACAAATATGAACCCTTGATGTTGATAACATGTCAGGAGGCTAAGAAATTAGTAAAAGATGGAAATGAATGTTACATTGCACATATTGTTGAAAATAAAGGAACTGTTCAGATTAATGATGTGTCAGTGGTAAATGAGTACCTTGATGTTTTTCCTGATGAATTCCTTGGTATTATACCTGATCAAGAATTTGAATTTACTGTTGACTTAGTTCCTGATGCTAAGCTAATTTAAAACCCCATTATCGAAAGTCTCAAATTGAACTTTTAGAGTTAAAGAAGCAATTGCAGGAATTATTTGATAAAGATTTCATTCGACCTAGCACATCACCATGGGGAGATCATGTATTGTTTGTTAAAAAGATAGATGGTTCAATGAGACTTTGCATTGATTATAGAGCATTGGATAACATCACTATTATGAATAAGTATCCTTTGCCTCATATCGATGATTTGTTTGATCAGCTCTAGGGAGCTCAATATTTTTCGAAGATTGAATTGAGGTTGGGGTACCATCAGTTGAAAGTAAAAGAAGCAGATGTTTTGAAGACTGCGTTTCGTACTAGATATGGCTATTATGAATTTGTAGTTATGCCTTTTGGGTTACCCAATGCACCAGTTGTATTCATGGATCTTATGAATAGAATTTTCTGGGAGTTCTTGGATAAGTTTGAGGTTGTGTTCATTGATGATATTTTGGTTTATTCTAAAAGTAAAGAAGATCATGAAATTCATTTAAGGGTTGTCTTGCAAACCATAAAAGAAAAGAAATTGTTTGGTAAATTCAGCAAGTGTGAGTTTTGGTTACAACAAATTTCATTCTTTGATCACATTATATCAAACAATAGCATAACTATTGATCCTGGTAAAACAAAAGTTGTTGAAGAATGGCCAAGACCCACAAATATAACCGATATCTATAGTTTTCTTGGTTTGGCAGGTTATTACCAAAGGTTTGTTGAAAATTTTTCACGGTTATCTAGTCCAATGACTAAGTTAACTCGAAAAGGTGTTATGTTCATCTGGACAAAAGAATGTGATGATTGTTTTCAGGAATTGAATAGAATATTGGTGAATGCTCCAGTTTTCGCACTTCCTTCCAAAAATGGTGAGTTTGTTATCTACAGTGATGCTTAGTATAAGGGACTAGGTTGTTTCCTAATGCAAAATGATCAGGCAATTACTTATGCTTTAAGTTAGTTGAAACCACATGAGTTAAATTATCCTACACATGATTTGGAATTAACTACTATTGTTTTTTCTTTAAAAATTTGGAGTCATCATTTGTATGGACTAAAATGTGAAATATATACTGATCACAAAAGTTTGATGTATATATTCCCTCAGAAAGAATTAAACATGAGACAGAGGAGATGGTCAAAATTTATCAAGTATTATGATTTCCCGATCCATTACCATCCGGGAAATGAAAATATATAGCTGATGCTCTCAGTCGAAAAAGTGATGCTTCATTAGCCATGTTTCATTTGGAACGGGAATATTTGGTTTTTTATTTGATGAACTTTGGAATAGAATTTGTTGGTGTAGTAAATTCTTCTGTTTTGTTTCATGTGTCAGTGAGATCGTCTCTATCAGAAAAAATAAAGCAAGCAAAGAAAGAATACAGTGAGTCGTAGAAAAAGGTAGAGTTTTTTTATAAGGGTAAGTTTCCTGATTTTAATATTGATAATGATTGTGTTTTGAGATTTGGAAAGAGATTATGTGTCCCTTGAGATTTACAGTTGAAGAATGAGTTGTTATGTGAATCTCATAGTTATCCGTTTTCAGTTCATCCTGGCAGTACTAAGATGTATAGAGATCTTCAAGAGTATTACTGGTCGAATGGAATGAAAAGAGATATTGCTGATTTTTCTGTGAAGTGTTTGACTTGTCAGCAGGTTAAAGCATAACGGCCGTTACCGAAATTGTTGCTTCATCCCCTACTAGTTCTAGAGTGGAAATGGGAAAATATATCCATGGATTTCGCTGTGGGATTACTAAAGACATCTCAAGGTAATAATGCAATCTGGGTTATAGTTGATCGATTGACTAAATATTCTCATTTTCTTCCTATTAGAGATACTTTGTCTCTAGATCATCTTTCTCGGTTGTATGTTAAAGAGATAGTCTGGTTGCATGAAGTTCCCCTATTTATCGTATCTGATCGTGATCCTAGGTTCACTCCTAACTTTTGGAAAGGCCTTCAAAAGTCGTTGGGTACTGAAATAAGTTTTAGTACAACTTTCATCCTCAATCAGATGGGCAATCAGAACAAACAATTCAGACCTTGGAGGATATGTTACATGCTTGCTCGATGGATTACCAGGGAAGTTGGGACCAACATATTTCTTTGGTTGAATTTTCATATAATAACAGTTTTCATCCCAGTATACAGATGGATCCATTTGAGGCATTATATGGAAAGTGTTGTCGAACTCCATTTTTTTGGATGAAGAATGTGAAAGGAAGCTGATGGGACCAGAATTGGTAGAGGAGAAGACAAAGAAAGTTCAGTTCATATAGATGCACATGAGAATAACTCAGAGTAGATAGAAAAGTTATACAGATAACCATAGGAATGATCTTTCTTTTGATGTAGGTTATCATATCTTTCTCAAATTTTGTCCATGGAAAAGTGTGATGCGTATTGGTAAGAAGGGAAAGTTGGGTCTGAGGTTCATTGGACCTTATGAAATTCTAGAGAAAGTTGGATCAGTTGCATATAGAGTGGCTTTACCTCCATGTTTATCCCAGGTACCCAATGTTTTTTACGTTTCAATTTTGAGAAAGTATATGCTAGATCCCTCTCATGTTTTGAGCCCAGAGGTAGTTCAGTTGGAAGAGAATCTCTCTTATGAAGAACAAACAGTTCAGATTCTTGACCATAGAGAGAAGGTGATGCGGAATAAGGTAGTTCACAAGGTAAAGGTTTTGTGAAAAAACCATATGGTTGAAGAGGCAACGTGGGAATCTAAAAATGCTATGAGGGATAAATACCCCCACTTATTTTGACAAGGTGAATAAAAATTGCATGGACACAATTTCCAAAAGGGGAAGGATGTAACATCCCAGGAAAATGAAGAATAAGAGATTTTCATATTTATTAATATTTGTGAATTAAATATTAATTTTAGTTTAAAGGAGTTGCTATGTTCGATTGCGTACTCGATAAGCAACAACAAGTTTCTTTGCAACCTTACGTTGCACCCTAATAATATAATATTATTATTTTAAATGGTTGTTAAATCCTAGCCGTTTTATTGGTAGGACCGAAAAAAACTAACTAAAATATGATTATACATGAATTTACATTTATCCAATAAAGGTTAGAGGCATAAAATGTGAATGAATCTAATTTTAAGCATAGTTTACATTAAAAGTCCGATTTATCACCTTTTAAAGGTGAACCATCTTTAAATATAGTTTTGGTCACTTTAATACATTATATATGACCAAATATAATCCTTCTTTAGAATGGGGACATCAAAATTAACTTTGGGTAATTTTTTTGGTATTTTTCTGATAAAGTTCATTTTTTATGAATAATGAAAAATATTGTATTTTTATTCAAAAGTGTATTTTAATCTAATTGATTTATATTGTTAGATTAGATTTTTAAGTGGTCTTAAAGTTAAATTGAAATATATTTTTACCATTTAATCCAAATTTGGTCATTAGAGTTAATTTCTCCATGAAATTGCACTTAAACAAGTGTCAATTTTTTGATAGTTATTGTTTCTTAAAAACACGCTATTTGTTTTGATAACGGGGATTAATTTTAAAATTAATTAATTAACCTTCTATGTTTTGAATTTGGAAAAATGGACATCATTTTTGAATTTGGAATATCAAATATAGCTTAGGCTTATTTTTTGGTATTTTTCGGAAAAACATCAATTTTTGATGAATAGTGAAACCACTTAGTGGTAGTTAAAAAAACTAAATTTTTCATCTAAATGAAATTTTACCACTTCTGTAATTTGAATTTCAAAAATACGACATACATGATTGTTATTAGTTAGTAAAATTTTGTTCAATAAGATGAAAATAATTTTAGGGGAATAGTAACTTTTGACTTTTATTTACCGTAGTTAAAGGTAAATTGGGTAATTCAAGATTAAAAGAATATTATAATAATTGAAAATTACATTAAAACTTATCCAAACCTTATTTGATGAGTAATGTCCGACTATGGTCATCCTTGGGACGATTTTGGGGCCCCATGGAGAAACTTATTAAAGATAATGACACTTTAGATCATTTAATTTAATGTAAAGACAAAAATGACATTAACAAAAATCTTTAAGTAATTAATTTTTATATGGTGTTATATAAGTCTTATTTTCGACTATAAATATTCATTGGAAATATAAAAAGATTTCCTACATCATGGTAATTTTTCTATAATTTTTATATATCAAATAAATTATATTATTTATGACACAATAATGATGAAGTATTTACATCATTAATAAATGATTTAAATAAATAAGATTACAACGATTAAAATATTATCCAAAACCTATCCAATTACTAATAATTGATTATATTTCGACCATGAGTCATCATAGATTCTATTATAATGATTTTTGGACCATTAGAAACCGAATATCATTATATTATAAAAACATATTTTCACTCTTTCCTAAAGAGCCCCTCCTCTCTCCTATAAAAGAGACCAGTTCTATGCAACTCCACACACCTCTCAAGCCATTTGGCTCGTTCAAACTCTGCCCAACTAAGCTCCCTACATCCCTCTCCTCCTCCATGAAGCCTCACCCTAGGAAGAAGGTACTTCATGAAGTTTTTTGGTTCAAACCAAAGGGAGTTACCCCAATTAATGGTAACAATTTCTCTTAAATTGTTTTCTTTTTTTTTACTTCTCCAACCCCTAAACTCTTTTCTATTCCTTTATTTTGTTACAAAAACATTATCCTCAACATACTAGGATGTTTTTATAAGAAATATTCGAATTACACTTACACACACCTCCATCTAATAGATGAAGAACATAATGTTTCTGTGGATGGAAAACGAACGCATCACGAAATGATGATTGTTCAATTACATCTTACCGCCTATCATGGTGTCCATTATGATAAAACTGTATTTATATATGATATATATTATGTTTATGATTTCATTATACTTCTGTAATTCCCAATTATATCATTCCTTTATGGTTTCCATAGTGGGTAAATACGATAATCTCATTAGAGGTAGTACAGACTACTGCCCCCTCAAAGTGATGTGATTCGTTAATGCCATATGTGGGATGTATAAAGGATAGTGTTAATTATATTATATATGATATTATAATGGAATTATAATATACCTATGAATAATTATGTTTTATTTCCATTAAAGTAAGAAATAGAAATGAAAGTAGCGTTCATTCGTACGTACGGCTTACCATCTCCATGTACGGTGCATTTCATTTCTTACCTCTAAATGTTATGTACTATTATAAATACATGTATATATTGGATATATATTATATATATGATATCTAAATCGTGAATACCATTCTGGATATAATATAATATTTACCTCATCGACAACATGTAATTATAAGAAGTCAATTTTTGACTCAAGTAACAAATATCGATAAAACAAACGTTATTAACATAAAGGATTGCATAATGTTTATAACATGGTAATAAGGGATATAAATGGAATAATAAACGTGAAAAAGGTTCTTAATCATGTATAAATTAACTTTAGTGTATTATTCAGGTGATTAAAGAATGATCGAGTCAAGTCAGACGCGAGGTAAGGGACTTCGTCTCAATCTCCTTTCATTGAGGCATATTTTGTTTTAATACACGATTTCTTTTTATACATTGTATAAACACCCTTGAATTTTCAAAGGGAATCTTTTCTATGCAGTGTTTTACTAAATGACGAAAAGTAATGTTTCTTTTAACGTAAGCGGTGACAATGACCTTTCCGCCGCCTCGAGTATTATTTGATCTCTGGCTTCCTCAACAAGCCATAATTTTTTTAAAAGAAAATAAATACTATATACTCTCCTATGTATTTTTGGTATTGAAAATGGTTTTGAAAATGAATTTTCTATGTCCATATATTAATTTGATATATTGTGATTGAAATGTGGAAGTGTTTTCTTTTCTTTATATTTGTTTCATGTCTTGTGATTTTATTATTGTACTTGGACATTTGACAGGAGGTTATGTTATAAACCAAATAACCGATGGTGCTGTGAATACCAGGACGGGTGGTCACGTTATAACATCCAATGCATTGGGTATGGAAGTCGGCTGAATGTATATTCCATTTAGTGATATGTGTGGAAGTCGACTGAATGGTTATTCCATTTAAGTATGTTTATGTCCCAAGTTACTTTATATGTTATGTGTTATTTTTATGGGTTTTATGGTATTCTTTTGGTTACAAAAGGGTAAGTAATGATCTTTTATTTAGTGAAGGGTATTTACTAGTTCATAAAGGTGAAAAGTATTACTTATGTTAAATTATTCATGACTTACTTGTTGTTTTGAAAAAAAACTAACAGTTTTCCTTCTTTGTATAACCCTTACTGAGCTTTTTATGCTCATCCCAAGTTTGAAATGTTTTCACAGCACTTAAAGAATAATAGGGTTAAGGACGGGATCAAGGAAAAGTCATGCTATATAAAACATGGAACTATACATGACTCTTTTTTTCAAGAGTTCATGTTTTGTAAAAAAAATGGAAACTGTGTAGAAATGTCTACATTGTGTTTTTTTGAGATGTAATGTAATTGTTATGCCTAATTCTCTAAAACTGTAAACATGAAAATATTCTCAATGTGAATTATTCATTTAATTCCATATTATGCAAGGTTTATGGCCGGGTCCTTATACAATGTTTCCATTGTTAGTTTAAATACGACATTTTCAAAAAGTGTCACTTATTGAAACAAACCAAACATGCTAATATTTTCTTTATGATGTAGGAGATCAATTTATAAATCATTTGTGGCATTTTATAATTAGTATCACATAAAAATAAGAAATGATGTGATCAGTATGAGTCAAAGTTTGTGTTTTTAGTTCAAAAGTATATTTTCATAAAAAATAAAAGTGACCTCCTCAAAACCGAGAAAAAAATATGAATTGTTTTTATATTTTAGGAAAATGAACCATAAGTAATTTTTGATTTGAATTTATCACCCTCACCTAAATCTTATATATGAAGTTCTCAAAGTGACTCTATGTGACCATTATCAGTTTAAAGTTGATAGTTTAGATCGAGAAATATCACTCACTGAAAACTAAGAAAATATGATATGATTTTCTTCAAAATTTAGGAAATCAATTCATAATTCATTTGCGATATGTAGAAATTAGTCTTTTGTCAAACTGATACATGATGTGATCGGTATGAGTCAAAGTTCTTGTTTCTAGTTTAAAATAAAATTTTAATAGGAAAACAAGTGAAATACTGAAAACCGAGTAAACACATTCATCTAAGTTTGATATATTAATAAAATAATCCTAAATTTAATTGAGATATGTAGGAATGATCCCCACCTCAATCCCACAAATTGTGTGACTGATATGACTCGAAGTACTTATTTATATTTTAAAATGGAATCAATTTTTGTAAAAAGGAAAACTAACTTACTCAATACCATGAAAAAACATTCATATTTTTTCTGTACATTAGAAAAAATAACCATAAGTCATTTTTATATGTTATAATCATCCTCACTTAAATATGATACATGTTGTTCTCAGTATGACTCAATGAGTTTGTTATGAGTTGAAAATCATCATTTTAGATCCAAAAATTTCATTAAAATAAATCCATCAATATAAAATAGGATTTTAGTAATAATTTAGGAATATTATTATTATGTCATTTGTGATGTGTAGGAATTTTTCTAACATCAAAATGATACATGATGTGATCAATATGAGTCAAAGTGAGTACTTCCAGTTTAAAATGACATTTGAGTAAAAAAGCGATGTACTCATAACTGAGTAAACACATTCTGATTGATTTTATACTTTATCAAAATGATAAATATGTCATTTGACTTGTGTAGAAATCAGCCTCACCTCAATCCAAATCATTCTGTGACTAGTTTGACTCTAAGTGTATATTTTTTTTAAATTGACATCTATTTTTTAAAAAAGACAACTGAACTAATGAAAACCTAGAAAACCCAGTTGTTTTGTTTTGATAATGTATGAAAATGATATATACGTAATTTTGAAGATGTATTAATCAACATAACCTGAATTCAATACACTGTGTGACTATTATGACGCCATGTGCATCTATATATTTAAAATTAAAATCAATTTTAGTAAAAGGTAAAACTAACTTACTCAAAGCAATGAAAACACATTTTGATTATTTTGACACAATAGTAAAATAATCCATAATTCATTTTCGACGAATGTGAATCATCCTAAACTCATTCCAACACACCGTGTGACTGGTATGATTCAATGTTCATCTTTTTATTTAAAATTGACTTCAGTTTCAGAAAAAATGACAACTTACCCACTCAAAATATAGATAATACATTCAAATTATTTTTATAATTTAGGAATATAATAAATATGCCATTTATTAGATATTGGAATGAACCGCACCTCAATCCTATACACGATATTCATAGTATAACTTAATGTTTCTGTAATCATTTTATACATGAAATTTTAGTTCAAAAAGTGCTACTCACTAAAAAATGAGAAAACACTATCTAATTGTCCTAATAATTTATGAAAATTATTAATAAGACATTTTTCATGTGTTCGAATTGGTATCACATCAAAATAACACACGATGTGACTTGTATGAGTCAAAGTGCATGATTTTAGTTTAAAATTACATTTTATTAAAAAAGAAAAGCGCCATACACAAAACCCAGAAAACACATTCAGATTGTTTTCAAAATTTATAAAAATGATCCATAAGTCATTCTAGGTATGTGGGAATCAACCTCACCTCATTTTGATTCATGGTGTGAATGGTACTCCAAGTGGAGCATTTCTATACATAAGTGTCATTTTAGTATAAAATGCACATAACATTGCCAAAAAATGAGAAAATGATCCAATGTTGTTTTTCTTATCTTTCTATGTGATATTGCATAGTTAATTTCCATATAATTTTTATCTTATACATATTTACTTAATTTTAAAATTGATAATGATTGAATACAAATAAGAAATGTTGTCACGTGGAAGAATCAAATGCAACTCAATATGATACGCAATGTTCTTAGTTTGACTCAAATTTTCATTTCAAAATAACTTTTTCTATTAATTAATTTATTTATATTCTTATAAACATAAGAATTTTTTTATATAGGTGACTTTTTTTCTTGATTAGGGGTTTGGATTAAAAGGGAAAGGATCACTAATGTTTTTGAATGTATGTAATAAATTGTACCTATATAATTGTATAAACTAATGCTTGAAATGTCTATAATATATTATTATTTTAATTTATTTAGTTATAAATTTTATTTCATTTAAATTCTGTACTTGTACTTAATTTTTCTGATTTCGTGTTGTTTTTGGTAATTCGGTGAGCTCTTGTAGCACAATACTGCATGTACCTTTATCAGTGTTTATATAAAAATTGATAAAAGGGTTTTTTATTAGTGCATTTAGAAACACAAATAAATTTAACCATTATGAGTGTAATTTAGGCAATGATAAATCTATCCTTTATTAGAGATTATTGAAGTGTTGAAAAAGTATCCCTTTATTAGGGATTATAAAAGCACTAGTAAAGGACAAGGGATTTTAATTTCGCTCCCCTAGTTAGTGCTTCTCTAGCAATGATAAAGTTCACTTTTAGCATTCATGGAGAGATATTTTCTAATAGTGCATCCATCATCCAAATTTCATATTCATAGTAATATGTTTTAGAATGTAGAATAATGAATGATTTAAACACGGTAACTGGTGAAAAGGGTTCACTGTAGTAAATTTCTTGACAATTTTTAAAACCTTATTTCAATTTCACTTAACTAATAGGTATTTAATTCAACTTCCCTGATCAGTTTTCTCTTGAATACTCTTTTCACCATACACACTCTACATCAATAGGATAGTTGACCAGAATGTAATCATGGTTCTAATATATGGAATTAATTTTAGAAATCATGGATTCATTCCATATTACATCTTCTAATCTCTCTACATCCTCTATATAGGAGAGAGTCTCATCATTTTCAACTAATAATGAATCAACATATTTGGTGACTAGAAAACTATATCTTTTTGTTTATCTAACATCTTTTGTGCTCATATATAGTACTTATGTTTAATGTACTACTTTCTCTAGGGGTATTTTGTAATCTATTACACTTCTAACTCTTGGTTATATTGAACATCAACACTAATGAAGGTGATCATTTTCCTACTATCTTTTTTTAGGAGGTTCACCTTATCAAGAATGATGGATTTTCTACCGAAAATTAGTTTCATGTCTAAGGGGTTGTATCGTTAAAATCCATTTGTTTCCTTGGGATACCATATAAAGATTCACATTGTTCCCTGATGTTCTATTTTTTGTCTTGATAAGGCTTAAAAAATGTCTTGCATCCCCAAACATATGATTGTAACAAAATGAGTTTATTTACACTTTATTAATAAAAGGGAATTCCATTTCCACTCTTTTGGTACTCAGTTTAGTCTGTATTCTATAGTTTTTAATGGATATCTCCAAAAGGATTATATAATATTTTCATCACTCATCATTGACCATATCATTTCTATCATGGTACGATTCCTTCGTTAAATAAAACATTTCCAATGTGGTGTGTAAGGTGGAGTTAGTTGAGATAAAATACCAAACTCTCATTGAATGTCGATAAGATCTTGGTTTTAATATTCACCCATTGATCTAATCAAATATTATTTGTCTTCTTTCCATATAGATTTTCTACAGTATTCTTTAATTATGTGATTCTCTAAAAGGATATGGAATTATACTTAATTATGTAGATATCTCCATATCTACTCAAGTCATCCTTAAAATTTATGATGTTAGAATATCCACCTCTAGGTTATACTAGAAATCGTCCACGCACATTAGTTTCTACCAATCCAATAATGTATGTGGACCCTTCCCCCAGTCCACTAAATGGTTGTTTGGTCATTCATCCTTGTAAAAAATCATGACAAATTTCAAGTTATTTTATCTCATAAGTGTCTAAATAAACATCTTGATATAGCTTGTCAAACACTTATCATTTACATGACCAATATGGTGATTCCATACCAGGGTGTTATTTGAGTTGGGTGAACATGATTCATTATTTATCACAATTATTTAGTTTTCTTAAGTTATTAAAAAATTATAGTCATTTAAATACATAATACCATAAGATCTATTTTCTTATATAAAAGAGACAAATTTTATTCCCAAACATGAAAATAAAACAATCTACATATAAGAATGGTATAGAAATTATATTCTTGGTAATAGTTGGTACATAATAAAGATCCCTTAAAACCGATGTCAATCTCGTTAGTAATGAAATGTGGTAGACTCCAATGGATATAACATCCAACCATTCACCATTGACAGCTCCAAAATCCGCCTTCTATCTAGAAATATTTTTAAATCGATTTGGTTCATACATTTGTATATATATGTGGGCACCAAAAGATGTATCTAATACCAAATGAACTTCTTACTTCTGGGTGTTGTTCTTCTAATAGTGGCATTTCTTGCCTCGTTTAAAATATAGCACCTCCTTTTCCTTACCCTACCTTTAGATATTCCACTTCTTGGAAGGATGTTTTTTTGGGACCTTTAGACTTCTTATGAGTCTTGGGCCTCTTCACCTTATTCTTCCTTATCTTATTTGCAATAAGGAACATGGGTTTATCACACCCCATGTCCTTATACACATAGGGAATAAAAATAATAATTTATGAAAGAATCATATCATTATTTCTCATATTATAATAAATAATATTACTAGAGAAGGTCTTTGGTAGTGAGGAATGTATGAGATATGTGCACACCTTATCTGAGAATCAATCCCTAAGATTTCTACGCATTCAATGTAGCCAATATCCTTGACTACATGTGTCCTGGATGTCACCAACACTATAATATTAGTTATAAATATAGCATTGGAGATCTGTATGTCACATTTCTCACCTTTTTTTGATAGAGATCCCAAAGGCGAGGCATCATTCTATATGCATCCATGTCCTCATGTTCATTAAAATATCATTGGTTACGGATAATAGCATATAACACTAAACAAATATAGCATTGTTAAAATGTTTATCATAAAGAGAAAACTCTAAATCATTAGCCTCATAACCTAGTGCATCGTGAATAGGTTCTTTCTGCACACACAATTTACATTCGTGGTGTAGGGTAATGTGTAAGCACCTTTTCCTTTCTTGAAAACTAGTTTCGATGAGATGGTTATCCATCTCAACTACGGAATATTGTGACATGTTTAAAATAATGATTATTATTGATTATATAAATTAGATAAGAATTTTTTTTGTACATTATCTGATAAAATTTATTCAAATAAATAATTATTATATTTATTAATCTCCCACTATATTATCAAAACACAACAACCCCCACCCTTGTCTTCATAAAATCATGTTTCATGGATATTCTAGTGGAAAGGATCCATATTCCCTTACTCTTCAACCCAATTTTGGGTGTTTAGGAAATTTTATGGGGTTTAGATAGGCATTCCAAATTCTAACATCATTAACTCATAGTTCCTTGATATGTTGAGTGGAATCCCCAACCCTGAAATCCTTAAATTGGATTTCCTCAATCATTTCCTATTTGTTAAACCAATTATTTCTTTGGCAGTCAACCCTTGATGACATCTAAGTTAATTTTATACCAAAAGTAAAGTTATAATTACCCAATAGTTGATGGAAACCAAAATTTTATTAGTTATGAACATTTAACCATGATTCAATCTTAACTAACGTAGTAGAAAGCTACACTAACTTAATATGTAATTGAGGGGTTTTATCTTTTATGTTTAAATATCAAATTTTTATCATTATTACATTCTTGTTAATATCTATTGGATTTACTGAAGTGATTAACCATGTCATAGATAATGTTTATCTATATAACAATCTATTTTGGTTATATCTTGTATGTTTATTAATTCATTAATTCACGTGATCATGAAAAACCAACCATAAGGAAAAAATGATGAAACATGAAATAAATAAAATATAAATGTTGTATGACCATGAGATTTTAAAAATGGTTATTTTATCTAGTGGATTATAAACTAACTATCAAGCTTGGTAGAAAACACCTTGAACCATTTATGGATCATGTTGAAGCTTTCCACCTATCCACCAACGTATCTATGTTGGATTGGTTTCTACTCAGATCCAAACTCAAACTTCCTTGACTAACTTGGGATATCCATCCATTAAATATGATTTTACTTACATGTATTTGAGGGAAACAATTTTTTTAAAATTAATCTTGTACATAAATGTACCTTGGAGAAAACATGGTGAGTACCAATCCAAACTACCTGACATGTTTTATACTCATATTCTCTTTACTCTTATGACATGTGGCATACTTAAATTATCACATAGTTAAATAAAGTGTACTATCAACTTAATGATTGCATGAATTACATGATTCATTGAACATAATGTAATGACTATATTATAAATCATACATGATATGTTAATTTAAAAAATATGTAAAAACTAATAAAACATTTATATATATTAAAACTCCACACATGTCATGTCCAATCAACTTAATGAAAACAAACAAGTACATATCGATAAGGTTTTCAAAGTATGAAAAAAATAATTTATTATTCAACTTAATTTGGTAAAAGTTCATGGATTTTACATTATAATAGCATGATGTGTATTTTTTCTTAGTTTATATCTATGACACACACCTAGGGACTCAGCATGAAACCATTCCATGGAAAAATTGGATTACATAAAAGTGTAGATGGGCTACACGGTTTGCAGTCTCTATGTTACATGGTAACTAGTAATGTAGGATGTGTACGAAGATGCATGACCCATCTATGACTAAAATAAATTCATGTATTTTATTTCAGTTACACGACATGTACTCTAGATGACCGTGTTCCAAAATTACTCAGTCAAAATGCAATTCTAAATTAAATTTATCAGGTGTAATAAATGCATAGGATGTGAATTAATTCTGAATTAATTAATGTTGCATGAAAAAATAGTACAGGTATGTACCTATGAGTTACACGACCAGTACCCTTATGTTATTTGGATAGGATCCTTGGAACCTCAAGATGAGATCATGAAATTTATTTCATTCATAAAATTAATCAATTTGAATATATTAATGATAAATGAAGTGGAAGAAGAATATATCAAAACCTGGATAAAAGAATGATTGAACATTAATTGAACGACCAATTACATATGCATAAACCAATCAATGATTGTAAAATAATTATGCATAATTATATAACCGCTGTAATACCACTTGTAGGTTCTGAGCGTAGTAGAAGCTTGTGGTGGGACATCCACAGATTTTCATTTTATCATGATCAAATATTTATCATAGATTTTATGAGACCATGAACATCATTATCGATGGGATGGAATAATATAATATATAAAGGGATAAAATTCTAGCATCAATTATATGATCATCACATATTATTTATAATTTATTTAAGAAATAGAAGAATTAACTTGCATGAAATTATTTCTTCTTTGATGGTTTTGATAGCATATCTACGTCATACTATCATTTTATTATAGGAATCAAGGGAATATTCCCTCTATAATTGATCCACATTTGTCCAAAAAATCTCTGAAATTCATCATCTGAATCATTAGGATCAAGCATATAAGATCTTATTTCTTCCATTTTACACCTTTGATTTCCTTGATTATCACTTCCAAAGGATTATTCTTAATCTCTCAAGACCCTAGAGATAAAGGTTGATGAAGACTGACCTCCATTATTGGGATCATTCTTGTATAAGGGAGCTCTCTAATTCTTTGAGAGGATAATACAAATTCATTTTGAACAAAACAAAATGATTTTTATCTCTTTAGAAAAATAATATATTTGGGTTTATATATCCCTAGGGTTAGAAATAAATAATTGCATGAGATCCCTTTAATATTTATTTAATCCATGAGAAACCTCATGTCTATAATAATAATAATAATATTATTTATTGACATGAAATGCACTCTCAAATTGAAATGAAAATATTATTTATTCAAATAATATTCAATATATATTACTCTTAACAGAACTATAATCTTGGTCCACCATTCCTCTACAATATTTATCAGGCCTTGAATAATGACTATTTATTTATCTAATAAATATCACTTCAATTTCACCAAGAAATAAATAAATATTATATTCACTAAATAGAAAAAATATTTAAATATTTCACTCACATAATATTCTTCTGAATAACTAGTGATTGAATATATACAATTAATCAAACTTGAATAATTATTAAACCACATGTAAGAATAATATTTATTAAACTTTTTAAATAATAAATAATAAAAAATTATTAACATGAGATTCTAGATACACATAGTGCTTGAAACTCTATGTGTATTTCTCAGTGGAATTAGGTGAAGATACCGAAAGTCCATCATAGTGTCTTAAAACACAACATCTCAACCATGGATAATTAAATTAATTCTTCCTGGAAATAAAATCTCATTTAGGTTCCTAATGGGTAATATAATCCCTTTATCATGATATCTTTAATCAATGAGGTTGCTTGATGGTGCCAATAACCTACTTGTTTGATGTATCTTTCTTTTACATTCCAAAAATTGAAAATGCCTATAGTACACATGGACATGGATTTATTTAGACTATAGCATTCCCATAATTGGGTCCTAGTTTTCATACTTTGTTATTTAGTATAAGGGAAAAATCATTTCTCAAATTATTTATTAATGATATATTACTCAGGACGTACCCAATATATCCTACCACATCGTGAACATATGTCCTCATGGTTTTTATCAATTCATCAATGTACATGACATGTAATAATAAACAATAATAATATTAATGTCTAAAGATCAATAGAAACATTTGAAAATAATAACATCCAATGACACATATAAATATGAATTTCCTACTGGAGCATCTCATTCTCAGAATATCATGTACCGGACAGAACCATGGGCATACAGTATGAGAGGGAACATAAAATTACAATGAGTATCCACCCCATATAGCCTGTATCATTTGTGTCACTCAAATTATTTCATCTGGACATAAAACATATATTTAAGAATACTATTATGGAACTTTAAGGTTCTCATCATAGTGGGAAACTCTGATGACATTTCATTGTGACTTCTACTGATATGAAATAATCACATTCAATTTCATGTAGAAGAAAAATCATGATGTGATAAGAAGATTATTAATATTCAAAAAAATAAATATAGGTTATCATAGAGTACATAGCAGTTGGTTCTATGGAAACAACTCTAATAATTATCCCTTCATACTTGGTGTTTCATGTCATTTATGTTCTCAACAACAATGTTCTTTTTTTAAAATCATGGAGTGTTACAACCTTCACACCATATAGAAAATTCATCTTCATAATTTAAACTATATCACGGTAATCAAGGGTTTTATATTTATAAATCCTTTTTTAGAAAACCCCACATCGTAAAAGTGTTAATAAAACATCCTCCTGATAAGAGGAAAATTGAATTATGATGGTAATATGGAATAACAGAAAACTACATTACTAAATTGGAGAAAATTAGTGGAAAGTGAATATATGAACATGACAGAAAAGTGTAAATAATTATATATAGTAAAAAAGGTCATTGATCAATATAATGATAAGGTCCTGAAAGCCAGAAATTTGTGATGATTTAAAATTCCATCAGATTCATTCGATATTAATGAAATAGGATGAAATTTTTGATGAGATAAATTTTCTAAAATTTGATGAATTCGTTTACTTTATATAAATATAAGGAAATGTATTTATTTGATATGTTTATATTTCATAAAAAAATTAATCATTTGGTTGTTCTTAGAACTATTTCAAATTCGTCCCTTTCTTCAAAAAATGAATATCCAAAAATAAATTTTTTATTCCTGAAGTGCTAAAATTCACTTCTAACTGATCATAAGATCCCTAAAATATTGAAAACTACTTCTATTTTTCTTTTACTATTTTTTAAAACCAATATGTTTAGAAAAAGATATCAAATATAATAAGTTAGTCTCTAAATCTAAAATTTAACTCCATTGTTTCTTCATTAATATTTACTCTTCAAATTGGTTAAAAATAATGTAATATTAACTATGAAATTATGTAGGCAAGTGGTAGGTGTGAAACCCTTATCATCCTTCAATCATGGGTTCAATCCCTATCACCTTCATTAATGTGACAGGTTTTCCCATAACATATGGGTTAACATTTTTCTAAACTATATCTATTATTATAATTCCTATAATGTTCCTTAAAAATATATTGGATATCATTGAAATATAGTTACTTTTTAAATATCATTTTTACTACGTTTTTAAATAAAACCCAAATATATAAATACTTCATCGATTTTTTTCCACATAGGCCCTTCCTTGATCAAGGGTTTATCAATTATAATAGGTTATTAAACTTGATAAAACATAAGTTATCCACATTTAATATAGTACACATTTAATGGGTACCTTGGTTTAGTTTTATTTCATATAATCTTACTCTTAATTTTTCCTTGTGCATTCTTTTCGTTATTCCCTTAAATTCTACACATATAACATTATTATGCTCCATTGATACACATTCCTTGGTTTCTCCATCCAAATTTATTATATAGAAATAGATCCTTATTTCGTCTATGGTCTCCATCATCTGAGTTCATTGAAAAATTCATCCATCCCTTCTTTAGTGAGTCTAGGAGTTCTTTAATGTAAATGTTGTTAATCATATTTTAGGAAAACTGATTAGAAAAAATCATGAAATATTTCACTCATATCATCATACTATTTTGTTTCTCAAATTCACCACATTTTCCTTCATGTTCAATGTTAACTTGATTACTTTTTTTGCATCAATTAATTAAAACCAAAATGTACAATGTGAGAGAGAATAATCATAGTAGGAAAATTCCTATAACAATTTATAGTATGTCTATATTGTGACTCCATATTTTTGATATAAGACACCTAAGGTTTGATTTAAGTCAAACATTGTCAAAATCAATTCAAATCCATCATTATGGGATGTAGGGAAAATGTTAGCATTCTTATGTATATCCCCTGGTAGTGTCAATATAGGTGCACAGTAAGACCCATTTTCATGGTCCATGTAACACTTGAGTGAAGCTTGATGCACCTTTTTTTTGGATTTATTACCCATAGATACATCTATTACAAAACGAATTCCACTAACAGTATATAGAAATGGATGAATTGAAAGGAAATTCACAATAATATCTACCTTAAAAAAACATTTATATGTACTTATAGTTATCCTCATGGTTTATCATTAGGTTATTTTCTATAAATTATGTCTTCCAAAAATATAGATCCCAAGGTTTCTAAAAAAAATCCTCTTATATTGACTTCAATGACCCTAACCCCAATAGCCTGGACCCAGTGCACAATTCATTACTTTGGCATAGTATACATGGAATAGAATCCTGATGTACCATATAGTTGTATATTCTTGGTAAATTAGATACATACTCGAGTCTCATGTTACATTTGAATATAGATATTACAACTCATTTTTTTAAATAATAACATTATTACCTGTACTATATCATTTTATAATAGTCATAATAAACATAATGAAATACTAGGTTATGGATGAAATATAAAAGAGAGATAAAATTATGAGTAAGGGCTACGTAAAATATAATCTATAATGAATCAATTTGAATAATCAATATGTAAATTTAGATAACTAATGACACAATTCCATTCAATTATTGAGCTTAAGAGGAAGTGCAACCCGAAATAATAACAAAAAGAATATATCATAGATAATAATCAATATAGAAATGTAAATAACTAAGCACACATTCCATTCAATCAATATGTTAGATATCTAATTAGATTACGAATCAATATGGTGAGGTAGATAACATAAAATGTATGTCCTTTAATCAATAAACAACGAATGAAATTAATTTAAAGATAATATCATGGTAAAAATATCATGGATAATAATAATTAAAATCTTAATTAGGGGAATTCATAATAATTGGATGACATGATGTCAGGCATCATGATACCTCTACCATCAAGAATTTCACAAAACAGTTTTAATCTGTAGGTAAAAACCTATTTAACAATATATCAACTTGATTGTCACATTAGATCTACTGATGCATCGAGGGAATATATAATCTTGCTCCCTGCCCTTCACTACAAGTCCAATGAATTCTTCATATATCAAACAGTTGATTTAATTCATGAACAATGTGAATTATCATTAAATATCTATATTCAGTAGAGAATATGGATTTATCAATATTTCCCTTGAAAAAGAAATATATTTAAAAGTAAAAATTGTATATAGAAATGATTTATGGTTTTCCCAATAAATATATCCTTGAATAATAATGTGGATATTTTGGAAAATTTTAATGCCCAATGATCTAATGAAAGTTAACAATTCATGGGAATGTTAATGACTATTAAAATGAATTAAGGTTGTGAGTTTTAGTATTTTCCATAGTAAAATGACCATAAAAAATTCATATACATAATAAAGATAATATCAATAAAACACACAATCACTAGATTAAGAAAAAATGGTACTTTTAGTTGATGAATATAAATACAATAAAAATATATTTGAAACTTTTTCAAGGAATGTATCCTTTCCATTTTGAAAATCAATTTTTCAAAACCATAATTTTTATAGAAATTCCATTACGTTCAAAAATAAATTTTAAAAAGAAGAATTTGTTGTACATCTCAAACCCCTCGTTGTTTGATTTTCATGATCACAATCACCTTATTATTTGTCTAACATTGTTTTAAGTGTATTTGTTTTATAGGCAAAAGATTGCCAAGGAAATGGGCCATGAAGCACATGAAGTGGACTGAAATTCAGTCCACCGGCCAACCGGTGTGATAGCACCGGCCAGCCGCTGTACCTGGCAGAGGCATTGCCCACTGCCAGGTTCCACCGGTCAGCCGGTGGCTCTGTCACTGGCCAGCCGGTGGCAACCTGATGCAACAGTGATGGCTACTGCCTCACCACCGGCCAGCCGGTGGCTCTGTCACCGGTCAGCCGGTGCTGCCTGGGCAGAAGGCCTTCTCAACATCCAAGGCGCCGGCCAGCCGGTGGCCCTGCACCGGCCAGCCGGTAGCCCAGTCAAACTAGCCGTTGGCTTTGACCAGTCAACCCTCTTTTGGCCTCCAACGGCTCCGAGACCCTTTACAACGGCTCCGAAGACTCCCCAAGGGTTCCATGCCTATAAATAAAGGCCAAGGAAGCCCCGGACACCCACCAGATCATATACCAAGCGCTCGGACATATTATTGAACATTTGGCGAACCTCCGACGCTCCACCTTCAAGGATCCTCAAGTGCTCCAACCAATTTCCAATCCAAGGAGAACCTCAAGAAGCTTGGGAGAGCACGCTACATCAACTCCATCATACTTTGGCGCCCAAGTCTTCCTCAATTACGGTTTTTCTTGCTTTTTTTATTTTGAGCTTTAAATTTGGGTTTGTGCCTACAAACCCCAAACTCTTTCTTCATCCCTCCTTCTTTTGGGTTTCACATCACCATTAAGGTGTGAAAAGGTTGTCAAGCTTTCCTATAAATAGCTTGAGACATAGGTGAGCTATCCTTCACCTGTAAGAAGGATAGTGGGTTCTTGCTAAACCATTAAAAGCAAGTGGGTCCTTGCTCAACCATCAAAAGCAAGCTGTAATAGGTCCTAGTGCTACCTCAAAGCCTAGTGGGTTTCTTGCTAAAACCATTGAAAATCAAGTGGTAGGAATCTCTCAACGGTTGAGTTGGGAGTGGAGACGTAGGCCGGGTTTTGGCCGAACTCCGTTATCAATTTTGTGTCTTGCCTCCTTTATTTCCGCTGCATTTCAACTTTGATTTTTAATTTGTTAATCTTTTTTTAAAAGGCAATTCACCCCCCCCTCTTGACATCACTCCCTTTTTCTCCGCCTAAAAATTGGTATCAGAGGAATAATTTGAATAATTTCCTAACCGGTTTCAAATTAAAGATCCTTTTTGATGGATTCTACCGCTTCAACCTCTTACGCCCCCGAAGGCTTTTCTTTGGATCGTGCTCCATTCTTTGATGGAACCGATTATAGTTTTCGGAAAACCCGCATGACCACATTTCTTAAAAGTATTGGCTATCCTATTTTTAAAATTGTTATGCAAGGATTTTCCCTCTCCTCTCCCGATGAGTCTAAATGGACCCCCAATGACATTGCTTATTTTGAGCTTGATGGCAAAGCCATGAACGCTCTTCATTGTGGTCTTGACCGTAATGTTTTTAATTGCATTTCTACTTGCTCTACTTCTTACGATCTTTGGAAATTTTTAGAACTAACCTATGAAGGTACTAGCGAGGCTCCAAAGCAAGAATCCGATCAAGAGCAAGAACTCGACGAAAAATTCAAACCCGCTTGCCCACCTCACAAGAAAAGGGCCAAGAAGAAGAAGAAGAAGGCTTTAAAGAAAACTTGGAGTGATAGATCCTCCTTCTCTTCTTTCTCCTCGAGCGACAATGGTAATAATTGCCTAATGGAAAAACATGAGGTATCTTCCTCCTCTTCCTCCTCTTCCTCCTCTAGTTCTTCTAATTCATTTAATCATCTATCTTATGAAAAACTCCAACATGCTAGAGACCAATTAGAAAATGGTTTTCATGAGCTTTCTTCTAAATTTGTTTCTTTGAAAAAGAATTTCAAAAAGCTTTCCTCCGAAAAAGAACAACTTCTCAAAGAGAAGGAGGAACTCTCCCTAAAAATCCAAAATTTCCCAAATGTTGATTCTTTGGAATCAACCATCAAGGACCTTAGAGAATCCCTAGCCAAGTTCACCCAAGGTGAACAAAATTTGTCCAAACTTTTAGGTTCTCAACGAGTATCTAGAACCACCAATGGACTTGGCTACACCAATATAGCTTTCTCCTCCCATGCACTAACTGTTTTTGTAAGGGGGAGCTCTAGTTTTAAATTTTGCAATTATTGTAAAAAACCCGGGCACCTAATTTATGAATGCGATTGCAAAAATGCCCGTTATGGTATGCCCAAATCTATTTTTTATTCGGACGAGTTTTATAGGAGAAGACCAGCTATGAAACAAATTTGGATTGAAAAATCCCTTTTGGCGAGTCTCTCCGGGCCAAAATTAGTTTCGGTTCCAAAACCCTTTCCCCGATGATCTTTTGTTATATTTAGGGGGGGAAATTTTCTTAAACTCAAAAATCTCTTTCGATTCTTTTTTCAATTTAAATTTACAATTCTTTTTTGATTCAAAACTCTCAATTTCAAAAATTTCATCTGGTTTCAAATTTCAAATTTCAATTGGTTTTTGATTCAAAACTTTCATTTCAAACTGTTATTCAATCTTTCAATTTCCAAAATTTCAATTGATTTTCAAATCTCAAATCTTGTTTTTCAAATCTCTTTTCCCTCAATCAAGTTTTATGCCCCGAGCTATTTTGATAATCACAAAGGGGGAAAAATTTCTTGATTGATTGGGGGAGAATATTTTCTCATGCTTTGATTTATTCTCAAATTATCCTTTAAGAATGTCTTTAATTTCAGTATTTTACTTTGATTGTTTCGGTGATTGTGATCATCAAAATAGGGGGAGATTGTTGTACATCTCGAACCCCTCATTGTTTGATTTTCATGATCACAATCACCTTATTATTTGTCTAACATTGTTTTAAGTGTTTTTGTTTCATAGGCAAAAGATTGCCAAGGAAATGGGCCATGATGCACATGAAGTGGACTGGAATTCAGTCCACCGGCCAACCGGTGTGATAGCACCGGCCAGCCGGTGTACCTGGCAGAGGCATTGCCCACTGCCAGGTTCCACCGGTCAGCCGGTGGCTCTGTCACCGGCCAGCCGGTGGCAACCTGATGCAACAGTGATGGCTACTTCCTCACCACCGGCCAGCCGGTGGCTCTGTCACCGGTCAGCCGGTGCTGCCTGGGCAGAAGGCCTTCTCAACATCCAAGGCACCGGCCAGCCGGTGGCCCTACACCGGCCAGCCGGTAGCCCAGTCAAACTAGCCGTTGGCTTTGACCAGTCAACCCTCTTTTGGCCTCCAACGGCTTCGAGGCCCTTTACAACGGCTCCGAAGACTCTCCAAGGGTTCCATGCCTATAAATAAAGGCCAAGGAAGCCCCAGACACCCACCGGATCATATACCAAGCGCTCGGACATATTATTGAACATTTGGCGAACCTCCGGCGCTCCACCTTCAAGGATCCTGAAGTGCTCCAACCAATTTCCAATCCAAGGAGCACCTCAAGAAGCTTGGGAGAGCACGCTACATCAACTCCATCATACTTTGGCGCCCAAGTCTTCCTCAATTACGGTTTTTCTTACTTTATTTATTTTGAGCTTTAAATTTGGGTTTGTGCCTACAAACCCCAAACTCTTTCTTCATCCCTCCTTCTTTTGGGTTTCACGTCACCATTAAGGTGTGAAAAGGTTGTCATGCTTTCCTATAAATAGCTTGAGACATAGGTGAGCTATCCTTCACCTGTAAGAAGGATAGTGGGTTCTTGCTAAACCATTAAAAGCAAGTGGGTTCTTGCTCAACCATCAAAAGAAAGATGTAATAGGTCCTAGTGCTACCTCAAAGCCTAGTGGGTTTCTTGCTAAAACCATTGAAAAGCAAGCGGTAGGAATCTCTCAACGGTTGAGTTGGGAGTGGAGACGTAGGCCGGGTTTTGGCCGAACTCCGTTATCAATTTTGTGTCTTGCCTCCTTTATTTCCGCTGCATTTCAACTTTGATTTTTAATTTGTTAATCTTTTTTTAAAAGGCAATTCACCCCTCTCTTGCCGTCACTCCCTTTTTCTCCGCCTAACAAAATTTACACAAAATTCAACCTTATAAACATAAAAAGGATATTTAAATTAAATTATAGTGAATAAATTTTTAAATGTGGTAAATAATAAAAATAACATTCCTTTTGCATAGTAAAAGTTTTTAAAATTCCTCGTTTGGAAAATTACAAGATGACTCCTTTCACATTTTTGGAAGAATCCCAACAATCATTGTTCTCAAAATTACATAATGATTCCATTAAAAATATTTTTCTAAAAATTAATCTAATAAATCATTTTGAAGAGGTTAAAAACATTAAAGAAAACCAATTATGAAAACATGGCATTGGATGAAAATTGATTTCTGACTAAAGAGATAAATGAATTCAAATTTTGTTAGAAACAGTTTATCAATTAATTTATTTACCAACGAGTGAAAAAATGATGATATTACATTAAAAATAACATGAATAAACATTGGATAATTAAATAATCAGGTTTATTAAATAATGATCAAATAATTCATTTAAATTGAAATTCATGAATAAATACACTCAATTAGAATTAGATTATGAAATTTTATTTTATATTGATTATGATGTTGAAGTGACAATAAATGAATTACTTATGTGTAACAACTAGAAAAAACTCATAAAATAATTGGAAATACAATATAAGATAATCACACTCATTAAACACATAATAATGGAATATAAATTACAATGAATAAGTAATATAACCTATTAAAAAGATATTGGGTTATGAAATTCTTTACCACTAGTAAACATTTAACTCAATTCCCCTTAGATTATATAATTCATATTGAAATATTGAATACTCATTAATCCTCACATTAATCCTACACATCAATGACTATTGAAAAGAAATGAATATTTAAAAATAGTATACCAAATGGCTATAAGGTTTGAAAATAGACTTACTAGCAGAAGAATCTTTTTAATACACATTATACAAGGGTAAAACTCTAAAATTTAGTCATATTAAATATAATTTAATTTCATTTACTACATATTACTTAATTTTTTTAGGAAGAATTGGTTTCACATTGCAATCAATTTGGATACTCCTAGTATTTGTTTTTAAAATTCAATGCATGATTTACCAAAAAATCAACATTTCAAGAGTACATTTAACAATTTTTAATAAATTAAAATCTACATTATACAAGTAAACATTAAGATATTAATTTTATATTATGATTTGATGAAAAGTTTTGTTATGATATGACAATGTTTAAATATCATTAATATCATGGAATGAGGACAATCTATGTGCACATGAATGATGCCAAATTCTTCAACTAGATAAATATTTGGGTATATATAATGAAATTTTACTACCAAACTTCTATCAATAAAAATTACATATTTTCTTCAATGGGTTATCAATGTCCAAAATAAACTAATGACATTGATCATTATTATTCATTTTTAAAATTTATGAAATATATCATATTTCAACACCAAATACAATCCCCAAAGATGTATTTTTGATGATACTTAAACTTTAATATAAAATATTTTTTAACCATTAGTTTGTTTATACTTTTCTAGTACAAATAAGACTGTTTGTAGTACGTGTATTAAAAATAAGAAATTGATTTGTTTTTAAATGAGTGTGTGAAAAAAAGAGTGTTATAATGTTTACATACATAATGAAGTGATGCCTTCTTAATACTTATTTAGTTAATATTCCCATTGTTTTATCTACTTCTCTTTTGGATAATTGCCTAATCATTTTTTATAATTCTAATTTAGTTAAATTTTACGTATATCATGAAGAGGTGACTTTTTTAAGAAATTATTCTTATCGAACCATTTTGTGATCTTTGAAGAGCACATAATTAATTGATAACAATCAATTTTTGATAATTGATTCAACAAGGATAAAAATCACATAAATCTGACACACGGTGTGCTCAGTATGACTCAATGTGCATGTATTCAGTTTAAAAGTGTTATTTTAGTTCAAAAAATGTAGCACTCACTAAAAACAAATAAATAAACTCGTATGGTCATGATACATCAGGAAAATTACCCATACATCATTTTTTACAGTCATTAATCAATCGCGCATCAATATGGCTCACGGTGTTCTCGGTATGACTTGAAGTGTTTTTATAGAGTTCAAAAATGAAGTTTTCGTTAAAAACTTCTGTCACTCACTAAATATTGATAAAATACACTCATATTGTCATTATATTAAAGGAAAAATATCCATTAGTCATTTATGACAACTAGGAATTGACCACACATTAATTTTCTACATTATGTGCGTGATACAACTCAATGTGCACATGATTTAATTTAAAATTGAAAATTCAGATTATATATTGAGAAAACATGCTCAGATTGTCTTATTAAATATTACAATGATCCATATGTAATTTACAATGTGTATGAATCTGCCAAATAATAATCTGATATATAGTGTTCCTGGTATGATTGATGGTGTTTGTTTTTATTTAAAATTGACATTTTAATTCAAAAAATATGTCATGTAATTGAAACAAGGAAAAAATGCTCATATTATATATATAATTTACTGATATGATCCATAAACCATTTTCTACTTGTAGGAATCAATTATTCATTAATCTTATAGACAGTATGCCCAATATTACTAAAAGTGCATGTTTTCTGTTTAAAAGTAATGTTTTAGATAAAAATGCATGTCACTTATAAAAATCTTAAAAAATTTACATGGATTATATTTATAGTTTGTTAAAATTTTCCATATGGATTTTTTATATAAAATTCAACCTCTAATAAATCTAGCACACATAGTAATAAGTATGACTAAAAGTGTGCTTTTATCTTTAAAATCATCATTTTATTACAATCCCCACTTCACATTCTAAATACTGATAAAAAATCCTCAGTTTGTCTGGATTATTTAGGAAAACAATATATATGTTATTTTTTAAAGGTATGAATCATCCACACATAAATCAGATACATGGGGTGCCAGATATGAATCAAGGTGCATGTTTTTTGTTTAAAAGTAATAATTTAGATCAAAACCCTTGTCACTAATTGAAAACCATAAAATAACACTTTAATCAACATAATAAAAAATATATAGATAATTCATTTTTTATCAATATGAATAAATCTCACATTAATCTGATACATGAAGTGGTTGAAATAACTAAAAATGAGTGTTTTTATTTTAAATAGTCATTTTAGTACAAAAAACACTTAATATACTAACACTAAGAATATTCACAAAGTATTTATTTATAATTTTTACAATGCACTATATGTCATTTATGACATGTAGGAATTAATCCCTGTTAATCTAACACATGATGTGACCGACATGACTAAAAATATGAGTTTTCAGTTTTAAATCATCAATTTAGTTAAAAAATGAGTTAAATAGTCAAAAAATAAGATATATTACGTCAATTATATTTATGTTATGGAAAAAATGAAACAAAATTAATTTGTGACATGTAGGAATTAGTCACATCTCAATCAAATACATGGTATGACTGATATGATTTAATGTGCGTGTTTTCAGTTTCAAAAGTGACATTTTAGTTAAAAATGTGTGTCACTCACGGAAAATCAAGAAAACACATGAAGATTTTTTTACATTTGTAAAAAATCAATAATTAATTTATGATGTTTATCAATCATTTTCACATCAATCTGATTCACAGTGTGACCATCATAACTCAAAGTGCATGGTTTTAGTTTAAAATTAAATATTTGTTAAAAAATGTATCACATAGTAAAAAATGATAAAAAAACACATAAAATTTGTTCTTGTTTTTAGGAGATTTATATATAAGTCATATATTTCAATTAAAAATTAGCCTCACATCTATCTGATAAATAGTGTGGCCAATATGGGTAAATGTGTGTGTTTTTAGATTAAAAATGACATTCTAGTTAAAAACATGTGTCACTCATTAAAAACCATTAAAACACATGTGGATTTTCTTGATAATTTGGTAAAATGATTCATATGTCATTTTTATGTTTTAGAATCCACCATACATCAATTAGACACAATGATTATCCAATATAACTCAAAGTATGTGTCTTTTTTTAGAATTGAAATTTTAGTTCAAAATATGTATGGCATACTCAAAATTGAGAAAAAACATTCAGATTATTTTGATACTTCAAGATATTGATTGATAAATAATTTTTGGTAAGTAGGAATAAATCTCACCATTATATGATACATGTTGTGACAAGTATGACTTGAAGTCTGTGTTTTCAGTTAAAAAGTTAAATTTTAATTGAAAACGTGCATCCCTAACTCAATATGATCAAACACATTCATATTTTTAATAAATGAGAAAAATTATCCTTAATTTATATTTAACATTTATCAATTCCACATTAATTTGATACATTGTGTGACCAATATGACTGAATGTGCTTTTTTCTATTTATAATATCATCTTAGTTAAAAATATATTTCTCACTTAAAACCATATAAAAAAGCTCAGATTGTTATGATATTTTTTGAAATATGATGTATAAATCGTTTTTGACATGTAGGAATCAATCACACATAAATCTGATACATGATATGTCATTTATGATTCAAATTGTGTGATTTTAGATTAAAAATGATATTTTAGTAAAAATTGTATGTCAAATATTGAAAACCAAGAAAAAACACTCGATGTATCATAAAACATTATAAAAATGAATTATAAGCCATTTTTGATGTATAAGAATCAACCAATTTTCAATATGAAACATGGTGTTCCCATTATGATTCAAACTGTGTGTTTTCATTTAAAATAGATATTTTATTTCAAAAGTCAAGTGACATACTTAAAACAAAGAAAACACATTCATATTTTTATAATACATTATGAATAAAATCCATAAGTAATTCTAATATGTGGAAATCATTTTCAACATAATCTCATACACAATGTGAATGGCATGAATTGAAATGTGTGTTCTCAGTTTAAAAGTGATATTTTAGTTACAAACATGTGTCACTAAATGAAAACCTATAAAAAAACAAATAGTATTGATACAATATGAAATTATCGATAAATCATTTATGATGTGTTGGAATTAGTCAGACATCAATCTGATACATACCAAGGTAAGCTCAGCTAGAGGTAAACCTCTGACCATTTATTAAAGAAAATAAAAGTACCGAAAGCACGAAAAGAACTACAACGCATACATCTATAAGTCATAGAAATCATCCCCCTCACCAAATTCCTTATGAAAAGTTTCATCTGCAATCGCCGATTCCCATTCCGAGCTTTCATATCGATTCTGAATCTTTGCATACTTCCTTCTCAGATTCAGCTTCTCTAATTAAAGTAATGTCATCGAAGATTGCATTCCCTTCCTCACACCATTGACGACCCTCAATGAATTTTCCCTTTTGGAGGAGGATCTAGTACTAACTGGGTTCGGTAAATAATAGTAATCCTTTCTCAGTCTCCTTTTTGCTGGAGCATTCCTACCACCTTCACATGCATGCAATTTATTTTTGTCAATTTGAATGACACCACTATAAGATATTTTGGCAGCATCATTGTAATTCTCTTTGTCATTGTCAGAGACATCTCCCAATCTTCTCGTGACATGTAAAGAAGCAAAATTTTGACATCCAACATTTCCTTTGATCAGCATACCCTCTGAAGCAGATAAACACCCTCCCCCCACCACCTGCACTTGCACATCAGACGGCTTGAGGCATTGGAGGGGGAGCTCATCACCACAATCATCCGAGTGCACCTTTCCAGGGGAAACTGTATTCAGTGCAGTACGAGAATAAGGGACAAGCTGCATGTTTTTATGCTCAATTCCTTTCAAACCATCCTTTATGAGAGGGGCCTGCTCAGTCCCCAACATCTCAAATTGATTGTGAATGGGAACATTTACCACCTGCAGATGACCATTTCCAATAGCATCAATTGGGGGATGATTCCCTACCCCAAGAGCTGATTTTAGAGTCTCAAACACTCTTTTCATAGATGGATTACCTCCAATAGTTGCTGCCTTCACCACAACAGTAGGCACAATATTCATTTCCCATTCAACATTTGCAGTCAGAGGAAGCTGGTCCTCAACTCTCCCCTTCTTCTCATCCGGCACAACCCTTCCAACATGGTTCGTGGCCTTTGAAGACAGAGCCTTCCCCTCACCGGTGAAACTAACATTTCTCCCACTCAATTCAGGTAGACCCTCCACAGGCGGACTGCCAGAGCCAGCAGGTCCTGACTCCACTACTCGCGGAAATCTAGCTACACTCTTGCCTCGACAGACTGTTGCAAGATGACCCAAACGACGACAATGGACACAGTAATTCATCCAAGATTCAACGATTACCTCTTGTTTCCACCGGAATTCCACCCTGTCCGTGTCCCAAACCCCACGCACAGGTGGCCTCACAATATTCACTTCGACACAAATTCTTGGGCATACAGGATGACATGACACCTCCGTTCTCTGATCGGAATAGAGGTATCGTCCAATCAAGTTTCCAATAACACACAAAATTGACGGATTTTGAAAATGGAGAGGAAGACCGAGAAAACTTACCCCGATCACAGATGTTGATGGGTCTCGCCACATATGGAAGTCAAAGCACCAACGAAAAAGAAAATAAGAATCTCCATTGCATCTTTGGGATGCCCTTGACTAGGCAACAATGAGGTCCTCCTCCGATTATAGACGAATCATCAAATGACGCCAGTCAAGCAGCCTGACCACCGCATGCTCCCGTAGCTTCCAGGAACTAGAAATAAAGTGATCAAACTCATCAACTGATGGCCGATGATGTCGAAACCTTGCAACCAGGGTAAATTTTCATAGCTCTACAGTATCGTGGAGCTCTGTCGAGGAAAGAGGGAAATGCGGCGCATCCTGAAACAACTCAGGGACTTTCGGAGACAACGAAACCCTAGGGAAGGGCGGAAGAGAGTCAGGACTTGTGTATGGCGAGTAGGAACCTTTCTTTTCCAGCGTCCGAGAAAGCAAGCCTCCCTCCTCCGATCGGGAGGAGGGAGCAGAGGTGCGGCGCATTAGGGTTACGCCTTTGACATAGGAGGGAAGTTGGGAAGTCGGCTTTCACCATTCATCAATCTGATACATAGTGTGTACAATATGACTCAACGTGAATGTTTTCAGTTTAAAATTTTCATTTTTGTTAAAAAAATACCACTCAATAAAAACTAATAAAAACAATCCTATTACCTTTGTATTTTTGTAAAATGTGTCATAAATAATTTTTGATGAGTATTAATTAACAACATTTTAATCTGATACGCAATGTGAACTGTACGAATCAAAGTGTGTGCTTTCAATTTCAAAATTACATTTTAGTTAAAAACGTATTTCAGTAATTGAAAATCAAGAAAACATAATTATATTATCTTTATACTTCATCAAAATTTTCAAAAATTTATTTTAAATGATTATAAATAAAACTTACATTGATCAGACAAACGGTATATCCGGTATAGCTCCAAGTGTGTGTTTTTATTTAAAATTTTCATTTCATTTCAACTTATGACATACTCAAAAGTTTTAAAACACATTAATATTGTTTTATACTTTAGTATAATTATCCAAAAGTCATTTGTGGTATATAGGATTCATATTCACCACAATCCCATACATGTTGTCACCAATTAGAATCAAAATGTGTGTTTTCAGTTTAAAAGTGATATTTTAGTTAAAAACACATGTCACTCGCTCAAAACTATAAAAATGCATCATATGGTATTGATAAATTTGGAAAATGATCCATGAGTTATTTTTGATGTGTAGGAATAATTCCCATGTTAATTTTATATATGGTGCGATTTGTATGACTCAAAGTTCATGTTTTCAATTTAAAAATGAAATTTTAGTTAAAAGAGTGTATCACATACTAAAAAAAAGTAAACACACTCAAATTGTTTTGATATTTCAAAAAAATATACACAAATCATTTCTAATATGATGGAATCTTTTTCACATTAATATAACACCATATCTATCTGGTATAACTCAATGTAGATGCATTTATTTAATATTGACATTTTAGTTCAAAACATCTGCCACATACTCAAATCGAAGAACATGAAATTTTATTGTATTGATATTTAAGACAATGGACCATAAATTTTTTATGATGTTTAGGAATTAACAACAAATGAATCTAACACAAAACATGTCCTTTATAACTTGATGTGTATGTTTTCAGATCAAAAGTAACATTTTTAATGCATTGTATCACATTTATGTTTAATTTAATTCTTTGTACTGTTACTAATATACAACATATTTTTATAAAGGTACACTCTTTTGTCCATGATAGGTTGTTCTGTTCATCACTCAGTTGCACTATCGAGTTCTTTTGAGAGGGGATCAGTGTCCAAAGATATCAGAACATCAATGTTTTTGAATTTTTTTATGTTTGTGATAAAATGTGTGTACCAATGTAATTTTATATACTAATGTTTGAAATGTTTTTAAGCATTGTATAATGTTTTTCTGTTGTATAATGATGTAAATTTAATCGATCTTGAATTATTTATTTTTTGATATAGTGTGTTGCAATTTTAGAAGCACGCTGCAATAGTATGACTTTTAATAGCACAAGAAATAAAACCAATAAAAGATCCCTTTATCTACAATAAAATAGTGCCGATAAAGGGTTTACTTTATCAGTGATGAAGGGAGATTTTATAAACACTGTTTTTGGAACAGATAAAGGTCGTTATCTTATAAATGAGCTTACAACATCAATGTTCGTAGAGCTGGAATATCTTCAAGTCTAATTTAATTGTAGTTCTTTTCAAAATATTATATTTAAAAGATCTGGAATTATAAAAAAACATCTGTATCAAATGTTAGGTTCATTTTTTATTGTGAAGTTTGAATTTTATGTTATCTTAGAACAATAGATATGTGAACATGTTTGGCTATGATTTTCACACACATAGACACACACTTACTTGTTAATTAAATTTAGAAATAATAAATAATAAATGTTTATAAATATTAAATAATAATAAATAATAATAAATGACAATAAATTATTATTATTTTAATGTAAATTAAAAAAATTATTAAATATTTATAATTTTTTATCATTAATTTTAGCAGTGATTTAATAAAAAACAATACTAATAAGAGGTACTTTTTCAAAATTACAACTAAAAATAAAAAAGTAATTATAGAAATTAAAATTTCAAATATAGAGGTGGTTTCCTATTAATCATGGTTAAAAAATTAAGGACAAAGAAAATAGTAGCTGTTTTTAAAACCATCACTAAATGCCTATTTTTCAATTGCGGGTACTCATTTGAAAATAGATGTAGTGGGGTCACACACACTCAACATAACCTTTTCACATTTATGATTCTATTACGATTTTGTGTTGGAGTGATTTTTCTTTTTCAATATCATGTTCCACTACATCTAAATTTTTTTCCTTCCCATAGAGGTTGGTTTATTCTAGATCACAGCAAGGCACACAACAAATCTAATTCTATACATAGTATGAATGTTTGAGGCTTTGAATTAATTTGGATCATTCGAAAATAACATTTTTTACATGTCGATGCCACACACTTTAAATGATCACCAATGAAAACACCATATATAATTTTATTTCACAATATATATATAAGTAATAAATAACTAAACATAAATTATAACCTATTATAACTCTAACTTATCCCCAAAAACATTTATTTGCAATCAAATGATAATTTATTAAGATGGGTCAATATTTTGATGCTTTTTCTATTATAGGTGGAACATCAATTCATATTCATATTTATATTTTTTTATATTAAAATAAATATTTTATTAATATATTTTTTAAAAAACATGTATAATTTTTTTTGACCAACCCAATTATTAATTATTTTCATGACATAAATGGACTCAAACAATCCAATAAAAACACGAGGAGTCCACATGTCATCCCTCTAGTCTGTGAGTTTCTATAGACACACGCTTCTAAATAATAGGACAAGCAAAATGTGTGTTTCATTTGGCATGATCTGCAAAATCTATTATCCAGTTGGAAAATGGAGTGATCCTTAGTAACCAACCCACATTCCACAAAAATATAAATTTTTAATAAAAATATGATATACTGACAACAAAAATTTTATATTCCCATGTTATTTTTAAATAATTCGGATGCAATTTTTAATTATGTACATATAACTAATAATATTATGGATCACTTATAAACCTATCTAAATTATATTCTATAATTTATATACATATATAAGTCAATTTTTTCTTTATATTTATATTTTTTAAAATTGTATAATGGGGTTAAAAAATAATATATATAGTTTTTACTTGTTTTTTACTATTTATATTTCAGTATAAATTAATACATTAAAATGTCATAAATATTAATTTTTGAAATGAAAAAAATGTGAGTCAGCTAGATAGCCCATGGATCTACAATAATAGAGATCATGACTACGATTTTATGATCCATATATCGTTATCCTAAAACCCCTCATTCGAGGAGATTCAAAAAGTAAGTGAAAATTTTATAGTTTAGTCGTGACACCCCCAACATAGCGTATCTTCCATCGAACATATATCATCATGGATTTCTTCAATACATAATAGTACATGACTTACAATAATCATTAAGGATAATCATAAATTATAAGGATCAATACAATAATACTTATATACGGACATCTAATGATGCATGTAAATGTGAATTTACTTTTTGCAGGTCTCATTCTCTAAATATCCTACACTAGATATTTCCAAGGGTGTACACTTGGAGAAGGTGGATAAATGTTCTCTGAGTCTCCACCACTTATAGCTGGTTTTATTTCTGTCCACAAATTATTTCATCTGAATATATAACATATATTTATGAATACCAAAATGTCACTTTTGGGTTCTCATCATAGCATGGAACTACTAGGACATCTCAGTGTGACCACTACACATAGAAAATTATCATATACTATGTCATGTAAGAAAATTAATAATAATTATATGATAAGGAGTTAATTAATATTCAAAATAGTGAATACTAGTTATCGTAATGCACATAGAGGATGGTTCGAGGGAACTAACTCCAACAATATTTTCTTATATTCTTGGTGTGGTGTGTCAAAGATGCTATGGAAAACAATTTTCTTCAAATAAAATCATGGGGTGTTACATTTTCCCCACCATAGATAGTTTTCATCCTCATAATTAAACATGATCATGATAATTAAGGGTTTGGATTTAAAAAATTATTATTTTGAAAACACCACAACATAAAAGGGTTAATAATACATTATCTTGATAAGAGAGAAATGGAAGTACGATGGTCATATGGAATAACACTTAACTGGGTTTCTATACAGGGAAACATTATTGGAATGTGAAGATATGTACATAAAGGAATAAAATAAATAATTATATAGATTGATCAATTTTATTGATCAGAATAAATTAAATGATCAATGGATTGTTAAGGGCCTCAAAACCATAAATCTATGATGAATTAAAAGACCATATGATTCATTGGATATGAATGTTATAAAATAAAATTATTGAATTGAGATCCTTTTCCAAATGTATATGAATTATTTTACTTTCTATGAATATAATGAAATATACTTAATTGATATTCTTGTATTTATTAAGAACAATTTTATCATTTGGTTGGGATTTGATCAATAATCAATTATTCTCTTTCTATATGAATTAACATCCAAAAAATGTCATTTTTATGTTTGAATCAGAAAAACTCATTTCAAATGGATCGTATGATCCATAAAAATTAAAAAAACTTTTTATTTTTTCCTTAAATTTTTTCCAAAACCAATATGGTTAGCACACGTATTAGAATAAAATAAATTGATACCTAAACCTAAAAAGCAACACAATAGTTTCATCATTAATATTTAATCATAAAATCCTTTAAAAATAGTGGAATATTAACTCGGACATCATGTAGGCTTGTGGTAGGAGTGAAACCCTTATCATCCTTTGATCATGGGTTCACACCTCGCAGCCTTTCTAGATATGATGGGTTCTCACCTAGCATGTGTTTTTTCCCTTTTTTAAAATATGATAATATAATTCTTATAATTTCCCCCAAAAACATAGTTGACATAATTGAAATAAATTTAATTATTATATAACCGTTTTTATAAGGTTTTCATTATAAGCCAAATACATAAATAATTTACCTGTTTTATTTCAAAATAGTTGTTTCCTTTGTATAGGTTTTATCCTTAGGAAGAGGGAATTAACTTGGATATTTCTTTTGGTCTCAAGATATAAAACAATAAACTATAAATGGATCCCAAGGATGAGATTTATTTTATTCCATTATACTCTATTTTCCCTAGTAAATTATTTTCTTTATTCTCTTCCCATCTTTATATAAAAAATTCTCATATTCCATTTAGTCACATTCCATTGCATCTCATTCCACATTTCATACATGAAAATCAATCCTTCTGTCCTCCATGGTCGCTATAACTTGTGTTCATGGAAGAATTCATGATTATATTCTTTGGTGTGTCTGGTAGATGGTTAATTTTTTTTGTTAATCATATTTTGGAAACAAATGTTTAAGATTAAAAAAAATCATTCTATCATGTCATCATCCCATTTGGTTACTAATATTCCCCACATTGTCCTCAATGTTTAATTTTAACTTGATTTATCTAGGTTCCATCCAAATATTAAAATGGAAAAGTATATTGTGAGTAACAATAATCTTATTGGGAAAGCCATATAATAATTTATAGGATTTATAAATTATAAAATTTTATTTTCAATATAATACACCTCATGTGTATACTAGGTCATTAATTATAATTATTTATTTAAATCCATCATAATTTTTTTTGAAGAAAATTTGAATGTTCTTAAGAATATCTCTTAGGAGTGTCATACTAAGTGTATAGTAAGACTTGTTGTCATGTAATATGTAACGATTGAGTCAATCACGACACGTCTTTTTCAGAGTTATTATCCCTAGTTACATCTAGGGCACTACCACGTCCACTTGTAGTATCCATACATGGAATTATTTCAATGGATAACCACATAATAGCTATCTTACCAAAAAATTAACATGTTCAAATAATTATCCTCAAGTTTTATCATTGGGTTATGTTCCCTAATCTATCATTTCCAAAATATATTTCCCAAGATTTCTTCTACAATTCCTTTGATAAAAAATGTAATGACCTCAACCCTAGTAGCCAAGAGATAGTTCCTACATTATTAAATTGGCATAAGATACAAGGAATTTCATCCTAATGGAACGAATAATTTATTAGTATTTTTATAATTGATACATAATTAAGTCCCATATTATATTTGAATATAGAAATCAAAATAGATTTTTTTCATGAATAACGTTATTCCCTATAGAATATCATTTAATATTCGTCATTTTAATCTTCATGGAATCTTGGGGAAAAGAAAAAATATGTGTGGGCAGAAATTCTGAGTAAGGGGTAATTATATTGGAAGATATCATGAATCTATAATCATAATAACTATAGAAAGGTAAATAACCAAACACACATTCCATTTAATCAATAAACCAAGAATAAAGGGCATCAATAGATAATATCAATAAAAAAATTCCCATGTTAATAATCAATAAAGACATGTAAATAAGTTATCACACATTCCATTTAAATAATAACTTAGATATCATAATTAGATAGGGAATAATTGATATGGAAATGTAAATAACTGAATCACATGTTATTTAATCAATAAAATGACAATGAAATACATCAAGAGATAATATCATTATGGAAGTATCATGGATAATAATAATTGAAATTTAAAATAAATCAATTCTTAATTATTGGATTCCACGATCTTAGACATCATGATACCTCTTCCATCCAAACCATTCAGAAAATTGTTTAATATACATGTAAAAAATCATTTAATTCTATCTTATGTTATTTATATCATGAGATATATCGATTCACCAAGGGGATATATAATGTTAGTATGCACCCATCACTATATGTCAAATGTATTCTTCATATATGGAATAATTTCAAGACCAATGCACCTAATCATATTTTGACTAAAGAATATTGATTTATCAATATTTCACATAATAAACAAATAAATTTCATTGTGAACAATGTATTTGGGAATTATATATGGTGTAAGAAATTAACATATCCATGATAATTAATATAGATTTATGCGGGAAATTTAATGTCTAATGATCATATGAAATTGAATAATTTAAGGGAATGTTAATCACTAAAAAATTAATCAAGGAACTAAATGTTAGAACATTCCTTTTCTAAAATTATCATCAACCATTCATAAATAGAATGAGGATTGTATCAATATAACATACAATCATTAGAGTAGAATAATGGTTTGTTTTTTTGATGAATAAAACTACCCTAAAATGATCTTTAAAACACTCTTCGGTAAAATATCCTTTTCATTATAAAAATAACCATTTTCAATCATAAAACATTTAGAAAATCATTTACGTTTAAAATCACTATAAAAATCTACGAATTTACAGAATATTTGGAAAACAACTTATTTTAAATGTATCCCTATAATAACACAATTTAAACATCTATTAAATGATGGTGGGTAAATCTATGCAAGCCGTATAAGATAAAAAGAACATTCTTTTTGAACAATAAACTTTTAGAAATTCCCTTGTTCAGAAAATGAGAAGAAGATTCCATTCACATTTCCCTTAAAATCCAATGAATAAATTTTTTCAAAACTTTATAATGATTACATAGAATGTATTTTTTTAAAAAGTGTTTATTAATTTTTTTAATATGTTGAAGTTGTTTTTGAAATTTTTTTTTATAAAACATTGTTTTGGAAGAAAATAGATTTCAGACTCAAGAGTGAAATAAATTCAGGTTCTATTGGATTCATTTTATCAATTATTTTAAATACTAAAGAGGGAAAAACGACACTAATAATTTAAAGAGATCCTACATAACCATAAGAGAAAAAAATAAAGGGTTTATTATACAATGATAAAATAATTTACTTTATTTGAAATTTAGGAATAAACAATCTTAATTAGAATAGAATTTTGAAATAAATGCTTACAATTATCTTAAAATTAATGTGAGAATCAATGAATATATTTTGAGTAATAACTATAAATAAATATTAAACATGTATAAATACAACATAATATAATCAAAAATCATTTTACATATAACCATTGAATATCAAATACAATGAAGAAGTAATAAAACCTATTAGAAATAAATTATGCTATGAAATTAATTACCACTTAGAAACTTTTTATTCAAATACCCTTAGATGAAGTAATTAAAATTGAAACATAAAATACTCATTCGTCCTTATAGTACTCCTATATAATAAATTCCACTGAAAATATGAAATATATAAAAATCCTTGACCAACTGCCAATATGGTTTGAAAAAAAACATACAGGTTCTAGAATGTTATTAACAAACATGATACATGATTAAAAATCTACCATTTAATCATAGAAAATATATTTTAATTAATTTCATTAAATTTATCATTACGTTTTTAGGGATCATTGGTTGTTCATGGAAATCAATTAGAATTCTAAAAAGATTTATTTTTTTTGTTTTAAATTCCTGAATTACCAATAAATCAACCACACATGAGGACATTATTCAATTTGTAATACACTAAAATTAAAATTTTACATGTAACCATCAATTTATACATTTTATATTATGTTATAATGGGTTTTAATTATATTAAAATTATTAAATATCTTAAAAATAATGGTATGAGGATGGTATAGGAGCATAAGAATCCTGTCAAATTCTATACCTAAATAACTATTAGGGCATAAATAATAAAATTTCAGTATCAAAACATATATCAATAAAAAATAATTATTTTATTAATTATTTTTCTAGTTTTCAAAACAAACTATTGACATAGATTTTCATTATTAATTTTTAAAAATTATGAATGATGTCATATTTTATCATGAAAATAGAATCCATATAGAGGTATTTTTTATGATATGTACAATTTAATTTGAAATCCAAATGAGCATTATTTTGATAATGACATAAAGATTACTATATTGTTTTTTAAAAACATTATTCTAACAAATAAATTTGAAGAGGTTAAAAAAAGTTTAATTTTTAAAAAAAACATGGTTTTGGAGGAAAACATATTTCTATCTGAAGAGAGAAATGATGTCGAATTATTATAGAAGCATTTTATCAACTAATTAAAGTGTTAATGACTAGAAAAATGGTACTATAAATAGGTCAGGAAATAATTATCATATTTATATATAATTTATACTTATAGACCAATAATTAATGTTTATTATGATTAATGATGTATGCTACTATCCTGGAGATTGTAGACCATACACACGCATGTGTAACATTTTCATTTCTCAATAATCATTATAGAAATGTTGAACGAAATATTTTATCATTATATATATAAATAAAATAATAAATAACATGTTAATTCGATAAATATATTCATATATATAATCCATGTGGTGTGGGGACAAAAAGGGAGCCACAATGCTTCGTGAAGGAGGTAGTCCACACATACACTTGTGATGTTATAGTTTTTATGTGAGTGAAATAGAAAAAAAATAATGTAATATATTATCCATAAATAATGATAAAAATTTCATCAACATCATAATTATATTTTTTATATCATATATAATCATTAAATTAGTCCTTATCACCTTCTATGTGAAGAATTAGTGAAAGATGAATCACATTGCTTCGCAAGTCGGTTATTCACCATACACACGAGCTACTGTATCGTATATCATACAGAATGGAAGGTAAAAATATATATGAGATATAATAAATATATAGGTATAATTATATTAAAAATATCATATATATGTATATATACTTTATGTCCATCATCATACAAAACTGTGAATGGTGTTAATGTAAGAACAAATGACATCGGTTTGCGAGGAGGTAGTCCACTGTAGAAGGGAGCGATGATTTCATAACACTTTTGATAAAAGTGGAGAAGGTTATTGGTCATGAAAAAATTATGACAACATCCTAATATATGGAGTATATTTATTTTATTTTATAATCATTTTTTAATAAGAATTAAAGGAGGTAGATAAAGAAATAAAATAAAAATAGTCATTGAAGAACAATAAATATTCTTCTGGTATCCTCCTTAGTTTGAGACTATAGCCTCTGTAGATCTGGTTTTTTATCAAAATAAGGCATATTAGATGAGGGGAGGAAAGTTAGAGTGTGATTTTTGTAGGTCGTGGTATAATTAGAGAGTTTTCAATTTGTAAAGAATAGAGTATAGGAGGTGGCCTTTTATTAGAGGGGGAGAGATCACACTTGGTATTTTTGAAATGAATAGACTAATACCACATTTCTCATATGTCACAAGGGTCCCTAATAGACCATTACCAACCATTAGAGATGTAATGGTCAAAATATTTCTATCCAATAGTTCTTAGACATGTTTAGAAATCATTTTTACATCATTTTCCAAGTGTGTTTTCAAGATACATGTTACTTGTTGAATCAAATTGCAAGTTTAGGTCACCACACAACACATTCATCTAAATGAAATAACGTTTGATGTAAATATATGTCAACCATGAATAATGAATCAGATTCATTGAAAAATTAATTCATCATTGGTTTTCATATCCAATCACAATTGAATATGTGATTTCCAATATCATGTCTTCATGCGACAATTATGCCTAACTAATTTGAGTTGTAGCAGAGATTTTATAACATTCTCACATTTCATTTCCAAAATTCACCTACATAATTAGTATATAAAAAACCACACATATGAATATATTTATATTTTGGTTCCTCAAGTGATACTCATGATTTCCTTTAATATAACATGTAACGATTTATATCGTTTGAGTTTTACGTTAATTTAGAATTTTTTATTTGATTTATTAGTTGTGAATTGAAGAGTCAACCATGGTATAAGGAGGAATTTGTGGGGTTGAATGGAATTAAAATTAAGGGGTTTGGTGCTAGAGAAAAATGGGGTACCTGATGACCCCATATTGGGTACCATGTTGTCTATATTGGGTGGTAGAGGACACTATCACACATAATTAATGGTTAGGGAATAAGCACCATTTGTCATATTGTCACTGAATTGCCGACGTACCCCCATGTGTTACTCAGAATGTATAATGTTTATTTTTTAAAAGAAATATGTTAGGAAATTTCTTTTTTCTAATTTTATTATAACTAAAAGAGTGATTTGAGATATCTTTAAGAGGATGACCCAAAAACCCCTCTCTTAATTTTCATATTACATTTCCTCTACCAAATCATCCATTCTTCCATCTTTGAGATATATCTTTTATAGGATGTTTCTCAATTAATTTACAACATGGCTATGATTAGAAAACCTTTACTTAATCTAATTTTTACATATGTAATTCTATATAAGAATAAATCCCCAATCTTCATGTCTCATCTATTCTTTTAATATTTAGTCAATTTTAGCAGTTCCATCCTTTGGGTGGAATATCCCATGTTAATTAGGAGGCGATCCATCTTCTCCAGCATAATATTATAGTTTTTATGTTAGAATAAATGTGGGGTAGAATGTGATTTAATTGAAATAATGTTTTCTAGTAAAAATATATTCTTAATCTGTTTTCCGATTAAATTAATTTAATTAAAATGATTTTTTATACCATTTTATGATTTTCATTGGTTCTTTGATGATATTTCTTGATTTGAATCATATTTTTCACTGTTAATTACTCTAAATCCATGTTATGTGCTATATATAATTCATTTTATGAGTCATTAACTCTTTATTTATGATCTTAATTGATTTTTATAATATATTGTAATGGATTATCACTATATCATGGATGACCTTTTACAAAAAGATAACTGCATAAGGAAAGACTCCCCCAACTTGTTTCTGAAGGTTCCTCAAGTTATAAATGGTGGAAATGAACTAAAATAGGCTTCGTATTGTATGATATATGCTCTTTCATATACTACGATAATCATGTGATGCATTCCCCAAATTAGGATAAAATAAAATTGTATATTTTAGTGACTCTAACCTTAGTAGCCTAGAGTTGGTGGATGCTTTATTAAACTAGCATATGATATAAGAAATCACATCCCGATGGGACTAATAGTTTTGTAGCCTTTTAAACTAGATACATACTTGATTCTTATAATACATTTTAATATAGAAATATGAATGCAATATTTTATGAGAGTAACATTATTCCCTTTAGCATATCCCTATGTATCAGTGATAGAAAACTTCATGGAATCACGGGGAATGGAAAAAAATTAGAGCGAGGTCAAATGATCTGTAATGGATAGGTACATCGAAATATATCATGAATCAATAATTATAATCAATGTAAAAAGGTAAATAATAGAATAAACATGTCATTTAATCAATAAATAGAAAAGAAAGTTCATCTATAGATAAAATCAATAATAAAATATCATGGATAATAATCAATATGGAAAGGTAAATTATTACCCACAAATTCCATTAAATTAATAACATGACTATCATGATTAGACAATTAACAATAAATATGGAAATGTAAATAACTAAAAACACATGCCATTTAATCAATAAACTAATAACGAAATTCATCCAGAGATAATATAATTGTGAATGTGTCATTGATATTAATAACTGAAATCCTATGAAGACAATTTTTAATTATTGGATTCCATGATATGACACATCATGTAAACTCTACCATCAACAAAATTAACATGATGGTTTATTCTACTAATAAAATCAGCATTAATTCTATATTAACTTTATTTTCTCATTATACTTATTAATTAATCAAGGGGATATATATTTTCAGGGCCTACCCATCAAAGTTTAATAATATCATTCCTCATATTTCAAATAATCAATTTAATCCATGACATATGTGCCTTATCAAAAAATATTCATAATGTGTAATGAATTCAGATTTATCAATATTTCCCCAGATAATCAAATAAAATTCAATTTATGCACTATATGTAGAAATGATATATGGTTTATTGAATAAAAATTTCCATGATAAATAATATGGATATTTAGGTAAAATTTTATATCCAGTGAGCACATGACAATTAATAATACAAGGAAAAATTAAAGATGAAAAAAATGATTCATGGAAGTAAATGTTAGTACTTTCTCGGGTCAAAAGGATCATAAACCATCCATAAAAAAATAAAGATGATATCAAAACACCATACACCCATTGGTGTAAAAATAAGGGATATTTTGTGAATGATGAATTAAAATACTATGAATATATCTTCAAAATCATTCTTGAAGAGAATATCCTATTAATTATGAAAATAAATTGTTTTAAACATAAAACATTCAAAAATAATTTTTATTGAAAATATCTTTTAAAAAAATTAAAAACATATAGAATATTGAGATTTTATTTAAAAGTAACATTATAAACATAAAAATTAATAATCAAAAAAAATTTCCTGAGTAAATATTTATATTTCATACAAGATAAAAATAATATTACTTTTTAATTGTAAAAAGGTTAAAAAGTTCCTTATTCCAAAAATTAAAAAAATATTCCATTAACATTTTTTGTAGAATCCAAAAAATAATTATTCTGAAAATGAAATAAACATTCCATTAAAAATATTTTTTAGAAATGCATTTAGAAAATAATTTTTAATAGGTTAAAAATAGTTTATAATTTTTTTAGATGACATGGTTTTTAAAGAAAATGTATTTCTGACTGAGGGGAGAAATGAATTCATATATTCCTATAAACTTGATGTATGGTACGATCATGGAGATGGTAGACGGTATGTACGCATGAGTAACGTTTTCATTTTTAAATGAACATTATGGAAAAGTGGTAAGTAATAATTTATCCTTATTGAATGATAAAAATATCTTAAATAAAATATTAAATATTTAATTATATTCTTATATATCATCTAGGTGGTGTGGTGATAAAAAGAGATCCACATCGCTTCGAGAAGGTGGTAGTCCACACATACACAAGCAATGTTATAATCATTAAATGAGTGAAAATGAAAGAAATAAAATAATATATTTTATGTTTAAATAATGATAAATATGTCCATAATATCATAAATATGTCTTTTATATGAGATATAATCATTATCATTATCCTTATCAGCTTCCATGTGATGCGTGACGAATCACATCGCTTCACAAGATGATAGTTTGTCGTACACACGAGCGAAATTATCATATCTCCTAGATATTGGATTGTAATATATATATATATATATATATGATATAATGATTCCATGGGTATGAATATGTTATAAATATTAAATGTATAAATTATATACTTCATTATTCCCAAATATTAAATGTGGTAATGTAAGAACTAATGAAATCGGTTTGTGAGACGATAGTTTACCATACACACGAGCAATGTTTTTGTGACCCATTTGATGGGGGTAGAGATAGTTTTAGGTCATGAAATTATTATAACAACATCAATGTATTTAGAATAGATAAGGGTTATTACAAAATCATGGTTGAATAATTATTGATGGAGGTGGAAAAATAAATAAAATAATGATACTCATTAAGGAATAATATATCTTCTCTGGTTATCCTCTTTCGGTTCATCATAAAGCCCCCCAAGGTTGGAGTTTTGACCAATAAATGTTGTATAGAAATATGGGGGGATTCTAGGAAGTGATTTGGGTAGGATTTGGACTATCCTAAGAGGTGTGAATGTGTGAAGAAGATGTGATATTAGATTTCCATTTATAAGTTGGAGAGATGACACACTTGGTATATTTTTAATGAATTAAGTGATCCCAAGATTTTCACATATCACAAGGTTTCAAAAGGGACCATTATCAAACCATATTGGTGGAATGGTCAAACTTTGTCCACAAAATGATTTATATACAAGTTCATAGGTCATTTTACCCCTATATTTTAATTTTAACCCCTAGTTAACCCACTTTTAACCGAATCATAATAAATTAATTTTACTACCTTCGGTATTCATTTTTTTGAAAAAATAATTTAAACTCTTTATAAATTTGAAATTATAATTATTATATTTATTTAATCAATTTTTCAAAATTAAATTCACAAAATACAGAAAATTTTATTTGAAATTAATCCCATAGAAAGGATGAGAAATCGGGTTTTTAAAGTGAAAATGTTCAAAATCCTACAATGTTTTTTAAACTAAAATTCAAAATGAAAATGATCCAATAAAAAAATAGTTAAACTGATTAATATTTGAACTATATTTAGTTTAAAATAAATTCAATCTATAATTTTACATTATAAATTACTTATATGAGAAGGATTATTTTTATTTAAATTCAGTATTTTTGACTATTCATCAAAAAAACAATACTTCTCATAAAAAATATAGAAAATATACCTTAGCTAATTTTGGTATTATGATTTCAATAATTTATTTTATTTAGTCAGATAAATTTTCTAAAAGGTGCTAAAATTTATATTATGTGCTTAATAGATGACTAACCCTCTTTAAAAAAATGTTTTTTTTGGAAAAACATTTGTTTTTATTTTAAATCATTCTCATTTTATTACTAATCAATAAATAACAAATATAATTTTTTAAAATATATATTTTCATAGCTTAGTTAATCCTATTAATACCCACCATTTTAATGACTTGGTGATAATTAACATATTACATAATAATATTATTAGTATATTGTTGTTTGGTAAAACATAGTCTTGCAGGTAACACAAGCTATAAAAAATACTCATTGTTGGGTGTAACACAACATAAAATCAATGGTATGAGAAATTCAAGCTCTTTATTTTATTTAAAAATAAATATATCAAAAAATAATTGGGTGTTATATTTTTAGGTTTCATGCGCAACAGAAGTGTGCAATGGGTCATTCCCAACTTTTCTTTATGTCATAATTGATGATTAATCCTAGATTTTACAAGACGTTAAATGTCATGATCAATGAAATTGAATAAATTTATACATATAAGGGATAATATAATGGAACCAATTACATGATCAACACAAATTATTTATAATTAATTTAATTAATTAAATAATTAACCTACTTGAAATTATTTTTTCATTAAAGGATCTGAAAATAGATCTACATCGTACCATTATTGCATTATTTGAATGAAGAGAAGATTCCCCCTAGTAGTGATCCATATATTTTCCCAAAATCATAGAACATCACCATTGAAATCATTAGGTTCTATCATGATTGATCCTACTGCTTGTGTCTTTTATGTTTGATCACCCTAATAATATCTTACAACGATTTCTCCTTGATCTATCTTGACTCAAAAGTGGAAGGTGGAGGTATATTACTCTGTATTTGTGGGATTGTTATTTTAAAGTGTAACTATTTAGGGATTGAAGAGGAATCTATGGATTCGTTGTACACAACAAGAAAAATTAATTGGAACTATTTGGGACAATAATATAATTGGCATTATATAATACTATTGTTAGAAATAAATAATTGAAAATGCGCCCATTATGATTTATTTAATCCCTAAAAAACCCATGTCTATAATAATAATAATAATATAATTATTTCCCAACATGCACTAAACTCATTAATTAAAATTAAATATTGTTTATTCAAATACTATTCAATATATTTTATTTCTCACGGGCCTATAAACTTGTTCAACCATTCCTCAAAAAAATTTAATGTGCCTTCAATACGAAATATTTATTTATTAAATAAATATAATTTCATTATTCACTAATAAATTAATAAATATTATATTCATTAAATAGAAAATAAATATTTGTTAAATATTTAATTCACAAAATATTTACTCATATGTCTTGTGATAGAATATAGAAGATCCAGAAAACATGAATAATTTTTAAATCATGTTCATGAATACTGTTTATTAAATGTTTTATATAATAAATAATAATATATTATTTAATTGAGATTCTGGATACATTTAACGTGTGACCCTCTATTCCTCTTTTTTAAGTGGCATTAGGAAAATAACCTAAATTCCAATGTTATCATCTAGTCATATGCTTAGGCACCCATATTGAAAGAATCTAATGACACCCTGACATAATACCTCATAGAGATGCTTAATATGTAATATAATACCATTAATATGATATCTCTAGTCAAATAGGTTTCATACGGCTGAAATCAACCTATATGTTTGATGTATCTTTCTTATATATTCAAATAATAGAACATTCCTATAGAACACCATGGATGTGGATTAATGTAGGCTATATAATGTCTATCAAATGGATTAAGGTATCAAATTATATTAATGAAAAAAAGTGGAAAATCATTTATTACATTATTCATTAATGAAATATTACGCATGATGCTCCTAACATATGCTACTTTACCGTGAACATATGCTATAGTTGTTTTTATCAATACATAAAAATACATAACATGTAATACTCATTAATAGTAATATTAAAGTCTAATGATCAATACACATGTCTGCAAATACGAACATTCAACGACACATATAAATATGGATTTTCTATTCAGAGGTCTCATTCTCATAATATCATACTCTGGATATTACCTAGGGAGTACACTATGAGATGTTTCCTCAATGTCCTATGAGTATCCACCCATAATAGTATGTATCATTTTTGTACCAAATATGATTTCATCCATCCATTGAAAATATATTTAATAATACTATCACATCACTTATGGGTTCTAATCATAGTGGGGAACTACTATATCCTTTCATTGAAAAATTAACTTCTAGGACTTTATCACATACTATGATAAATGGAAGAATAATCTTCATGTGATAGGGAGTTTATTAATACTCAAAAAAATTAGTACGAGTTATCATAAATTACAAAGAAGTTATTTCTCAGACACAAACTCCAATATAATTCCACTTGCACTAGAGCCAACTACCAACAAACTTTAGTCCATTAGTTATCTCATGATACTTATTCTTCTATTGAGATATTCTTTTACTCATGGGGTGAAGAAAAATTTCTTTTTTCAAAACACAATTAACATAAACATCAACCCTTTGATAATCATACCCCATGAGGTGGTACTCTTGGAGTATGTGCATTGTCAGCCAATGTGACCTTGTCTCTTTTGCAAGAGCCAACACTACAATTTTATGACAATAAAATGTGATAGCGTCTTTACTACTATGTACCAAGTCAATATTGTTGGAATAGTTTTATATCCAAATGGATTATTTAGCTACATCAGAAGATATTATTTACTCTAAATCCACTATAAAATCAACGACAACAACTGCTTTTAACTCTTTTAGATCACAGCTCCTCTATGGAGAGAGAAAAAATATCCCAACTATGACATTTTATCAATCTAATATGTTTAATAACTAGCATCAATATAACCCTTAATGAATATAGCCTTATATACTTAATACACCTGAAAATATCATTAGATATTATCGAATACTTGAGTAAAGCCATAACAACATACCAATATTGTCACTAGTACAGAAAATGGGTTTTTACTTTTGTTTTATTGTTTTTAACGTCTATAAGTTTGAGAAATTATTGCATGACACATTGTAAATAAGATTTTAATTATGTTTAAAAAAGAAACATTGTAAATGAATTATTTGATCAGTTTTCACATTAGTTATCAAATAATCGATGTAAAAAACTGAATTTTTTTAAATAATTTTATTTTCAATCCTCCTCTCCATAGAAGAGAAGAAGTAAAAAAATCAAGGATGACCAATAGATTTTTTTTAATAAAGTTAGATAAAAAGTAGAAATAGAAATATAACAACTATAAAAACACATTTAGAATTAGAAATTTCAGGATTATAAGATATAGTATAAATAAAATAATATCCAATCACACTTGTAAATTGATTTTTCTATTCAATTTGAGAGAATATCGACTCTTGTAAACTATAATTATAATAGTCACAAAAAACCTAAAATAGAATGGAATGCAATTAACATTTACGTTGAATAAAATAAATGAACTACTAAGGATATGATTAGAAAGAAATATAACCTTCTGAAACTTCGAAAATGTACCAGTTGAAATTATTTCATACGTAATTCTTAAAGAATAGTATCCACATTCATTTACAAATTCTTGTTTATGAAAATGATTTTTAAAATAGATTTTCAATTAAAAATAACATTATTATGTAATATAAACAAACGTTTCAAATTATATATGAAAATACAATGTTTCTTTTAAATATTTGATATTGGTTCTCTTTTTTGTGGTCTCTTGAAATAGACGCTATGACCTGTTTGAAAATAATATTAATAAAATAAATTTAAATTTCATTATAATTTAAAAATTTATTAAAAAAATTCAAACATGTGAATCCAACACATTCATAATAAATTTTCTCACTTCACCATAGATAGAGTATAGCCAGTAAAGTGATTTATCCATTGGAAAAAACCTACCACCCAATAAATGCTAATATTAAGGAAGATTTAATGTTAGTGGTTAATTTGTAAAAATATATAAAACAATTTTTGAGATATATTCTTCATTCTCTGGATGATAAATAAGAATTTAGAACTAAATCATCACATTCTTTTTAAATCCTTCAAAAAATAAAGATGTTCTTTCTAATTCAGTCATTATCAACACCATAGGTGAAATAAACTCTTGGTCTATAATTCCATATACAAATGTCTTGTCATTCTCCTTATATATTGTATAAATATAACTAATAGAAAAAATATGTATAAATTTTCAGTAAAATAAATGTAAGGAATGATTTATATTATAAATTACATGAAAAAAACATGCATTTTATTGATGCTAAACTAATATCTACTTATATACTGCATGATATCATTTTTCAAAAGCACCATAGTCATTGAACACCAAAAAACACTAGCTTTAATTATAATATCATAAACATTTGTCACCATATCTAAATATGTTGAAAATATATCGAGAAAAAAAGAATTTCTATCTGAATTCATATAAACATGTACTAGTTGTTGTCTATATAGTTGTACTTAACCATTAATGTTTTAATATAATAAAATTGATAAATTAATAAAATTTTAAAAATTTAAAAATTAATAGAAAAATGAAATAAAAAATAAAACATTCACACACATATATGGTATTATTTCAAATAATTATAGAAGGACAATGTAAATAGTGGTCGATACTCTATCCAACTATACTCACCTTATATATTTGTAACAGTACTCATACTAATCTATCTAGAATATCATGTATAGTAAACCTATGATGATCTATCTCTATCACCTGATGATGAATAGTATCTCCAATATTAAATATTATACCATATGTAATATTATGAAGTTGGGGATCATCAAAATATAACTCACAATAATAGGGATGTTTCTGAGCAGGGGTTGTTGGAGTCTGATAAGGAGTGTGTCCTACAAGAAGAGGTGGAGTAGTGGGAGCTGCTAGCGGGGGTGGAGTGGGATCAACAGTATGAAACTATCATTGAATTTATAAAAACATCTATTATACCAAATCAAGTATACTATCATCCATAGTCATATGAATATCATAAAATTAATATTACATATCTTCAATTTTTTTATAATCATCATCCATTGAAGAACCTGCAGATCATGAAATTTTTTTTATCAATACACTAGTCAGGTATCCTCATACACTACCTGGTAGTAAGGGATTATCAAATGTTGTAGATAAAATATCCTTCATACCCCCAGGTATAAAGGCCCCCTTGTGATCTATACTCCTCCAGATAATAATATATGGAATATTTGAAAAAAAGCAATGAATCATAATAAATAAATAGTTTATTTAAATTGAATAAATAAATAAAGTAATCATCTTATAATCCTCTTAGCTAAAATCCTCAACTCTTCCTTAATATAATTTCATTTTTTATCATATGATCCATCTTCAATTTTTCATGTCTAGTAGGGGGGGGGGGGGTTGGTAACCTCTATATACCCATAAGACTTAGCTCTCAAATGTTAAATATTTTATGCTATAATTTATTCTTACAAAAACATATACCCTCTCCAAGATAATATATGAGGGTATATATTTATAGATTTGATCTCTTAATGTGATCTCCAAGATTATTGTAAATTAATAATTAACAGTAATTAAAAAAATCATATCATCATTAATAAAAAAAGTTCTAAAATGTAACATTTCACTTTCCATGAATGCTTCTTTCTATTTACTTTCAAAAAAAATTCCTTGTATATTCATATATAAAATTTTATATATCACATAGATTATGAATTTTCTTATCCCCAAAAACTGAATTGGAAATGAGGGATGATTTAAAAACCCTTCATATCATAACAACCAATTAAAATCATTTCTCCAAACTCCTATAATATTAGGTATATCATATGTCATCAGATAAGAAGGTTGAAAATATATATTACTATAAAAATTCCAAGATAAGTAAAATAATAAAAAATGATTTTACCAAAATGGTATCCCACAAGTAAAATTTTCTCACTTTGTAATCACTTACGCAATAATTAAAAAATACTAACTTTTAATTTAGTTTATAATGCTACAAAAGTCTTCAATTGTATGGAATTTTTCCCTCTTTAAATATAATTATCATCAAATTCTACAGGTATCATCTCTTCCTTACTATGGAAAACTGATACTTTTGGAAAATTTGTGGTGCCATGTTTACCAAACCTCTAACTCTTTCCCCCATGGATATAAATGGATCTTGTAAATAATTATGAGGAGGCTCATTAATAAGAGAATGTGTACATTCCTTCCCATATGGCTCTATACGATCATCTATGAAAGTATATGATTGATGAATGATTGATTTGTCATTATCCTACAAATCAAAGATACAAACAATTAGTAAAAAAATAAACAAATCATATTATTACATACACATGTAAATAAAAAATGAAAAACAGTCAAACCAAAAGTAATGTAAAATAAACTTAATGTAATTTTATTCATATTATTTATAGTTAAATAAAATCCAAACAATATAAATTATGGATGAAATGATATAAATGAATGAAAACATTTCCAAAAATAGTGCGGAAAAAAATTTCCCAAGATGATAAATCATTTTCCCACTAAAATACATTTTTTAAAATATTTTTTTATAAAATATTTATTTATTTAACATATTAAATTAAAAATAATTGGTTTCAATAAAATCAATTAATTGGGATGTTATGTGATGGTCAAAATGGTAAAATAAGAAAAACTAAACCTTTATAAACAAAAAATTTAACTTATTAGTTACAATACTTGTTTTAATAATGAAAAAAATTAAAATATTTAACAACTTATAAAATTTTAAAAAGTAAAGCATAAATAAACATATGTTAACTATAAATTTAAAAATTTACCAAAGTATTTTTTTACAAAATTCTTTTATCATGATTGTCTCATAGGGAATAAACCATGTTTATGACATTCTTATCAATATTATCTAATATTGATTCCATGGAAGTAGGGATCTCACATAAATGAGAATATTCATTTAGTTTTTCATCAAAAACATGCTACTGTTTTCCATGTAAAACCATAGAACACTACATATTTGATTGACCAAGAACATATAATTTTTTTTTCATGTGTTTTCATGATAAAAGAATCTATAATGTATTCCAATTCAATCAGATTAACTACTTTCATTTCAAATTCATCATATCTATCAGTATTTTTCACCGATAAACCATTTTCATATAAATACTAGAAATTTAAAGTTAATGTAATCAACATACCATATTTTTTTAATGGTTCCATAATACATATTTGACATAGAGATTATGTTTCTGTCTTTGGAACATGAAAAATGGATTCTTCTGAAAACACCAATACACTACTATTTTGAATCATACTTTTATTTTCCAAATCATTCATATGAAATGTATAGCCATTAATGTCATATCTAAACCATGTTATCAAATTTAATCCCTAACTACCCACTAATATTTTCAATATTTCTGATGGATCTAATCTACCATGCATGATATCAGAGAACCATGGAAAGAACCAATTATCATGCTCATTAAAAATTTTCATTTCTTTAATCTTTGTATATCATTATTTCATCACATTAATATGAAATGTTTCATATGGATGAGCATTTTCAATTTTATTCAAGATGTATGTATTTTACATTTTATCTATTCAACTATTAATAATCTAACTTTCAAACCTTGAATCCCCTTTCTCCCATAATTAACTCATCCACAGTGAGATGATGGAAAAATGATTTTCTCCAATACACAAATATCTTTTATAAAACAACTCAACATCCTCAAAAATATAATTCTCAACAATGGATGATTCAGATCGATGTGGATTTAGCATTACCATTCAATATATTCATATAACTTTCAAAAGAAAACATCCAATATAGATTTAAATGTCTACAAATCTGTATTTCTCACAACAGGTGAACCATTAAATCATCAATGATATCATGAAAAGATGGATGAAAATACATTTTGAATTAACAAAGTCTAAAAATGACTTCTTATTCTAAAGTACGCAATGAATCCTGATTATTCAACTTATTAAAAATTGAATTAAATAAATAATACACCTTAATGATAGAAATTCTTACATGGATGAGTAATATTACATGGAATGCAACTGGTAAGACATATTGTATCATGACATGACAAACATGAGATTTCATACCTTTCAAATTGAAAACCATTAAAAACAAAAAAAAATTACAAATTGAATAATAGCCAATTGGCACATTGATATCATGATGACATTGAAAAAATCTATTTTCTTCTATATTGGACAATGTATGAGAAGTTAGGGCCAGTAATGTTCACCTTCCATTAGAAGTTGGAGCTGACTCCAATCATATTCCCATTGAAAGAATGTATAATTTTTCATTCAACCCATCTTTAGTCTTTCAATTAATATCAAACAATATTCTAATAAAGTTGTCACATAAATTCTTCTCCATGTTCATGACATAAATATTTTTTTTAACTCATGATGTCTTTAACATGGTAGCTCATAAAAATCGATAGTTTCATCCAACTATTTCTATCACTACCATATTTATGTTCCTTTTTGATTGTCACATAAATGTTTTGAACCCTCTAAAAATACCAATAATTGGGTATTGGTTCTAGAGAAATATCATATTCATGTGAGAAATTTAATTCCTTTTTAATCTTCAATAGGATTTATGAAAAGGAAAATGATTTTGATGAAAAATTTGTACTATTTTTCTCCCATGTTGTAGTTGATAATATAAATTCTGTTGATCCCAAATAGGACAAGATTCATGCCTATTAACAATATATCTATAAAATGTTCTATAAGATAGGATATCCTAAATATTGAATGTACTCATTTCATGTAGACGAATATATTCCATTTTATAAGATTCATACACCCTTATACCTTCCTCCCATAACAATTTCAAATAATCTTTTAGGGGTGACAAGAAAACATCAATATCACTTTCAAATCGTTTTGGTCTATAGATCACTAAACTCAAAATGGAATAAATTAGCTTCATGAAAAATTAAAGATCACCATCAAGAGTATATTTTCATTAAATAATGTGTCACAAGGAACACACAAGAACTAGCCTCACGTAGGTTTATTGTGGTGTAGACCAGGGGAATTCCCTCGGATCAAGTTGACCCCATCAGCCATCAAGAATATCACGTTCTGGTGAACCATAGGGTCATGACCTGTAATATTTAAGGAAGCAAGGAAGTTTGCGACTTGGTTTCCCTCTCTCCAGGTGTGTATCAATTAAGTATTGTTACCAAGAAGACCCATACACCTTATGATAGTGTAAAGGATTGACCAAGGAGAGGGGCCGCATGCCCACAAATCATCATACTAAATTTTGGATTCGGTTTTAACTTCAGATAACTCAATGTTTCATCTTTGGTGGTCAATTTTTATCTATTGTAGATAATCAGCTGGATGCCATAATTTTCCATCACAAATCTTCTAATATGTATGCCATATTATCCTTTATGAAATAAATGAATTTACAAATAAACATTTTACTTGTTGAATTTTAGTATGATACAAAAATGACTTGGAAGGTATATTTGTAAAAGTTAAATCTTCTTATTAGTTTTCTTTCAACTTTTACCATGATGTCCCACATTTAGGACTCCATGAAAGAAATTATTTTCACTACCTATATAGAAATCAATCATTCAGACAGACATGTATCTTTTTTTTACACCAATCTTATTTGGTAGAGTACCTTCATCATTATATAATGTTAATATAGAAGATCATTATCATTAAGAATAATAATTTTCAAAAAATTATAGATAATATATAAAACTCTTGTCACTCCATCCATGTTTCACCTTCATATTAGTCAACCATAACATTATAAAAAAATCTTGTAAATCCCAGATACATTAATTTTTCATTATACCCATATCAATTCTTATTTGTTAATTTTTTCTCAATTTCCTCTACTTAAATTTTACAAAACATTTCTTCAATTTTATCAGACTTATCGTCTTATAAAGCATCATTGATAAGTGATATAAAATTCTACTCAGTTTCACCATGCCAAATCAAAAGGATGTAACTCAGATTTAAAAAATGAAATATTAAATGATCATTGACCTCTTTTCTTTTTGAATTATTCATGTATAAAAAATTTAGGTATGGATAGAAAAACATTTCTTTGTTTAGAACATTTCATTTCAAAAATTCCAAAAAAATAATCAACACCTTCCTCACATTCATCACTTATTTTATGTTCTATAACATGACTTTGACTCATTATTATCTAAAAATGATAATATATATATATATAATGACATGATAAACCACGTTAGAATTTATATTAAAGATTACATAATTTGAAAATAACCCAATTTTGAAATATTAATCAAATATTTGTGTATTTTAGAAGTATAATTATAAATTCAAGACAATAATGTAATATAAATATAAATATAATTGTTAAATCATAAACACATTCTTGGATGTAATTTACAAAAGAAAATATAGTTAAACCATTCACTCCTTTTTCTTCTAAATGAAATTAGATAGAACACAAAATTTAATATTATTTCTCAAAATCCAAATCAAGTGGGAATTTTCCATTTTGATTAGTATCATTATCATTGAATTATAAAAAAAATCATGAAAAAACCTACAATTGTACGTTGAATCATTAATTCATATTATAATATAATTGTATAGTAGTGTTCAAACCACAGAATGATGAGTTTGAAATGTGGTGTATATATATACAGAATTAATATTATATATTATTAATGTCTAGTTTATTATAAAAATTGTAAAAATAAATTTACATACTATTTATTCTATGACATCATTTTTTGTTTGAATGTAACACACTAATAAAATACATTTTAAATATTAAAATCTACTTCATTTTATACAATAAAAATACAAATTAATTTGGAAAAAATTATTTTAATGTGAATATCATGTAAAGCATGCATAATTCCATGAATATATTTATATATCATAATATAACAATGTTATGTAAAGTAATGAATTGACAGTTCCAATTGTGTATTCATTAAAAATATCAACATTGTAGTGACAGTAACTCATAATATGAAGACTAAGTATTTAATATGTGTTTTTTCAAAGTAAAAATTTGCTCACATCAAAAGAAAATGATGGATATTAATATACACCACTTATATGACATTGTATGTTGAACTGTATGGAAATTGAAATGTGTATATATATATATATTACATTTTATACGAACTTATTCAATAATAAGTTCCCAGAAAAAATTGAAATTTATCCATATACATGGTTGTGTATGCATAAAAAATGATTGATTCACAAACATTATCCACATAAATTTTTTAATTGTGTCATGAAAATCATCCATATTCCACACAATGAAACTTGTACGAGTTGTTGAATCATGCCATGACAATCATGAGATTTCATACCAATAAACTTCAAATCTTTTAAATAGATAATTTATTTTTACATTTTATGTATAACCCTATGGAACATTGATATCATGAAGACATTGAAAAAAATCCAATTTTATCCCTCTTGGATAATTTATGACAATCTGGGGTCGTGAATGCTCACCTTCCATCAGGAGTGGGAGCTATCTCCAAACATATTCTCATTGAGAGTAAGTGCAATCTTACGTTCAACCCATATTTAGTATTTCCTTTAATATACAATATTGTTATTGTCGATCAATCAAATATATTCTTCTCAACATGCATGAAATCAATGTTATGATTGACCCCATGATCTCTCGTGCATGGTAGCTCAAAAAACATTGACAGTTTCTTCCAAATATTTTTAGCACTACCATATTCTTTTGTCATTCTAAATTTCCCAAAATTGTTTTGAACCATCTAATAATAAGAAATATAAAATTCATGTGGTCTATTTAATAACATTTTTAATCATTTATAAAGTGATCCATAGAAAAAATATTTCAATTAATCATGTATAGTGATTTTATCCATGATTCTGTTGATAATGTAAAGTCAGTTGTTCACCAATAGGACAATCTTTATGGCCCTTAACATTGTATCAAGACAAATTTCTTTATACTAGGATGTCATTTATAGTAATCAAAATCATTTCATGTTGTTGAAAATATTTCATTTTATAAGAATCATACACACTTATAAATTCCTCCCACAACAGTTTGAAATCATCAATTAAGGGTGACAAGAAAACGTCAATATCATTTTTGATCTGTTATGGTGAATAGATCATTAAACTCAACATGAAGTATTTTTTCTTCATAAAAAATTTAGAATATAAGATCTAAATTACAAATAAAACATGCCATAATCAATTTGTGCTTATATTGATTCATTCCACCCACACATAGTCCATGTATGATATTTCTAATATTATTTTTGATGATAAGAAACCGGTGATCAATTTTCTTTTGTTGTGGGCATCAAATAGATGCTATAATATTCCATCACATATCTTCACATCTAAATTCCATATTAACCTTTTTTTCATCATGTTAAAATGAATATTAATATTTCAAACATGGAATTATTTGACGAAACCAAAATTACATGGTGGGGCTCTTTGTAACGTAAAAATCTTCCTTTGATATTTCTTTCAACATATTTTGTGATGTCCAACATTTAGGAAAACATGAAAAACAATTTGTATCCCTTCTCTTATAGAAAATATTCAATCGAACATGCATGTAAATTTTTGTACCCTAATACCATTAGTCGGATTATTTTATTTACTTTATAATGTAAATCTACAAGTTCATTGTCTTTAGGAAGAATATCTTTCAAAAATTGTAGAAAATATGTAAAACTCTTTTCACTCTATCTAGGATTCTTCTTCTAGTTAATCAATTTTAACACTATGGAAAATTCAGTAAATTTATACAGCCCATATATAATGTTTTTTTTCAGCATCTCCATAGAGATTCTCAATTGTCAATTCTTTCTCAATTCCCACTACCTCAATATCATCAATCATTTATTCAATTTGATCAGACTTATCATCTTGCAATGAATCACTAATAAGATATCCAAAATCCTACCCATTTTCACCATTACAGTAAATGGGCCCTAACTCATATTAAAACCCTAAAAAATTAAATGATCATTGATCTATATTCTTAAAAACATATTCATGTTTACAAATATTAGGCATGGACATAAAAACATGTCATTTTTCAAAACATTTCATTTAGAAAATTCCAAAAAAGTATCAACATATTCCTCATTTTAATACATTATTTTAGGGGTTTTAATATATATTTGACTCAATATTATCTATAAAAAATATCAATAATATTTATCTTTTCATGATAAACCAATTTTCTGCTTATATAATAGATTCTATAATATATTTTTGGACATTATAAATACAAATTTTAGACAATGATTTAATATAAGAATGAATATAATTAGTAAATCATAAAAATAAATGAATATAAGTAATTTTTAAAAGGAAATATTTTTAAACCATTCTATCATTTTTCATTTTCTTCTAAGTTGTAAGAACTCATGTTTTTAGGGATGGTTGTTTTGAGAAGAAATTTTAATTTTTGCTATTGGATGATTGTGAGGGATAAAACGGTCATTTTCCCCTATCGTCTGATCTCAGATAATTTTTTTAACAACATCGTTGGTCCCGGAATAGGGAGTTTACCCTAGGACATGAGTTTGGAGGAAATTTGAGCTGTTCGAATTTTGGAAGAATATTTAATATTTAATATTATTAAATTATATATTAAATTATTCACATATGTTCGTTGGAGATATCATTTAAATGAAGATTCAGATAGATATTCAGTCTGCACTGTTGAGTTCGGAATGACGAGTTTAGCCCAAGGAAGGCATAAACTCATGTCAGGCACCGGGGCCGGGCCGAGCCCGTTTTTCTTCCTTTTCTTTTTTTCCTTTCTTTTCTTTTCATCTCTCTTCATTCCACCTCCTTGTGCACATCTCCTATGCTGCTCCTCCATGGCTGTGACCTATGGGAGATATGGATTTTGAGAGATAGGGAGAGATGAAAGCAAAGAAGAGTATCGATTTGAAGCTCTCGACGCGCTGAGTCTACGTGCAGCAACCAGGAGCCGTTGGATCAACCGATGCTTCGACGGTTTCCACCCGAAGGTAGAGCCGTTTATGTTTTCACCATATTTCCCTGTTAAAATGTCTTTTTAAGTCTTTTATGAATTATATTTCTTTCTTTTGGCCTCATATGGCCGGATCTAATGTTTCGGGGGCGAAAACAGGCGTTTCAGGTGTTTTTAGGGATTTCATGTCAGAAATTCTAGTATACACGGCGTGTATTCCAGGGGTACACACCATGTGTTCTTCCCGTTTAGGGAAGACAATGTTTTCTTAAGTACATGCCGTGTAATTTGAGTACACAGCGTGTAGTGGGAAGCCGTGTGGCTGGTCGTGTGGAATAGAACACGGTTTGGTGGTTTTTAAGGACAACACGCCGTGTACTTTGAGTACACGCCGTGTAGTGGTACATGGGCATGAGTTCGGGAGAAAACAGACACAAAGTAACTTATTGTGAACAGTAAATGCCATGTACATTAATGTACACACCCTGTACTCTTACACAAGCAGGCCCTTGTGCTCTGGCCATGTACTCTGGCCATGTACTGCTTCGGTTTAGTAATTCTGAGATATCTTGGGCTTTGGAAGTTAGATTTGGGCATGTGAGTAGTCAATATTGAGCATTTTTCTGCTTAGATCACAATGGTGGGATCTATTTTACTTGTTGAGGTAATATAAAGGTGTTTTTTGGGTCTCCATGTAAATGGAGGGGTTCTTCCTCCACTTCTTGAGTCCAGTTATCATCGGAGAGTGAGACTTGGGGTTGATTATAGGTTGGGTGTTCATGCCAACTTAGTTGAGACCTTTAATAAGAGATGAGATATGAGATGTCTCTCATAACCCATGCTTTAGTGGATGTTTCCCTTCTGATACATTCCCTTCTAGCCTTTGAGGCTTTGAGACCAGGTACTTCTAAGGATCCCCTAAGGGATGCCTTTTCTTGTGTGCTGACCTAGGGAGTCCTTTGTAGGATATCTCTCTTGTTCTTCCACTGATAGGAGCCATGTTAAGGAATGCCGATGTTGTCCTTAATTTGAGGATCCCGTTTAAGATTCCACACTTACTCTTTGCTAAGGATCCCATATTGGATGCCTTCTCTTGTGTTTACCTGGAGGATCCCGAGTATGATGCCTCCTTAGTGTTTGACCTAAGGGACCCAGTGGGTTCTTGTTATTTGACTGACCCTATGTTGTTCTGTTGGGTTTGGGTAGAGATGGCGATCGGGTGTCACCTAGAACCAGTTCTAAACTGGTAATCCCTTTTGTATTTGGATGTATCATTTTGTTGGGCGTTCAGGCCACCCTCATTGCTTATTTATATCTGACTTGGTTTTGCTGATATTGTTGTGTTTACCAGAGGTGCATCCTGGTTGGTGTCAGGTGAGCTTGACGTTAGACGACTTTCTTGTTAGATGGGATACATAATTTTCCTTGTGTTCTAGAGTAGAGGTGGTTTGATTTTAAATGGGGTTATTTACCTTGTTGTGGTGTGTTTACACTTAATACTTGATTTGACCTTTGGGTCTAGCTTGCCTGTTGCGTTGTTGTTTTCCTGCCTTTATTATTTTCTTGTGTAGAGGTAAGTTGATTAGGTTTAAGGATAATTTCCATGCTTGGAATGATATTCGTGACGTGCTTGTTTCAGTAGAGTGGTTAGCCAAGTAGCCCTATAGGTTTACGTTGGCCTTATAGCATTATTATGCACTGAATTGCACGGGACCATGAGAACCTGGTGCTATATACTATAAGGGATAGACCGAGTGAGCTTCCCAGAGAGTCTTGGATATTATAGACCACAGGAGGGTAGACCAAGTGTGCTTCCTCTGAGAGTCTTGGACATTATAGACTACATGGGATAGACTGAGTGAGCCCCCAGAGAGTCTTGGACATTATAGACCACAGGAGGGTAGACCAAGTGAGCTTCCTCAAAGAGACTTTACTTTTTTTGAATCTCTTTAAGAACCTTCCTAGGATAGAGGAGGAATTTACCGAGTGAGATTCCACAGAGAGTCTCTAGACCTTGGGGCTAAGAGGGTTAGACCGCGTGATCTTCCTGAGAGATTCCCTGACTACCCTAGACTATGAGGGGAATTGACCGATTGTGCTTCCCCAGAGAGTGTCATAATTTCGAATGACCAAACCAGAGGGGTTAGACTGAGTGAACTGCCCAGAGGATTGTGGTACTTCTTGTATAGGACCAGAGGGGTTGGCTGTGAGTACTTCCCAGAGGGTTACCTATTGTGTTATCGTTTTGCCTGTGACTGTTTGGTTGAACTAGAGGATTTCTTGTCTTTGTTTATCTTGATCAGAGGCATATCTCCAGCGTTGGCCGAAGCATGTATATGTTGATGGGATTATGAACCCAGATATCTGATTATATTGATATATGACTTGAGTGGCACTACGTCCATCTCAATGCCCTTGATTTGGATGTCCAAGAGATCGGACTAATTGTCCAAAGGATCGACTACTGATGTTGTTTCTTGATATTTGAATCACTTGATCATGAATATTCATATTTATGTATATGTGTATAGGTATGGGACTATACATGTGTACGTATATAGATATGGATATTCATGGTGGCACTTGCCCAGTTGACAAGGATTTTATACCCAGAGTTAAACTGTGGTTGCACATTTGGATTACTCCCATTTGTTGTGTTCCAGCTAGGCTGAGCAGATTGTTGTTTCATACACTTTTAGCAGCACAGTTGCAGGTTGCTTGTCGGGGTGCCCTACTGAGATTATTTCTCACCCCCGCACGTGAATCACGGTGTACGTGTAGACCTTATGTTTAATTTTCAGGATGATCACGAGTTTCATGGTGGATAGGACTGTGGCCTAGTGTTTCATGATCGAGCAGAGCCACTCGAGGGGTTATTCTGATCGGGCTGCTGCAGTTCGACAGTGTCTGGAGATCGGGTACGTGGTTTGGCTCAGAGTTATTAGCAGATCCATGTACTTTTAATTTCAGTTTCTTTTGTACATGTATTTGTATGGTTGTCCTGGTGGGTGACTAGTGTTGTATTGTATTGCATAGTTGTTCGGTCTTTTACAGCATTTTACTATTACACCTTGTTCTATTTCAGTTGTTAACAACTTATGCACTCTGTTTACTTTCCGTTGTTTTCCTACACTGGTATGAGGGAATAGTCTTCCCACTATCACACCCTAGGCCCTCGCTGCTAGTCGGCAACCTCTGGTGTATGGGGAGGTGTGCTTGAGGCCTTGTGGCGAACCGGCTCAGAGCATGGTTAAGTGGCTTCCGGGTCGGGACGTTACGAAGTGGTATCATAGGATTTTTCCTTCTTGGTCTTTACTATTTGGGATATAGTAGACAGTAGCATTTGGAATGTGTCAGAACCTATGATGGATATCGGGTTGGTGCATTGTGAAAACCTGTTCCGGTAAGAAGTCCTAGTTTCTAGTGTTTGGGATTGTTGTTATGATTTTGTGATGTTACGGTTGTATATGATTTTCGCCTTGAGTGACTCACATGTTGTGTGGTGTTTTGATTTACTATGGATATCTGGATCTTGGACATTGGTAAGATGCCAGGGGTAGATTTTGACTCTTGGATGGCAAAGGCAAGAGGCGTCTCATGCATCATACTAGGCACGTAGGATTCACAGCATATAGGCCTGCTAGTGTGTGCTTTTACTGACGACTGAGACCCTTGGGTTTGCTTAAACATACTTTTTTACTTTGATGGCAGGTTACATGGATCTATGTTAAGGCGTTTTGATGGGGTTGATGACTCAGTCCTTTTTCATAGGTGGTGCAGTAACCCTAGTGGTCTATGTGGCACGTGATGCCTTTTTGTTTATCCCCTCTTTGTTTGTTGATTCTTAGGTCTATGGTTATCTTGTCGGATCATTGAGAATGATGCTATTAGATACCAATTCTTTTCTTATGAACCGGCCCTCCTTGTGGTATTGTAGTATACAGATACCCAATGGGTGTTAGCTCAGCTTGTCTTTTCTATTTTGTTTGTGACCTCCAAGGAGTCATTCCTTCTGAGGATGCTCAGAGATGATCAGGGCCCTTGTTGGTTGTGTTTTGGTTTTGACCTTATTAGGTCGTTATGATCTTTACCATCTTTTGAGTCATTTTTTATCTTTAGGGATAGGTTGTTAGACCTTGGGACCCTATTGTGAGTCTTTTCTTGAAGGGCTATGTGGAAGCCTAGAGACCCTAGGTTTGGACTCGAACCCCTGTCGATCGATGTCTGTTTCGTTTTAGGGAAACTTGGGTGAGAAGGATGAAAATCATTTTCCAATGCCTTTTTGTTGGTGTTTGTTTTCGTGACTGGTTTCGACGAGCAGGCCTATACGGGTGCCTGGCCTGGTTGAACAGTTTTTCTGATGTCATTGTTGTATAGGTGACCTAGTGATGTTTCGGGTTACAGTGAATGGTTGACCATGCTTGAATCCTGGTCGGGTTTTGGTGGGATTTTAGTGTTGCTCAGAGGGAGCTAAAACCACCTTCAGTGAAATCTTAGTGTACTCCTGTAAGATACGATCATGCGCTATCCTGATTCGTCTTGTGTATACTGAGAGAACATCGACCCTATATCGAGCTCCTTTTTTCTTTCTTAATGTTTTTCCCTGTTAAGGGTGAAACCTGTTATGGTCGCGATCTTGAAGAGGTGTAAGGAAAGCTGTATGGTGGGGAGTGCACCTTTGGCATTTTTTAGGGTGGTTTTCCTGGTTTAGGTTAAACTTCAGTGTTTTCCAGTAAGCTTTTGAACTCGGAGTTTTCTTTTAAGACCAAGACAAGGGTATTCCAATGGTGGGGAGTACCAGTTGGTTGTAGTTGAATATCTTCTATGTATAACGTGGTTGTTAATGCTAAGGTTGGTCGTTGGAAAGTCTTGGTAGCTTGTATGTGTAGATGCTCAGGTTGGGGGCATGGATGCTAATTCAGCTTCTGGTCCTTTTTTCAGGGCATCTCGGGGACGGGAAGGTTTATGATGGGGAGTTTGTAAGAACCCATGTTTTTTGGACGGTCGTTTTGAGCAGAAATTTGAATTTTTGCTGTTGGATGCTCATGAGGGGTAAAAGGGTCATTTACCCTACCTTTTGATCTCGGATAATTTTCCTAACAACTCTGTTGGTCCCGGAATAGTGAGTTTACCCTAGGACAAGAGTTTGGAGGAAATCTGAGCTGTTCGAATTTTGGAAGAATATTTACTATTTAATATTATTAAATTAAATATTAAATTATTCACATAAGTTCATTGGAAATATCATTTAAATGGAGCTTCGGAATGATATTCCACTTACATCGTTGAGTCTGGAATGATGAGTTTAGCCTAGGGAAGGCATAAACTCATGTCGAGCCCCGGGGCCGGGCCGAGCCCCTTTTTGTTTTTTTTCTTTTCTTCCTTTCTTTAATTTTCTTCTCTCTTCATTCCTCCTCCTTGTGAACATATCCTAGGCTGGTCCTCCTTGGATGTGACCTAAGGGAGATATGGATTTTGAGAGATAGGGAGAGATGGAAGCCAAGAAGGGTACCGATTCGAAGCTCTCGATGCGCTGAGTCTGCGTGCGGCAACCGGGAGCCGTGGGATCAACCGAAGCATCGACGGTTTTCACCTGAAGTTAGGGACATTTATGTTTTCACTGTAGATCCCCATTAAACATGTCATTTTAAGTATTTTATGCCTTATATTACTTGCTTGTGCCCTCCTATGGCCGGATCTAATGTTTTAGGGGTGAAAACGGGCATTTCGGGTGTTTTCAGGGTTTTCCTGTAAGAAAACCCAGTATACACGGCGTGTATTCCTGGGGTACACGCCGTGTGTTCATCCCGTTCGGGGAAGACGAAGTTTTCTTAAGTACATGCCATGTAATTTGAGTAAACGCCAAGTAGTGGGAAGCCGTGTGGCTGGTCATGTGGAATAGAACACGGTTTGGTGGTTTTTAAGGACTACACACCGTGTACTTTGAGTACACGCCGTGTAGTGGTACATGGGCATGTGTTCGGGTGAAAACGGACACGGCGTAACATTTTGTGAATAGTACACACCATGTATAGAAAATTACATGCCTTTTACTATTACACAGGCATGCCCTTGTGCTCTGGCCATGTACTCTGGCCATGTACTACTTCGGTTTAGTAATTCTGAGATATCTTGGGCTCTGGAAGTCAGATTTGGGCGTGTCAGTAGTCGATTCTCTGTATTACTCCACGTATATCACAATGGTGGAATCATTTTTAATTTTTGAGGTAATCTGAAAGGTTTTTTGGGGTCTCCATTTAAATGGAGGGGTTTTTCCTCCACTTCATGAGTCCAATTATCATTGGAGAGTGAGACTTGGGGTGGATGATAGGTTGGTTGTTCGTGCCAACTTAGTTGAGACCTTTAATAGGAGACAAACTATGAGATGTCTTCTATAACCCGTGATTTAGAGGACGTTTCCCTTGTGATACGTTCCCTTCTGGCCTTTGCGGCATTGAGACCAGGTACTTCTATGGATCCCCTGAGGGATGCCTTTGCTTGTGTGTTGACATAGGGAGTCCCTTGTAGGATCTCTCTCTTGTTCTTCCTCTGATAGGAGCCATGATACGGAATTCCTATGTTGTCCTTCCTTTGAGGATCCTGTGTAAGATTCTTCCCTTACTCTTTGCTAAGGGTCCCATGTAGGATGCCTTCACTTGTGTTTACATGGAGGATCCCAAGTATGATGCCTCCATAGTGTTTTACCTGAGGGACCCAGTGGGTGCCCGTTGTTTGACCGACCTTGAGTTGTTGTGTCGGGTTTGGGTAGATATGGTGATCAGTGTAGGATCGAAATATGATATGAGATGCTCAATATACAAGAGGGGTGGTGAATTGTATACTTTAAAAATTCCTTTGGAACCTTTAAAGTTAGTTATGAACAACTAAACTTTCCTTAAGAAAAGGAAAGGACTAAGTTTAACAAAGTTAAACTAAGTAGATTCACAACACCTCTAACACCGAACTGAACTTAACAAAAGTTACAATATAAGATTCTACCTTAAAGCGTATAGAATCTAAACTAATCAGAGTAAGTAAGGAAGTATAAGAATGTTATACTTTCCTTAAGATACAAATTGCAGCGGAATAACAACAAGTAGTAAAACTACTAGTAACAAGATAATAGTCTTTTAACCCAAAGAGAAGGGTATCCAACAACCTTGGATAAAGGTCCCTTGATTTATACTTTCAAGCAAGTCTGTCTTACCCACACCAGGGTAAGTCCTCGATACGAAGATCGGTGTCTCTGTCTTGCTATCCCCGCAAGCCCTCAACTTTAAGGTAGTTGGCAACCTCTGTCTTTCTCAGCAAGAAATTCCTCGATCTTTAAGGTAGTCGGCAACCTCTGTCTTTCTCAGCAAGAAAGCCCTCGATCTTTAAGGTAGTCGGCACCTCTGTCTTCCTATCCCCAGAAGCCCTCGAATGTAATCACCAACATTCGGAGTCGCACGAAGCTTTGAGAGTTGATAAGAGACTCTCTCTCTAGAAATCACTTCAACAGCATGTAAGTACTTTTTCAGCAATCAGCACCGAGCTCTTTCAAATGAGCTCCTATTTATAGGTAAGGTCGGCTCCTTCTCCAACGGTCATATTTCCCTTAAAGTTCGGAGGGACCTGTACACGTGTCACTTAGACAACGGTTAGTTTATAACAAAATGGACGACATCGTTTTATAACAAAACAAGTGTAACAGAAAGTACGACATCGTTTTAAACTCTAACATAAAAGTTCGGAATAGAAATTTCGGAGTGAAAGTTTGGAGTGAATAAATTCAGAGTGTATAAAACAATGATAGTCAGATTCTGTTTAATAGGTGAATTCGGAATGAGAATTCGGAATAGGAATTCGGAATAGGAATTCGTCATCAGAAATCGTAATGAGAATTTGTCATTAGAATTAGTAATGAGAATTCTTCATTGGAATTCGTAATGAGAATTCTTCTTCAGAATTCGTAATGAGAATTCGGAATGGGATTTCTTCATTAGAATTCGTAATGAGAATTCTTCTTCAGAATCCGTATCCTGAATCTGGAATAGAACTAAGTCAGAATTCATATCCGGAATTCGGAATGAAACTTCCTTATAGTTCTTGTCCAGAACCGAATCCTAAAAACAGAATGCTTTTATATGAAAGTTTTTATGACCCCGAGAAAAATGACTCCGAAACTCATACTTAAGAAAAATATTAATGAAAGTATGATAAGGATAAATTTTTCTTATAAAAGCGATTTTCCTTAAGAAAGCATTTTTCCTTATAAAAGCAATTTTCCTTAAGAAAGCATTTTTCCTTATAAAAGCAATTTTCCTTAAGAAAGCATTTTTCCTTATAAAAGCAATTTTCCTTAAGAAAACATTTTTCCTTATAAAAGCAATTTTCCTTAAGAAAGCATTTTTCCTTATAAAAGCAATTTTCCTTAAGAAAGCATTTTTCCTTATAAAAGCAATTTTCCTTAAGAAAGCATTTTTCCTTATAAAAGCGATTTTCCTTAATGATAAGGTGTTTGTGATTTTCAAAACAAGAAGGAATGAAAAAGTCATAAGGAAAACCTTATTGACTCAACAATCTCCCCCTTTTTGGAAAGCACAAACATCCTTACGAAAAAGCTATTCTAAGAAGAAAGAAACATATTAAAGCTTATCTCCCTTGGTTTAAGAATATAGATGAATACGACTAACTCCCCCTTAGGCTTTTAATCTCTAAGGATCGTATTCATATTTCCGGAGTGATGTTTCTTTAAGAAAAACTCCCCCTTAAACAAACTCTTATTAGAGTTCTATCTCATTGGGTATTTTTCTTTCTCCCCCTTTGATAAGCACTTATTAGATTTCCTCTTTTTCTTAAGGATCTTTTCCTTCTCCCCCTTTGTGATTTTCAAAAAGAATTGGAGGGAATGGAAAAAAAAAACAAAGTACCTGAAAAGATTAGTAACGACAGCAATAGAAACAACAAGCACAATTTTCATTATATTTGAAATGTCAGCAACAAAAACAGATTACAACAAAAAGATCGGATTGGTCATTTCAGATCTTTCTCCTTCGACATGAGCCCCTTGAGAATTGTCTTGATCTTCTTGAGATCCTTATGATCTTCCTCTGCTTGCTTTTCTAAGGCAACTATTCTTGCTGACTGAGCTTGAATGATTTCTTCCTGAGCCTTCAACTTTTCTTCCTGAGCTTCCATTTTCTCTTCCTGAGACTTTATCCTTTCTAGAAAATTGATCCGATGATCCCTTTCAAATTTCCAACTTTGATTAACAGAGTTGAGCTTTCCATTCAGATCTCTTACTTCCTGACTCCGAATGTTCTTTTCCTCTGTCAATTTCTCATCGAATGATGCAGACATCTCATGAAACTTCTTGTCCTCGGTTTGAAATGCATCCTTAACATTCTCCTGAAACTCATCCAGCAACCTCATTTCTTCCACATTCTTCTTCGACCAGCTAGTCATCCTTTTGCACGATCTTTTATGGGCTTCGTAACCAATAAAGAAATTTTTGAACTGGGCTTCTATCTCAACACATTTATCCATAACCATGGATACGGAGTCGGTTTTCTGATTCATTGTATGTTGGAGCATCTGGCACCGAGAGTCAATACTGGAGAAGGTCGGAATTGTTCCCACCAACTTCTTCAAGGACTGTACAACAAAATCGTGCCCCAACGATGATGACTCCGAATCAGAAATCTTGCTAGGAGAATTTTCTTCTTCAATAAGCTCCAACTTCCTCTTAGAAGAGCTACCAGCTTCCTTCCTCAAACTTTTTTCTGAACTCGGGGTATCAGCAAGAATTTGCTTTCCCTTTTGTTTTTCCGGAATTGAAACCTGTTCCGGAGATCTGTTCTCACTATCAGAGACTTGAACAATTTTATCTTCCTCATCAGCAACTTCTTGAACATTGGCTTCCACGTTTCCCATCTGAGCAGCATCAAGTAAAATATTTTCTTGACAAGTAACTTCTTCTTCTCCCTTTTCTTCTTCCATTGCAGGAGTAGCATGCTTTGAAGATTGAGCTTCAGATGTTCGGAGCGACAGGTGTTCCGAAGGAGTTCCCTTATATTCATCTACTTGTTTGAGCACATCTCCTGTCTCACCACTTCCTTCAGCCGCTTCTTCAACCTCTTCTACTTGCTCTACTTCCTCAGTAGGAACAGCCTCTTCCGAAGTTACAAGATTTCTTCCTGGAGTCTCAGGTAGAGATTCCAGAGAAAAAGATCTCGGAACGGGAATGGTTGCTGAAACCATTTCATTAAACTTCAACAAAGCTTGCACAGCCTCAGCTTCTGACAACTTCTTCTTCAGCTTCTTTTCCTTAGCTTGCTTCTCAAGCTCATCAGCAGCCTTTTCTTTCAGAGCCTTAGCCTCTGCAGGATCCAATCCGAACTGCGGATCTCCTTCCTTCCTCTTTTCCTTGTCAGCTCTCCACTTCGCTACAACCTCATCAGTATATGTCTTCTTCTTCTTAGGCTTAGGAGGTTCGGAATGGACTTCCTTAGACTTGGGTTCCTCAGCTTCACCTACCACTTCTTTCTGTTTCCTCTTCCTTACCGGCTTTGATGATTCCGGATCAGCCACTTTCGGAGTCACTTCTGCTTGAGGCGGTAGATCAATGAATTTCCCTGACTCCTTGTTAAAAGCTATATTCATCCTTTTAAGAGTTGCATCACTGAGCAACATGATCTTGCAAACTTTCGGCTTAGAACTACAAGCAACCTTGAAGGATTCTAGGCACTGAACCATCAGCTTCGATAATATTTCCGGGTACATCACTATCTGATCTCTCAGATTCCCCTTCTTCAAATTATCAATGTTGAGAAGAATATGCTTCATCAGGTTGAACTTTCTTAGATTTATCAGAAAATCCAAGATGTATATCTCACTCTTCTTCAGGCTATCCTTGTCTCCTTTTCTCGGTACGATAAGCCCTTGCACCCATAACTCCAGAATCCGGAAGTTTGTAGATAGGGTTGCAATTTTCGGAGCCTTATCATCATCCAGTCCGAGAATTTATAAGGCTTTCTCCTTGTTGAAACTACCCAAGGAGTCTGGCAGAACATGCGAGATAAACTCAGCTTCCCCTTCATAACTCAGCCCTACCAAGCTTGCAGCCTTGGTGTAAGATAGCTTATATGTCTTTCCATACGATTTGAAAGAAAATTTTTCTCTATTGTCTTCCACGAAGAAAGCAACTGTCTCATAAAACTCGACAAGCAAGTCTGAGTAGACTTCATCTTGGTTGCCAGTTTTTGATATCGCAACATCCTCCCAGCCATTTAACTTGATATTCTTCGAAATGATAAAATCATAGTTGCTGAAGAAATTCGGATGAACTAACCGCTCTCTGTAGACTAACCACTGAGAAATGGGCTTGGTTGAAGACATCTCTTGAGAAGCTAACTCTGCAGACATTCGGATCTGAAATCTCTGAGAAGTTCGGAACTGAGAAGACTGAAGTTCGGAATGGCCTTAAATCAGAGAGTCAGAGCTTCAGCATGCAAAAGCTTGAAATTTATGTGGGACGAGAAAATAGGGTCCCCTTTATATAGGCATTGGGATGACGGTTCAACTTCCTCGGTTGATCTAACGGTTTAGAATGATCTGAGATCAGATCTAACGGTTGAAAGCTTGAATCCGATCTTTTTGAGGTTTTATTAAAGTAAAGATTTAAGAAATTCAAAAACCAAAAACAAACTATAAGAAATTGCCAGCAAGTAAAATATGATTACGAAAACTTCAGTAAGGAAATCATACCTTTCGGATTAGCTTAGGAAAGTTATTCGTAATGGGTAATATAAAGATGACTACAAAAAGCTCAATACGAAAAACTAAATACGAAAACCTTAATACGAAAAAGTCAATATGAAAGACTCAATACGAAAAACTCAATACGAAAAGGTAAACACGAAAAGTCAATACGAAAGACTCAGTACGAAAGTTCCGTTATGAAAATACCAGTACGAAAGTTTTCCATTCCGGAAATTTTCAATACGAATACTTCCATTCCAGAAGTATTCTGTGCGAAAATATGCTTTCTGGAAAATTGTTGTTCCGGAAATTCCATTCCGGAAATTTTCGTTCCGAAAAGTTTGAAAACAAAATTTTGAACAACTTTGTTAAATAAGCAATCAAATGTACTCCCCCTATGAAAATGAGTTTTATTACTGTAAGGAGATTTTTCAACAGAAAGTTAATTGAGGAAGATTACCTTACGGTTATCATTCCTAACTTCTGTTTAATATATTCAAATCTATCAGAAGGTAAAGATTTTGTGAAGATATCAGCAAGTTGATCTTGCGTTCCGATAAACTGAAGAATAATATCTCCTTTAAGTGTGTGATCCCTAAGAAAGTGATGCCTAATATCTATGTGTTTTGCACGGGAGTGATGTGCAGGGTTTTTACTTAGGGCAATGGCACTTGTGTTATCACACAAAATTTGAGTTTTAGTAAAACTCAAGCCATAGTCTGTGAGTGTGTGTTGCATCCACAACACTTGTGCACAACAACTTCCAGCTGCTACATATTCAGCTTCAGCAGTGGAGAGTGCAACAGAATGTTGCTTCTTGCATGACCAAGAAACTAATGAATCTCCTAAGAAATGACAAGTTCCGGATGTACTTTTCCTATCCATTCTACATCCACCAAAGTCAGCATCAGAAAAGCTTTTTAGAACAAAATCATTTCCAGAAGTATAAAATAATCTTAGATCCATGGTTCCCTCAAGGTAGCGAAAAATTCTTTTTACTGCCTTTAAGTGAGATTCCTTAGGATTGGATTGATATCTTTCACATAAGCATACAGAAAACATTAAGTCTGGTCGACTAGCTGTTAAGTAAAGTAAACTTCCAATCATACCTCTAAAAGATGTTTGATCTACTAGTTTCCCAGCTTCATCAAGATCTAAAGAGTTTGAGGTACCAATGGGAGTACTTATACTCTTAGTGTTGTCATAACCATACTTTTTAAGAAGATATTTAATATACTTATGTTGGGATATGTAGGTTCCTTCTGGTTTTTGAGAAATTTGAAAACCAAGGAAAAATGTTAATTCACCCATCATACTCATTTCAAACTCAGATTTCATTAGACTAGCAAAAGAGTCAGTCAAAGATTGCTGAGTTGAACCAAATATAATGTCATCAACATAAATTTGAACAATCAAAACATTTTTCTTATCTTTCTTTATAAAAAGGGTTGGATCTGCATTTCCCTTAACATAGTTATTTTGAAGCAAAAATCCAGTAAGTCTATCATACCATGCTCGTGGAGCTTGTTTAAGGCCATAAAAAGCTTTGGTAAGTCTAAAAACATGATCAGGATGTTTTGTATCTTCAAAGCCAGGAGGTTGTTCAACAAAAACTTCCTCTTGAACATAACCGTTAAGAAAAGCACATTTCACATCCATTTGAAATAGTTTGAAATTAAAGAATGCTGCAAAGGCAAGTAGAATACGGATAGATTCAAGTCTAGCTACTGGAGCATAGGTTTCTTCATAGTCTATTCCTTCTTGCTGATTATAGCCTTTAGCAACAAGTCTAGCTTTATTTCTAACAATGACTCCATTTTCATCACATTTATTCCTGAAAACCCATTTTACTCCAATAACAGAAGTTTCCTTAGGTCTCTCAACCAAGGTCCAGACTTTATTCCTTTCGAATTCATTTAGTTCATCTTGCATTGCTTTGATCCAATCATCATCACTTAAAGCTTCATCAGTGATTTTAGGCTCTAATTGGGAAAGAAATGCTAGATGTTCTACTTCATTCCTTAAGGAACTTCTAGTTCTTACAGGTTGATTTACATCACCAATGATACTATCACTCGGATGATTCTTAAGAAACACCTGATTTGGGTTTTGTAAAACCTGTTCATCAACATAAGGTAGAAAGTCTTCTGGGATAAATGTTTCAGAATTATCTTCTAGAACAATTTCCTTATCAAAAGGTTCTTCTATCAACGATTGATAATCAGTTTTTGAAAACACATCTGAAGATGTAGGTTGGGAGGTTTTAAAAACAAAAGGATCTGATTCATCAAATTTTACATGTACTGTTTCCTCAACAGTACAAGTATTTTTATTAAAAACTCTATATGCCTTAGAGGTTGTGGAATATCCTAAGAAAATTCCTTCATCAGATTTTGGTGAGAATTTATGTAAGTTATCTTTAGTATTCAAAATGAATACTTTGCAACCAAAAACCTTGAAGTAGGAAAGTCTTGGTTTTCTACCATTCCATAACTCATAAGGTTTTTTATTAAGAAAAGGTCTAATCAAAACTCGATTTATAGTATAACAAGCAGTACTTACAGCTTCAGCCCAGAAATGTCTAGCAATAGAATATTCACTCAACATGGTTCTAGTTATTTCTTGAAGAATTCTATTTCTTCTTTCAACTACACCATTCTGTTGAGGAGTTCTAGGTGCTGAAAAGTTGTGAGTAATACCTTTCTTACTACAAAAAGTTTCAAAATCTGAATTTTGAAATTCTCCTCCATGATCACTATGAATAGTTTTCAATGGAATGTTTTTCTCATTTTTAACTTGGGCTCTAAAACTTTTGAAATAAGAAAAAGCTTCAGATTTCCTTGCTAGAAAATAGACCTAAGTAAATCTAGTGTAATCATCAACAAGAACAAACACATAGTATTTGCCTCCAATGCTTCCAGTTTGTGTTGGACCAAAAAGATCCATGTGCACCAACTGTAATGCATCGGTTGTTGAGACTTCACCGATTGACTTAAAACTAGATTTATGTTGCTTGCCATATTGACAAGGATCACAAACTTTAGAAGAATCAAATCTAAGCTCCGGTAGATCCTTAACAAGTTTCTTCTTAGAGAGTTTACATAGGTTCCTAAGATTACAGTGTCCTAATCTTCTATGCCATAACCAAGAGTGATCTTCCATTGCACTTAGGCAAGGTAAATCTTGGCTTCTTAGGTCTTCTAAGTTTAAGGTGTAAACATTCTCTTGCCTATTGGCAGAGAGAATAAATTCTTCCTTGGAATTGTGAACTAAGCATTTATCATTCCTAAAATTTACAAGGTAACCTTCATCACATAACTGACTTATGCTAATGAGGTTGTGCTTAAGACCTTTAACAAAAAGAACATTTGAAATCAAAGTTTTACCTAAAAAAACAATATTACCAATACCAACAATCTCTCCCTTAGCATTGTCTCCGAAAGTTACCTTTCCTCCTTTCGTTTTGATAATCTTTTCAAAAAAGCTTTTGTTACCAGTCATATGCCGGGAACATCCACTATCCATATACCAAATATTGTTGTTGGAACTTTCTTTATTTTCCTGAAATTAAGAAAAAAGTTAGACTTTCGGAATCCAAACTTGTTTGGATCCGAGATTTCCAGACAATAAAATTTTAGGTACCCACATTTTCTTAGAAAAGTAAGCTTTATGAAAACCTAAGGATTGGGTTTTGTTTATGGAACAATTTCTTGCCCAGTGACCACCACTTTGACATTTAGTGCAAAATGGGGCACTTTGAGGAACAAAATAATTGTTGTTGAAAACAGGTTTTGCTTGGGTATAACCAAATCCAGATTTATTTCTTAAAGGTCGTATTTGAGAATACATCTTATCAAAATTTTCCTTACCATGGGTAAAGTTTGATAAACACTTCTTTAAGGAAAAAATTTCGGACTTGAGTTTTACAACCAAGTTTTTATCCTCAAAATCATTAGTTTTTGAACTAGAGTTAAGCTTGAAAACTTTTTTATTAGAAATTACTTTTTCTAATTCTTTAGAAAGTTTGTTCTTCTCAGAACTTACTTCCTCAAGATTTTTTGAAATATTTTCAAAATCAGCGTTTTTCTTATCAAGATCTTTAGAAAGATCTGATATCTCTTTAGTAAGAATAGAATTCCTAGAATTTGCCTTATCAAGTTTCTTGTTGAGTTTGGAATTCTCAATCTCAAGAAGTTCAGAAAACCTAGAGACTTCTTCAAAAGTAGGTAAAGTATTTTCCTCATCAGAAGATGATTCTTCATCAGAAGAGTTATAATACTTACTATCATTCGAATTTAAAGAAACATTGGTCAATGATTCAGCATTTCGTACCTTAGCCATAAGACAATGATTTTCAATGGGTAATCTGGCTATAAGACCAAGATTCTTCTGTCCTGAAGATTCATAATCAGAAGATTCATCTGAAGAGTCACCACCACTGGCACTCCAGGTGTCATTAGCTTTCAGAACTTTCTTAGCTTTGGCTTTGTAATACTTCTTCCTGTTCTTTTCTGAATGTCTTTCCTTCCTTTCTTTCTTTCTGAGCATAGGGCAATCTGGTCTAATATGTCCAGCTCTTTTACATTCATAACAAGTTACTTATCCATCTTTCTTATCTTTCCTATCCTTTTTCTTATACTTGGATTGAAAGTTTCTTTGTCCAGCTATCTTGTTCATCCTTCGAGCAAGATTGGCTAATTCATTTTCTGAAACATCACTTTCACTAGATTCGGATTGGAAAATGACTTTCTTAGATTTGGATCTGGTTACTCTCTCAGGAGTCTTAGCTTTCATCTGATTTGAAGTTAAAGTAAAAGCAACTGTTCCATTTCCATTCTTCTTCTTAATGTTGTTAGCATCTCTCTTCATTCTTGTCTCATGTTGTAGAAGAGTTCCAAATAATTCATCAAGAGTAATTTGAGTAACCTTCCTGTTCTCATCTATAGCTGTTCTCTTGGATTCCCACTCATTGGGCATAATATCAATTATCTTGTCCACAAGAGCTTCATCATCTAAACCTTTCTCTCCCATAGATTGTAGACTGTTGACAATTGTCATAAATCTTTGTTGAACTTTACAGATAGGTTCTCTATAAGGAAAACTGAAGCCATGATATTCAGCTCTAAGCATAGCTCTTCTAGTCTCAATCACCTTAGAAGTCCCAAAGTGAGTAACCTCTAGCTTCTTCCATATACAGTTAGCTGCTTCACAAGAAGAAATTTGGCTATATATATTTCTAGTCATTGAACATAATAAAGTATTGCGTACCTTATAATTGAGTTGATATTCTTGCTTTTCCTGGTTAGTAAAGGTTCTGACTTCCTTGTCAGGAATTTTATAGTCACCAGTAAGCATGAAAAAGTTATCTACTCCAGTATTGATAACAAAAGTCTTCATACGATCTCTCCAGTATTCATAATCATTACCATAAAAGATTGGTGGTCTTGTAGGATTCAGATTGTCAATAGAACCAACGTTCATTCCTGCCATACTAAAAATAACTTTGCACACAAACTAGTTAGTAGCAAAGATTAGTAATCAAGAAGTTCGGAATGGGAAAAATTCGGAATGGATAATCCGGAATGACAAAGTTCGGAATAAAAAAGTGAGCAAGAAAAACTTGTATGTGAGTATAAGTATTTCAGTAACCTTGGCTCTGATACCAAATGTAAGAATGGTATAGAGTAAGAGGTTTCCAACCTCTGATACCAATTGTAGGATCGAAATATGATATGAGATGCTCAATATACAAGAGGGGGGGTGAATTGTATACTTTAAAAATTCCTTTGGAACCTTTAAAGTTAGTTATGAACAACTGAAGTTTCCTTAAGAAAAGGAAAGGACTAAGTTTAACAAAGTTAAACTAAGTAGATTCACAACACCTCTAACACCGAACTGAACTTAACAAAAGTTACAATATAAGATTCTACCTTAAAGCGTATAGAATCTAAACTAATTAGAGTAATTAAGGAAGTATAAGAAAGTTATACTTTCCTTAAGATACAAATTGCAGCGGAATAACAACAAGTAGTAAAAATACTAGTAACAAGATAATAGTCTTTTAACCCAAAGAGAAGGGTATCCAACAACCTTGGATAAAGGTACCTTGATTTATACTTTCAAGCAAGTCTGTCTTACCCACACCAGGGTAAGTCCTCGATACGAAGATCGGTGTCTCTGTCTTGCTATCCCCGCAAGCCCTCAACTTTAAGGTAGTTGGCAACCTCTGTCTTTCTCAGCAAGAAAGTCCCCGATCTTTAAGGTAGTCGGCAACCTCTGTCTTTCTCAGCAAGAAAGCCCTTGATCTTTAAGGTAGTCGGCACCTCTGTCTTCCTATCCCCGGAAGCCCTCGAATGTAATCACCAACATTCGGAGTCGCACGAAGCTTTGAGAGTTGATAAGAGACTCTCTCTCTAGAAATCACTTCAACAGCATGTAAGTACTTTTTCAGCAATCAGCACCGAGCTCTTTCAAATGAGCTCCTATTTATAGGTAAGGTCGGCTCCTTCTCCAACGGTCATATTTCCCTTAATGTTCGGAGGGACCTGTACACGTGTCACTTAGACAACGGTTAGTTTATAACAAAATGGACGACATCGTTTTATAACAAAACAAGTGTAACAGAAAGTACGACATCGTTTTAAACTCTAACATAAAAGTTCGGAATAGAAATTTTGGAGTGAAAGTTCGGAGTGAATAAATTCAGAGTGTATAAAACAATGATAGTCAGATTCTGTTTAATAGGTGAATTCGGAATGAGAATTCGGAATAGGAATTCGGAATAGGAATTCGTCATCAGAAATCGTAATGAGAATTTGTCATTAGAATTCGTAATGAGAATTCTTCATTGGAATTTGTAATGAGAATTCTTCTTCAGAATTCGTAATGAGAATTCGGAATGGGATTTCTTCATTAAAATTCGTAATGAGAATTCTTCTTCAGAATTCGTATCCTGAATCTGGAATAGAACTAAGTCAGAATTCATATCCGGAATTCGGAATGAAACTTCCTTATAGTTCTTGTCCAGAACCGAATCCTAAAAACAGAATTCTTTTATATCAAAGTTTTTATGACCCCGAGAAAAATGAATCTGAAACTCATACTTAAGAAAAATATTAATGAAAGTATGATAAGGATAAATTTTTCTTATAAAAGAGATTTTCCTTAAGAAAGCATTTTTCCTTATAAAAGCAATTTTCCTTAAGAAAGCATTTTTCCTTATAAATGCAATTTTCCTTAAGAAATCATTTTCCTTATAAAAGCAATTTTCCTTAAGAAAGCATTTTTCCTTATAAAATCAATTTTCCTTAAGAAAGCATTTTTCCTTATAAAAGCAATTTTCCTTAAGAAAGCATTTTTCCTTATAAAAGCGATTTTCCTTAATGATAAGGTGTTTGTGATTTTCAAAACAAGAAGGAATGGAAAAGTCATAAGGAAAACCTTATTGACTCAACAATCAGGTCTGACCTAGAACCAGTGGAAAATTGGTAATCCCTTTGGGATTTGGATTTATCGTTGTGTTGGGCGTTCGGCCCACCCTCATTGGTTGTTTATATCTGACTTGGTTTTGCGGATGTTTTTGTGTTTACTAGAGGTGCTTCCTGGTTGGGGGCAGGTGAGCGTGATGTGAGATATCTTTCTTGTTTGTTGGGATGCCTACATTTCCTTGTGTTCTTGTGTAGAGGTGGTTTGATTTTAAATGGGGTTATTTACCTTGTTGTGGTGTGTTTACCCTTGTTACTTGATTTGAGCTATGGGTCTAGCGTGCCTGTTGGGCAGTTGTTTTCCTGCCTTTCTCATTTGCTTGTGTAGAGGTAAGTTGATTATGATTAAGGATAATTTCCATGCTTGGAATGATATTCTTGACGTGCTTGTTTCAGTAGACTGGTTAGCCAAGTAGTCCTATAGGTGTACTTTGGCCTTATAACATTATTATGCACTGACTGGCACGGGACCGTGAGAACCTGGTGCTATAGACTATATGGGATAGACCGAGTGAGCTTCCCAGAGAGTCTTGGATATTATAGACTATAGGAGGGTAAACTGAGTGTGCTTCCTCTGAGAGTCTTGGACATTATAGACTACAGGGGATAGACTGAGTGAGCCCCCAGAGAGTCTTGGACATTATAGACTACAGGAGGGTAGACCGAGTGGGGTTCCTCAGAGAGTCTTTACATTGTTTGAATCTATTTAAGAACCTTTCCAGGCAAGAAGAGGAATTGACCGAGTGAGCTTCCTCAGAGAGTCTATGGTATACCTGAGGCTATAGGAGAAATTGACCGAGTGAGATTCCTGAGAGAGTCTCTAGACCTTGGGTCTAAGAGGGTTAGACTGCGTGATCTTCCTCAGAGAGTCCCTGACTACCCTAGACTATGAGGGGAATTTACCGAGCGTGCTTCCCTAGAGAGTCTAATAATTTCATATGACCAAACCAAAGGGGTTAGGCTGAGTGCACTACCCAGAGAGTTGTTGTTCTTCTTGGATAGGACAAGAGGGGTTGGCTGCGAGTACTTCCCCGAGGGTTACCTATTATGTTATCTTCTTGCCTGTGATTGTTTGGTTGAACTAGAGGATTTCTTGTCTTTGTTTATCTTGATCAGAGGCATATCTTCGACTTTGGCCGAAGCAGGTATATGTCGATGGGATTACGAACCCATAGATCGGCTTATCTTGATATATGGCTTGAGTGGCACTACGTCCAGCTTAATGCCCTTGAATTGGATGTCCAAGAGATCAGACTTATGGTCCCAAGGATCAACTGCTGATGTTGTTTCTTGTTATTTGAATAACTTGATCATGAATATTCATATTTACGTATATTTTTATAGGTATGGGACTATACATGTGTATGTATATAGATATAGATATTCATGGTGGCACTTTCCCAGTTTACAGGGATTGCATACCCTGAGTTCAACTGTGGTTGCATGTTTGGTTTACTCCCTTTTGTTGTGTTCCAGCTAGGTTGAGCACATTGTTGTTTCATACACTTTTAGCAGCACAATTGTAGGTTGCTTGTCGGGGTGCCCTACTAAGATTATTTATCACCCCTGCATGTGAACCTCGGTGTACGTGTAGACCTTATGTTTTCTTTTTCAGGTTTATCATTATTTGCATGGTGGATAGGGTTGTGGCCCAATGTTGCATGATCGAGTGGAGCTACTCGAGTGGTTCTTCTGATCGGGCTGCTAGAGTTCAACAGTGTCTGGAGATTGGGTACGTAGTTTGGCTCGGAGTTAGTAGTAGAGCCCAGTACTTTTACATTCATTTTCTTTTGTACTTGTATTTGTATGGTTGGCCAGGCGGGTGACTAGTGTTGTAATGTATTGCGTAGCTATTCGGGATTTTACAGCATTTTACTATTACAGCTTGTTCTATTTCTGTTGTTTACTGCTTCCGCACTCTATTACCTTTCTTCTATTTTCTTACTCTGGTATGAGGGTATAGTCTCCCCACTATCACACCCGAGGCCCTCGCTGCTTGTCGGCAGCCTCTGGAATATGGGGTGGCATGCTTGAGGCCTTGTGGCGAACCGGCTCGGAGCACCGGTTTAGTGGCTTCTGGGTCGGGACGTTACATAAGTAAAATTTGATGAAACATGAAATTGAATATCATTGATTAGAATCCAAATCTAGTGAAAATTTTCCATTTTTATTGGTATCTATATCATCGAGTTTTCTAACAATCTTTTTTCATAAAAAATAGAACAATTATTATTTGAAACATTAAGTCACACTATAATATAATTACATATTAGATTTCAAACAAAAAAAATGATGTTTTTTATTCTGATACATACATATATATTTATACATAATTAATATTATATGTTATTTATGTCTAGTGTTTTATAAAAATTGTGACAACCATATTAGGTATTGTGTATTCAATGAAAAAATGTTTTATTTGAATGTAACACACTAATAACTCATATTATAAATAATACATTCTACTTCATTTGATATAATAAAAAATCAAATTTATGGGGAGACAAATTCTGTCAATGTGAATACCATGTGTTGCATTTTTAGTTCCATGAAAATATATATGTCATGAAATAACAAATAAATGTAATGGAAACTATTGATAGTTCATATTGTGTATTCACCAATATTGTCAAAATTATATTGATAATAACTCATAATATAAAGGCTATATATTTAATATTATATTTTCACTGTAATAATAATCTCACATCAAAAGAAAATTGCTCATGTGTATATACACTACATATAGGATATTTAATATTGAACTCTATGGAAATTAAAATGTATGTATATATTACATTTAATGATTACAAAGTTACTAATAAGTTCACAACACAAATTTAATTTTATCCATATACATGGAAGTTTATGGATAGTAAATGAATTATTCAAAAACATCATCCAAATAAGAAACATTTTCAGATTCAATGTAGAAATTTAATATGGGAAGCACTATAAACATTTTTGAAAGAATTCATTGAAAATGTCTTTCCATTTAATAGAAACACCACAATATAAAGATAAAGTTCTATCGAAACACATTTTCACTTTAATCAATGCATAAATGAGGTATATTATGATTTTAATGAAATATTTGAGAAGAGAATATCTATATTTGATTGAGAAATGAAGAGGTTGATGAAATCTAAGGCTTTAAGAAGATGGTAACACATTATTTGAGTACATAGAATTGAAAAAATGAAATATTGGGATTCAATGACATTGAATGATCGGAAGAAAGGATTGTTGTGTGAGGCTTACGTGAGATTCAAGAGGATCTAATAAGAAACAATGATCTTGATGAAACAAAAGAATCTATAAACATAAAAATTCATGATTTGAGTCCACCTGATCGAATAAACTAGGGTTAGGGCTTCCGCACGAGAGAAACAAGTCAGCTACCATGATAGAAAATAATATTGAACTTATTAAATCAATTAATTCATAAAATTTTAAATGGTATATAATAGTACTTATATTTTAACTATTTTTAATATCATATATTCATGTTAGATGGATGATAACCGATGTGATAATGTGAGTAACATGGTTTATCCCATCGATTATTATATAACAGATGTGATAAAAATCGTACTTAGTTTCTTTATGTTGGTTATTATTTAACCAATGTAAAAAATATCATTAACCTCTTTATAAAATCGACTATATAATAACTAACATTATAAAGTAAGATAAATGGATTTTTCTTGTTAGTAATGAATAAACAGTGTAAAAAACCAACATGATAAATACTTTTTGTACTAGTGTGTTCACCTGGATCAGCTTCATATATTCCTACCATGCTCAATGCATATGAAAGATCAAGTCTAGTACATAACATGGCCAACATGATTGATCCTATCATTGATACATATGAGATCATACTCATTATCTCTTTATCCTTTTGTGTATGAGGACACATTTTCTTTAAATGTTTTATACAATGTGTCACTAGATCCAATCCCCTTGTGGATTGTTCTATAATAAATATATTTATTATCTATATAATGTATGTACTTTAAATTAGTCCATAAAATCTTTTAGATCTATCACGAATGATCGTGATCCCTAGGATATAGGAACCTTGACCTACTTTCTTCATTGAGAAACACTCATTTATCCAGTCCTTAAGAGATTGAAAGATAGGTATGTAATTTCAAATGAGTAATATATCATCAAAATATACTACAACGATAAAGACTAAATTCCAACTAAACCTATTGTAAACACATGGATCTCATTCATTCTTAATGAATGCAAATTCATTTATAGATTAATTAAATAGAATATTCTATGAGTCTGATGCATTCTCCAACCCATAAATGGATCTATGAAAATTGAAAATATTTTTAGCATCACCTAGAGTCATAGACCGTTATGGTTGTGTTTGATGGTATCTTTCTAAAGGATCCCATTAAGAAATGTGGTTTTCACATCCATATTCCAAAATTCATAGTCCTAGTAAGAAGCTATAGGAGGTTGAATTATGTTGGATTTAAACATGGTATCTGGTGAAAAATTATCATCGTAGTCAATTCATTAACACGTTTTAAACCCTTTAGAAACTAGTATTTACAAATAGGTATTTACTTAACCATCAATGTTTAGTATTTCTTGAATACTGATTTTCATCATACAATATTTACATCAATTGGCCCTATTATGTCAAAAGTATCATTTTGGATTTTCAATTCCCTTTGTTTTGAAAATCATGAAGTCATTCATAAACACTCAATATCTAATACTTCTATGTCCAATGTATTTTAATTATATTTTTATAGAGAAAATATTAATTTTAAATATACTTACATTATGTGTTTCAACATACAAAAATAAATATTTTATCATTACAATATTTTCGATGACTATGAATACGATAAGTATTGTAATCATGAAAATTATAGTATTGACAAACTTTCAGGATCATCATACCAATATTGGATATGATTTATATCATATGAATCATTTTAAAATTGATTACCATTAAATATTTCTAGTCTAGTGTACTAATAATACTTTTGTGATCTGATTAAAATGATACCTATAAAAAACATACTAAAACTCATAACTATTATCATCACACTATATTAAATTATGTTTTTGTATCCTGGAAATACGATCTTAATGTAAAAAAATATTTTAAATCAAAAGTATGTCATGCATTATTTGTTAACCAAAATGATGTTGTGATTTTAATTATCATATGGTCGTTGGAGGGCCAACTATTCAGGTCCTCTTGATAATTGGGAAGAAAATCTAGCCATTGGATCTCAAGAAGAAATTTTTGAAGAACGCTTATAAATACAAGGTCATTTGATCATTTTAAGGCATGACACCCTAGATTTGAGTAGAACGAGACATTGTGCAATATCTCCTCAGAATTAACTGTCGTGTGTGTGATTTATAATGTTTATAAAATTGAAATACATATTCCTTGTCCTTGTAAGCTAAGATATTGTTTTTCTTTGTTTGAGGCTGATTTTTGTGATTTCAATTGAGGGCTGCTAAGGATAGGCCGACAGAGTACAGCTGATTGTTGTGATTAATATTGAAGGCTATTGAGGATAGAAAGATAATTTAAAGACAATTTTTGTGATTATGATCAATGTATTCTATGGATAGGAAGAGAGAGGAGCTGATCAGATTATTGATCGAGGGTATACGAGGAGTGCAAGATAGACCTAATCAACATATTAAGGGATTCCTCTAGTGTGGGTAAGATAGACATTACTGAAAGAATAAATGAAGATACCTTTATCAAAGGTTTTTGGATACCAATATATTTGTGTCCAATGAATTGTGATAATTTCTATTACTAGTTTAATTATAAACCATTTTATTTATATTACAATTTTTATTAGAAAGTGAATTATTTTATATATTAATTATTATATTATGTTTATTATAATTACTATCATTAAAATTGTATTTTAATACAATGTGAATACATTTTATGTTATTATGATAATCACTTAATCTAATTACAATTCTATAAGAAATAATTTAAAATAATCTATTTGGTGACCCGTGACATTATAATAATATCGGAATCATCCTGATTCAAATATCATTATCATCAGATTGAATGTCCAGTTTGAATTTTGTTTAAATATAATAGATTTTTTGAATTCATTTAGTTTAAAATCTATTAAACTAAATTGTTTTAAGTTCAACAATGAATATTTCGAAACATATAATTCACTCCCTTCTTTAGTTTTCTATTTAAATATACATTTTGATCCAACAAATTGCTATCACATCCAATCTTATGTTGTTCTAATACTCACATTTTGTATTGGAGAAAGGATTTGAATTTTAATTCTTGACACATTTTCTTATTTTCTTTTTCATGTTTTTTTAAAAAATTATTTATAAATATTTATTACACTGATGTGTATTGTGGAAATATATTTTTTGTGTTGTCTTAAAGAATGAAGGACTCAATGTTAGTTAAATTAAAAATCCCAATCCAAATATACCACCGATCATTATTGGTAATAATTTTGGTTATTGGATATATAAAATTAAATAATTCATTAGAAATAATTGTGTTGACAATTTTGTCGTGTTAACTAGAGATTACAAGATTTATGACAAGGAAGTAACTACATTTACAAATCAAGAGAATCAATATTATCAATTGAATTATAATATATGGAATACCTTATTATGTTTTAAGATAATAAATAAATATAATGAGATTTATTCTTTTGAATGTGAAAATAATGTTTTGAATAAGTTTGAAATTACTTATTGTTGAACATCAAAATTTATCAAAACTCGATGATTTATGCATATAGATGAATATCCGAATTTTTTATTTCATTATAGTGAATTTTATCCACGTGAAAATAATGGTTTATGAAAATAGTATATACTTTATTGTATATGGGAGAGAAAGGTTTGTATGATGAAATCCTTATTGAGAAAATAATTGATATTATTCCCTATGAGTGGGAATATAAGAGAAAAGACGTTGATAAAACTAGGAATATTTCAATGATTACTTATGATTATTTATTAGGAACTATTTTAAAATATTAATTAATATTAAAATGATATGTAGATAATGTTAATAAAAATAAGGGTGGAGTATATATTACTAATACATCAAATTAAAAAAATTCTCAGACTCCTGATAATGTAGTTAAGTATACTAGAAAGAAGAAATCTATAATTCAATCTTAATCAAGTGAATATTAACATTCATCAAATTAATATTCTAATGTTTCTCAAAGGATGAACAATATTTTCTCGTATAAGTACTTTCAGTATCATTAAATGAAAATTAACAAGGACATGAATGAAAAGAAAAATTCTAAAGTTACTTTTTATGAATGCAAGAGAGAAATACAAATTCGACATGATTTTACAATGCTTAAAAACTTAAACATAATGGAAATACATTCTCAACATAATCAATAGAACTATTAAAAGATAAAAGGGTTAATTTTTTTAATGAAAATCATACTTTCAGTGCAAGTGGAGGAGATTCATCTGATGATTTATCATATAGTGAAAATTCTGGAAAATGGAATATTTGATTATATGCCAAAATTTCATATGAAAATCCATGTCTTATGGATAATGTGCACAAATTTGATTCAATAAAAAATTTTCATTGAATGAAAACTATCCATGTGGAATACAATATATTTATTTTGATGTAGAATCATTTTCCGCAAAAGATAATAATTTACCTTTATGTGAAGAAGTATAAATATTTTCTAAAATACATGAAAATGAAATTTATAGAGTTAGTAAGAAACTAGAGAAATAAAATTATAGTATATGTGTTCTGATAGAAGATGTATATACTTCATTAAAAGATCATGATAATTAATCCTTTGTAACTGATTCTGTTTCTAAAAACCAAGAAAATGATAATTATAATAATGAGAATACTTATAAGGATTTTGAAAAATCAATTTATGTGGAAAAAATTTAGAATGAAAACTCACTTCTAAAATTAATTGTTTTGTGGATTAGAATTCAGTTATAAAAATAAAGTATAAAATCTTTTATTTAAAGGAACTCTTATCACACATTACCCTTTTTAAATAAAACAATGATAAAATTAATAAAAAAATTCATCTTCATTGTAATAGTTCTTTAATGGTTTACTCTCATTAAAAATAAGCTTTTAATAACAATTATATTGTTCTAAAAATTACAACCTTTTTCAGAAATGTAAATGTGATGGTCACTAGAATAAAAAAATATCTCTTAGAAAAGATAAATCTTTAAGTCAACATGTGGATTCCAAAAATTTTATTCACTAAAATTTTTAGAACCAAGAAAGATTGGGTGCTGAAAAAATAATTGTTTTATTTTTAGAAAAAAAATACATGTACCAACATAAAAAATAAATGGTATGTAGATACTGGTTTTCCACAACATATGACTAATAACCAAGATTTCATTGAAAGAATTATCAAAACAAATGGTGAAAGAGTTACATTCAAAGATTACACTCATGAAAAGATTGTTGGTATAGATAATATTGTTTTTCTTGGAAAATATTTAATTTCAAATGTTTTATTTGGAAAGGTTCATTAGTACACCATCTTATGAATATTTCAATTTTGTGATGAAGTTTACCTTGTAAATTTTAGTAATGATCAATGTGTTGTACCCAATTATATTGATTACTTCATTCGTTCGGCCCACTGGCAATAGAATTTATAAAATCATAACTTAGAAGTCCTTAAGAGCCAAGAAACACCTTACCAAAGATTAATGGATGATCAATATTTTTTGTGGAATTGAATGTTAGGACACTAAAATTTTGTAAAATAACTGAGAAAAATCCTGTTAGAGATCTACCAAAGTGAAGATTTGATTCTTCAAATGTTTGGGATCCTTTCCAATATGGAAATCATAATTAGTAAATTTTTAAACACATTAGTTAAGTAGTGACATCCAATTATTTATATTTAGTGCACATGGATTGTTTGGGTCGTACGAAAAATGAATATATTGAAGGAAAGTACAATTTATTTGTTTTAGTTGATGATTACACTAATTATACATTGGTCTATTTTCTATAAATGAATTATGAATCCATTTTTTTAAAACCTTTATAGACACTGTTAAAAATTATAAAAACATTTAATTGTTAACTATATAGGGTGATCATGGTGGGGAATTTGAAAATTCTATTTTTGAAATTTTTTGTAGCATGAAAGGAATTACTCATAACATTTTAGCTCCTAGAACTCCTCAAAAATATGGTGTTGTTGAAAGAAAAAATTTAATTCTTCAAGAAATAACAAGAACCATATAGAGTGAATACTGAATGAATAATTTTTTTGGGATGAAGCAGTTATTATTACATTCTAGAATATAAATTGAGTTTTTATTATCCAATTAATCAATAAAACACCTTATGAATTGTGGATAAGTCAAAAACCAAATGTTTCAGTCTTCAGAGTATTTGGATACAATTTTTTCCTTCTAAATACAAATGAAAATTTACACAAATTCCTACCCAAATCAGATGAAGGTATATTCATAGGTTATTTTAATACTTATATTTCTTATAGTATTTTTAGCTAAATTTTTTTAGTATTGAGAAAAAGGTAAATGTTAAATATGATGAAAATGATACTTTTTTAAACATACTCAACAAAAATCCTTGGATGTGTTTTCCAAAACTAATTGTCAACATTATTTGGAAGATTCTCATCTTAGGTAAAATACTCAAGAAAATTCTTATTTTGTATTTAATCTTGAATATTTTGAAACATATGTTGATGAATAGGTTTTAGAAAAACTCAAGTCAGCAATTTCATAGGAAATCATCCTAGTGAGAGTACCATTAGGGATGTAAATGAACTTGTAAAGACTATATGTACTTTGATAAATGAATAAGAACATTTTCCATTCCTTTTTAAATTTTATCTTAAATGTTTGGATTTTTCATTAGGTGATGAGAATTGGATTATAGTTATGTAAGATAAACTAAATGAATTCGAAAGGAAATTTTTTTTGTCATTGTTTAAAAGTAATACATAATCCTATATAATTGGTGTAAAATGGGTTTTCAACATCAAATATCATGAAAATGGAATAATCATTAAAAATAAAAAATGATTTGTTGCTAAAGGATATAATCAACAAGAGGGTATAGACCATGAACCAACATATTCTCCATTAGGAAGAATGGATTCGATTCTCATTCTATAATCCTTTTCAACATTCTTTAATTTCAATCATTTTCAATTGGATGTGAAGAATTCGATCCTTATTGGATTTTTATCCAAAGGGGAATTTTTGAAATTCATCACAGTATTCAAATGATTTTAAACTCAAAGGGAGATATGTATTATTTTTGACTTTTAAATAAGAATGTTAATTAAAATAATTTGGGACTTACGTTTTTAAAAGATATTTTTCTATTTATGTGGTTTGGTTTGAACATTTCAAAAAATGGTGATATTATTAAGGAAAAAGCCTCCTTTTGATTTTTCTATTCATTTTATATTGAAAATCACAAAATCATTCTTAAACACTCAATATTTAATACTTATATATAAAGTTTTTTATTAATTTTTTTATATAAAACACATTAATTTTCATCATTATCAAAATAAGTATTCTGACTTAGAACATATATTTTTTTCATTACAATTTTTATAATGAGTATGAATATGATAAATAACAGACACATGAAAATTATAGTAATGACAAACTTCCTTGTTCATCGAACAATGATTGGATACAGTTTATATCATAGAATTAATTTGAAAATAGATTTCCAATCAATCTATATAGTATGTTGTACTGACATGAATTTTGTAATCCAGTAAGAATGATATCAATACAAATCGTACATACAAACTAAACGATTATCATTGCACTAAGTTCAATTATGTTTTTGTATCCAAGAAATGTGATCATAATGTATGAAAATATTTTTAATCAAAATGTTGTCATGTATTATGTGCTAACAAAAATGATGTTTTTCATTCAATTATCAAATGATCATTGGAGTGCCAGGCATCCAGGCCCCCCCGAGAATCTCAAAGAAAATATGATCATTAGAGATCAATTTGAACATTGCGATGAATGCCTATAAATACCAAGTAATTTGATCATTTCAATACATGACACATGAGACAAGAGTAGAATGAGAAACTGTGTGAGAGCTCTACTAAATTTAATGATGTGTGTGAGAGGTATAATTCTTATACAAGTGAACTACTCATTCCTTTTCATTGTAATCTTAGAGGTCATTTTTCATTGTGTGATGTCAATTGTTGTTATTACGATCGAGGGTTATTGGGGATTGGCATATAGAGTAAATCATATTGTTGTGATCTTGATTGAGGGATTTTAGCGATAGGTAGACAGAGTAATGTTTATTGTTCTAATTATGAATTATGGATTCTATGGATATTAAGAGGGAGAATCCAACCACCATCTTGATTGTGGTATTTTAAGGATATCAAGATAGATTTGATCATCCTATTGAGGGCTTAGCCTGGTGGGGGTAAGATAAGCATTATTGAAAATATAATTCCAGAGACCTTTATCCATGTTTATTGGATACCCTTATATTTGGGTTAAAATAAATAAATTCATTTGTATTACTTATTTAATTAAAAGTGTTTTCATTTCCACTAAAATTTGTAATTTAAAGTAAATTATATTATATATTCATTTTTCTATTTCATTATCATAATTAAATTGATTATGATACTTATTTGAATTATCCTTTGAATAAATTTTATTTGATCACCATTATCACTTACTATGATTACGATTCTATAATCATTATGGTAGAATCATCTATTTGGTGACCTTTGACATTATAATAATATCATAATCATCATGATTGTAATATATTTATAATCAATCCCAATGTCTAGTCAATTGTATGTATAAATATATGTGGTTTTGATAATTCCATTAGTTTAAAATATTTTAAACTAAATTGCTTATTGTTAAAAATGAATGTTTTTAAACATACAATTTACCACCCTATTATAGTATTCGATATACATATACATTTCGAAAAAATATGCCCATTGACCATAACCGAAGCTCGGTTCTAATACATGGAATTGATTTAAGAATACATGTAATATTTGCATATTACATCTTCTATGATCTCTACTGCCTCTTTTTACGATAGTGGTTCATCACTATAAAACAATAATGAGTCAATATCTTCAGTGACTATAAAACTAAATATCTCCAGTTCTCTTACCTTTATTTTTCCCCTATGTAGCACCTATGTTTAATGAACTACTTCTTCCATGGGGACCTATGGAATCTATTACTCTACCAACTCTCAGGAACCTTGAGCATCAACTATATCGAAGTAAATTTTTCTCCCACTATACTTTTTGAGATTATTTTCCTTCTCAAGAGAGATGGATTTTCTACTAGAAATCACTTTATTGTTTCGGGGTTTTTATAGATATTATCTCTTTGTTTGCAAGGGATACCCTATAGAGATTCACTTTGTGCCCAAAATTTCTATTTTGTTTCATGAAATGGACCTTATGAATGCCTTCCAACCCCATACACATGCATGAACCAAAACTAGTTTCTTTCCACTCTATAACTCAATGGGAATTCCATTTTCCACTTTAGTAGGTACTCAATATGGTGTTTATGCCATTTTTATTAATGAATATCCCCAAAATGATAATGGATGATTTTAATGACTCATAATTAAACTTATGATATCTTACAAGGAATGGTTCCTCATTTCACTAATACCTTTCAACAACGGTGTGTAAGGTAAAGTGAGTTGAGATAAAATCCCAAAATCCTATTTAAATTTGATGAATACGTGTATATTATAGTCAACACCTTGATCAGTTCAAAGATTCTTTATCTTCTTTCTAAAATTATTATCTATTTCACTATTATAATATTTTAATTTCCCAAAGGACTCAGAATTATACCTCATTATGTTGATATATCCATATCTTCTCAAGTCCTTAGTAAATGTTAAAATGTGGGAATATCTACCTCAAGGTTATATTGGAAATGGTCCACACACATCTGCATGTATCAATCATATAATCTTTGTGACCATATCTTCATATCAACCAAATGGCAGTTTGGTCAATTTTACTTGTAAACAAGTAGGACATCAATGATTTGGTTTTAGATCATAAGAGTCTAAATAACCATCTATATATAGAGTTCTCAAACGCAATATGTTTACATAACCAATATGGTGTTGGAATTGATGGGTGTTACATGAGTCATGTGAAAAAGATTCATTATCCATTTCCAATACATTATTTTCATAATTTAATATGTAATGAGTATTATTTATATATTACAAACCATATCATTAGTTTTCACATATAAAAGGAAAAATATTTATTCCCAAAAATGAAAATAAAACCATTTTCATTTAGAAATTAAATTGAAATTATGTTCTTGGTAATAGTTGGTACATAATAGAAATACCTTAAAACAATATCATTCTCATTGGAAGCAGATTTTGGTAGTATCCAATGGCTATATCAGCCATCCTTACACCATTAGGATCTCACAAATCTACCTATACTCTAGAAATATTTTCAAATCTACTCGGTTTTTTCATTTGGATACATGTGTAAGAACCAAAAGCAATATCTTATACCCGATTTGAAGATATTTAAATATTACACTCCATAAAAAATGAAGCTTTATCTTCCTCTTACTTTGTTGTATTTTTATTCTTCCATTGGCATTTCTTGCCTCATGCGAAACATACTAACTTATTTTCCATACATTTCTTTTGGATCTTCGTTTTAATGGAATAATGATGCTCAGGTTCTTCAGAATCTATATGAGTTTTGGTCCCCTTTTCCTTTTTGATCCAATTATAATTCATCATAAGGACATCTGGATTATCAATCCCCATGTCCTTGTCCACATGGAAAATCAGACTATGAATTTATGATATAATATTCTCATTATTTCTCCTATAATAAATAACAAAAAACCTGAAGATGGCCTTGGGTAGTGACTAAAGTATGATATCTATGTGCAACTCATCCCCGAATTCAATCCCTAATTTGACTAAGAATTCAATATAGCTAATAAAACATACTACATAAGGCCCAACTATCACTTAATCTCCAATGTAAGTTTTAAAAATATAGTTAGAGATCTCGTATATCTCTTGTCTTGCCTTCTCTTGATAAAGCTCCCAAATGTGAGATATTATGCTACACGCATCCATGTACTCATGTTGATTTAAAAGCTTATTGGTTATGGATAATAGAATATTAAATTGAACATTAATATCATTGTTCAAATGTTTATCATTGATTGATAACTCATACTCACTAGCCTCATTAGCATGTGCATCCGTAATGTGTTCATCGAACACATACAATTTCCTTTCATGGAGTTGGATAAAGCATATGTTCATTTTCCATTCATGGAAATTTTTTTCAGTGAGAAGGTTATTTGTATCAAGTATAAATCACATTGATAAGTTTAAATTCATTTTTATCATTTTTTCTAATAATATGATGGGAAGAGTTTTAGTACATTATCTGATAAAATTTACACAAATAAAAAAATATTATATTTAGTAATCTCCCACTATTTTATCGAAACCCAACAACCCTAACCATTGGATTATTTATATCTTTTTTCCAAGAAATTATAGTTGAAAAGATCTGTATTCACCTTTTCATCACCCTAGTTTGGGTTGATCATTAAAATTGAAGGTTTTTAGGTAGGATTTAGAAATGGCAACAATATTACCACATAGTTCCTAGATATGTTGAGTGGAATCCCAATCATGAAATGATTAAATTAGATTTCCTCAACCTCTACCTCTTAGTTACATAATTTTCTACATTGGAAGTCAACCCTTGAAGTGAACTAAGTTAATTCAACAGGAAACTTCATGTTTTAATTCAATTATAATTAGAAACACCCCAAATTTGAATGTTAAATAACATTGAACTATGATTGATTTCAACTGATATAGCAGAAGACTATACTAACTTAATATAAATGGAGGGTTTTTTCTTTTCTACATAAATTTCAAATTATTAACTTTATTACATGATTTTTAATATTAAAAAGATTTAAATAGGTGATTAACAATGTCTTAGATAATATTTATGTGTAATCTAATATATTTTAGTTCTACCTTGAATGCTTGTTAATTAATTAATTCATGTGATTATGACAAAACATCTGTAATGAAATAAAAATAAAACATGAAAGAAATAAATTTTAATGTGGTATGATCAAGAACATTTCTAATTTTTATTTTATGTAGTTGATGATAAACTAACCATATACTGAGGGGAAAAACCATCAACAATTTATGGTTCATGTTAATGCTTTCTGCCTATCTGCATATGTATTTATCTTGGGATGGTTTCACCTCGGCTGCAAACTCAATCTACCTACACTAACTGTAGCCCTCCATCAATTGAAAATGCCTTTACTCAAACAAAAGTTTGGGGAAAGGGTTTAAATAAAAGAAACCATGGGCATGTATGTCCATCCATAATTATAGGAGATATATAATGCAATCTAACAATTTAGTTTAACAATAAAATAAAATAATCCAATCACATAAAAAGTTATTGTCTAAGCTCATAATCATCCAAATGCATAAAATTATGAAATTAATAAAATTAGTATTCAATTCAATTCTTTATTATTTAAGGAAAATCACCCTCAAATCAATTATTTATCTTATATAATTAATCATTTCTTTTATCTTAATTATCATCAAAATTTTCTTAAGAGTCTCATCCACCATAATTATAGAACAATTAAATAAATTAATTTTAAAATTAACCATGAATGTAAATGTACCAGGGAGGTAACATGGTGATTACCCATCCAAACTACCCAACATGTATTATACTTGTATATTGTATACTATTGCGATATGTTCTATACATGAATTATCACGTACAATTATGATTTATACTATTAACATAATGATTTCACAAACTACATTGGTTTTCAATCACATGTTTTACATTTAGGCATGTTGAGTAATTACTATGATACTACTCTTATATGATATTAAAATCTGAAATATAAAAAGAAATTAATTATAAATTTATATATATATATATTAAAATCTTTAACATGGGGTGTCCTATTAGCTTAATGAACACATGAAAGTACATGTTGATAAGGTTTTCACAGTATAATAGAATAATTTTTAATTTATGTAATTTGGAAAAAAGATCATAGAATGTACATTGGAGATACATGAAACATATTTTTTCTCCCCATCTATCTATGGAACAAACCAATGGACTTGGTGTGTAACCATGCCATTGAGAAATTAGAGTATATACTATCTTGATGGAATAAAAAGAGTGTCACGAAGCAACCTGGGTCAACCCTGAACCGGTCACCTAAGTAGGTCTGTGACATGGTACGAAGGGCGTTCCTGATCCCCATTGTCTATCAACTACATCCAGGAATAATAATTGACATGAGGGAACAATTTGGCCTATAAACAAGTGTTATACAGATAAATAAAAATGCATGATGAAATAAAAACATGCAGTGAAAAGGAAGTAAAAATGCACAAACATCCACGTGACCTTCCAGGTCACCACCGCACCATTGGAAGATCTTGCTCGAATAATGAGAAATCCATACAAGAGAACCCAATAAAAGGTAACTTACAACTGAAATGATATAATTGGATTGAAAAAAAATTCTCATCAGGGATGCAAAAATTAATCACAAAATCCAACTTCTCCTTTCCAGAAACAATCCATTAACATAAGTTAGAAATACAATTATAAAAGTAGGTTATACATGTTTTAGAAAAACAATATCATTTACCAATTTTAAAAACCAAATGCACACTACATTCCATTTATAAAACAATTTAAATTTTCTTCCAACAGAATCCAAACAAGGAAAGCAAGACAGTTCTAAAAGAAACAAGTAACAATATAAGCTAGAAAAAAGTATAGCTGATATTAAACAAGCAAGGAAAAGTAAAACCATGGGATATCCTAAACATCCATAGAAGACCCCTGGATGTACTTAGTTTCAGAACCACCTACTAGTGTATGGTGAAGCTCCTATATCTATAACCAACAGGATGCCCTATAACTGAAAAATCCAATGGCCAAGCCTACCTGGACTAACAACCAATCCAGGGTGTACCAACCTGTCTAGTCAGGGTTGATCAGAAACCATCACTCGATCATCTAAAAGATGCCCAAGAACCAATGGTGGTGATAATAATACTATGTAATTAAGAAGTCCCCCACATGTGTGACTCATCTCAACACACTTTCCTACCCTAAACACATACTCTTCGTATGCGTTTACCAATAAATTGTTACCCTAGATAAGAGTGCCCCCAAATACACATTAAAAAATTTCACATTAACAAATTTCCAACATGGATGCCACACCATATTGAATTTAAAAAATTGTATGAAATTTTTAAAGTTGCCAATCGGGTATACATATTCTCCAAAACACAATCTTTTTTAACATTAAATACAATCACTTCCATTGTGTATAAATTTCCAAACAAGCCCTTGAGTTCCAAAACGCACAACAAATCATTTTACCACTACTAAATAAACCTCTATGTCCAAAGTATCCATTTTATTTTTTGTAAAACCATTCAAAATCACTTCGAAACACATTTCAATGGAAAACACCATGATTTAAAGAAGAAATTCAAAGCCTTCCTTAGAAATCACTCAAGGGAAACCAACATTACATGAAAACCAAAAAAAAAATAAGTCACTGAGGTTTAAAGAGAAAAACATTTTTCATGTGTCAACATCCATTGAAAACACATCCAATAGAACACTAAACACCCAAGAGAACATTTGAAGCCCTTTTCCACAAAGTCATCGCTTGATTTAGAAACCAAACCCAACCCTCCAAAAAATATGAAAAAAATGAAAAAAACCCCAAAAAACTGTAAAACCTACATTCCAAGAATTTTAACACACACAAAATCATAGACATTAAAAAAAATTCCTACAAAAAAATATGATCACAAAAATCACAAAAAGAAAAAAAATTCATAAAATGAATGTTTATAATTTAAAAGAGCATCAGTATTTTCCATAGACATCCTAGGTACCTCAAACCTTGGGAACTCCCATGAATCACAATAGAAATCTTTCCTTAATAACTTTATCCAACATGAATCTACCCTTCACATCATAATATAGATATATCAGAGGTATGAATCATTTAAAAAATAATCAGAATAAAATTTGGAACCCAAGGAAACAAATTCACGATGACCACCTATATGAATTTTTAGAAAAAACACTAAATGCACCAATACAAATTCATAACTGAAGAGTCACATCAGAAGAAATTTTTAAACAAATTATTAAAACATATAGAAATAATGAAAGTTTAATTTGAGATATGGAAATGGTGAAAAAAATAATTGAATAAAAATAATAATTATAATTGAACAACCAAGCGTTGTAGAAATGCATCAGAAATAAAAAGTTATGGATTCTCCTACCTCAATGGAGTGAGAGTGAGATGCCACATCAGAGGAAGGATAGAAAACCTCCTATGCACCAATCACACACCTAAAACAATGAGGTGAATGTGAGAATCAACACCCGAGGTGTTGGGGTTGGAAAAATTAAATAAAAACATTGAAAGGGGGGAGGAGACTACCACAGACGTGGTCGTCAGGACATAGAACTTTTGGATGGCCGGAGTAGAAGTGGGAGGTCATCGTCAAGTCGCACGATGAAGACTACTGGAAATGAGGGGAAGAGTGTGGAGGTTGGGTCAGGATCAGAGGGGGAAGGACGCTTCTAGAGCAGACACAAGGCGTGGATAGGATGGAGAAACTAGATAAAGGCGGTGAGGTGGTTGGGGAGACCGGTTGGGCAAGAGGGGCTGGCCAGGTTGGGCGGCCGGAGGCCCGATGAGGGAAGAGGTGTGGCGGCCTACTAGAGAGTGGAAGGCCAAAACGGGCTGAGGCCTGAGCATGGAAGAGGCCAGGTATATCGGCTGGATCATGGCAGGGCTGGATGCATGGTAGGTCGGAACGGGGTATGAGGCAAGGGCGGAGACCTTGGGAGCGACTGGCATATGCGGAGGGCGAGATCAGGAGGGCGAGGCCTGGTGGAGGAGAGCAGGTGATGACACATGGAGTGGGGCATCTGCAGGAGAGCACAAGAGGCATTGGAGGTTGGGATGTGCTGAATCATGGGGAGGCGAGGCTTGGGGAAAGTGTGTGGCTTCGGGTGCATGCAGGCAGACGAAAGGGAGAAGGGACATGGGAAAGGGGGTGTTGTAGTGCGGAATGGGAAGGGGTCAGCCCACTGGGTAGAGCTAGGGTTTCTTACATTTTATTTTTCATTTTATAATAATAATAATAATACCAGAATTATAATAATAATAATATTATTAAAAATAATAATAATTATTATACTAAAACCAAAAATAATTATAATAAAATTGATAATAATAAATATAATATTAATAAAATTTATTAAAAATAAAAATAATAATTATGAAAATAATAATACAAATAATAATAAAACAAATATTAATAATACAAATAATAATAATCAATATAATAATAATAATAATACAAATACAATAATAAAAATAGTGAGAATAAAGCGTAATTGCCCGACTCCTAGGCCGATTGCGTGGCTACTGCCAACCGAACGATGACCACGCTTGGGTCCAAAGGAAAGTAAAAACATTAAATGATAGAAATTTTAATTCAGGACCCAGCTTGGACATTGGTGTGAGAAATCGGAGCCCAGAAAATGGAAAAATAAAAATAAGCTAAAAGACTGGGTGTGACAATTCCCCCTACCACAGACTGTTTCTGCCACTAGGAAGTCACCCAATTGAACCATAGAAAAAATAATTCATGCCCAATTAAAACTAGAATAAATCACAATAAAATAGAGAAGGAGAACATGAGAGGGTTCTCCCCACCATAAGAACTCAGCTAGCACAGATAGTTAACACTCAAACATACCTCCCCGAGATGGGGGGCCGACATGGTATTTCCCAACCGATCCAAACTAAATTTTATAGCACAAGTGAAAAACACCTCTGCATACACATACATCTCCAAATGAACACCGCTAAACTAAGATCATATCATACAAGGGTCAAACACAATCTTACGGAAAAAGAACGATTTAGAAACCCCTAATCAGACAAAAAAACTATTTCGATTACAATGAAACATGTCCATTATAACTTCATGATGAACCAAAAAACATACAATGACATCAAAAAATTAATATAAGAAAAATCAATGATTAAAAGGCATTTAATGTTCAACTACCAACACAGAACAAAAAACCTAAACCAAAGCTTCACACCCTTGAAAAATCCTTCCTGTGTGCGAGCTTCACCCCAAGACCTGTGGTTGGGGCTCTGATGGTTGAAGCATCTCCGGCCTCGCAGTCAGGCCCTAGAATTCCTCTGGCCACATCATCTTCTTCATGAGACGCTTCCTACAAAACTCCTCCAAGTGACCCATATAGCCATAATGATGACACATCTTTGGAGGGATGTGACATGAAGATTTCGCATACCCGAAAATACCACACTGGGGTCACACCACCGAATGTCCGATAAACTGGAAGACTAAAACATTGCAGGGAAATATTTAGAAACGGGTCCCTCTGGCACACCCTGCTCGATAGATGGGGAACCATCTCGAGCAACTGAATTCACTGTATTTCCAAGCACCTGCGCTCCGAAGACCAATTCAGCAAGGAACACCTCATCCACCAGCTTCTCAAAATGATGGTTTTTAAAAAGGAGGACCCCCTCTTTGATCTTTGGACGAAGACCCCTGATGAAGAGAGAAGTATTCATCATATCATTCTCCACATTATCTAGAGAAAAGGACACAAGCTTCTTGAAATGGTCATCATATGTCTTCACCATCCATTGGCCTTGATGAATATGCATGAGCACTTCCCTTTTCTTTGTCTTAACCTCTTCAGGTATAAAACATCGAATGAAGACGGATTTAAAGACATCCCATGATTTAACCAAGATTCATTGATGGCGGGGAAACCAACTCCCATTCATCTAGAGTTAGACCTTTAAAAAAACCCAAGATTTTACGCAATCTGATAGTTTCGTGACTTCCCAATATGTTGAAGACACAATCAACCTATTCAAGCCACTCAACTAACTCTATCGGACCCTGATCACCATGATGGAAATGCAATGTCTGAGAAGGACTAAAAATTGGGCATGACTTATCATAAACCTTGGGGACCTTTCTGGGTAGCATACTTTGAATAACATATAAAACACAGAACCAAAACTAATATCATATTAAAGCAACATCAAAAAAATGTGCCTTCATCCAAAAATATCCAGCTCAAAACCAAATAATATAAACACAACACAAAATTTCTTCTTTCAAAATCCAAATTCCCTTTTAGATTTCAAAACCGCCTTCCTTCAAGGCCACATTAGAAATACCATACCCACTTTTCAAACCAGATTCAATTTTCCAAAAATCACTTCCCCTTTTCATGTTCAAAAACACGTTTACATCAATCAAAACCAAAACAAAACCCAACTTACAACAAACCATTGGGATGAGGAACTACCAGTTACTATTAACATGGATACATGGTAGTAAGACACGCCCAAGAATGTGTAAACAAATAGAAGAATCTAAAACATGAAATCAGACTCCGCGTGGGTCATTAATTCATGTGAGGTCACTCCATGACACTGTTCTGCCTCCATTGTCATTCCTCAATACCAAAATGGAAACAGAAGACACACAAACCAGACTCCCACTAGTGAATCGAGGTTCGTAATGGGCGAGGGTTCATAACACCCTTCCCATACCAACATCCTGAGTCCCGACATTCCAAATCTCTATCTACTAGAAACCCCAAATAACAAGGGCCTCCTTTAATAAATTTTTTTCATGAACCAATATTGGTCATCCCTAAATCGGTCACCCAATCCGGTCTACAACATGGCCCGAAACGCGTTCTTGATCCCCACAGGATGGAAACTAGTGATGGCATCAAAATTAACACGAGGGGATGATTTGGACCATAAACAAGAGGTAATCAAATAAATAAAAACTAAAGATGAAATAAAATCTCACAGCAAAAAGGAAGTAAAAAACCCACATACCTTCACATAACCTTCCAGGTCACCACCCAACCAAAGGATGATCTTTCTCAAATAAAGATCAATCTAGCTAAGAGAACCTGAGCAAAGGGATCATGAAAATAAATTGATATAATAGGCATGATCATAAAAATTCTCAATAGGGATTCTAAAATAAACAACAGAATCCAACTTATCCATTCCTGAAACAATCCATTAATATAAGTTCGAAAAAAATTATAAAAGATGGTTTTCCATGTTTTTATAAAACAATATCATTTAACCATTTTAAAAACCCAATGCTCACGACATACCATTTCTGAAACAAATTACAATTTTTCAAAAAAAAAATCCAAACAAGAAAAACAAGGTAGTGCAAAAAGAAACATGTAACATTATAATATAAAAAAGAAATGTAGCTGGATGTAATCAAGCAATGAAAAGAAAAAACATGGGTGATCCTAAAAATCCACAGAAGACCCATGGATATACTTGGTTTCAGAACAACCTATCGGTGTAGGGTGAAGCTCCTTATTCTATAACCAACTGGCCACCATATAACTGACAAATCCAATAGCAAATCCCGCCCAGCCTAACAACCAATCTAGGGGGTACAAACCCATCTAATAAGGGTTGATCAGCAACCATCACTCAATCATCTAAAAGAGAGCCAGGAAACCATGGTGTTGATAATAATAATGTGTATGTAGGAAGGCCCTCACTTGCATTACTCATCTCACCACACTTGCCTACCCCAAACACATATTCTTCCTATGAGTTCACCCATAAAGGGTTACCCAAGACAGGAGCACCCCCAAATACACATTCAAACATTTCATAATAACAAATTTCCAACTGGGCCATCAAACCATTTAGCATTTAATCAATTTTATGAAATGTTTCAAATTGTCAATCAGGCATAGAATTTCACCAAAACAAAATCTCCACTAAAATTCAGTACAAACTCATACCTTGTGTCAAAATTTGAAAATAGGCCCTTGAGTTGAAAAACACACACCAAATCATTTTACCATTATGAAACAAACCTTTATGCCCAAAGTTTCCAATACATTTTCAGTAAAACCATTTAAAATAATTTTAAAAACATTTCAATGGAAACTGAAAATGATTTAAAGAACACATTTAAATCCTTCCTTAGAAATCTCCCAAGGGAAACCAACTTTATTTGTAAACAAAAAACCATTTAGGTCATTGAGGTTTAAAGAGATTTTTTTTTTCATGTGTCACCATAAATTGAAAACACATCCAATGGTACACTAAGCACCCAATAGAAGATTTGAAAACCCTTTCCAAAATGTCATCTCTTGATATAGAAACCAATCCCAACCATCCATAACATTTGATAAAAATACAAAACAACCCCAACAAGACCATAAAACCCACTTTCCAAGCATTTTAACTCACAAAAAAACATTGTCATTATCCAAACCAAATTTTCCTACCAAAAACATCATCACAAAAATCACAATGAGAAAATCATTTAATAAAAATAATCTTTCTAATTTAACAGAGTAATAAAATTTTTCATAGACATCCAAGGTACCTCAAACCTAGGCAACTCCAAAGAATAAAAATAGAAATCTATCCTTAATAAATGTAACCAAAACAAAACTACCATTCACATAAAAATATATATATATCAGAGGTATGAATAAAAAAAATAATCAATTCAATATTTGTCACTTAAAGATACAAATTTAGCATGCCCACATATATGAATTTTAATAAAAAAAAAATTCACCAATACAAAGGCAAACCCGAAGAGTCACATCAAGACATTTTTATATTTATTAAAAAAGATATAAATGTCTTCCAAGTCTAATTAGGGATATGGAAATGGTGACAAGAAATAATCGAATAAAAATAAAATAATAATTGTTGAACAAAGTATCTTGGAAATTCCTTGAAATAGAAAAATTATGTATTCACCTATATCAATGGCATGTGAACGTGAAAACACTTTAGTGGAAGGAAGGAAAACCTCTTTGAAACCAATCACACACCTAAAAAATGAACAGAACATGCAAATAAACAACTGCATCATTAGGGATTGGCCAAAATAAATAAAAACATTGAAAAAAATGGTGGATACTTCCATAGAAGTGGTCATTGGGTTGGAGAACTCATGGCTGGATGAAGCGGATTTCAGAGTCGCTATTGTGTCACACGATGGAGATAGCAGGAAACAAGGGGAAGAGCATAGATGTGGGGTTAGTATTGGAAGGAGATGGTTGATGCTGGAGCTGGCATAGGGGGTGGGTAGGCTGGAGACACGGGACGAAGGCGACAAACCTACTTAGGGGACTGGTTCAGGGTTGACCTGGGTTGGTTCATGACATAGAGTGTGGTCTTCGAGATATATAATCACCAATCAGGTAGGCTATTTTCAACGATATAAGACCCATTTGGGACTTAAAGGAATACACACCGTTTAAACTAATTACACGACATGTACATCATATGACTGTGTGCCATTATAGACTAGTCAACACATTTTTTAAAATTGAATGCTTCATTTTTAACAAATGCGCACAACAAAAATTAATTATGAATTAATTCTTGCGCCATTAAACCCTAATACACATCATGTACCTCAATATTACATGAAATGTACACTTTTTTTATCTGACCATATTCCTCAACACCTCTAAATGAGATATTTGAATTCACTGTATTCATAAAATTAATCTATTTAATTATATATATGATAAAAAATAGAAAGAATCATATATCAAAATTGAGATTAAAGAACGAATAAACATGAATTGAAAAACCAATTACATATACGTAAACCAATAAACTATAGTTAAATAATTATAAATAATTATGTGACCACACTTATACCACCTATTGGCATTGAGTATATTATAAGAATGTGGTGGTTCATGTCCAAAATTGATTTTTTTCATGCTTGATTATTAACACATGATTTTACATGACAATGAATGTGATGACCCAGGGAATTGAATAAAAGAATATAGACAAGAGAAAAAATGGCGGGACAAATAACATGACGATCAAATATTATTTATAATTAATTTTAGTAATAAAATAATTTTCTTTCATGAAATTATTTCATTTTTAATGGTTTTGAAAATTGATCAACATTATACAATCGTTTCATTATAAGAATCGAGGACAATTTCCCTCTAGCGGTGATCCACACATTTTCCACAAATCTTTGAACATCACTGTAAGAATCTTCAAAAGCTAGGACGTAAGATCATTTCTGTTGGGTCGTTCGCATTTGATGTCCCCAAAAATCACTACAAAATGATTCTCTATGATATCTCTAGACTTGAGAGTGGAAGGTGTAGGAATAACACTCTCCGCTCGTTGGAGAGTCTTTAGAGAACAGATCTCTCTTGGATTTTGAGAGTATTCTTGATATTCATTTTTCCTAACAGAACAAATGAATTGGATATCTTTGGAAAAAATAATATAATTGGGTTTATATACCCCTAGGGTTAAAAATAAATAATTTCAAATGTTCCCGTTAATATTTATTTAACCCCTACGGAACCCCATATCAATAATAATAATAATAATATTATTATTTATCGACCTGTGGTAAAATAAAAAAATATAATCAGAATATTATATATTCAAGTAATATGAAATATATATTAGTTCTCATCAGAACGATAAAATTTCTGTTCTATTGCTCCACATTTATTAACATGCTCGGATTAATCAATATTTATTTATTAAATCGATATCACTTCATTGTTGAATAATAAATAAATAAATATTGTATTCACTAAATATAAAAGAAATATTTATTAAATATTCCATTCACATAATATTCTCTTGAATAACTGGTGATGAAATATATGAGATCATTAAAACATGAATATCTATTAGGCCACATGTACGAATAATATTTATTCAACTATTGAATGGAAAAATAATAATGTATTATTTAACTAAAATTTGGGTTAAACATAGTGTGTGATCCTCTACACCACTTTTTCAGTGGCGTTAGTTGAAGTAGCCTAAGGTACAAGGTTAGAATATAGAAACACACCAAGGAACCCATGGAGATAGAAGTTATAGACACACTGATATAATACCTCTTATGGGTTCTTATAGTGTAATATAATCTCTTTATCATGATATCTCTAATCAAGTAGGTTGATTGCTGGTGTAATCTACCTATGTGTTCAATACATCATTATTTGACTTTTCAAATATCAATCTTTCCTATATAACACCATGTAAATGAATTTATTTAGGCTGTAGCATTTCTATAAAGTCCTTGAGATATCAACTTCAATTAAAGAAAATAAGAAACGAATCCTTTCTCACAATATTCATTAATGTAATATTACTCGTGAGGCATCCAATGTATCCTATCTCCCCATGAACATATATTTCCATGGTTTTCATCGATACATTGAAGTAGATGACTTGTAATACTCTTTAATAATAATAATATTAAAGTCTAAGGATTAACAAATATGTCCCTAGATAAGAACATCAAATGAAATATATATACAACAATTTCATCCTGATGGGTCTCATTCTCACAATATCCATTATTGGATAGTAATAAGGTCTTACACCATGATAAGGTGTATGATTACATTTAAAATTAACACTTTAGTTTGAAACATGTGTCAGATACTCAAAATAGATAAAATATTCTCATATTTTCTTGATAATTTAGGGTGATGACCCCTAAACCATTTTTGAAATATGGGAATATATGACGCATCTGACACACGGTATGGGCGTTATGACTCAATGTGCATGTTTTCAGTTTAAAAGTTACATTTTAGTTCAAAACTCACATCACTTATTGAAAAAAATAGAAAATTCAATTGGATTATATTGATAAGGCAGTACAATGATCCATAAGGTATTTTTGTTGTGTAAAAATCAACAACACATCAATCTAAGACAAGATGTGAATGGTATTACTAAAAGTGAATGATTTTATTTTAAATAAAAATCTTAGTAAAAAACACCCTTCACTTACTCAAAATAGATAAAACATTCTTAGTTTGTCTTGATGATTTAATAATATTATCTATATGTTATTTTTTACATGTAGGAATTACCTGCACTTCATCAGATACATGGTGCGCCTGATATGACTCTGTGTGATTTTGAAAAAAAATAACATTTTAGTTCAAATCATGTTTCACTAACTGGAAAACATGAAAGCACACTCAGGTTGTCTTTATAATTAGGAAAAAATTACAGACATCATTTGTGACAAATAGGATTCTCCCATAAATAAATCTGATACATGGTGTAGTTGGTATGACTAAAAGGTTCTCTTTTATTTTAAATATTTATTTTAATAAAAAACACTTCATATTTTTAAAATTGATTAAACACACTCTAGATTTATAGATACTTTGTACAATGACATATATTCCATTTTTTAACTATATGATTTAAGGACACATCAATCTAACACACGATGTGAATGGTATGACAGAGTGTGTGTGTTCTAAGTTTAAAATATACATTATAGTACAAAAATATGTGATAAGTTCAAAACTGAGAAAACAAACTCATACTATCATGATATTTCGGAAACAATGATCAATAATTCATTCCTAATGTGGAGGAATTAGCTGCATCTTGCTATAATATATGGTGTGACCGTTATGACTCCACCTATGTGATTTTAGTTTTAAAAGTGACTTTTTAGTTAAAAATATGTGTCAGCCACTGAAAACCAATAAAAACATTTATATTGTTTTGATACATAATTAAAACAATCCATAAGTCATTTTTGATATTTATTAGTTAATTTTACATCAATATGATATTCAGTGTGACCCGCATGACTCAGAGAGCATGCTTGTAGTTTAAAATTACATTTTAGTTTAAATTATGTCACTCACTCAAATGAGAGAACAAAATATATTATATTCATCTTTTATGAATATTATCCATGATACATTTTTTCCAATTAAAAATCAGTCTAACATCAATCTGATACACATTGTGACCAGTATGGCTCAAAGTGTATGTTTTTAATTTAAAAATGATAATCTAGTTTAAAACATGTGTCACTCAGTAACAACAAATAAAACAAACTTGGATTTCGTTTATAATTTGTTATAATTATTAATAATTTATTTTTTAGGTATTCGAATCAACCGTATATGAATTAGACACAGAGTGTGGCCCATATAACTCAATGTACATGTTTTTGTATGGAATTGACATTTTAGTTCAAAATATGTGTGACATACATAGAAACATGTAAAAAACATTTATATTGTTTTGATATATTTTGATATTGATTGAGAAAACGTTTTTGGTATATAGTAATCATCCTCATCTTAATCTGTTTCATTGTGTGATGGGTATGACTTAATGTGTGTGTTTTCAGTATAGAAGTGAAATTTTATATAAAAACTTTTTTTATTCATTTATGTGGATCACACGAGTTTATATTGTGTTAATACATTTGGAAAAATGTCCATACATCTTTTTTAACTTTTATCGATCAATTTCACATCAATCTAAAACATTGTGTAACTAGTTTGACTCAAAGTGCCTGTTTTTAGTTTAAAACAAAATTTTACTAAAAAATTTATCACTCATTGAAAACCAAGAAAAAACATTCATATTATTATTATATTTTAAGAATTATATCTATGTCTCTTTTGAAATATAGTAATTGGTTTCACATCAACATGATACAGGATATGGCTTGTATGACACAAAGTGTGTGTTTTCAGATTAATTGTTTTAAAAAAAGATATGTCCCTCACTAACAACCATGAAAACACACTCAGGTAGTCCAAAACCATTATGAAAATCATCCATAATTAATTTTTAATTTATAATAATCAACTGCATGTCAATATGACACACAATATGCCCGATATGACTAAAAGTGCATGTTTTTTTGAAAAAAAATTAAAAATTTAGATCAAAAGAAGCGTGAAATACTCAAAAATATAAATAATATTCAGATATTTTATTACTATAGTAAAAAAATACATAAGTTATTTTTGAAACATAGAAATCTGCCCCAACTCAGTCTAAAACACAGTGTGACAGGCTTGACTCATAATGTTTTTTTCAGCATAAAAGTGATATTGTAGTTAAAAAAATGTGTCACTCACTAAAAAACAAGAAAACAAACTCTTATGGAATTTTTAAATAATTAAAACTATCCATATATTTTTTATCAAATATAGAAAGTAGTCATAAATCAATCTAATACACATTGTGACAGGAATGTCGCCAAGTGTGTGTTTCTAGGTTAAAAATGAAATTTTAGTTAAAAATTTCCCCTCACAGAAAACTAAGTAAAAACAATCGTATTATCTTGATATTTTAGTAAAATGATTCAGTTGTCATTTTTTATGAGTATAAATCATCCACATGTCAATATAATACATAACGTGACCTATATGATTCAAAGGGTGTGGTTTTATTTAAAATTGACATTTCAGTTCAAAAGACGGATGTCATACTCAAAAGTGATAAAAACATTTATATTGTTTTGATTATTTAATTCAATTATCCACAAGTCGTTTGTGACATATATGAATTAACTCCACCCTAATCACATACATGGTGTGACCAATATGAATTAAAATACAAGTTTTCAGTTTCTAAGTGATAATCTTGTAAAAAACATGAGTCCCTCACTAAAATATTTGTAAAAGAACTCATGTCATCTTTATATTTTAGAAAAACATTCCATGATTTATTTTTGATGTGTAAGAATCAATCACATGTCAATTAGATTTATGGCGTGATCGGTATGACTCGAAGTGTATGTTTTCATTTTAAAAATGTCATTTTAGTTAAAATATTGTATCACTCAATAAAACCCAATAAAAACAATGAAATTATGTTGATATTTCTCGACAATTATCCATAAATAATTTTTCATATGTAGGAATATGTTTCTTGTTAATATAGAACATGATCTGGCTAGTATGACTTGAAATACATGGTTTTATTTAAAATTAGCACTTTAATTAATAACAAGAGCCACATACTCAAATCCAATAACATGAAATCTTATTGACTTAATACTTTATGACTATGACCGAAAAATCATTTTTGATGTGTAGGGATTAACCACTAATAAATCCAACACACACAGTTTCCTGTATAACATTCAATGTATATTTTAGGTTTAAAAGTGCATTTTATTAATACATTGTATCAAATTTAGGTTTAATTCATTTCATTATAGTATTGAGAAAATAAGATTTTTTTACATAGGTATATTATTTTATTCATGTTGGGGTGGTATGCATGAAAATTAGTAGCATGATTAGGCTCTTTTGAGAGGGGGTCAGTATCTAAAGATAGAGAAACATAATTTGTTTTGAATATATTTAAGTTTGTGGTAAACTGTTCTTTGGTAGATAAATTTATATAGCAATTTTTAAAATTTTGATTGTGATGTAATTGTATTTTGGTTGTATCATAATTTAAATACAATTGAAATTAAATTCTATATTTGTTAATATAGTGTGTTGTAATTTCATAAGCTCACTATAATAGAATGATTTTTTTAGAAATAGAAATAATAATGATAAATGTTCCCTTTCTCATCACTAAAATAACATTGATAAAGGGTCCACTTTAACAATGATATTGAAGAGTCATTTTATCAATGCTATTTGAATCATTGATAAAAATCATTAGATTTTAAATATTCTTCCAACACCATTTTTAGGAACTGACAAAGATCATATCTTCAGATCTAATTTCATTATAATTTTTTCATAATCTTTTATTTGACAGATCATGGAGTATAAATAGGCACCCAGATCAAAAGTTATAGTTAATTTTTTATGATAATGTTTGATAAATCATCTTCTCTTAGAAAATTAATTATGTAAAAATGTTTTTGACATGATTTTCACACACACACACATACAAATTATAATTAATTGAAATTAGAAATAATAAATAACAAATATTTATAGATATTAAATAATAATAAATAATAAAAAATAATAGTATATTATTGTTGTTATTAAATAGTAAATAAAAACATTTACAAAATATTAACAATTTTTTACCATTAATCTTAGATTTGATATATAAAAAACAATTCTAATTAGAGACGATTCCCTAAAATATCTTCTATAATTAAATATATAACATTATAAAAATAAAATTTTGAATTTAGTGGTGGTTTCGAAATTTCTAAAAAATTATGAATGAAATATTTAGCTGACATTTTTAAAACAATAGTTAAATTGTTTTTTTCTTGCAGTAGGTTCTTGTCTATAAATAGATTGAATGGGGTTACGTGCATTGGACATGATATTTTCACATTTAAGCTTTTATTAATCTTGTGCATGTATTGAATTTTGTTTTGAAATATCTTGTTTCACTTCAACTAAATTTGATTCTTTATTATGAATGTTTGTTCATTCTAGGTATCAACAAGCCACACAAAAATAATTATTTAATACAATGTAGGAATGTTTGAGGATTTAAATTATGTTGGATCCTTTAAAAATAACATGTTATAGATATTTATGCCATACACTTTAAAAGGAAAATGTCATTTATTTGGTGTATTTTTTCGATAAGGGGTATCCTTATGTAGCCATATTCGATAGGTATGTATATGATTTAATGGTTGAATGAAAGTGGGATATTATAGGGATCCTAGAGCAGAGTAATTTTCTGATTCATTTTATGAATAAATATGACCTAATCTCAACATAGGTGATCTCCCCTCACGTTCTCTTCATCTTTCAATTTGTGCTTTTTCCTTGGTCATTCTAGTTCCACTTGAAACATGATCTCCCATTGGCACAAATTTGGATTTATGTTCCCTGGTTACCTCTTCTGTATCCAAATATATAGATTTTGTGGTCGATTGGGAACATGGATGGACATTTCTTGTGTTCATATCATTTCACCCGTAATATTTGCAATCTGGTATCTCTGTTATGTTTTGTGGAAATTGATGTCTCAATGGCTCTAGTGGACTTCATCTACATTGATAATGGGGGGGGGGAACATCATTGGATCCAACATGTGCTCTTTGAATCATGGGATGATTTTTGTTCTCCTTTCAATTGTCGGGGTCATGCTACCTCTGTATATAGGTATGGGCTGAAAACTAATGGAACCAATAAGGTCATCGGTCATTCAGTTGACTAGGTGGGTTAAGGTGGTTGAACACTAAAAATGGAAATATATATTAATCAGTTCTATTAGAGAAAATTGAGGAAGTTTCATTAGTGGATAGGGATTCAGAGTAATCAATTCAAAGAAATAAGGGTTGGAATAATATATTGAATTAGACTAGTCCATGTAGGAACTTATCTTGTTTAAACCATAGTAACTTGTTTGAGGATTTCGAATATAAAGTGTGAGTTCTGTATTATACTGATGATGAATGGGAAGATACTACCAAGTGAAAGGATTGCCTGTTGTAAAGTCAATTGATGAGACTTCTAGTCAGTTTTTTGGTGACAATGTGTTGGGATTCTCTGATAGATGACTTCATTTCTTCATGAGAAAGAAGGGGAATAAGTGTAACCAGGACACTGGGATCTACATTTTGGACAAGTAGAAGAAATATAAAACTTATAGTATTATTCCTATTATAACATATTGTATTTTCCATGTATTATTTTTATATATTATAAGGATTTATTTGGAGACATGGTGCTGAGATGATTTGTGATTCCATATCCCTTTGTTCCCAATAATGATGATTGAAAAAATATTAAAATTGTATACACCATGGACATATTTTTTTTCTAAAAAATTAGAATAACTATTAAAATATTTCCTTAGTAAGAAATATGAGGGAACCATTGAGCTCATAATAGATACTTTTCCCTATGTGTGACATAACTTTAGTTTTAATGGCTTGTCTGTAAAAGAAGTCGCGGAGGATGTAATCATAAAAAATTTTTTAATAAAGAAATTATTTTGATGCATCAACATTCCCTTTATTATGTATTTTATTCATTTAGGGTTAGAATCATAACCCTGTAAGTTCTCTAGAGGCATGGAGAATGAACCACTAGAGAATCCATTGGTGAATGATGGTGGATCGATCAAACGATGCACCTCAAATTGAACGAACCCTTCCAATGAGGACAATGACACATCATTCTTCATCATCAATCAAACTCAATTGTAGTAGCATGTGTTTTTTTGAGTTGACATATCCATTATTTAATTATATGATAAATTTGGACCAATCAATGAATCGATTGGCCCATGGATCAGTCGTTGTTGCGGGATTGAATATTACTCATAGGATTATAAAGTGATTGTTCTTTATTCTTCTTCGTTTATCATTATAACATAAAATTATTTAGGCAGACAATAAAAGTGATGAGGACTATTCCTCATTGTTATATTTGTGCTTCTCTCCCTCCTTTCTTCGCGTTCTTCATTGTTTCATCCCCATGGTCAACCCTCGACCAACCCGGGTGGCTCTGAAGATGATCAGACCCCCCTATTAGAAGAAAATAGACATCAAATTCCAGATCTGTGTAGATCCGGACCCATGTAGCTTATATATAAGACCGTTTCAAGTTTTGAGCATTGGATGAGGCAAGGTTGTCTACAGAAGGGCCCACCAATGACTGGAAATTGGCGGCGTTGCATGGGATTCGATGGGGCTGCGAGACACTGCGATGACAACCGCATAGGATATAGCCAGAGACAATGTGGAGTGGGGGCCATGGATAAAGCAAGTAGCATGTGGAATCCCAAGAGACCCATGAACTAGAGTGTATGTATGACTAGATGGGATGGGCTAGGTGAGTCAGGCCGAGCGATCGAGTCCAAGCAGGTCAGCCTATTCATGTTAGACTCATGGTGACTCGGGCAAAGCAACAACATGGTCGTTTGTGATGGTCGGCGATGAGCTATGGAAGCTCCATTCGCCGCAGGTGCAATGGCTACAAATGGTTGACCGCCATGGTTTGTTGGCCATGAAAAGTGGACCTACAACCATGAATAGTCCATGTCAGCCATTGTGCGGGGTGGTCAATCGTCACAGTGGCTTGATCATGCAGTCGGTCCACATGCCTAATGACCCCTTATAAAATATAAAACGACCATAACATATAAATGTAACATCCAATCACTAAGCAATCTATGATGATGAGACCCTAATATTGATATTTTATTTCTGAGAAAAGTGGTGATTTATTAGTTTAGACCAGTGTAGGTTTAGAGTGTTCCCTTGGTTCATTCCTTGAGGGTTCAAAATGAAATTACTTCCATATCAGTTGTTGTAATCCCCTCCCAAGGATGACTCCCAAATAGAGTATGGTATCCCTCCACATGACTAGAGTATATTATTCTATGACCCGTAATGATGTTTTGTTGAATTGATGAAACCACTAAGAGTATGGTGTTGGTCCTCTATCTAGCAGGACACATTGGTAGGGTCAGTGGTATTCACAAATGTGTCTGGGAAGGATCCTTTATGTCATGGGTTGATCCAAATTTGATATGCGATATTCCCTATTGTGTCTAGGTAGTATCCACTCTATGTGTACCATATTATTCCTTGACTTATGTGTTCTCTTTGAGTGGGGAGAAAATAAGCTAGACCTCTTCGTGAATGTCTCCGATGATATCATGGATCGAGGGGTGAGTTCTCCCGAAATGAGCGTGCTTCAAGTAGAATCCTGTAGATGGTAATCTTTGGGGGAATACCTCAAGAAATTATGTCAGGGGTTGAGTCTATCTGGATGTTCTTATTGAATGTTCCATAGACATATACCTGTGTAGAGTGGACTATAGTTTCCTTTGTTGTATTTTTTGTTGTATTTATTTGTGTATTTGTAACGCCCCGACCCCAGCTACCCAGAGTCGGTGCATTAATTACATAACATTGGCATGATCACAAGAAAGATCAAATCCCGAAAGACCGATTGGTTTAGTAGCCTTGGAAACACTAGATATATTCATAAGTTTTACATTACATCATAAAATGAAAAACTAATACAACAACATAATGTTTCCACAATCCACACTATTAACCCCTCATAAAATCTCTGCAGGTCCTTCATAACTTACTTCTTCACATCCTGGGAAAAATAAAACATAAAAAAGGGGTGAGCTCAAATGCCCAGTAAGGATAACAATATAGCGGAACATTCAAAATAAGCATAAACATTTAAGGCAATGAATTACTAAAACAAAAGCCTTTTAAAATTGAACTTTAACATAGTATGGCAAAAGTAAAATGAAATAATTCCATTTACTTGTTCACATGGATATTCTACTAATCGAATAATCACATGCAATATCAATAACCACTTTCATAATGTTGGAATGCATAATGCCAGACTATCATAACCACATAGCCAAGGCCTCGTGCCAAGACTACAAATAAGATTTTGTCAAGGCCTTGTGCCAAGAAACTAGTTTGTCTCATGAGACCTACCGATGCATCGAGGAGCTATAGCGGGCTCCACCCGTCACTTATTAAGTCCAATGCATTCCCATATGAAAAGGTTTAAACAAAACATAAACCTTCGTATTAAAACTAGCATACGAAATGTCAATAATTTCACCATAAACTATGAATGGTATAAAAATAGCACATCCATAGTCAAACATATCACAAAACATTCAATACAATATAGAAGTTTTGTATCATAATAAATCAACTTCAAATAATCTTAAAATCCATCAAAGGATGTTGACATAGATGAAATCAAAATTCTTTTTAAAGAAATATCTCATTTTATTTTGAAATCATTTAAGATCCATATAAAATAAAACATTTTCTTTGAAAATATTCTTATAATCTTGTAAGGAAAGCTTTGAAGATTTTATAACGGCGTAAAATAACCGCACCCGCCGTATAAGTTAAAAAAAACATTCTTACCTCAATTCTGTCAAAAGGTTAAAAAGGACCTTGTTTTGAAAACGATGGAAAGATTACTTTATAAACCTCTTATAAAAAGTCAAACAAGGGTATAAATGACTTTAACCCATATCCTAGTAAATAGAAAAAAAGTTCTGAAATACATTTTTAAGAAACATGGATGTGGATGATAACGAGATCCCAGTAGATTATTACGTATAAACAACCTCGTATAAAGAAGAGATTGTGAAATAACCCTTACCTTGTACTTTTCCTTTGTCGGGGTAGGTTAACCTCCTGTATAATGGTGAAATAATTGTTATTAAATTATTCAAGAATCATATATATTAATATGATATCATATATGATCTTTTAACATTGATTTGTTAATAATATCTTAGAATTATCGTCGTTTCGGGTGTTAACTTACTCATTTTCTTTTATATGTTTTGTTACATAAGTCATGTTTGTTGTATCTTATTCATATCCAGAATGATATCAAGTCCTTAAACATCATTTTTAAATCATTAAATGATAATTATACTTGAATGGATACGATGGAGAATGAATCTTATCGCGTTCGTGGAGATGGTAGTCCGTACGTACGCACGAACACTACTTCCATTTGATTTTCATTTTAAAAGAATCAAATCCAAATGATACATAGGTATATTACTATTCCAGTATAATATAATATTTTATATATGTTACTTAAGTTCATTAACACCGTCCTTTATACGTTCCATGTGTGGAATGAATGAGTCATATCATTTTAAGGGGGCGGTAGTCCGCACTTCCTCAAATGAAATTATCGTATGTATATACAACATGAAACGAATAATGGTATGAAATAAAATGGAATTACAGAAGCTTATATATAAAATATATATCATTAATATCATATTTAATTACAGTTCCATCATAATGGCCACCATTAGAGGTGGTAAGATGTATTTCAACAATCATCGTTTCGTGAGGCGTTAGTTTGCCATCCACAGAAACATTATGTTCATCATCCATTAGATGGAGTTGTGTGTATGTGTAGTTTGAATACTTATTATAACAACATCCTAGTATATTGTGGATACTGGTGTTGTTACAAAAGAAAGGAAATAAAAAGAGTTTGGGGGTTGGAGAAGCAAAATAAATGAAAATAATTTAAGAGAAATCGTTACCTTTAATCTAGGTAACTCACTTTGGATGGAACCAAAGGACTTCTTGAAATGCTTTCTGCCTAAGGGGAAGCTTCAAGGAGGAGGAGAGGGATGTGGGGAGCTTATTTGGGCAGAGTTTGGACGAGCCAAGTGGCATGAGAGGTGTGAGGAAAAGAGAAGGAGGAGTGCCCTTTTATAAGAGGGGTGAGGGGCACCTTTGGAAAAGCTAGAAATATTAATTTATAATAAATTCATATTCGGTTTCAAAAGGCTCCAAAGTTGACTATTCAAAGGATGAGGTGGGGATAGGTCGAAAACAACTCATCCAATAGAATTTATACAGGTTTGGGTACTTATATTAACCTTATCTTTAAGTATTAACTCTAAGTTAATTAGTTTCACTTTTACAATGTCTCTTTGTATTTTTATATAATATTGTTAATAAACTTACTATATACATCCAAGAGACCCCCAAGTGGTTCATTAATAATTAACCTATAATAATATAAGTCTCTTGGCCGAACCTTAGATTTTTAGGAATTTAATATCAATTAATAATATAATATTTGTTTTAAGAACTCTTTTATGTCAATTTTGACACTATTCAATAGTTGATTTTTGTGAAACTCATAACAGATTGATTACTTCGAACAAAGTCAATTAAATCAATCCTAATATATCATATTATCCTAGAAAATTAGTTTAATTCATTAAAAGTTTCATATTATATTTATTTGGGTATTTATAATATCAATTATTTCAATTTTTCACTATTATAGTAATTACTGCATCATCATTGTGTCATAAATAAAATAAATTATTTTATGTCTAAAAATTATAAATAAAATATAATTATGTAGGAAATCTGTTTGGCTTTCTAATTAATATTTATAATCGAAATTCCAACATGTATAACCCTATGTAAAAATTGTTCTTCTAAAAGATGTAAGCTTATGCCATTTTTATTTTTATTTTAACTTTATTAATATAATGTGTCATTATCACTTACAAGTGGATCCAAGGGGTCCCAAAATAGACCCAAAGATGCCCATGGTCGACCATGTATCAACCAATAGGGTTAAGACACGTTTTAGGGTAATTTAGTATTATTATAATATTATTTTTTTAACCCTTATTTACCGGATTTACCCTTTAACCATGGTAAATAAAATATTTACCACAGTAACTATTCAAAATGTCTAAAAATAAAAGTTACCTATTTACAAAATTTTAATATCCTGATTCCAAATATGGAATCCATTTTCCTAAATTCAAAACACAGAAGTGGCAGAAATTAATTTAAAATTAATTCCCGCTGTCAAAACAAAAAGCGTGTTTTTTAAGAGATAATAACTATCAAAAGATTGACACTTGTTTATGTTCGGTTTAATTGTAAAATTATATCCAATGACCAACATTATATTAAATGGTAAAAATATATTATAAATATACTTTAAAACCACTCAAATTCATAATTTATCACTATTAATTATTTTGATTAAAAAAGTTGTTTTTAATTAAAATTTAGTAATTTTCACTATTCATCAAAATATGAAAGTTATCCGAAAAGTACCAAAATTTCACCTTAGGCTAAATTCGATATTCCGAGTCCAAAAATGAAGTCCATTTTCAAATATAAAATATATATAATTTCAAAAATTAGGTATTACTATTCACAACGGCTAGTTTAATTAGTTGTGGTGTGTGTTAGAACTCGAGGTTGCGTACAACACACGCTATCGCATTATTCGAAGGGAAACGTACCATAGAAGCTTGGGGTGTTACATTCTCCTCTCCTTCAAATAATTGCATCCTCGCAATTTCTAGGGTATTACTGCATAAAAAGACTCAGGTGGTTCTTCATCATAAGTTCCTCGGGTTCCCACGTTGCCTCTTCCATCTTATGGTTTCTCCACAAAACTTTTACCAGACGCATCGTCCGGTTTCTCAGCACTTGTTCTCTCATATCGTGAATCTTGACATGCTCTTCGCAATAAGACAGATCGGGTTCCAGTTCTAATTCCTCATAGGTGAGTACATGCGTCGGATCAGGCATGTATTTCCTCAATAGAGATACGTGGAACACATCGTGAACTTTGGAGAGACTTGGCGGCATTGCCAATCGGTAAGCTACAGCCCCAATTCGTTCTAGAATTTCGAAAGGTCTGATGTACCTGGGACTCAATTTACCTTTCTTACCAAAACGTATGACTCCCTTCCACGGAGATACCTTTAGGAAAACATGATCACCGACTTGAAATTCCAAATCCTTCCTTCGATTATCGGCATAGCTCTTCTGCCTACTTTGAGCTGCTTTGATGTGATTTTGGATTACTTTCACCTTTTCCACCGTTTCCTCCACCAGTTCTGGGCCTACAAGTTTTCTTTCACCAACGTCATCCCAACAGGTTGGTGTACGACATCTCTTTCCATATAATGCTTCATATGGTGCCATCTGAATACTTGAATGGAAGCTATTGTTATAGGAAAATTCTACCAGAGGTAAATATTGATCCCACATACCCTGAAAGTCAAGTGAGCAAGATCTCAACATGTCTTCTAAGGTTTGAATAGTCCGTTCTGATTGTCCGTCTGTCTGAGGGTGGTAAGCAGTGCTCAAATGAAGTTCAGTATCCAGGGATTTCTGAAGACTTTTCCAGAATCTTGAAGTAAAACGGGGATCACGATAAGAAACAATCGATAGGGGTACTCCATGAAGTCTCACAAATTCATTAATGTATAGTCTTGCTTGACGTTCCAGGGGTAGATCTTCTCTTATAGCAAGAAAATGTGCTGACTTGGTAAGACGATCAACAATAACCCATATTGTATCGTTCCTTCTAGGAGTCTTTGGTAGCCCCATGACAAAGTCCATCGTAATATTGTCCCATTTCCACTCTGGTATGGGAAGAGGTTGCATGACTCCTCCAGGCTGTTGCCTTCCAGCTTTCACTTGTTGACAAACCATACATCTTGACACAAAATCAGCAATCTCCCTCTTCATGTTGTCCCACCAAAAATGTTCCTTCAAATCTCTATACATTTTGGTGCTCCCAGGGTGTATAGAGAAATTGGAACTATGAGCGTCATCCAGCAATTCCCTTTTTAGATCAGGTATATTGGGAACACAAAGTCTCTTCCCGAATTTCAAAATTCCATCTTCATACACAATGTCTCTCAATCTCCCATCATTCACAGCTTTAATCTTCTTCTGAAATTCTTCATCATCGGTCTGAGAACTCTTAATCTTTTCTAGTAAAGATGGTTTGGCAACCATTTGAAAAAGCATTGATGTTTCACCTTCCCTGGTTATTCCCATGTCCATCTTCACTAGATCCATGAAAATTGGATCCCTTTCAATTCTCATATTGTTCAAAACTCCATGGTCTTTTCTACTCAAAGCATCTGCCACCTTGTTTGCCTTCCCCGGGTGGTAGTGTATCGTACAATCATAATCCTTGAGTAATTCAAGCCATCTCCTTTGCCTCATGTTGAGTTCTTTTTGTGAGAAAATATACTTCAAACTCTTGTGATCAGTATAAATCTCACATTTTTCACCATAGAGGTAGTGCCTCCATATCTTCAAAGCAAAGATCACTGCTGCTAACTCGAGATCATGAGTAGGATAGTTTTGTTCATGAATTTTCAACTGTCGTGATGCATAGGCAATAACTCTATCATTCTGCATAAGGACACAGCCAAGTCCTTTCTTTGATGCATCACTATAAACAACGAACCCATCATTCCCCGATGGTAGAGTCAATATAGGAGCATTGACTAATCTTCTCTTCAGTTCTTCGAAACATTCCTCACACTCTTTTTTCCAAACAAATTTAACCCCTTTACGTGTGAGCTTCGTTAATGGGTTAGCCAATCGGGCAAAATTCTGGACGAAACGTTGATAATAACCTGCCAAGCCAATAAAACTACGTACCTCAGTTATACTCGTAGGTGCTGGCCATTCTTGGATTGCCTTGGTCTTAGAAGGATCAACAGAGATTCCATCTTTTGAGACAATATGGCCAAGAAAAGAAATCTCCTGAAGCCAGAATTCACACTTGCTAAACTTCCCATATAATTCATGCCTCCTCAGAGTCTTCAAGATAATGCGCAAGTGATTTTCATGATCTTCATAGGTTTTGGAGTATACCAAGATATCATCAATAAATACCACCACAAATTCATCCAGATACTCCTTGAAAACTCTATTCATTAGATCCATGAATACAGAGGGTGCATTAGTCAATCCAAACGGCATTACAGTAAACTCGTAATGCCCGTACCTGGTTCGAAATGCTGTTTTCGGAATGTCTTCCTTCTTCACACACAACTGATGGTATCCAGATCGAAGGTCAATCTTTGAAAAGTATTGAGCTCCATGAAGTTGGTCAAATAAATCATCAATACGAGGTAGGGGATACTTGTTCTTTATCGTTATAGCATTGATCTCCCTGTAGTCGATACATAACCTCATAGATCCATCTTTCTTTTTAACAAAAAGAATAGGGGCTCCCCATGGAGAAACACTAGGGCGAATAAATCCCTTATTACTCAATTCCTCTAGTTGTTTCTTTAGTTCGACTAACTCTACAGTGGCCATTCTATAAGGGGTCTTCGATATAGGCCTTGATCCAGGAATCAAATCAATGGAAAACTCAACTTCTCGTTCTGGAGGATGTCCAGGTAAATCTTCCGGAAATACATCTACAAACTCTTTCACAACAGGTACATCCTCTATTTGAATATTCCTTTCCTCACCGACAGTTATTTCATTCTCTTCTTCCCCAATAATTGAATTAAGTTGAGCTACTGGGGGTGGATCTAAATAAGAATTAGGTGGTGACGATTCTGCTCTAAAAATAAGGTGTTCCTTATCATTATCATCAAGAATCGTAACCTCTTTCTTCTTACAAAAAATCTTCGCATCATAGTCTGAAAGCCAATCCATACTGAGGATTATATCAAACTCAATCATAGGTATGACGATGAGATCAGCAGATAAAGAAAATTTATGTGCTCTAATGGGGACTGATTCACAAAACTTTGTTGCAACGATACTTCCCTTAGGAGTTTTAACTGACAACTCCCTTATTAAATCAAATTGGAAATATCTAATTTTCTTAGCAAACTGGGAAGATATGAAACAATGCGATGATCCAGAATCAAATAATGCATTTGCTAAACTTGAGGAAACCATTAAATTACCTGCCACCACATCTTTCGGAGCTTCTACCTCAGCAGTAGTGATAGCATAAGCCTGGCCTTGATCCCTTGGCCTTTTCTGAGGTAAGTTCTCCTGATGCTTAGGACATGTATTTGCATAATGCCCCATCTCCCTGCAATTGTAGCACTGAACGTTGGTAGCTTCCTTCTTCCCCTTGCAATCATGAGCTTGGTGGCCTTTTTCACCACACTTGTAACAGACTCCCATTCCCTTCAAGCAAGTACCAGGATGTTTCTTCCCGCATTTACCACAAGATGGATATTCAACCTTTACCTTCTTCCCCTTATTTCCATTCCCAGATTGATCAGCAGGTCTCTTCTTCTCTTGCTTTTCTTTAAAGTCATAAGACTTAGAGAATTCCTTTTCGGTCTTGATAGCACATGAGACAATGTCTTCGTACGACGAAAAGGATTGTGAGACTAATGCTCGACGGAGAAATGGTTTTAACCCATCAAAGAAACGATCAATCTTACTTCTTGGGTTGCGAATATAATCTCCAGCGTACCTCGCTAACCTTGTAAAGTTAGCCTCATACTTTGTGACATTCTCATCCTCCTTTTGTCTCAGACTCAGAAATTGTCTTTCCATATCTGCTCGATGGTCGCGAGGAAAGTATTTTTCTAAAAACAGATCTTTGAACTCCCTCCATTCCATATTTGATACTTCATCATCTTCCTTCGTATTTTGAATCAATGACCACCATTGATCAGCATCTCCAGTGAGGCGGTAAACTGCCATGATAACTTTTTCCCTTTCACTGCTCCCCAAAGCCTGAAATATTTTCTCTAGGGAAAGTATCCATTGCTCAGCTACTAAGGGATTTGTACTCCCATTGAACGTTGGTGGTTGTTGCCTCATGAATCGATCTAACATTGATCCTCCACGCTGCAGATCATGGTGCTCCATACGGGTAAGGTTATTATTCATAACCTGAGTAAGTTGTCCCAGTATGGTGATTAGCTGATCGGCACCAGTTGCATCACCAGCCCCACTATAATTATCTTGAGCAGGAGGGCAATCCCTACATGGAGTGCGTGCATTGATACGGTTTCCATTTCTTCCACTAGGCGCCATTTCTAAACAATGGCATAAACTAGATCAGTTTATGAATCAAAATACATAATCCCATACTTATAAAACACTTAACATAAATTGAACTATTTATGGATATAATCCATAATCATAAAAATGTTTTCTTTGAGGAAGTATATACTAATAAACCCTTCATAATGATTTGTAAAGAAAATGAGAGTTATCCTAATCATATCCCCCGGGAGTGTCGTAACCAAGAGTGCAGCAAGACCTGTTGTCGTGCACCAGTTCCCGTTCGAGTCTAGCTCAAAGCGGTGTTTTCGGGTTTTACCCCTAGGTACATCTGTGCCAGAGCCGCCTCTACCTGCTCGTATCCAGACAGGGATGTATTGCTCGGAAAACTCACAAAATCTCTACAATACCAAAATTCTAGGAAGTTATTCTATACTAATCCTCAAAGTTCATCTTAGGTCTACGTGCTCTACTCAGAGTTTATCTAAATCTAGCTTCCAAGGTTTGTACTAAACTTCCTCTGATACCAACTGTAACGCCCCGACCCCACCTACCCAGAGTCGGTGCATTAATTACATAACATTGGCATGATCACAAGAAAGATCAAATCCTGAATGACCGATTGGTTTAGTAGCCTTGGAAACACTAGATATATTCATAAGTTTTACATTACATCATAAAATGAAAAACTAATACAACAACATAATGTTTCCACAGTCCACACTATTAACCCCTCATAAAATCCCTGCAGGTCATTCATAACTTACTTCTTCACATCCTGGGAAAAATAAAACATAAAAAAGGGGTGAGCTCAAATGCCCAGTAAGGATAACAATATAGCGGAACATTCAAAATAAGCATAAACATTTAAGGCAATGAATTACTAAAACAAAAGCCTTTTAAAATTGAACTTCAACATAGTATGGCAAATGTAAAATGAAATAATGCCATTTACTTGTTCACATGGATATTCTACTAATCGAATAATCACATGCAATATCAATAACCACTTTCATAATGTTGGAATGCATAATGCCAGACTATCATAACCACATAGCCAAGGCCTCGTGCCAAGACTACAAATAAGATTTTGTCAAGGCCTTGTGCCAAGACACTAGTTTGTCTCATGAGACCTACCGATGCATCGAGGAGCTATAGCGGGCTCCACCCGTCACTTATTAAGTCCAATGCATTCCCATATGAAAAGGTTTAAACATAACATAAACATTCATATTAAAACTAGCATACGAAATGTCAATAATTTCACCATAAACTATGAATGGTATAAAAATAGCACATCCATAGTCAAACATATCACAAAACATTCAATACAATATAGAAGTTTTGTATCATAATAAATCAACTTCAAATAATCTTAAAATCCATCAAAGGATGTTGACATAGATGAAATCAAAATTCTTTTTAAAGAAATATCTCATTTTATTTTGAAATCATTTAAGATCCATATAAAATAAAACATTTTCTTTGAAAATATTCTTATAATCTTGTAAGGAAATCTTTGAAGATTTTATAACGGCGTAAAATAACCGCACCCGCCGTATAAGTTAAAAAAAACATTCTTACCTCAATTCTGTCAAAAGGTTAAAAAGGACCATGTTTTGAAAACGATGGAAAGATTCCTTTATAAACCTCTTATAAAAAGTCAAACAAGGGTATAAATGACTTTAAACCATATCCTAGTAAATAGAAAAAAAGTTCTGAAATACATTTTTAAGAAACATGGATGTGGATGATAACGAGATCCCAGTAGATTATTACGTATAAACAACCTCGGATAAAGAAGAGATTGTGAAATAACCCTTACCTTGTACTTTTCCTTTGTTGGGGTAGGTTAACCTCCTGTATAATGGTGAAATAATTTTTATTAAATTATACAAGAATCATATATATTAATATGATATCATATATGATCTTTTAACATTGATTTGTTAATAATATCTTAGAATTATCGTCGTTTCGGGTGTTAACTTACTCATTTTCTTTTATATGTTTCGTTACATAAGTCATGTTTGTTGTATCTTATTCATATCCAGAATGATATCAAGTCCTTAAACATCATTTTTAAATCATTAAATGATAATTATACTTGAATGGATACGATGGAGAATGAATCTTATCGCGTTCGTGGAGACGGTAGTCCGTACGTACGCACGAACGCTACTTCCATTTGATTTTCATTTTAAAAGAATCAAATCCAAATGATACATAGGTATATTACTATTCCAGTATAATATAATATTTTATATATGTTACTTAAGTTCATTAACACCGTCCTTTATACGTTCCATGTGTGGTATGAACGAGTCATATCATTTTAAGGGGGCGGTAGTCCGCACTTCCTCAAATGAAATTATCGTATGTATATACAACATGAAACGAATAATGGTATGAAATAAAATGGAATTACAGAAGCTTATATATAAAATATATATCATTAATATCATATTTAATTACAGTTCCATCATAATGGCCACCATGAGAGGTGGTAAGATGTATTTGAACAATCATCGTTTCGTGAGGCGTTAGTTTGCCATCCACAAAAACATTATGTTCATCATCCATTAGATGGAGTTGTGTGTATGTGTAGTTTTAATACTTCTTATAACAACATCCTAGTATATTGTGGATACTGGTGTTGTTACAAAAGAAAGGAAATAAAAAGATTTTGGGGGTTGGAGAAGCAAAATAAATGAAAATAATTTAAGAGAAATCGTTACCTTTAATCTAGGTAACTCACTTTGGTTGGAACCAAAGGACTTCTTGAAATGCTTTCTGCCTAAGGGGAAGCTTCAAGGAGGAGGATAGGGATGTGGGGAGCTTAGTTGGGCAGAGTTTGGACGAGCCAAGTGGCTTGAGAGGTGTGAGGAAAAGAGAAGGAGGAGTGCCCTTTTATAAGAGGGGTGAGGGGAACCTTTGGAAAAGCTAGAAATATTAATTTATAATAAATTCATATTCGGTTTCCAAAGGCTCCAAAGTTGACTATTCAAATGATGAGGTGGGGATAGGTCGAAAACAACTCATCCAATAGAATTTATACAGGTTTGGGTACTTATATTAACCTTATCTTTAAGTATTAACTCTAAGTTAATTAGTTTCACTTTTACAATGTCTCTTTGTATTTTTATATAATATGGTTAATAAACTTACTATATACATCCAATAGACCCCCAAGTGGTTCATTAATAATTAACCTATAATAATATAAGTCTCTTGGCCGAACCTTAGATTTTTAGGAATTTAATATCAATTAATAATATAATATTTGTTTTAAGAACTCTTTTATGTCAATTTTGACACTATTCAATAGTTGATTTTTGTGAAACTCATAACAGATTGATTACTTCGAAAAAAGTCAATTAAATCAATCCTAATATATCATATTATCCTATAAAATTAGTTTAATTCATTAAAAGTTTCATATTATATTTATTTGTGTATTTATAATATCAATTATTTTAATTTTTCACTATTATAGTAATTACTGCATCATCATTGTGTCATAAATAAAATAAATTATTTAATGTCTAAAAATTATAAATAAAATATCATTATGTAGGAAAGCTTTTTGGATTTCTAATGAATATTTATAATCGAAATTCCAACATGTATAACCCTATGTAAAAATTGTTCTTCTAAAAGATGTAAGCTTATGCCATTTTTATTTTTATTTTAACTTTATTAATATAATGTGTCATTATCACTTACAAGTGGATCCAAGGGGTCCCAAAATAGACCCCAAGATGCCCATGGTCGACCATGTATCAACCAATAGGGTTAAGACACGTTTTAGGGTAATTTAGTATTATTATAATATTATTTTTTTAACCCTTATTTACCGGATTTACCCTTTAACCATGGTAAATAAAATATTTACCACAGTAACTATTCAAAATGTCTAAAAATAAAAGTTACCTATTTAAAAAATTTTAACATCCTGATTCCAAATATGGAATCCATTTTCCTAAATTCAAAACACAGAACTGGCAGAAATTAATTTAAAATTAATTCCCGCTGTCAAAACAAAAAGCGTGTTTTTTAAGAGATAATAACTATCAAAAGATCGACACTTGTTTATGTTCGGTTTAATTGTAAAATTATGTCCAATGACCAACATTATATTAAATGGTAAAAATATATTATAAATATACTTTAAAACCACTCAAATTCATAATTTATCACTATTAATTATTTTGATTAAAAAAGTTGTTTTTAATTAAAATTTAGTAATTTTCACTATTCATCAAAATATGAAAGTTATCCGAAAAGTACCAAAATTTCACTTTAGGCTAAATTCGATATTCCGAGTCCAAAAATGAAGTCCATTTTCAAATATAAAATATATATAATTTCAAAAATTAGGTATTACTATTCACAACGGCTAGTTTAATTAGTTGTGGTGTGTGTTAGAACTCGAGGTTGCGTACAACACACGCTATCGCATTATTCGAAGGGAAACGTACCATAGAAGCTTGGGGTGTTACAATATTTGATGTGTCTTACTGAGTATTATTGTATTGAATACAACACATGATTTTCCCAAATGTGTTTTTTATTATGCATACGATTGACCTTTTCATGGAGCCTTATGCATACTAGGACCAGACAATGATTTGTGAGATAGACCATATTGAGTTGTGTTCCTGCAGCTTTTCCGACAACAGTCCTAGTAACTCTTTTCTTTCAGGTTGGACTTGTGGTTACAATCTATTTTTCTAGGCATGTATATAACACTATTTACATTCCAGTAATTTCAATATTGTACCATGTTTGTGGGATATTGAAGTTTTCATGCATTTTTTATTCACTATTTTTACATTTCATCATTTGTGGCTGGGAGATGTGGGTGTGTGTACATGCACATTAGGCTAATGCCTCCCATTTTTGGGGTATTCCTACTCAGTGCTAGTCACCATCACTTAGCCAATTATAGGTGGTCTCGGGGTAGTCATGGAACAGGCCCCCTTAGTATGGTTGTGACAGAGTGGTATCAAAACTAGGGGGATGTAATTTAGGATTGGGAGTCTGTGAGATTGGTTTGTGGAAATAGTTCTATGTGTTTAGTGTTTTGTTTTATTGGAAAGGAATTTTGATATTAAATGATTAGAGATATATCTATACATGGGGAATATGAGCACACTCTTTTTTACTCGTTATATGAAAACATTTTAATAGGGAAAACCAATGGTACATGCATCAAATAAGAATGGTTGTGTTTTAAATGAACTTCTTAATTCAGCTGTCCATAAATACTCTTTTCACCAGGGTACATCTTGTTTTATTAAAGGATGCCTCAACATAGGTAGATATCCTAGATTCAACCCTGGGATCATGAGTATTATTCTCTTAGGGACGAGGAATCAGTAGAAGGGAATGTACCAGAGATAGCACCTCCGAGTGGTTTACCAGCTATAACACCACCTGTTAAGACGCAAGTACTATCAAAACTACCAGATAAGGATGCATGCTGGATGAGTGTGTTTCACAAGTTTCATAGGTGGCAAACTCCTAGGTTTCAGGGTGATCTTGATCCCAGGATGGATGAGTATTGGATAGAGGTAGTCAGATCTGTTTTCCACCTTGAGAGGAGACCTGATGATTAGAATACATTCTTTATCATGTGTATTCATTAGAAAACAATAAGGCTATTGTGGAGATTAGTGATTCAAATACATGATAAGATAGATCTCTCACGGACATATATTGAGCATCTCTTTAGAGAGGAGTTCTATCTGGTCACATTATGATTGGTTCACATACCGAATCTTATGCATCTGTTGTAGAAAAGTATGAAAATGGTATAGTATTCAATGAAGTTTACAAATCTATCATAGTACTCCATGTATATGGTGCAAGACTAGTTCATTAGGGATCGGAACCTTGAGTGGGGATTTCACTGAGACATCACGTAATCAATTGTATCCCTTAACATTCCTATAAATTATGGGGTACTTGAGAGACCCATGATAGTGGAGAGAATTCTAGTGGAGAAGACACCAGTAGTGGGTGCTAGTAGTGGGAACCTGGTGGATCATACCTCAGTAGTAGGTAGATGATGGAAGTCGCATGGATCTAATAAGGTCAGGAACTTTAAGATGTGATCCCAAGACACATGGTTATTGGTGTAGGGTTCCTATGGTGGCTCAAATAATCTTGAGGATAGATGATGTTACTCATGCAGAGGTTGGGGATATCTGGAATGTGTTTTCCCAACCCATCATATAGCTGATTGAGAGATGGTTGAGGGAAAAATATGGAAATGGAAGAAACAAGAGAAAGGTTACCCGAACGGAAGTAGACATGGAAGAGGAGTAGGCAAGGAATCATGAGGTGGACTGAGGTTTGACCTATCACCACCACCATGCATAGTTAGTCAACGTCAAGCTTAGGCAGCTGGTAGATAGGGACATGGTCAGTTACAGGAAATGGAGGACTATGAACTTGAGGCTGTAGTGATTATTTGATGGATGATTTATGTATTTTAAACCATAGATACACTTTTGATAGAAATAACTTCGATTCATCTCATTCTTTCAACATATCTAATTCGAGAAAAAAAGATTCTAGTTGAACTGTTGACTTGACCCTCACGCTTGGAGACTTCTATGAGTGGAGATTCTATGCTCACACACTAGTGTTGATAGTGTTAACTAACTCTTGGAAGAATGTATATTGGTTTCAGTCTCTTGGTAGAAGTGATGAGGCCTTATAACATCATTATTGGTACAGACTATTTATCAATAGTTAATGCTTAGATTAACTATTTTTGGCACAGATCACGGTGTGTATGAAGTTATGGAACAAGGTTTTACATTTTTGAATTAAAGGAGACACATATAATGTAGGGTAGACTCAGAAATAGAAGGGTTCAACCTGTTACTCATCAGTTGTCTAGCCTAAACCTCAGTGCATTTTATGGTATGAGTCCTCGGTTTTCAGTTGTGGTGTTAGAGTATGAGTACATATTTCCTAAATATGATCAAGGTTTCCCTCCCCATAGGGAGATAAACTTTTGTATTTATCTATACACTAGGATGGAACCGATATCTAATCTTGTATATTGGATGGATCCCATAGATATTTCTGAGTTGAAGGTATAGTTTGAGGACTTTCAGAGGAATGGATTCCTGAGACCCAATGTTTCACCCTAGGCAGCCCCAGTTTTTCCCCAAGAAGGAAGATGAGACCTTGAGGTTATGTGTGCATTAATAGTGCCTAAACAAGGTGAATATGTAGAATAAGATTCCACTACTAAGGATTAAGGACCTATTTGATCAATTGAAACTGGTGTATTGGTTCTCAAATATTTACCTCATATTTGTCTATCACCAACTATGAGTACATTATGAGGATATTTAGAAAACCATTAGATGTCGTTACAACCAATATGAGTAATTGGTGATGCCATTTTTCAGAAAAAATAGTCCAGTAGTGTTCATGGGACTCATGAACAATATCAATCGGCTTTACATAGATTGGACCATGTTGTTCTTCATTGATGACATCCTAATGTACTCGACATCTATGGAGAATTATTCAAGACACATGAAGATAGTCCTAGAAACACTCTAATATCATGAGGTTTATGAGAGGCTCATGAAGTATCCATTCTTCATTCAAGATGTCCATTTTCATGGAAACATCATTTCATAGGCTATATTTGATGTTGATCTAGTGAATATTGAGGCAATTCTTGATTGGGAGCCACAAAAGAGTGTTATCGAGGTGTATAGTTTCCTTGGGTTGGCATAGAACTATCAGAGGTTTGTATATGGATTCTCAATTGTGGATGGATCATTGACAACATTTAAATGAAAGGGGAAGCCTTTCATGTGGAAATAAAATTACCATGAGTATTTTCAACAGTTGAGGTAGAGATTGATGAGTGCTCCCAATTTTATATTTCCATAGAAGGGTGTTGACTACACAGTGTTTTGCGATGCATCATAAACCAAAAATTTTAATATCTTGATAAAGAGGAAAGTAGTGATTGCCCATGGTTTACTTTAGTTGAGACAACATGAGTAGATCTATATGACCCATCATCTTGAGCTAGAAGGTGTAGTATTTGTATTGAAGATTTGGCAACACTAACTGAGGGGCGAGTGATTTATCATCTACTTAGATCAAAACAGTCTCAAGTATATCTTATATCATATGAATCTAAACATGAGACAAATATTATTTCTAGAGCTCCTCCATGTCTATGACATTGAGATTTTCTACAATCCTAGGAAGGAGACATGTGGGAAAAAGGTCACAATAGGAGTTCCAAT